>ML685789.1:11928911-12052850 GCA_007922175.1 Pelusios castaneus
AAAGAAAGAAAGAAAGAAAGAAAGAAAGAAAGAAAGAAAGAAAGAAAGAAAGAAAGAAAGAAAGAAATCAGAGAGCACTTGCAATCAGCTACTTTTTCCATAAAACCCATAGCTAGATGTAGCACACAACTGATACAATAATGGAAAATATATTGATTGTGTGTAGGATATTAAATCACCAGGGTAAAAATGTTATTCACTTTGATATTTAATTTCCAGCTATATTCCTTTCCTTGAAATATGTCCTATATTAACTCTTGTGCAATGAAGCTAATCTGGAGAATGATTGTCAGAATGCAGCGTTTGTGAGGAGATTTGATCAAATGAGAAATGATGCAGGCTTTTGGAAGTTTCTTTACTCCCCTCCTCTATTAGTTATATAAAATAGAGGACTATATTAAATTAAAAAATCATTAAAAGAAAAGCCAGCACTGAAATAGAGATTAACTTTCTGATGGCATTTGGATTTCTTAAAGCTGAAATGGTTGTTGTAAATTCAGACAGTGTTAAGCGTATCACTCCAAAATAAAGGGGGAAGATCTCCACTTTTCAGTCTTTTGGTAATTAAACATTTTTCAAGGGGGTTGAAATGATAATTCCCATGGACAACACCAACTGCTTGGATGGTTTTGGAAAAACTGTTTGGAAAAGCCTATTTTTAGCGTTCCTGCTCCTGATGTACTATGGATGAATGTGCATCATAAACAGAAAAAGCAAATGAGAATATTACCCTTCTGGAAGAGGAGTGGGATGCTTAAACATAAGAATCTGTCAGAAAGTCAATAGGAAATAGTTACATTGTCAGCAGAAAATGGCAGTGCCAGAATTGATCTTGTGCTGAACATACATGAGACTGAGATTCTTCTCCCCTTCAGAGATTACTTCAATGTTTATAAAATTATATTTTTGCAGGAATTCACTGCAAAAGAAGAAAGTTGCCAGACACATACACCCTGTTTATCTGAAGATGTATTATCTGTCACATTATGGCTATGTCTGCACTTGAAAAGTTAGGTTGACTTTATGAAGTCAACTTAATAAGGTCGACTTTAATTCGACTTAATAGACGTGGACTCAACTTTTCAAGTGTAGATGTGGCCCTTTTTCGACCTTATTAAGTTGACTTAATGTTTTAAGTCGACTTTAAAAGGTCCACCCAGGCACTACTCCGTGTTTCCACTGGCTTAAGTTGACTTCATAAAGTCGACTTAAGAGCTAATTTGAATTAACACTAGGTGTTACTAATTCAAACTAACTTTTCCTTAATTCAACTTAAGGAGCAGCTTAAGTCGACTTAAGGAAGGCCCAGTGTAGACGCGGAGTAAATTAAGTCGACTTAAGCCTCCTTAAGTCGACTTAATTTGTAAGTGTAGATGCACCCTATCTGTACTGTATCATTTTGTATTATTAGACGTTAAATCATCTCACACACAGAAGTTAAAACATCTCATGTTTCTGTAATTTGTCACTTCTAGCTGTAATGAAAAAAGAGTCTTCCAGTTCTTGAGCGCGTCTCCAGTTGTGTTGTTGCATGTTCGGGGAGGTTTAAGTGGACTCTACTATTTCAGCACAGTGCTAAGAGGTAAATTTGCTAACATTATCTCATTTCTTCTAGCCATTTTGTTTTGGATTCCCACCATATATCAGTGCAGCTCTTTTAAGCACTTCCTCTAAAGGACAAACTCTGCTAAGGAGGAAAAAGAAAACCCAACCTCTATCCTCCAGGACACGGAGCGAAGGACCAAACTGTCCATGAGAGAACCAGCTCAGGTGTTAGTGAACAAACAGAGATCCTGCTACAGCAACAAGGTCCCTCAATAGCTTGAACCCTTGAAATGCAGTTAGCATTGTCGAAGCATAGCATGAGGATTTACATACCCAGTTTTGTATGGCTCCTGCTTTATCCCAGGTTCTGATAAGTTTGGATGAAAGGCATTACCCTCTTTAAATATCTGTGTCCAATAATGGGTGCATAGCTACTTCTCATTTATCAATGACTCGTAGCAAGTGATCTTGGTATTTTGTGTCCAGTTTTTTTCTGGCTGCAGCAGTGCGAGATGCCAATCAAGGAGCTGGTTTACAGCTCACCAGTTCTCTGTCAGGCCCCTGGCATAGCTTACAGTAGCCTGGGACCACTCTAACTTTCATCCACCAGTTATAGTAATTCCCTAGGGCTATGTCTACGCTAGAAAAGTTAAGTCGACTTTGTTAAGTCGACTTTAATAAGGTCGACTTAACAAAGTGGGCTAAGTTGACTTAGCTTTAAGTCAACTCAGTCCACTTTGTTAAGTCAACCTAACCACCCTTAAGACGACTTAATAAAGTCAATTTAAGGGTTACTTCATGTCCACACCATCCTTAAGTCGACTTCAGGAGTCGACTTAAGAGTTAAGTTGACTTAATGAGTGGTAGTAACAAAGTAGACTTAATCTTTCATTAAGTCAACTTAAGGAATTTCTTAAGTCGACTTAATGAAAGCCTAGTGTGGACATGGCTTAATTTAAGTCGACTTAAACCTCTTTAAGTAGACTTAAATTGCCAGCATAGATGTAGCCTAGGAGCTTATGCTAAATGGCAACTGCTAGCATGTATTCCACTTCCTCTGTCCACCTCTCCATTCCCAATGCACACCTCCCTACTACCCCATAGCTGCAACTTCAGGGAAGGAGTACAACTAGCTCCTCTGATGCATGAATTTTTTTACACATTTGAAGCGCGCACACGCACACACACACATACAGCAGTATCCACAGACATAGGCTGAAGGTCGAAGTCTGTTCCCTTTGTGATGTCAGAATTGCACAAAGGGAGTGGGATGAAGTATGGAATCTGCCCCAATACAACTAATGGATGTTTGGGCAAGTCTGTGACCTGTCCACTCTCTGGTTTACATAACAGAAAGAAGATTCACTCAAACACAAGACATCTGCGATTCCTGAAGGTCTATTGGCTCATAAGCTGTATCCAGATACAGGTTCTCCCCCACAAAAACGCACAATGGCTAGAGTTGGGAGGGGAATGGTTTCAATTTCCATCTCCCCAATACTTGCCAGGTGTTTTTTCTTCCTGCTGGAACTGACTTTTCGAGTGTTCTCTGTCATAGCTAACACAAGAAAGCAAATAAGTTATTACAATTTGTAAAGTATTTAAAATTATGAACCCTTTTTTTTCTTTTGAAAGAATTGGAAGTTAAGTAAATATTTATGTTATCTTCACAGAAAGAAAACCAGTATGAAAGACTTGTCCCTGAAAAGTTATTTCAGGAGTTGGAGCACAGAAGGGATACATTCAGATCTTTTGCATCAACATTCTCCTCCTGATTAAAGTTTAAGGCCCTAATCAGCAGCACGTAAGTGGTCCCATTGACTTCAGTTGTATTACTTAATGTGAGCAAAAGCCAAGCACGTACATACAATTTTTTCCCCCAGGACTGGGGCCACCATGAGTATGTTGAAATGTTGGGAATGGAAAAAGAGCAACAGCAAAGCTATGCCAGTATTTTATAGACATGCAACAGTCTCTGATCCTTTTTATAATTCCAATACAAATTCTGATTTCTTGGTAGTGAAATGTAGTGAAAATAAAATTAATCACCGTACTTAGAAAAATGAAAGGCTTAAGGGAAGTATTATGCCAGAGATGCAGCAATTATTTTTTCTTGAGGGACTTTTTCTAAAGACCTAATGTGAAATCCTGGCTCCATAAAAGTCAATGGAAGTTTTGCAATTCATTTAATATCTAGCATATTACTTTTACACACACACACACACACACACACACACACACACACATATATGTATGTATGTATGTATAAAGCTCATGCAATAAATAAATTTGTTAGTCTTTAAAAGTGCCACAGGACTCCTTGTTTCTTTCAAGTTTGTTTTTCTACCAACAAATACTCCAAGAAACATCTCCACAGAGAAGAATTTGCTGTGTTTCACAAAGGCTCTGATATTTAATATCTCCAGTCTGGTACACAAAAATAGTAATAAATTGCAGGATGTATATTTATTTTAGAAAAATCTCATTTTTAAAATCTCATTTTTAAAATTAACATAATCAGTGCTCTCATCCTTATCTTAATATCCCATTTGTTCTTAACTGAACCAAGTGGTGATGGCCTTTCAGTATCCAGTCTTCCTTCCTTGAGCTCCAGGGAATAGCTAACACTGCTCTGCCTTGCAGCTCTTCTTATATGGGCTTGTCTCTCCCTGACTGGCTGCTCCTTTAAGCCCCTCTCTAATTGGCTGCCTCTTGCACAGCCTCCCTAGGGCTCTATTAACCACACAGAGACCAGTGTGGGGCCAACGCCCCATCACAATTGAATGAATAGTTGGAAAAAATAATCTCTCTAAAGAAAACATAAATTGAATATATTCTCCCAAAGGCTTCCAAACTTTAAATGTAATATACAGATGTAAGCACACCTAGTTTAAGATGGAAATCAAAGCTATGCCCATCTAGGATAGAGACTTGATGCATTAAAATGGAACACAACAAACCCACTTCCCTTGCAGCTGCTTCAACTGCACAACTCATTGTCTATATCTCAATTAGGAGCTCATCCTTTGTAATTCCATCTCCCTCTCACTCAGAATCATTTGATCAAATAACCTATTGTTTAAGAAAAAAAATTACCAAATCAACAACCCTATTGTTTTGCACTCATTACATTATTATTCATCAATGTGTATGCTCCCAATACCTACAAATGAGACTAACATCAGATAAAGTATTTCAAATCCACTCAGCTAGAAATAGACTATGGAATCAGTGAAAATTAAAAGAAATATATAAAAAGAATGTGTTGCAGTATTGTGTAATTAATAACAATACGGAACAGATGCAAATTAATGTTATTAAACTGATGTGTCTTATTACTGGAGCATTGTCAGAAGCTTTCCCCCATTTTCCATCAGCTTGATCTGACTATCTTTCTGTACAGTCCATTCATAGTCTTCTCATTTGGCCCAAAGTTGAGTCACATTGGATAGGGGGATGCCCAGAATAAATTAGGGTGATGAATCAGAATAGGTCCGTATGGAATATGAGTGGGCTTAACATTGCAACATCACAAAGAGTTGCATTGTAAAAACTAAAAACTTCAGTTGCAGACTAAAAAAACTGTGCGGGACGCAAAGGCCTACTTATTATTTACTACTCTGTATCAGCTACTATTGTCAGGCTTAGATCTAACATACTCACTACACCTAGAACATTGTTGTAAAGATATATTACCAAAAGGTGTCATAGGAAAACTAGTAACTCATGGATCATTAATATTCTTGTGCTATATATGCACAGTCAATGCAAAAGGATTATACAGCTGTATTGGAATGATGCCTAAAATGTATTTAAACCAGGCATGCCTTGGGGAGTTGATAAACTGGTTTCTTCCAGATAAAGGAAAGTTGTTTCCACCTGTCTGAATGTGACAAAAGCCAAAGAAAAACACATTTGCATGCCATGTAACCAAAGCCATTGGGAGAGGAAAATTGGTCACTTAATTTCAATGAAGGATGAAAACTGCATCCCCAGGAAACCTTTCTGCCTCTTGAAGCAAGGTCAATGAGCTTTGTAAGAGACAGGAATAAAAAAGAGAGGGGCAGAAAACCCATATGCAATCCCTCACCTGAGTGGACAAGGAAAACCAACATCTTTGACTCTGTAGGGACCCTGACTAAGAGTTTGTCAGCCATTTCTGGAAAAGGAAGGAACTAGGTGTGGAAACTACCTTGAACAAAGACTGAAGCTTTTTAAATTAGGTTTTAGCCATTAGACAGTATATTTTTTGTTTGTAACCCTTTATCTTTATCCCTTATACTTGAGAACATACTTAAACATCTCTATTTTTGGACTGAATAATCTTGTTTTATTTTTAATCTAAACTTCAGGGCTTTGATTGAAATAAAGTGATTGTTAAATCCAGTCAAGATAACAAGTTGTCTCTTTAAAGAAGCAGCAAACTTTAACTTCTGAGAGTATTCCAGGAAAGACCAGGACACTGCAGGAAGACAACCTTGGGGAAATTTGAGACTAGGTAAATACTGGGGTGATTCTGCAAGCAGTATTAGACAATGGAAAACAGAGTCTGACCTGTGTGCTTATATGCTACTGTTGGTGTTTGACTGTGAGTTACAGCAGCATAGTATTTAAGGAACCCAGAATTGCAGTACAGGTAATGACACAACTCTCAGTGGTCTGGGTTGAAACACCAAAGGCAACGTATGAAATCTTGTTTAGATACAATGATATAAAAGTAACTATGCCTAACATTTTGTATATCTTCTGAAAAGAAGACGAACTGTTAGAAATATTATTAGAGAGAAGTGAACTTCGTTGTTGGAAATCAACAGGCAAAGAGTTATGTACTTAGGTCATATCAAATGTATAGGTGGAAATAACATTGAGCAAGTTATGAGGTCATCATAATAGGAGATGACAAATGAAGAGCTGGATAGATGGTATGTGGCAGATCATTGGCTGGAAGCTGAAATCACTGGGTGTCAGCAGCTGAAAGTGAAAACTTATCAATGGATAAGAACATAAGAACATAAGAAAGGCCGTACTGGGTCAGACCAGAGGTCCATCTAGCCCAGTATCTGTCTACCGACAGTGGCCAGTGCCCAGGTGCCCCAGAGGGAGTGAACCTAACAGGCAATGATCAAGTGATCACTCTCCTGCCATCCGTCTCCATCCTCTGATAAACAGAGGCTAGGGACACCATTCTTAACCCCTTTCTGGCTAATAGCCATTTATGGACTTAGCCACCATGAACTTATCCAGTTCCCTTTTAAATATTGTTATAGTCCCAAGAAGGCTTTCAAAAATTCAGCTGTGATGTCGCCAATATTCAGACAAGAACAAATCAATGGACTATTACAACATTTTGATAAATGATTCATGATTTTATGAGCCCATCTTAAAATGTCCTGATTATCAGAGGGTGGATTCTCATCACTCTCTGAAAAATCAGGATCCTTGAAGTCATTTCAGGTTGGGTAATCAAAAATTGAGGACCCAAAATCACTAGTCACTTTTGAAAATCTTGTCCATATTTTTCATTTTGCTTATTATGATTTACGTGAGCAAGTGCTTGCACCATTGTTTACATAGAATCTCAGTGAATTCACTGAGACCCTGGGCACAAGATCCTATCCATGCAACTCCCACAGCAGATTGAGGTCTGCATTTGAGAGCAGAAGTCAAAGTTAGTAAGCTGTGTGTGTCACTCCTTGATCATTTATTTTGAAAATGGATTGTTTGCATTATTTTTAAACAACTATAAAAACAAGTGGTTTTGAAAAATACACAATGATACAGAGCTCTCCGTGTGTTATGGTAATAAGTTTGTGAGGCAATAAGATAGCATAGTGATGAGGTAGAGATAATGTGTGGTTATATAAAACTGGGTGATTCCCATTGTACAATATGGAGATAACCTTTACTGTAAATTATAAGTCCTATTATTTCAGTGCTTTTAAAGTTTCTATTTTGATCTTGTCAATTACTTCTCTTTGTTAATTGTGGTTGACTATGGGCTGCCTTGTGATTCTGAAAGAGACACAGAGCTGCAGTACAGATTTGGTACTGATTTTTTTTCTGTTTGTCAATCCTGCAAACCCACTGTCTTCACATTGTGCCTTTAGTGATACACACATAAAGAACAGGGTTGCAAGGGAATAGCAGAGGATATTATTTGCTGATGCATTTGTTGAAAAACATTCAATTATACATGCAGCATTCACAGTGAGTTTGCTGGGCTGAGTGTTAAATCATTTTATCTAACATTGAGTAAATTTACTATGAAAATCAGCGAGGCACAATGAATATAGATCCCCACAGTGCATTTTTTTTTACCAAATTATTCTTTAGGGTAGTACCATAAATGAGACATTTTGTGTATAGTTACATCGAAATTATCAAATCCAAGGTATCTGATGGGAAGGTAGAAAAAAGCAATTTGTCAAAAGAAGGGACTGTCACACAGTTTAAAATTCATGTCTCTGACTGCCATGGTTACTACAAATACTTTTAGCATTGTCTGATGTTTGCAATATATGTCCCTTAAAAGAAACATGAAGCATACATGTGGCACCACACACAGCGTTTGCAACTGGAATTTGTACTTGATGTCAGCAACCCACGCTGCCAACTTGTCTTTCTGTAAGGTGAATAGACACTGGCAGCATAAGCAGCTGAGGAGAAAGAGGCAAGCAGCTGTATGTATGTTAAGGTATTTATATATCTAAGGCTGTGCCATGAACCAAAATGGGAAGCACTCCAGTGAAAATTGTCAGGAAAGAACATTAAATTAATAAAGCAAAATCACACCAGTTTGATTAGTTTATCCAGGCACAGGAATCTGATATTTCATGTTCTTCACTGCTGAACATTGTGACTGTCTCATTGTATTGAAGCATTACTTTTAATTTTGGAATTTAAACCACAATCAAAATAGGAAAATCGACTTGGCATTCTGATGGAGCAAGCAAAGTGAATCCATTTCCCCCCCTTTTTGCAAATTTAAATTGAAGCCAGGTTAACTAGATTTGGAAAATGTTGAGGACTTCCAGATTCAGGAGTGAGAATTTGAAAGTGGATTGGAAACAACACTTCCAGGAAGCTGGGTAATACAGTGGTTAGAACAGGGACCTGCAATCAGGGTTCTTAGGGTATGTCTACACTTGCAAGTTAGATTGATTTAAGGATGCTTAAGTTGACCTAAAGAACACCATGTCCACACTGGGCTTTTATTAAGTCGACTTAAGCGCTTCCTTAAGTTGACTTAATAACAGCTTAAGTCGACTTAACTTCTCCTCTTTAGGTCGACTTAAGGCTTAAGTTGACTTCTTAAGTGAACTTAAAGCCAGTGTGGACAAGGAATAGCACTAAGTCGACCTTATTAAGTTGACTTAAAGCCAGTGTGGACAGCTGTGTCTACTGTTAAGTCTACTTAACAAGGTCAACTTTAAGTTGACTTAAAGTGTAGATGCGCTGTTCAGTCGACTTAATAAGGTCGGCTTTGACTTAAAGTCGACCTTGTTAAGTCGACTTAACAGAGTCAACTTAACTTTACAAGTGTAGGCATACCCTTATATCCTATCCCCAAATCCCATTTTTCATACCCTCACCAATCACAAAGGGGACAGAGATGAAATCATTCTTTCTGATAGTCTGATCCACCTCACTGCTTTCCAGTTAAGCCAGATTCACCGGCCCAGTACCTACGACAGCATCATTTCCCTTCTGAACCTTTGTTGCTGAGGATACAGCCCAAGATAGGAAGAACTGGCCCCTCACATCTCAGGATGAATGTGAAGGCCTAGCAGTGAAAAATACAAAACCAAACCCATATTTTCTCTTGAAAGTTGCAATTGGAAACCACAGAGCCACCATGCCCGTGAAACCACAGAATGCCATATTTACAAAGTTATTGTTCAGTGTAAAACTACACCTAAGACTCCATGCCCTAATTTATAGAGATATAAGAGCCTACTCATATTTTATTTTAGACCAAATTTCAACTTACCAGGATATATTCTCCCCAATTGGCACAAGGATATGTGTGGCCAGCTCAAACCACTTTGGGTGCAATGCTGACTGGATTCAGGTGTTCTCCCCCCTCAAGCAAAGCAAAGTCAGAATAACTCTCTGGTAAGGGTTTAGCCACTGGGGTTTCCCTCCTTGGGTTATGCTACCAGAAGGAGGCATAGCCCGGAATGAACTGAACCCCTTGATTGGAATTTTAAAACTACATGAGAAAAGTAGTTTGTGCAATCCCAGTATTAGGATATAATAGATCT
Source organism: Pelusios castaneus (assembly GCA_007922175.1). Lineage (NCBI taxonomy): Eukaryota > Metazoa > Chordata > Testudines > Pelomedusidae > Pelusios > Pelusios castaneus. The sequence goes on from ML685789.1 coordinate 11,938,721, forward strand.
ATTCATTTATAACGGAAGGCAGCAAGAAAGCTGGTATTTTTTTGGAGCATTTGCACTCTAGCTGTTTGGAAAGTGCCTAGTGTGGAGATCATTAGATAACCTCATTCTCCACTTTCTATCACTGCTAGCACCTTCACTCAGTAAGAAGGACAACTTGTTGACAGGCAAGGCCTTTTGATATACAGCACATAATAGTCTCGCCTCTGTGTTGCCTGATTATTTGTGCTTTGAGTGCAGTAGATTTAAGATGCACTTAAAATGCCCACAGACTGCTGGAAGCACACATAATCCCTCTCTAAAAACAGTCACTCTTGGAGAAGCATGTACTTACTCCTTTCCTCCTCAGTGACTTTGCATGATGTTTTGGGCCACCAGAAATCTTTTTCCGAAGATTTCCCACCTCTTTAAAACCAGTGCATTTCCTCAGGTGGCAAAAATGGTGGGATTGCAACAGGAGACATGTTCCTACCATTTTAACCAGGGAGTTGTCTAAGGCTACTCAGAGCATGGTGCACAAAAATGAGCTGATTTGTCTTCAATGGGAGTCCCAGGAACACCACCACTTATCACTGGAAGAGCTGCAATCGTGTTAATAATAGTAAGAAATCATTCAGGCTCTCATGAGTAAGGTTTTAGACACTCACAACTAATTATGAAAGTATATGTAAAAAGGAAACAGGCTGAATTTTAGAAAAGGAGTCTAGAGAGATCAACTAGGAGTTCAAATTGACAATGGCTGAGCAGCTGGTGTACTGACACCATTGCTACCTGTTCCTGTTGTTCCCCACCCAGTTTGTCTGCTGTAGCAACTTGGTGTCTTCTATCTGATGTATAGATACCAAGCTCTTTGGGGTAGGAACCATCTCTCTGTTGTGCGTGCAATGATTAGCAGAACAGGGTCCCAAATCTCTAACTGAGGCCCCCTGGTGCTACCCACAATATAAACAAATAATAGCTATGAGAATTTTTGATACATTTTGTAATTACACCACTAATGCAACATCTGCTGTGCTGAGCATTATTCACTTTAGAACACAGGGATTCTCAGTGTGTGAACAGTTATATGCAAATACTTCCTCGACTAGCAAGAGATAAAAGTTATGGCATGTGTCACAGAAAAATATTTTCCCTACAAGGCAATAAGTTCTGAGATGTGACCTATGTTGTCCTTGATGAACATTAATATAGCTGGCTGAATTTTTTAAAAAGGCAATGAATAAATTATTTGATGAATTTTGTTACTATTCATGCATTTGACAAATGGTATTGGACCAGCTCTAGTCATTAATTATACTCCTTCAAAAAGTCATTTCCAAGTTGGTTTTAAGAACAGAAAAAAATTAACACTGATTTCTGAAGTTTAAAAGAACTCATTAGGGTTATAGAGTGCCAGTTCCCATACAGACATGCTCCCATATACCGTGAAACTGTAAAATGTCATTAAGCAGAATGCAGGCCACCAGCCTGGTGCTGATGGAAGTGCCATGCTTCAAAAGAAATACAAAACCAGTATATGGAAATAATGGAGCACACTCTTAGTACCTTTCCCAGACCTGATGAAGAGCTCTTTGTAGCTCAAAAGCTTGTCTCTCCCTCCAATAGAAGCTGGCCCAATACAAGATATTACCTTACTTACCTTGTTTCTCTAATATCCTATACAGCTGTAACAATACTACATACATTTAAATGAGCATTCCAGCTGATCTTGATTATCAAACTAAAGCATTGTCTTTAAGCAGCAGAGGTGCTTGCGTAGATGGATTGAGCCAGGGCACTAAAAATAGCCAGGTAGCCACTTTGCCACAAGCAGTGGCTTGGACTAGCCACCTATGTAATATTTCAAAGACTGCCTCAAGTTATCCTTGAAGCCTTGAGGCATTTCAACATTTACCCAGAGTTTTAAGATCATTCTAACTAGCAAAGCCCCATCCATACCGGAGCCACAGTCTTTTTTATTTGAAATTTTTTTTACAATGGAACATTTAGCAATTTCAAAAAAAAAAATTAAAAAATCAAAGTTTTCTTCAATAGAGAACATCATATAAATCAACACTTCCCACAAATAGCTTTGATTTTGATGAATCAACATTTTTCAAAAGGAAAACTTTTTTTTTGAAAAATTCCCAACCATCTCTAGTAATAATCTCTTCACCAAGAGAAGAGTAAGAGAAAAAAGCTCGGCTAGCTGTTGTCACTATTGGAATATGCAGAAGTAGCTCAAAGGACAATTAAGACTCTAGGCTAGGAGCTGATTCTGTTCCCCACCCCCAGTCCCTGTAGTTTGCTCTGATCATTCATGGCCCAAAAAGGAGCTATAAGGAATTAGTGCAGTATTCCTGTCGTGCATGAACAGCATAGGGTTGATGTAAAGTAAGGAGGGTGGAGACAGACAGTCAGAAACAGCCCCACTCAATGAAATGCAGACTAGATGCAGCACTAGAAAAGCTACCATTTTGCTTTCCTCAGTAGCCCAGAATCTAAGGCTATGTCTACACTTGTAATTTTAAGTCGACTTAATTTACAAGTGTAGATGCAGCTTAAGAGAGATAAAGGTGGCTTAAACTACCCAGAGCACCCTTCATCCTTGGGACTGCACTTTTTGGGTATGTCTACACTGGAGGCTCTGTTAAGTCAACCTAATAAGGTCAACTTTAAATTGACTTAAAATCGACCTTGTGAAATCGACTTAGAGAGTTCACATTGAAAACTCCTGTCGACTGCCTGCATCCACACTGTCAGGTCCTAGGTCGACAGAGGAGTGGGGCATTGTGGGTAGCTGGGAGGGGGCCTAGAGACCAATTAGTTCAACTTAAGGGCTTTCCCCATCTACACTGGCTTAAGTCGACTTAGTAAGGTCGACTTAAGCGTTAAGTCGCCTGTAAGGGGTGGTGTTATTAAATTGACTTAAGGAAGCACTTAAGTCAACTTAATAAAAGCCCAATGTGGACACAGGAGTCTGTAGGTTGACTTAACCTTCCTTAAGTCGACTTAAGGCTCCAGTGTAGACATACCCTTTGAGCCCCATCTTAAAGAAGTCACAGCTCAGAATCTATCCTAGATTTTTAAAATTCTACATGCCACCACTTCTATTTTCTTTCTTTTTTTTTCAGGTTCATAAAAGTACCACACAGGACTTTAAAAGTACCACAGCATTCCAACACAATATTAAAAGTCATCTTTAAAAGGTTAGCCACTAAATCAGTCACATTCTCAATATAGTTCAATGGTCCAAACTGATCTGAGAGTGTTCCCTCTCATGCCATTAGTCTGAAGCACAGCAACACATTGCAATGGGACTCTCTACCCTGACTAGATGGGTTACAGATGTGTGGGGTTAGAGACAAGGTGGGGGATGGAAAGTAGAAGTGACAGTGTTCTTTGGTTTGGTGCTGCTGTGGTCAGCTAAAGAAAAGGCAGACCCCTCTCTGTGAAGATTACATATGCTTGGATTCTTCTGCTAATGCACTGTTTAGTTTTGCCTCCACTGTACTTTCCCTGTTTTAACTTTTCAGGCATCCAACACAGAACTGAGGTTGCCATAGAGTCAGTTTCAGTTGTTGACTCCTGAGAAAGAAACATAGTATAAGTTATGAGATCAATTACATTGTTTCCTGAATCAAAAATATTCCAAGTCCCAGGACAAAGCAGCTCAGAAATTGGTTATAGGATATGGAGCTTTTTGTCTTTTGGTTATAATCCCAACTAGGTCAATAGTATATACAGGTCATTTCCATGCTGTTCTATAGTATATGTGAAATGATTAAGGGTCTCGGTCCAGTTTCTGGAAGACAAATGCCTGAATATTATACATCACCATCAGAGCTAATGAGTCCATTCACTGTCTTAGAGGAAAGGCCAAGGACTGAACGTTGATTAAAGCTGAGCAAAGTTCTCACTAGTTATGGCCTTTCCACTGACAGCACAACACAGAGAAGCTTCGGATTGCAATCTCCAGTACTGTCTGTTTGGCAACTTTTCAGGAACACTTAAATGACTCTTAAAACCTTCACAGATATTGGAAATGGTGGGGGAGGGGAAACACCTTTTCAGCTATCCAGTCCCATTCCCAATCAAGACAGGCTTGTTCCCTTTTCTACATTTTCTGGTGATTTTTTGACAGAGAATATATAAACTTCTTGTCACTCCTAATGTATAGAAATTGTGTTTTAAAATATTAATCCTTATGTTGAGGTGCTTTCTGGGATTCTAAAAGAAGCTGTAGAAACATATCTCAGAATTTCCTTATTAGTCTCTATTTCTCCATTCCATGTCAATATATTAAAACAAAAAGGAAACAAGAGACAATTCCTTTTCATGCTACAGTGCAACTTCACTTATCTGGAATAAGGTTATGTCCCTTGACATTTACTATTACATCGAATCTTCCCTTGATTATCCAAACATATCAGATTCAACAGCTCTCATGACAACCAGCACATCAAGGCTTTATGGTATTTCATGGTGGGAAAAAATGAATTTGTCATCTTTTTGCTAATTGGAAACTGCTTCTTATTTACTAGCAAGTGCTACTTGCTCAAGTATTCAGCTTTAACAAACCTGACCTGGAACAGAGCAGGAGGGAATCAAAAGTATGGAACTCACTTCTGAAAACTATAGGGCCCTCTCTCCCTCTGAAATATCCATTGTTCTGGTGATTCCATTAGTACAAAAAGTGGAGAGATGCAGAGTGAAAATCCATCTCACCAAGAGCAGCATCTTTGCTTAGGCACAAAGGGTGCATCTACACTTCCAAATTAAGTCGACTTAAGGAGGCTTAAGTTGATTTAAACTACTCTGCGTCTACACTGGGCTTTCCTTAAGTTGACTTCAGGAAAAGTTAAGTCGACCTAATAACACCTCGATTTAGGTCAATTTAAGCCAGTGTGGACAGGGATTACTGCCTAAATCCACCTTATTAAGTCGACTTAAAGTGTTAAGTCGACTTAAGGTCGAAAAGGGGCTATGTCTACACTAGAAAAGTTAAGTCGACTTTTGTTAAGTTGATTTAATAGAGTCAATTTAACTTTTTTAGTGTAGACATAGCCAAAGAGAAAGACCAGATTCTAGAAACGCTGACTCAGAGAGATGGAAATAGCAGTTGAAGGAATGGAAAAGTACCTCTTTCTTGACGAGACCATAAATAATCATGTGAAAAGGAAACTGAAAATAGAAAAACTAGTGGAACGAGAGAGGGCAGACCGCCATGTTCTTTTTGTCATTAAGATGTTTCCATGCTTCTATTTACTTTCAAAGTGGATGGCAGGAGGAATTCTCTAGACCTGCCAAATTCCATGAGCAGCAAATTCAGTTTCTTTCTCTCTCTTCTCACACTCTCCTTCAGTCCACTGAATATCTGATTTCTTCCTGCCAGGCATTTTTGCTGCTGAACTACCCTAGGGGACTTGCTCTGAAGCCCTGCCGAAGTAAGGCTCTTTCGTTAGCCCCTCCACACCACAGTTTCTTTATGCTGTTGCCCATTTGCAATAACAGAAAGAAATCCATGCCTTTGATTTCAACGAGAGAAATTAAATTCTATACCTGCACACTGGCAACTATGATGTGAAAACCTGCACCAGCTTAAATGCTCTTTCAAAAGGTTCTGTGCAGTCTGTACTGGAATTTATAAATGTGGATCCATTTCAGATTTCTCTATTTGTTATCCCTAACATTATCTTGTTCAGCCTTCTGGCCATCATCTAAATAAATAAATAGACTAGAACAATATTAACAAATTAACTGCTGAACAGAAAAATCTAAGCAAAGTTTTTTGTACATATTTCTATAGTTTGGATAGTAGGAAACTCAGTCTAACCAACACATCATATATATTGTTAGTGTTACTGAGTTACCAGGTGTAGCTCCCTGAACTTAGCCAAGGTTATTCTTTTGTCCTTATCCTTTTCTCAATAATCACCTCATGCAGCCTGGCTGAAAACCCCACCATTTTTTGTTGCTCTGATCTGTAGGCATAATGTCATACAACAACAACAAAAAGAAAAATTACTGCTCCAGTGAAACTATCCTCTTTTGGAAGGAGGGATGCATTCATTCTAGGTCCCAAGGCTGCTTTGACCCGTATTTGATTGAAAGCAACATCTGTTTTTCAGGTTTCCAGATGGTTTTCTGCTATCCAGAGGTAGCCAATTGCAGACAGATGTGACATTTCCTCAGTATATTGTGTTGACATCATTGAAATACACCTTACTAGAACAATAGGCAACAAAGCTTCTCAACACCCTTAAATCTCAAGTAGTTCCATCCTAGGAAAGCTGAAGACATATCTGTTGGTTTTTTTCTCCCTTGGAGGTGCACTGAATTTGTTCAAAGTAATCATGTATTAGCCACTGTTTCAGAGCTGTGGATGCAGAGACCACAATTGACAAAAGCTGGCACAGGGACATGTAAATTACACCAGTCTCTATCAGTGAGGAGGCACTAAACAGCTTAAAAAAGAATTCACTACTGCGTAGTCCCCTCCAATTAGGTTCTCCAGTCCCCTCCAATTAGGTTCTCTCCCTCAGAGCAGTTAATATATAGTACAATAGGAAAAGTATATATAGCTATAGATATTGATACACACACACACACATTCAGTGAAACAGCACCTGGGGGATTGCACAGGAGTAGCGCATTGATTCAAAGCTGTGACTCTATGGAATTTGGGAAAATATAAGAATTAAAAGATCAGTAAGATACTATTGGTTGTATGGTTCCTTGTAATAAATAATTTAAAAATCAATGCAGTACTTACTTAGTTTTACAAACCACCAACCGAGCTGCTTCTAAATAGGAGAAATGTGAACCACACTCCTTTTCATAAGCAGCCTCCTCACAGCCCCATTCGCGATATCAGATCTTTCCAGGCAAGCCAGCAAAGAAAGAATGACAAGAGATTATAATTTTGTAGTGAAAAAATGTGTGATTATTTTTAAGATTAGCACTGGGTGAATCGCAGACATCTGGCTCCACCAGCCTGTCCCTCCACAGCTGCAGTCTCTAAAGTCACCACTAGCTGGCTCTCTCCCATGATCATCATACTAGTTGAACAGCAGCAGCAGCATGCGCATGCCATTGTTAGCAAGGGTCACTTGCACTTTAATAACACGGCAAGAAATTTACCCCTTCTGTACAAAGCCAATTATTTAGGTGCTATGTGGTGTACTTCTCATGGGTCAAGAGGATAAATTTCATTTATTCCTGAGTGTTACTCTACCCGATATCACAGAATAATAGCTGCTGACTTTTTTTTTTAACCATCTGTCTTTGGAGTTAGGTTCACAGGATTCACCCTGTTATAGAGCCCTGGCCTTTCTCTGACTGTGCCCTGCCCACTCTGTCATGAATTTCCCTTTTCGTGGTTCCCTCCAATGCCCCCTCCTGCCAATGTATTTGGCAAGGAGCCCTTTTTGTCATGGGTGATGATCACCCACTATCCTCTGACCTGTTCCTGTATGTTTGACACATTTTCTGCGGAGTCTCTGCATGTGAAGGAAATAAACAAGTAGGTTCCCCAAAAACAATTGGTCCTTTTCAAGTAAAAATTGCCTGTAAAAGACGATTCACATCTGTTTACTTAGATCAAATTCGTTCTGCTTCATTTGATTACATTAAATGTTTGATGTAGATAACTGCTTGTGCCAGAGCAAAAGGTAACAAATGAACTAAAACTGGCAATAATTCTTACATTCATCCTTCTTACAAAGTTAACACATTTACAACTAGAACTAGATCTGAAGTTAAACCCCAGATCCAAACATTCAGGCCTTGAAGCAGTTTGGATCCAGATGCAAAGTTTGAACCTTATCTCTATTTATAACATCAGTATATGTTCTTTGTAAACACTGTAATTAAATTTATTAAGGTGAATTCATTAAATTCATTTCATACTGCCTGACTTTAATGCATGCTATGCCATTTGCCACTTTTGGAAAACATCCAAGGTGTTTGTGTCACAGGGAACCTGTCATGTTAAAAATCATTCCTGAAACAAAACCAAAAATCCTTGCCTCTCTTTTTAGTATCACTTAAGATTAGATTTTAAGATCAACGTTGCTTATGACTGTGTATTCTCATTTCAGCTTAGACGATAAAAATAAACTAGTAATTTTTACATGTGTTTATACTTTCTAATGTGTTTCATGTTCTCGTTCTAATGCAGTGTTTGGGGTACAAATGCTGCTAAAAATGTGTGTTTAAAAATGTTACACTGGAATTTTTATATTTTTAAAGCTCTGTGTTGATCTTCAATTTAAAAACAAACAAACAAACAAAAAGAAGCAAACCGTCCTTATTTATATACATCTAAATTTGAGGCCAAATTTGATCTAATAGGCACACCTAGGGGTAAGTCTCCCAGCCCAGGTAGCAGACAAATGTTAGTGGGGCTTGAGATAGCTGGAACTAAAAATAGTAATGTGGCTGTTTCAGCTCAGGTTGGAGCTCAGGCCTACTAGGTCAGATGTCTTGGAACCCAACCTTCAGCCTGATCCAGAATGTCCACATTGCTAATAATGAGCATGCTAGCCTGACCCTCACGACCATGAGTCTGTTTTTCTGTGAGACTTGCTTTGAGCTGCAGTGTAGACAAACCCATAGTATCTATTTAAATGCCTCTCTCTGAACCATAACTTATGGTTCATAAATCATTATGCAGCTGAGAAGCAGAAGGACAGCTCAATTTGTCTTCATTATTAAGCACATCAGCAATAGACCTAATGGACATCAGCATAATCCTCATACATTATGCCCTCATTGGCATTCACTGACAAACCTACATTGTTCACAAGATTTGTCTAGAGCTTGCTTATGTTTGAATCCCTTTCCCTTACTTCCAAGTGGAAAGGTGGCTTGGTGGTTAAGGCACAAGAAGGGATTGGGATATCTGTGGCCCTTGCATAAACTTCGTTTGACCTTGAGGCAAGTCACTTAATACCTTTATAACTCAATTTTGTGAAGGGCTCCAATCATGAGAAAGTCCCACTGTCCTAGGTGCTGTACAAATACCAGCTTGCAGCCAGAGGATAGGATAAAAGACAACAGTGCGTACAGGGAGAACAAAGATAAGAATGAGACAATATGAATCAACATAATAGGCAGTGGTCTCAGCGCACCAGCCATTTAACCACTGTCGAGTTTTTAGTAGGCATCAGGGCAGAAGAGAGATTTAAGGAGGGGTTTGAAAGACACCAAGCAAGTAGATTTGCTGATATTTATAGGTATCTTCCTTCAATGAACCAGAGGCAACATGGGAGAAAGTATGAAGGCATTTGAAAATTGAATAAGTGGGTGCTGAAGACTAGTATCATTGGCAGAGTCAAGATGGAAGTGAACATCACAGTAGGGTCTTGGTAGGGAACAGATCTTGAAAGGCCTTAAAAAGAGAAAATAAGTAGTACGTGTTTTATATGGCAGAGAAGGGATGACAGTGGAGGGAAAAGAGAGGTGATCTGGTTGGAATGATGAATTAGAAAAAGATCTTTGCAACTGTGTTCAGAATGGACATAAGTGGGGGGAAATTAAATTTGTCATGACAGAAGATGACTTTGCAAGTGTCAAGATGCAACTAGATTAGAGTTTACCATCATCTCTTGTGCAAAAGGGCTGTCGAGACTGTGCCCTGCTCCTGTACTCACTGCGGGTACAATCTCATTCTGCTCACTGACAGAATGGATCCCAAATCTCTCCACAAAGAGCGCTCAAGATACACTTGTGAAAACCTACCATGTAAATCAGTGGTTTTCAACTTGTGGCCTGGGGGCCAAAAGTGGCCCATGGGGGCTTTCAAAGTGGCTCATGGCTCCCCTGCTGGCTGCAGATGGGAGCCGCTGCCTAACAACCAGGCAGAGCAGGTTTCCTCAGGGCTGAAAGACCAGTGCAAACTCTTTGCTGCAGCCAAGGGGATGAGAGATCTATGCTCCCCTTCTCTGTAGTTGGGAGCACAACCAAGTGCTTTGCCTGGGTGCCCAGGTGTACCCTGCTGGAGCCTGAAGGAAGGGAGCACTAACTTCCATTCCCCTGGATGCAGAAGAGAGCCATTGCCCAGGTGGAGCACAGAGGGCTACAGAATGAGTATGCTTTCCTTGCTGCAGCTAGGGAGATGGGAGATCAGCGAGGAGGCATCCTCCTTGCTGAACACCTTCGGTCTGGCTTCAGTGGAGTGAGGGACTGGCAGTGAGGACTGGTGGCTCTTCAGGGTTGTAAAAATTAAACCTGTGGCCCTCAAGCCAAAAAGGTTGGGAACCACTGATGTAAATAGTCATGAGAGACTATATTCCCACAAGCGTGCTCCTGTAAATACTTTTTCCTATGAATATTCACAATGCTTTTCCTTCCCACCAATATTCTTGTGAACACATTTCCCCTGGAATGAATATTTGTGGAAAACCTAGAAAAGGGGTTGTGAATACATAATCAAAGTGAATGCAGGCATTTTAGACAGACAAATTTTCATAAAAATAACCAAGGAGTCCTGTGACACTTTTAAAGACTAACAAATTTATTTAATGAATTAACTTTTGTGGGAGAAATCCCACTTCATCAGCCAGCAAGCATCTGAAAAAGTGGGATTTCTCTCACAAAGCTCATGCATTAAATCAATATGTTAGTCTTTAAAAGTGCCACAGGACTTGTTTGCTTTGCTGAACTAGACTAACACGGCTACCCCTCTGAAATTTCATAAATACTTTTTCTGCAGTATTTGTCTTGCCCTATTTTGGACAATTAATTCATTAATACTTGGAAATGCTTTGAGATCCTGAGAGCCTGTGACAGAAGTTGCCCTAGAAGTGAGAAATATAAAGTGTGTGTGTGTGTGTGTGTGTGTGTGTGTGTGTGTGTGTGTGTGTGAGAGAGAGAGAGAGAGAGAGCATGACAGTCACAGTTTTACATGGTAATGTCAGAAGCCCAGTCAGAGGCATTTCTTATTTCATGGCTGCTGAAAAGAAGCTGAATTTCTTTATGAAAGTTGAATATTTCCCCCAGTTAACTTGATAGTTTGAAGAGCACGTTCCTCCCCACACCTCCATTTTCCTCATTAAAAACTAAATGATCCCCAAGATGAAAAGTTGCTGAAAAAATGGTCTCATTCTCTCTCATTTTTTCAGGGCATTTCTTCATGTCATCTCTGAACCAAAGCACACTGTCAGAATCTGCTCTGTGAAACAGCAGCAGCTCATTAATATTGGGCATTTCTGTGTTACAATAATTTGTCACCAACCCTCCAGATTGGCCTTATTGTCACCATCAGCACCTGAGGCATGAACAGTGTTATTTATGGAAAGCTTCTGCATCCTTGGGTGGAGTTTACACACCTGCATAATTTCCTTAAGGGTACTATGTTTATACTGTGTGTGATTATTCTATATAGAGACAGATGTATAAATGGCTGGCCATTTTAAGGCTCAAATGTAAATCTGACATGGCTCCCATCATTCCAGTAAGGGAATTCTCAAAATTGGCTTTCTACATTTTAGTATTTTGCCAAATTAAACATTATTAATTTTAAAAAGTGGCTTGATTTTCAGAGGCACTAAATATCCACAGCTCTTGTGAACTGGAATGGGAGATGCAAGCTCACACCCGCTGTCAATGTCAGGCCTTTGATTTCAAGCCCTAAATATGGAGTCAGGCACCTGGCTTTAGGCACGTAATTTGGAAAGTGCTTGTCACAATCTCCATTGGGGTGGTCTCTCGAGGGGCCTCAGTTTCTGCTGACTGACACTTGTTAGTTGGCTCTCAGGCAGGTCAGCTCCCAGACTCCCCCTAGCCTCTTTCATTTAAGCCTGTGAGCCTTGCCCTTCACTTTTTGGGCCTGCTGTCTCTTTTAGTCTCCTGGCTGTGTTCATGGAGGCAGCTTGGTGCAGGACTGTCATTACCTTTCTTTCCCAGACCTTTCCACCTCACTTTCCTGCTCTGTGCTCCCCTTTACAGCCGATCTTGTTTCCTTTTTTTTGCCTGCAACCATGGGTATCTGCTCTGACAGCTGTGTGCGGTTGTGATTGAGTTCCTTGCTTGTGAACAGGAGAGATTCCTCTCCTCGTGCCCCATAAGTATGGGATCTTTAGACTCCATTACAGTGCCCTATTTCAGCCCAGTCACAGACACCTACCCTGCAGGTTCATATACCCTCCCCATCACAGAATGAGCTGCCTGTGACTATTAACTACTCCATGCTGGTTATTGCAGTACGGAGCAGGAGGACTTTTTGGCCAGGTTATTAAATTCCAAGCTGAACCTCAGAAGGTTCCTTTGTCTCATCACAGCATCTTCTGACTCTCCATGGCCTCCCTTGCTCATGAGGAGAGAGTCAATTTTTTGTAGCTAGAAATGCATCTGCTGGACATGTGAAATATTTGCATCATAACTTTTGGAAGAAATGCCCTCTTTACAATACTGAATTGCTGCCTTGCAATGAGATTGCCATCTACAATGATCTGACACTTTTTCAGAGCATTTCTACTGCATTCAAGCTGACCGTTCCACTTCCACACTAGGTCTGTAACAGATAGAGCCTCTGTGGATCAGGCATAGAGAGGGATCTGGAAAATACAGTAATTGGGGATCATATGCCTGCCTCATCAGCTAGGAAATGAGAGCAGCACCATGTGACTTACTTGGCCAATCAACTAGCTCAGTTAATGATGATGAAGTACTTACAGAGAGTCATTCACAATCAGTCTAGAAGTTTAAAAAAATAATCACAAAATATATAGTTGAAACATTTCAAATAAATAAAATTGAGATGAATGTTAGCATTGAAAGAGTCTATAATAATCAAATACATGACTTATCTGCTCAGTTCTAACATTCATTTGAAGACTTGTGTGTCTGTTCTGAAGCAAGAAACAAATAATCCATGCCAGTCTGTAATTCTTTGCCAGCATATGCTTGTTAAATAATCTTTCTGGAGCCCTACTTTCCTTTAATATTCTCTTGATTTCATGTCTTCTCTTTCATACACATTCTTTTGTTTTTCTGACATCACTGTGTACTGTTGTAAGAAAGCAAGCATGAAATGGGTATACTTTTCTGGCTACATATCAACTTCAATTCTTAATGTATTTCCTGAACAAATGACTCATTTTTAACAGCTGAAGGTGATCAAATAAATGTCAAAAACAGAATAGAAATGGTACAAAGGATGTGGTTCCCAAGGTGATATTTGGACAAATCAGAGCATCACATGAACTAATGACCAAATTAAATGAGAAAAAAATTTCATATGTTGGGGAAAAAAGGCAACATTATAGATCTGCTATATATGTACACAGGGCAGGATTTCCAAAGGGGCTTAAAGAAACGAGGTCCTCAACTCCCACTGACTTTCAAAGTGCTTTGGGTAGCTAACTTCCTTAGACTGCTTTGAAAAACCTCATTGTCGGGGCCTGAATGTCCTCTGACTTACAGCAGGGCAAATTGGCAGCCACTCCATTGAAGTCAAACAAGTTATGCTACTGAAAAATTGTAAGTGAGAACAGAAGCTGCCCATGATAGTCATATAAATATCCATGTTATATAACCTGTCAAGTTAAACAGGACACAAAACTTTAATGGGATACTCCCACTAGCATTCCTAAATTCACAATATGTATGGCAAATTGTAGCCTAACTACCCATGTGGTGATGCAAACTAATTTGAAAGAGGATTATGTAACACGAACTAGAAACCACTTAGTTCAGGCCAGCAGCATCCATACGGGGCAGTTAGATAGGAACATTTTGGTGCATCCTGCAATTCACATCCTTGTCATTTGTACTGCAGCGCAGTGGTGACAAGCCCTAAATTTTCAGTGCTTTTAAGAAGTGCAGCACCCCGATGCATCTTGCTAGAGCATTGGTTCAGTGCCAGCTTGTAGGGAATCATGCACTCTCTGCATTCTTTCGTGCAGTCCTTTCTATTGTTGATCATGCCCAGTCCTGATTAGCGTCTGAGACTTGAGAAAATTAAAAAGTACTTCAGCCTGAAAAATTATACCAAAAGACAAAACAAACAAAAATCCAATGTTCATTAGATGAGAGACTGTAAATATACAAATATTCTGAGACATCTATACCAGGAAAGGTCAAATGGATTTTGCAGAAATCTGTTCCCTTGAGAGCCATCTGTAACAAACCAACCCTAAATATTCAGAGTTTGATTAAGCCAATGTAAATGCTCCTCCATGGAAAATGTCTAACATACCACTGTGCCATATGAAATGAGTGCCCAAGAAGAGGTCTGCACCCCTGCAGTTCAGCTGTGCCTGAAAAGCTAGGGACATCCACTTTCTGTGGCTGGCCCAAGGGAGCCCATGTTCTTGAAATTATTTCTATCTTGGCCAATGGCTTAGATAAGTTGCTTGCAGAAATGAATCTGGCCCTCAAACCAACCCTGGATGGCAGACAAGAAGAAAAAAATAGGTTTGGTTCTGTAAGATTGCTGATCTTCATAAACACCAGCAGGACTCAGATCCAAGTCTCTCCCCCCACCACAAGGAGATATACATTTTTAAGTAAAAACCATCCAAAAATACAATTAGTCTATCAATTAAAACTGCACCTATCCCTAAATGAAGCTGCTGCATACTGCCAATTGCAACTGGGAAGCAATAAACTTCTGCAAATACTCACCTCACCTCTTCAGAGGTTCTGCTGAAAGAATCAAATGACTACTATTTGTCACCTGCAAACGTACCAAACTATTCAAATGCTGCCAGGCAGGCAGGAAGGTGCACATGGACACACGCAGTCTCTCCTGTGCGTCTCAAACTCTTTTGCCAGAGTTCCTGGAATAATGCAGTTTCCAGCAGTCCGTTCCATTCCCAAGACTCCTTGATAACGATTTCATAGAGAAATTAGCTTCAGTGCCATTCCAAAAGTCCCTGCTTCTACAGGCATCTGGTGTAAACCCGATCCTGCATATCATAACTTCCCAATCTTGGTGTACGCCGTTCACTTCAGTACTCCATAGCAGGCTCAAAAGAGGAGAAATAAGATCTTGTATAACTTAAACAGCTCAAGAAATAACATAGCTGTGGCACTTCACTGCTACCATTCTGCCATTAAACAAGAAACCTAAAGCCCTTCAACAGATAGTAAGGAAAGAAATACAGCTCTCAGTGAGCCTACCCCCTTACACTGCAGGAACACTCCATACATAGCTAGCCTCACACTTAACATGTATTTGGATAGAACAAGTTGGCTCTAACATAGCCTTAAAACTATCTTATGCTGGAGATCATGAAACAGTTTGGCTTAAATCCAGAGCATAGACATTCTGTAGGTTTTCTTAGGGGAAGACAAAAAGAGCTTATTTACAAAACTCACCTATTCTAACACCAACCCCAACTTCATATACTTCAACAAGTTGTATCATCCTAGCTGCTATGTGTTGTTCACTATATATACACAAAATATGTATTGTTAAGCACTATTATGAAGAGACTGGTTTTGACAACAGTTAGGCTTAATGTAGTCTTATACATTCATAACAGCAGAGAACGTAACATGTTCCACAATATTATCCATAGAAACCTGAATTTCAATTTTAATCAAAAGTAGGTTTTCCTAAGCTGATAAAAAAGTTTTAATATTTCTCCTAGGAACAAGTTAAAATCAATTGCAGCTTCCATGTCTCTTTGAAGTAATACTCATTTGAGGCTTCAAAAAATGGGCTGTGCATGCACATGTAAAAAAGAAAAGTGCATCTAGATTTAAAAGAATACTGACCAATCACAAATACACATTCAGTGTTATGCAGTAGGAATAGGAGGAACTGAATGAATTTTGAGTTTGGGTTCTTTCTAATCACAAAGCATGGTGAGCCAAAAATCAGATTCCAACCTTCATTTCAAAGATAGGAATGGCTCCTTTAGATTATGAGCCTGATGTGGTAAGCATCACAACGTTGCTACACTAGATCTGCCAAATGACAACTTGTTAACAGATTCTCTGAAGCATCTACCATGCTAGTGGCTTTGGACAAAGCATGTTGAGAAATGAAACTCCTGTTCCACAAAATTTGTTTTCAATAGTTTCTCATTCTTGAATGCGGATGAAAAAAATCAAAATTTCTAAATTTTTCATGGAAATTAAATTCTGAAATATTTTGTTTTCTAATCACTGAAATGGTGCAAATGCCTGGCTCCCTAGTTGACTTGCTGGCCAGGAAACTGGGCAACCATCTGGGGAGCTGGGCACTCTGGCTATGTCTACACTTGTTAATTTAAGTCGACTTAGCATGTCCACACCTAAATTTTAAATTGACTTTGAGGGGACCCTACAAAATTGACCTAGAGCATCCACACTGGATGCCTAGGTCGACTTGTAGAAGCTAGGTGGACCTGGGACAGGTCCACGGTGGCAGGGGGGCACCCCTTGCCAAGTGCCAGGGGGCTCAGCCTTTGCCCCATTATACCTGGGTACAATGGGGCGAAGGGGGTCAGGGACCCTGGCAGGGCATAGGGTCAGGGTGGGCAGGTCCCTGCCCTGCCCTTTGGCGGGACATGCCAGGCTCTCCCTGTGCCAGCCACCCTGACAAGGAGGGCAGTGGGGAAGCCCTGGAGGCCCCTAAGTCGACTTAAAGGTACTCCACATGTACATTGGGTTAAGTTGACTTAAAAGGAGGTTTTAGAAAGTCGACTTAATTTTTCCTTAAGTCGACTTAAGGAAAGTGTAGTGTAGACGCAGAGTAAATTAAATTAAATTAAATTAAAAAAGCTTAAATCGACTTAATTTACAAGTGTAGACGCACTCTCTGGGAGACAGGTAGCACAGCTTACCAGCTAGGAAGATGAGTAACAAAACAGCCTGACAACCAGGATGCTGGGTAACCCATCAGGTGGACAGCAAGAAGCCAGAGAGTAGGCCACAGGAAGGCATTCAGGAAGCTGGGGAGTCTGGGTGGCCCTAGGATCTCAAGGAAACTGGAGGGGCTGGCATGCCTAGTTTTCTATCAGAAATTTTGACATTCCCCTGAAAGATTTTGATTGCACAGAATTGACATTTTCCACTGAAAGAGTGTCCTGCTGGAAAATTTCAACCAATTCTAGCTTTAAATTCCATCTTGAATCATTCATCTAGCTTTAATATTTGCTAATAAGGGGTATCTAGAGAGGTGGTAGAATCTCCATCTTTGGAGATTTTTAAGGCTCGGTTAGACAAAACCCTGGCTGGGGTGATTTAGGGGGAGTGGTCCTGCTTTTTAGCAGGGGGTTGGACTAGATGACCTCGTGAGGTCCCTTCCAACCCTGTGATTCTATGATTCTATAATCATTTAAAGGTAAGAGATAAGAATGGAGACCGCACTTTCTAATAGTAAATGAAATGATATAAGCAAAAAATACTGAGATTTTTATTATTCAGACTAGTGGATAATTTTTAGAAAGAGACTTGGATTTATTATGACAAATTAAGTACTCCTACCAGTTATGAACCAAAATATTTGTGTGAAAAAGACCTATTCATGCTTCAGATCAAACAAATTTGTATTTTTTATCAACTCAGATCTTCCCCAGATGTAAATATGCATATAAATAATATCTATCCTTTTCACATAGACTGTCAGATGAGTGAATAATATTGTGATTGGCAAAGTTCCCATTTTGGAGGATTCATTTAATCCTCCAGAACACAGTTTACATTAATTTCATTTTTTGTTTTCCTATCCCCCATGTACTTTTATTCAATTCTCATAGGAGAAGTTCTTATGGTATTGTATGCTGCTGCAGCCCAGCTGCAAAAAGGCTGGGACTGTGGCCAGCATATGTGAATACTTGGAAGGTCACAAGGTCATTAAAAAGTTGGCTGGGTCTGCTCTTTCATTCTCCTCTGAGGAACTGCTACGCACCTCATCACCGAGGAAGACACCTCCCACAATCTTTCTTGCCTAGTGCAACCAAAACACACCAGAGTAGAATGTGAGGTACTGGAATGCGGTCAAATTCCAATGAAGCAGATGTTGATGAAGGAAAAATTACTTGCAGTCTGATGTTAGGAAAGTTAGACCATTTATATCAACGTTGATTTTAAAATAGTACCTATGATCAGTGAAGTAACGGTGCGGAGTGAAATCAATAAATTAGCTTCTCTGGGCTATATGTGGTCAATCAGATGACTATATATTTTGATCTCTGTGAGTGAATTTAGTTCTTTTTAAGCTGCTGGAGTTTGGAATTGACAACCCCAAAGACTGAATTCCTCCATTTAAAGCAGAACTTGTACATCAAAGGAGAGGAATGCAAACTCTTCCATAATCTCCTTTCAACATACTTCAAGTCTGAACTGGAGGGACTACTTTTAGGAGTGAGCTGGTCTCCATGACCATTTCAGTCCTTGACCTCTGCTACAACTGTTTCTATAGGTATGAACTGATGCCAGCTGTGCAGGTGAGATTTCCAGTGTAGACACCAGTCCTCTAAAAAACTGAATCAAATTACAAAAAAAATCTCTCTCATTAAGCTCATGGATAACATTTATATCCAATTGCCAAGTATCCATGGGGTATTTTTGTTCTCCCAAATGGACAGTATACAAACCTACTTGTATATTCAGCATTCATTTTGTCACCTTGAGCCAATAGAAAAATATTTATATTATTTCCGTTGGCTTTTGGCTACAGCATTTAAGCAAACAATTTTATCTGCTCAGTAAAATACATTTCTTTGTTACACTTTGGATCTGATGATGTAAGAGCTCTGTTTGCAGAGCACTTAGTGAATTACACTTTGTTTCTGCCCATGATACATACTTTCAATCATAAAAATTCTCTATATGGAAGCAATTATTAATCATTATTATAGATCCTAACTTATTTCACTTGGATGCATCACTGGCACCTGCCTCTGTTTTCCTGAACTTTTGGCATGGAGACACAGAAGGGTTTTTTTAAAAAAAACAAAACAACACACACACACAAACTTTAATTGTTTTGCTTTCTGTTTCTAACTTGGGGAGATATTGTAGCTTGAAGCACCGGGATTTGGGTTACTTTGGGAGGTGCTTTGCATAGTGTGTATGCATCAGTGTTGTTATAATATTATGTTAAAGGCATTCACAGTCTAAGACATGAAGTTGTAAAGCAGATAGAAAGAAAAGGTAGAGTAACAAGTTAGACATTCCATAAAAGGATTTCCTGCATATACCTGTATTCATGGGGGGAAAGATAGAGGCCTGATCTAATAAGACAAGTAATGTTCAATAATGGAAAATTGTTAATTCCCTTTTCAATGTAAATCAGCCGCACACCGGTTTTTAAAAAAGGAATGAAGTTATACAGCTCTAGGTAACTGTGGGTTTTTTTAGTATCAAAATTGGTAAGAAGAACTATTTTCACTCAAAGTGCAATTATCCTGTGGAAATCAGTGGGAAAATGTATAAGTGAAGCCAAGAACTTATCTGGATTTTAAAATATTTACTTTTATATAGATAAAAATAGCCATAGTAATATAATAAAATATTAAACATATAAACAAGAATTTTGGAAGAGATCTAATCCATCATTCTTTGAGGCATGAGACAAACTATTGGGGAGCAGGAGAAGAATTTCTTAGGGGGCCAGTTATCCCATAATACCAACTCAGAGTTTTTCATCTCTTCTAAAGTATCTAGCACTGGCCACAGTTAGGAGCAAAATAGAAGATATACTAGCCATTCAGTATGATAATTTCTTCCCAGGTATAGATAAAATGAAGCAGAAATTAGAGTAGTTTTTGTTGCTGTTTTAAAGACATTTTGCTAGACAATACATCATAGAAATAGCTTGTGCAGAATACATCCAGCAGCCAGGCTATCTGCGATTAAGCCCCCATGGAAGGATGTTAAACAAACATGGAAAGTGAAGTAACCTCCCTTTTTATATATATATATCTCATGGTCAAGGTATAACAGCAGTAGACTGTGGAGAGGTTTATGCTTGCACAAAATAAGCCTTTGAACAAAGAGTTTCATCAGATACCACTCATATTCTTCAGGGAGTTCTTCCAAAAAGATATATTGTTTCCACTGCAGTTTGCATCACCATCCTGGTTTAATTATTCCTCGTAATTATGAAATAATTAGATAAAACGATGATATTAACCCCAGTGGAAAATATACATCTTTGAAGCAGCCTATTTTTTTGCACTTAAAAGGAGGGATATTTAAGTTACTATAGGAAAAGACTAATTAGAAAAGCAGACACATCTTATCCCTCTCCCCATATTTCAGGCAAGTTGGCAACTGCTCAAAAGTGATCAGAGACTGGCCTATTTCTCAAGGACCCCAGGAGAGAATAATAATTTAAATCATCATCTTAAGAAAGTGCCCTGAGCACTTGTCTAAATTTTTTAATGATCTTCCATCAAGAAAGATGGTTCTGCTCTCCTAACTGGCACAGCCGCTATAAACAATGGTTGTAGGAAAGCTCTAACTACCCCACAACAAGATGGATTCAGGCAAGGCTACACTTCTGCCAGGATAAACACACTTTACTTTATCTAGGAGACAGAAATATTTAAAACAATATTATTCACAAGTGTAATTAAAACAATACAGTTGGCCAACGTTACAAATCTGTTTTAGACAATTAACAGTTAACGGGGGCGCAGTATTATGTAATTTTTTGCACATATGGCACTTTTCAGTAAAAAAGTGCTAACCACACATTAATAACTGCCCAGAGTATTCGGGTGAGTTATTATCTCGTGTTACAGAGGTGGAAACTGTGAAGATACAGACTGTATCTCAGGCTACAGAATGTTAAGGCCAGGGTTAGATCTCAGGGGTGAAATCTTGGCCCCACTGAAATCAAGAGAAAAACTGCCATTGATTTCAATGAAGCCAGGATTTCATTTCAGAAGGTAGACTCCTACAGTTAGGGTCTCAAATCTGTATTTAGTACCACATGTAGTCAGATTTTTCCCAAGAACTAGAGTATCTGAAAACTCCCATTGACTTCAGTGGGAGCTGTCATGTACTCAGTTCTACAGCAAATGTGGACATCTATGCTCTGAGCTACTCCCCATTAACTCCTATGAACTATTTAGAACCTTAAATGTTAAGAGTCATTTTTTAACATCTTGGCATCTGCATTTAATGATTGACTGCTTTATGTCCAGCTGTCTGAAACATTGAAGGTAATGCCTATTGTGCATAGATCACATATGCAAAAAGGAGAAGCCAGCTGAGAGGTTCATAAAAACTTATTTTGCATTATCTTACCCATTTGTAAATTTGCATTGTTCGTTCAGTGATTTGAAATTAAAAAGGAACTGTAAGTGCCAAGTAGAATGATTGTGTTGAGAAAGCTGTTTAATATTCCCATGATTAGTAACAGAAACAACCCTGTTAGTGCCATCAAATGTAAATATCTTCACAGGTAAAACCATCTGGAAGCACTAGAATCTCATCTCGAGGGTGACAACATATCACGGAAGACCAGAAATGGAAACACCTCATTATATTTCCTTCTCTTTGAGAGTCCCAAATCCCTCCTCAACTAGCAAGATCCTCATGGGTTTAGGATTTTAGGGGAGGATATAGGGGTAAATGATCTCCAAGACACTCAAAGAACTAGCCATTCCACTTGCATAAAGCCTGAGTAGTTGAGCCTTGTGTGTGGGTAAAGTAAAATGAGGCTAAAGAAACAAAAGCTCAGGTATCCCATGGCACAGTAGCTTCTCCATGCCAATTTTGCATGTTAAACCATTGGATCCATGTGGATTATATGACTGACTCCCATTATAGCTCATGTAAAGACGATGCCATAATGATCCTATCTGTTTCCTCCTCTGAATCTCTAAGGCTATGTCTACACTAGAAAAAGTTAAGTCGACTTTGTTAAGTCGACTTAATACGGTCAACTTAGGTCCTTAAGTCAACCTAAATTGCTAGTGTAGACATAGTCTAAACGCTATCGAGCTACACGGCCCAGATTTCCCCAGTTTCTCAAGAGCATGCAGTACACAGACTTCTCAAAGCTTCCTCAAAGCTGTATGCCCTCCAAATTGGGGTGTGCATGCGGGAGGAACTTGAGATGCACATTCTGCAACTTTAAAAGCACTGAGGCAGGACAGCTGTGTAGTTAAGGAGCAAGTTAAGGCCCTGATCTGCCACAAACTTTCTGTGTGACTTTAGGCAAAAAGCTTGGGGCCAGATTTTTAAAAGTATTTAGACACATTAATGCCCATTACAAACATTGGGAATTAGGCACCAAAATATCTTTTAAAATATGGCCCTTAGTTTCCCATCTATAAAATGGAGTTGCTAGCACTTCCCCTCCTCACAGGCATAT
This sequence comes from Pelusios castaneus, assembly GCA_007922175.1. Taxonomy (NCBI): domain Eukaryota; kingdom Metazoa; phylum Chordata; order Testudines; family Pelomedusidae; genus Pelusios; species Pelusios castaneus. The sequence continues at coordinate 11,960,967 of ML685789.1, forward strand.
AAGGAGGATAAATACCTAAAGATTCTGAGGTGCTTATCTATTGTGTTAATGTGCCCCATATAAGTAAACAAACTGGAGTCATGGAAGCACTTTTCTGACTCCCAGAGAGTTTTTACGTATATTTTACATCATTTTCATTGATGTTTTTGTTCTTTGTTTTACATGTGCAAAAAGTTCTCAGCATGGGACACCTATAATCCATGGAACACTGAAAGTTTACTTGATCTATTTCAGAAGAGCTAGTTTAGACTTTCATGGCTAATGTTAAGTACTTTTAATAAGATCATCAGGAACAATCATTAACGGTTCTGTTAATGTTAGAGTCACTGGGTGTATACTATATGGTATGTGATGTGAATAGCTTCTCTGCTTCATCAGCTTTTTCTGGTTACTGTAGACAGATTGCTGTCAAGGAGATAGTTACAGCTCCGTGATTCTCTGCCATGATTTGAATGTTGGTTGTAGCAGTGATAAGAGAGCAGAGGGGGACGGAGAAAATGCTGCCTCTCCTGTTTTTCAGCAGTGGTCCACGTTATGGATAAAGAATTTCAACTTTTGAACTATGATTTCTAGGCTATAGGAATACAAAGAAAAAAAAAATCAAGAATGTTTTATTGCACTTCTGTAATTTACAATGGCTGTGTCAGTTTCAATCAACATAGGTAAACACAATATAATTTGTTTCCCCATCTAAACCCTTACAAAAGTTGCGTTTCAATCAACTCAGATTTATAGCCCAAGAAAAAAGAAAACCCCATAAAATAAGGGTTTCCTGTGGAAAAATGACAGATTCTAAACAATACAATAGAGGAACTATACCATCAAAACTCCTGCATCAGAACAAAGATCCAGATTCTGATATCTTTATTAATACTAAATTGTCTATTATCCCACCAATATTTCCATTGTTTATCCATTATTCAGCATGAGTAAGGATACTATATTCTGGTACAAAATCATTTGCAATTAGTCAGCACTGCTCTTATATGTATTCGCTCAGTTACTCTATATTTTAGATACTATCTGTTTTTAAGTAGCCCAATAATCTCATTTTAGGGATTTGTAAGAGTTCATTAAAATGGTTTATGTAATATTAGTCTGACATTATTTTCAGGGAAGCTACATTTTACAATTTGCTGAGACAACACTTGCTTCCTAAGAACAGGAAACAAAATATTGAAGATATTTGTCTTGGGTAATTCTTTTGCAATTAGAGTGTCATTGATACATAAATGCTTTGGAAATGGAAAGAAAAAAAACATGCAGAGGAGTTTATCTTAGCCCTCGCTTTGTTTAAATGTTGTAGAATGTTTATTATCCTAATTTCTGACTGTTATTATCCAAGTTTCTGGACCAAACTGATGTTTCTTTTCTCTGTAATCCCTTATTTATTTTATATTCACATTTCATGCATTAGTATGACGTTAGATTAAGCAATAACAATCAGAATTTATTATAATAAAATTTTGCCAGATTTATGTGGGTTTTTTATTTTTATTTATTTGCACAATGGGTTTGGGGAGAGGAAAAGGTGAAAACAAACCAGCGGTATAGCCAGCCCTCACTTTACGGTTGGTCCCCTGACTTTCCAAGTTGGCCCCTCCCAGCCACTGCTGCTTTTGGTCATGTGACTGGAAGCTTCCTGCCAATTATCCAATTGCCTAGCAACTGGAGCATTGGCAGGAGGAGGGAGGGGCAGTCGCAGCTCTGCCCTAGTCCTGCTGCTTCAAGGCTGGAGTGCTGGAGCTGCCCGTGGCTAAAGCAGGGGCCACAACGGAAAACACCCCAAGCCCACTCCTTCCCCTGTCCATAGCGCTACTGGCGGGTCTGCAGTCATGGCGTTCAGGCTTGTGCTGCTGCTGGGCGCTGCAGCAGACAGGGTTGGGCGGGCCTGCTGGCCAACGAGGTGGGCACTGCCCATCTGGGCCCATCCGTAGCTACGCCCCTGAAGCAAACTCTTCTAATTTTTTTTCTGTACAATTGCAAATGCCCCAATTCTATACATTTAGGGCCTGTCCACCCCAACATTTAGTTCATGGAAGGTAGGACGTGAATCTACCCATTCCTGCTATGGACCCTGCGGATGCATACTAACAGTTTCTTAGGGTGCTTTGCTCTCCCCTGGTTTGAAACAGGAGCGTATCAAAGCACACTATGGAGCGTTTAGTCCATGTCAGTAGGGTCCTCACAGACAGTTATTCCACAGTGGGCTAATACAGGGTAGAGTCACAGCCCAATCTTGCCCCAAACTTTATATTTGTGCAGACAAGGCTTTATTAATATGAATAGTCTTAATTTTTAAGTGCTTAAGAAATGCATAGCCTTTTCTGCTTCTCTGAGGTTAAATGTCACCCACTGATTAAAATTTACTTGTGATTCCATCAAATTCAACAGGACTACCTTCTGCCTCTCCATTCCTCAACTGTAAATGAAGACTGGTGACATGTTACACGAATTTCCCCCCATGAAATCAGTGAAATTTGCCTATATCACTTCACCAATATGAGTAATGGGGTTTCTATTCTGCTCTATAGTGATTCTGACCACATCTGCAGTGAGCTTAGATATTATAGTAATAGTGCTACATAAACACTTAGAGAGACAGATACATGCAACACCTTGTTATCCTACTATAATTGCTCAAGTGTGACCTCTTAACTCAACCATTCTGGATCAACTGATTGCACTCAATTTTCAAGTCACACATGATTGAAATAAAACAGTACAGCATGCCTGAATAGTCTATTCTAACTAATCTATTATTTGCTCTTGCCCTGTTTCATTGACAATGAAACTGATTTTGATAATAGCCTCCACTGCTATGATTACTTCCAGTGATTTCTGGTTTTAGTTCTGGATCCTCAAAATATGAAGCATCAACTTAGCAAGAAACACTTTAATTTATTTAAGTTTTTATATGAGAAACCTAGAGTCCGTCACCAGGCACAGCATTATTTAAGTCTTCAAATTAACAATTTTTCTCTTGTGAATTTGTTGCTAATAAAAACAAGCCTCCCCCACCAAAAATCAAGGCAACACTGAACTGTGTAAATTGGTAAGTGTTGTAAGGAATGGTTGTAGTTGGATGAAGCCTGTGTAAATTAAAGGCCATTTCAGGGTCAGTCGTCTTGGATGAATCCTATGAGATATCCAAGACAATTCATTGAAACAGCAAGCACATGAATCAATGTTTGGCTCATGCTGTTGTGTCTCACTCATAACCCCATGTCAGGGATAGACACCCCCAAGTCTGTTTCTTCATTAGTTTCTTTGATAAAATAGCAAGAAAAAGTCCAAGGAACTCCTGAATGTATGTTTTTTAGCAAGTTCACAGAAGTGGAATCATACAAAAAGGTTGTGGGCTGACACACACTGAACAACTGGTTCCACCTACTATAGAAGCATCACTAGAACATCAGTTGTCTATCAACAGTAGGAAAGAGACTATTCCAGAATGGGATATCTATTCTTTGTGATGTCTGCCTCTCTTCATCATATTCCAATTTGTTGGGATTCTGCATGACAGGTTATGGTAACAGAAACTGGCCCACTTATTAAATGGCCTTTTTTTTCCTAAATTATGGTTCTTTACCTCTATAATCAAATGGTGACCATTTCATTTTGTCCTTTCATATGGAAAAAAATAGTACTGTAACCCACAACTGATATCAGCATTCCTGTCCCACAGAAAACAAAAAAGGATAGTCTGTTTCTCAGGCTTGCCTAGTAAACTACATAACTTAGAAATTTGGGGATATAAGTGAGCATGGGTGGTATTTGACCTGAATTGAGCAGTTTGATAATACAGGGTCCAAATAAAAGTACTGTGCTGTTTTCACATTCTGATATTATGACTAGCAATCAGCCAGAAATAAAACACAAACTATGTCTACACTGATGATGGCAAATTCACCGCCGTCAGATCAGTTTATCTGGTTCAATTGAGTGGCACTAAAGAAATGCTCAATCAATCCAGAGTTCATCTATCTGTCTGTCTGTCTGTCTGGTATAAAGTGCTAGGCCAGTTCCCCCTGGAGTACCTGACTCAAGATCTTCAAAAGAAGCCTGTCTTCTCCTTGAGGTTCCCCCACACACACACACACACAAACTGAGTTCTACCAGCCCTTTTATAAGACCCAGTTTTTCAGGATATCACCTCAATGACCTCAATGAGTACATCTTTCTCAGGCTGGAAAGAAGCTAATTAATTATACCACAAGTGTGGATGACTGAACATGGCTGACCAGCCTCAGGCCTTCTGGTGCTTAAAGGGCAGGCAACAAATGCCTATTATTAACAACAAGAATAGTACATGTGAATTGCTGGCCACTTCTTCAAACAGAATCAAACAAACCATCTGAGATATAATACTCATGCTTCATTGTCTATAACAGGGGTAACAAACATGCAGCCCTCAGGCCTTCCATCTGGCCCACGATGGTGCTCTGCGGAACAACACTCTCCTCTAACAAAGAGAGAGAGAGAGAGAGTGGACTTGCATACCCAGCGCTCTGCGATGCCATGAGAGTATCAGGTATTGTGACATTGCAGAGCACTGGGTATGCGAGATTGCGCTCTGTTAGACCACACTCTCTCCCTAAGAGAATCTATGTCTACACTTGTTAATTTAAGTCGACTTAGTGTGTCTACACTTTATTTTTAAGTCGACAAAGGGGAACTTAAAAAGTCGACCTAGAGCGTCCACACTGGATGCCTAGGTCAACTTCTAGGGGCTTAGGGGGACCTAGGGGAGGTCCACAGGGGCAGGAGGGGCACCCCTTGCCCAATGCCAGGGGGCTCAGTCTTTGCCCCATTGTACCTAGGTATAATGGGGCAAAGGTGGTCAGGGACTCTGGCAGGGCAAAATTAAGTCGACTTAGGGCTACCCCACATCTACACTCTAAGGAGTCGACTTAAGCCTTAGGTCTAATAGAAAGGAGGTTTAATTAACGTTGACTTTAATAAAGCAGCTGCTTAAGTCGACTTAAGGAAAGTGTAGTGTAGACGCAGGGTAAATTAAGTCAACTTAAGCAAGCTTAAGTCGACTTAATTTATCAGTGTAGACGCAACCAGAGAGAGAGAGAGTGGTCTCCCCAGAGCACAGTCTCACATACACAGCACTCTGCGATGCCACGAGAGTGCCCTAATATTTCGATTTATGGAATGTACAGCCTACTTGAAGTACATTTAAGGCACAGCAAATGAGTTTGACACCCCTGGTCTATAATGTACTCTATGTTACTGCTACCTACCTGTTGTATAGGGTGAGATTGCTTTCTTCCAACACGGTGCCAGAACCGCAGATTTGTATGTGGGTAGAGTGGGGTTTGCAACCTATCCTTACTTCCTCTGAGACAGTGCACACTGCTGTCAGCACAAGCAGGCTTCCCTTTTTGCTCCCAGAGCATAACCAACCAAATTTTGGATGTTTTGTGTGCAGTATTGCTATGAGCCTTCCATCCCACTAGCACAGCCATCCAAGGCAAAAAACAAACATGATTTTTTGACCCAGAACGCACTGGCTGAACTAATCATTTTTTATCTGTTTCACCCTTCTTAATGAGAAATGCTTGCCTTTGGAATTCACTCCCTTCCCTGATGCAACAAGCCTGGATCTGTTTACCTTACAGGCATGCAGAAAGGTGCATCTTTTCACCCAGAGAGCTGAAGAAGAGATCAAAAGTTTTTGTCTTGATGTATCTGTTGGTGTTTGTATGTTCTGTACAACCCACTGCATAACTTTTTATGAAATTGAGTGATGGCAGGGCACCCAGATTTAACATGTCCAGTATGACCCCTGCAATATCTTAAAAGAGAAACAAAATTTTCTCCTCATTTATTTCTACAATCGTGTCTTTATGGGCTTGATTCCATTGACCTGAATGGTGCAGGATCAAACCCAAAGTCCCCATTGGTAAGATTGTCATCTTCAGCATCAGTCTCCTTTTCATTCTCATCTCATGATTTGGGCAAATGACCATCCTACCCCAACAGTGAAGATATTGCTGTTTGTATTTTGCCCTTTGCTGACACAGATAATGGACTCGATTGCATACACACAGTTTGGAAGCCTTTCGGGATAGAGACTGTCTTTGTTTTCTGTTTGTACTGTGGCTAGCACGTATTGGGGCTTTTAGTGTGCTGTGGTGTTACAAATAAATAAAATCTCCACCACCACAAGCCTCAGATAGCCCTTGGTATAAATAGATCACTATTTCACAAAAGCCAAATTGGCGAACTTTTCATTACATTTTGTCATTGAGTTTCTGTCTCCCTTTCAAGAATATCAATCTTCAACAGACTAAGAATCAGGTGATAATCCCAAAGAAATCATGCCATTATCAGTTAATGGCTGGATTTTCAGTTAATGGACCAAGCGGAAGACAAGGGCAGTTAACACTATAACAAACTACAGTAATGTAACCAATTTCAGGGGGATTATTGCCATCATAAACTGTATTAAATGGTTTATAAAAGCAATGGCTTTTTTAAAGTTATCTGAAGTAGAGTAAATGAGAGGCTGCTTTGTTAAATAGGTTGTTTCCGGCCAATTTTCAAAGCATTTAGGACACGGGGAATGCGCTGATAGCCGTATAATGAATATTTTAAATGCATCTGAAGTTGTTCTTTGCTCTGATAGGCGGAGGGGAAAATCATTAACTCTCATGTGGCCAGCTTCCAATGAAGCTTCTATGTAACTCCATGTATGGAGATACACTAACTTCAAACTGTGCCTACCCGTTTGACTGTATAACTCATCACTTGGCATTTTAATATGTAGGTGATAAAGCGGTCAATAAATAGTAAGGACCCAACTCTGCACTCAGTTATACAGGTAGTAACAGTAGGAGGGATTAGCAGGTACTGTTAGGTGAATAATGGATTTTCTGGCTTGCAAATCAAAGCTGAAAAAAGTTGTTTCAGGTCCAATAAAATATTTTGTTCAGTCGGAAACCCAGGACTCATCTATTCAGGGGAAAAAAATCTTGCAATAGCTGATGTGCACTAGCTATTCTGCACTAATTCCTCTTGTAGAAGCTTCCTGTGAACGACGAGATTTTGTGCACATTGGCTTGGTGCACTTTGCATGATGGCACTCTTAGGCTACATCTGCACTGTGTTAGCTAGGGTGTGATTACTCGCTGCTTACGTACATATACTTGTGGTAGCTCCCTGACAGCTAGCATAATTATAAATAGCAGAATATCTGTGGTGCATGGACAGTGGTAGTGGAGGCAAGGCTGAGCTGTGCCAGGAATGTACCCACCATTTCCAATCAAGTTTGTACTCAGCACAACTCAGCTGTGACTCCGCTGCTGCCTCTCCTATTACTGCTGTTAAACTGCTATTTATTCTCACGCTAGCTCTCATAGAGCTACCAAGAGTTTGCAAGGAGAAAAAAAATAATCACACCCCTTTAGTGTGGTGTAACTCAAGCACTTTACATTCACACCCTAGATTACTCCTCACTAATTTCCCCATACAGACAAATCTTAAATGTTGTATTTCAATTTCAGTGCTCTTTTATGTCTTTTTAAATATTTGTGAAAATAAAATTAAAGGCATTTTTATATGAAAACTAGTCTAATAAAATGGGAAAAAAGTATTAGAAATTGTTCTCAATGTTATTTATAATGTTTAGCATTTACAAAACTATTTTACCCCGCTAAGGTATCCCATACTCCTCTATCCACTATCATCCGTAAGTCTTTCTAGTCTTACTAGTTTTTAGATTCCTCCCTCCAATAGAATCATTGGCTATGTCTACACTTGTTAATTTAAGTCGACTTGTAGGGGCTAGGTGGACCTGGGACTGGTCCACGGGGGCCGGGGGCACCCCTTGCCAAGTGCCAGGGGACTCAGCCTTTGCCCCATTGTACCTGGGTACAATGGGGCAAAGGGGGACAGGGACCCTGGCAGGTATAGGGGCAGGGTGGGCAGGGCTCTGCCCTGCCCTTTGGGGGGCATGCCAGGCTCTCCCTGTGCCAGCCATCCTGGCAGGGAGGGCAGTGGGGAAGCCCTGGATGCCCCTAAGTCAACTTAGAGTTGACTTAGGGGTACTACTCCACATCTACACTGGCTTAAGTTGACTTTAGAAAGTCGACTTAAGCAGAAAGTCGACTTAAAATGAGGTTTAGTAAAGTCGACTTAATTTTTCCTTAAGTTGACTTAAGCAGCTGCTTAAGTCGACTTAAGGAAAGTGTAGTGTAGACGCAGATTAAATTAAGTTGACTTAAGCAAGCTTAAGTCAACTTAATTTACAAGTGTAAACGCACCCATTGTGTTACAGACAATATTTCCCCATTATTCTAGCTTGTGTTTTTCCAAGGTGAGTCTTATTTTGTATGTTTGGCTCATATTTTCAATCTCTCCTGGATCTTTTGCATTACTGCTTTGCTCATACTGGTATTTCTAATTCTTTCCAATTTATTATAATTTGAAAATGCCATTAATATACTGGTTACTCCCTCTTCCAAATCATAAAACCAGATTTAACAACAGTCCCTGTCATTCCCCACTAGACTTCTCATTCACAGTTGTAAAGTTCACCAGTTTCTTCTTATGTTGAGCAGAGAAGATTTGGAGTACTACAATATATTCTGTACATCTCAAAGCTCACAAGGAGTATGCCCATATATCACTGCAATCTGATTATTATAGATAACTCATTCTCACATCTTTACTTTCAAGAGAAAAAAGCAGCCATGAACATATGGCTTCCCTGCTACATCAGTATAATTTTAAGCCTCCTAGGGAAACAACTGACCTCTGACTTGCAACCAGTAATTTTGTGATTTTTAAAATGTACTGCAGTCTACGCTGTGTAAAAACTGTCATCTTAACAACCTGTACACATTCGGCATAATGTCTTCCAATAATGCTGCCTGCCAGGAGTTGCCATCTGTACTTCCTCCATACAGAACAACCAAACTATTTGGCGAAGTCAAATGCAGACTAATGCAGCAATGGTGTATAATATTTCTCATTGAAAATGTCAGGACTCAAGGAGATTTCACCTTAATTGTTTTCTGGGCAGATGACGATTGGTTTGTGTTGCGTTTCTGCCAGGTTCCTGAACAGCTTTCAAATTAGTTGTGGGGCCTGGAGGGTAAATAAGCTTTAAAGGACTGACAGCTGATTACACATTCAGCTGACCTGTTTTGGGCAAGGTTGAAGGAGGGACTAAGATATTATCTGTTGGAAATATGAGAGTGGCAGAGCTGTTTAAAGGTTGGGAAGTTGTCCTGACCAATCCCAGGGACAGATACAGTGGGGACTCGTTAGTATGCAGTCGGTTAAATCACAGTTTCGGTTAACATGCGGTAGGGCCATGTCCCCCAAGCCTAAAAAATTAACATTTGGTTTTGGTTAATATGCGGTGTATAAAATTAAACTGAGTATTTTTTTGGAAAATATTCACTTTTCACGGAGACAAATGAGCCTAAAATAGTTAAAGAGTGACTTGTCAAGTGTGATATCGGCTGTTCAGTTCTTATTTGTAAGATTTTTTTAACAATTCCATTGCCCATTTATACAGTTGACTCGTTAACGTGCGGTTCGCTTAACACGCAGTTATAATTGCATGTCCTCCAATGACCGCGCGCTAACGGGTCCCCACTTGTATCTAGTTCTTACACAGCACCTCTCATCTGTAAATCTCAATGTGCTTCATAAAGGAAGTCAGCATCATAAACTCCATTTTTACAAATGGGGAAACTGAGGCTTGGAGAGGGTAAGTTGCTTGTCCAAGGTCACCCAGCAGAGCTGAGAATAGAACCCAGGAGTCACTGGTGGATGTGCTATTTACAAGGTCAAACTGCCTCAGCACCAGATGCTTAGCTGAGGTAAGCTGTCATAATGCTATTGAAACCTCTGAGTCTACAGCAGTTTACACAGTTGAGAATCTGTGCCACTTTCTCCATTCCTTATCTAACCTTCTCTATCTTCCACACTGGAGAAGGGAGTGAGTTTCTTCAGCCCTTGGCCTATACGAATTCCATGGGGTCCTCCACTCCAGGTATGAGAAGACAGTATTTGTTTAATATTAAAAAACAAACAAACACGGGGCAAGGGCTCCTTTTCCTGATCCTGTGGTTGTATAGAAGAGGCTTGTGTACCCTTCAGGACTAACTGTTGAACCTTTTTCTCACCTTGGTGAACACTCAGTTGTCCTGAAGGTGTTCTTGCGATGGAATATTCATCAACAGACATTAGGGTTCCAGAACTGGGCACTGGTGATATAGTCCGTGCTGCTGGGTCCCTCCTGTTGTGGTTGCAGAGGAGGATTTCTTTGTTCAAACAGGACACCTTCCTTTCTTCTCCACAGTCTCTGGTAGAGCTCCATTTCAGAGTTCTCAGACAAGTAGTCATCTTTGGGTCAAATTGTTATGACTTTATTCTATTCACATTCTCAAACTATACCTACCATCTGGTGCCTGGACCCCTTTCAGAAGCATGCTAGAAACATGTTGCTTGGTAGCTTTGCACATATAGTTCATACTTGTGTTGCACCAATATCATAGTGGGTATGTCCCAAAGCACAAAATATAATCCCTGGAATGAAGAGCTTCAAGCTGAACCCTTGAGCTAGGGAAGATCCTACAGCCCACCTTCTGCAAAATGGCTGTTCTACTGCCTCCGCAATGCCATTTTCAAGAACCTGAATGCCTTACATTGAAATGGGGGGCAGGGGAGGGCAGAGACATGCTGAAATCCATAGACCCAACTTTGCTGGTGTCAGTGACTGCACAAAGGTGCAGGGCAACAGAGAATCATCAGGCCCTGTGTTTCCACATCTTTAGGAGATGCACTCTCAGAGGAGGAAGTTGCCTCTCTACCAGTTGAACCTGGGTTCCTCACAGTATACCTGTGGGCTGCACAGAAACAGAGGAGATAAATAAGGGGAAAGAGGAAGGATTAGGCATCAAAATGTAGAGTATTAAAAATATATCACCATACAGATCATTGGGAAAAGTAATGGTTATTTAAAATTCTCGCAAAAAGCATTTAAAAGAGTTACTTTGACCTGCAGTGCAAATCATCACATTAGAGCAGTGAGGTGATCACTTCTGTAATCACTCAAACTTTTCTCCCATTTTTTGTGATGTATTTGCTGAAGGAAATTTAGCTGCAGCATTTGGCTTTTTACTTTACCACAAGTTTTTATCCAAATTTCTAGTTGGATAGAGTGAAGTACATGGTGGTCAAATGATAACTTGTCAAAAGTCATGCAGTGACTATCTGATTCACTCTCTCTTAGAAAAATCCTGGCTGCTCATAGCTCCCATTCCTCTGCTTAAGAAGCTAGATCTTAGTCCACACACTATAGAAACAAAGTATTCCTACATAAAGTGATCATTACAGATGCTCTATTAGAGAAAAATGTAGGTATCCTTGGCTATGTCTACACTTACCAAAAATAGTTCAAATTAATTAATTCGAACTAACTAATTCGAACTAATTTTAGTTAGTTCGAATTAACTTAATTTGAACTAGCATGGCCCCACTGGAATTTTAGTTCGAACTAAGCAAGTGCCATGCATGGCACTTGCTTAGTTTGAATTAGTCAGTTGCATCAAGCTCAATGTGCCGGTTAGTTCGAACTAAGCAGTTAGTTTGAACTAACATGGCCACATTGACCTAATTCGAACTAACTAGTTTGAATTAAGGGTTAGTTCGAAAGGTATTTGAATTTATTAGTTCAAATTAACGAAGCCCTTAATTCGAACTAATGAAAGCCTAGTGTGGCCAAGGCTTAAGTTAGTTCGAATTAAGCTTCCTTAATTCAAACTAACTTGCCAGTGTAGACATAGCCCTAGAAAAGAAATTAGCCTGTGATCATTCCTGTTGTCCTTTTTCCTTAATATAGGTCATGTGTGAATACCATGAATAAGCCATTTTGTTGAAAAGCTAGGGATAGTGCATGGCTAAAATTGTAAGCTCTGTGTGATAGGGACCATCTTTTTGTTCTGTGTTTGCGTAGCACAATAGATTCCTGGTCCATGAGGGGGCTCCTAGATGATGCCATGATGCAAATAATATGTTCCAAAGACTGCAATTTTATTTAACCAACCTACATTAGTGATGTGAACCACCAAAAGAAAGAGATGAATGTAGTCACTGCAGTAAAGTGACTGCTCAGATGGTCCCCAGTGTCAAAAAGCTGCACCCGGCAGAAACTATCCAGTCCAAGCCCTACACTTTGCACTGTCAGGAGGGTTATAGCTACCACTGATCTGCATCTGAGACAGTCTCTGCAAATGAGTTCTTCTGTCCCAGTGCCATAGGATCCTGTAATGCATGGAGATGCATAATCCTCTCTAACATCTCTGCCACAGCAGGCAAATAAATATACCGCCTTGCAAAAACTGTATTGGCCATGCAAGCTGCAACATAACTTACTGGCATAAATGTGGCAACATGAATGCAATTCTGGCTTGACCAAAGAGAGAAAGATTTGCAATGACTTGAAACACAATGACATAAATTCAGCAATCAGGTGCTTCCCCTGAGCACCTAGGAGGAGAAAACCTTTTGCAAAGATGGTATCAAAGGACTACACAGTCTTTAATCCTCAGCTGCATCAGAGCTCCACCCAAAGCATTTGAGGATAGGTGGAGGCAAAGTAATTTTAAGCAATCTTTGAGCTCCCTCAATCCCTGGGGATGCCAGGAGCCTGTAATAATTTAAAAGCTTTCTTAGTCATAGACGACTATCTTGCAAAGCACAGCAGAGTCAGGGTACAGATAACATATTCAGGAAAATATGGGACCTATAAGTTATTGTACCTTATAGCTCTAGTTTATTGTAACTTATGGCTCTAGTCTTGTTCTGTATTGATCTCATTGTAAACCATGGAAAAGGCTGCTACTAAGTGTACATGCTGTTATGATTTTTGTGCTGTAATTTGTACAGTTTACAAAATTTTAAACAGGCTTTAGTAAACACTCCCAGGTATTAATACTGCAATTAATCAAATATTTTTGCCTTCAGGCAATCAGAATATCTGCTGTTACTTAAAAATGAGACCCAGTATTAATGAAAGCCACTCAGGTTTGCCACACTTCCTGAACATCTGCATAATTCCATTTTTACCAGTCTTGGCAGTTGCATCAATTACATTTACAGAGCTCCCCATAGATGCATTCTGCTCCACAATAGCTCAAGAAAGCCACTAATTTCTGTATTAAACTATTCAGTGGTAAAGCCTGAGAAACCTACACTGCTCTAACTTCACAGCCCATGTCTGAGGACAGTTTCTTAGCACTGAATAGATAAAGTGGGTAAGCCCAAAGGCACACACAATAAAAGTACTCTGTCTTTAGGAATATTTTAATTGATGTTTCCCAGACATGGTGGTGAGATAGATTACTAATGGGCATGACTAGGAGTTGTCTCTCTTTACCCTATTTTCCCTTTATTGTTTAGCTAGCAGGTAGTACCATATGTTAATGTTCTTTTATGCAAATGAGGAATCAGTGAAGTAATAATCAGAAGAGAGACGCTGAATTATTTAAGCCAAAATAATTTCTTTGTAAGCCTATCATCTGATCGTTTTACTTTGTATCTTGGCATGATAATGATAGCAAAGATGGGATGCTGAGAACCAGGTAAACAGAATGCCCTGCAGTACTCTGTAGGAATACTACTTCCCATGAGGGACACGGAGGTTTTGGCAGACCCATGAAGTCTGCATGTGGTTCAGCAATGACCTGTTCGGTTGCTGAGGTATGTCTCTCACTGAGCACATAGGTGCCGCTCTTCTCATATGCAACTCCTGTCTCTTGTCTGTCTGCTGCTCTCATGGGGTCTGACCACACCAGCAAGAAACCCTGAGGAGCAAATGCTACCACTTCCTGTTTCCAGTAGTTTCGGGTTCTGGGCAGTTAATCTGCCCAGCAACATTAACCCACCCTCAATAGGTCCCTTAAAGAGATAGCCTGTTTTAGGCATATGGGTTACATTTGCTCTGCTCCCCATGTTTTTCATTGTTAGAGACTGACTGGTATTTATTACTTCAGACATCATACAATCACTGACATTAATATTCAGGAAGTCCTCAGGAAATAGAAAGCCATGGTTTTGTTCAAGCATCTTCTGTAGATATCATAAGCACCTTTGAGGATCAGTTCTAGATGATATCTGACCTTGTTATGTATGGAAGAGCTTTTACCTCATACGTGTTCTCGTCATTTTGTTTGAAATCTAAGTTGACTTTAAATGAAAATTCAAAAGCGTAACAGCCTTACTTACTTCTCAAAATGAACTTACGAGCTTTCTAAAGTCTTACCTATGATGTGATATTTTATTCTCCCAATATTAGCTAGAATGGCAATCATATTTTAGACTCAAATTTCAGAATCATATATTGAAATGGATATATGTATAAAACCCCCCAAAAAGTTTAATTAAATGTTGCCTGTGAGTCCCAGTGTGTATTTTCTTTATTCTAACAAAGTGTCTTGTTCTATGTTAAAAGAAAATATCTATTATTTTTTGTTATTGTCACATGACAAGTATTTTAATATCCATTCATCCTTAAAAAATGGAGCATTTCCCCCTTTTCTATGAAGACATACAGTATATTTATAAAACTGCAACATTTTCTTTCTCCATTCCCCACTTCATCCACAGCATACACACACTTGGTTTTCTTTTTCTTAGGTAAGTCCCATAGTCTCTTCCATCTATCCACTCTGTTCTCAATAAATTAAAAATGAAAAAGTTTGGCAGAAAAAAGTTGTCAACTTAGTCTTCATTTTGTAATCATTTTAATTTATTGAGCTCCTTCTTCCAATCTCAATGAACAATGGTTTGAATCAAGGATGGAGTGGTAGACCTGACCCTACATTTCTTTTCATTTGCAGAAGGTTTAAAAACTCTTAATAGTGTAGAATTTAGCTTTCTGTGGCACTTTTCATACTTCATAGCTTTAAACAATAATGAGTTAGTTCCTAGCAGCTCATCAACTGTACCAGCAAGCACGACAGTCATTATTCACTCAAGAACTGCTCGCGCTTTCCCGTACCCTTGATCATTAGAAACAGTTTTTCCTAAAGGCAGAATGCTGACAAGGACAACAGGTTTATTCCTTTCTCTTTCTGGCAATTGACATAGCACCTTAACCTTGACAGCTATCAGATAGTGGCAGAAGGAACTTTTGTTTATATTCCATTCATAATTTAAGAAAAAAATAAAGTTATAACCTCAAGACGTGTGGGAAACAGTTTTTCTTTTCTGTGAGAATATGAGATTTTGAAAAATTTCTTCCTATCCTGAATTAGGACAAAATAAGTTAAATAAATAAATCTCAAAATGTTTCAGAGACTAAAAATCCCCCAAAAGTTTTGGACAAGGTCAATAAAAATATTTTATTCTGATAATTTCAACATATTTTGTTTTGATTTCAGTCTTATTTTTTACTTTTACTATAAAAGAATTCCAAAAACTAAAAAGTTCCAGAGGGATAGCTGTGTTAGTCTACTTCAGTAAAACAAATAAGGAGGTCTATGGCATTTAAAAAACTAACACATTTATTTATCACATAAGCTTTTGTGGGCATAATCCCACTTCCTCAGAGAATTGAAATGAAAAGGGAAGTATGGTAGGTATATATAGACATGCAGAGAAGGGTGAGTCACATGGTCAATTCAAATTGTTCCACAGGAGTAGTCTGGTAGTCTATTTCAGACAACCAAACAAATTGTTTCAGTTCAAACAGTTTGAACGTTGACCTTTAACAACAATAGATGAGAAGGTGAGAATGTTAATAAAGAGAAAACTACACTTTGTAATAAGTTAGCCATTCTAAATCCCTATTCAGACCTAGTCTGATGGTGTCAAGTTTCTGTATGCGTTTCAGCTCAGCAGTTTCATGATGAAGTCTGATTTTGAAGTTTTTTTGCTGAAGTACTGTAACTTTCAAGTCTGTTTCAGAATGTCCAGGGCAACTGAAGTGCCCCCCTGCTGGCTTTTTGAATGTTACCATAGTTGATGTCTGATTTGTGTCCATTTATTCTTTTGTTCAGAGATAGTCCAGTTTGGCCAATGTATATGGCAGAGACGCATTGTTGGTACATGATGGCATATATCACATTGGAAGATGTTCAGGTGAATGGACCCCTGATGGAGTGGCTGATTTGGTTAGATCCTATGATGGTGTCACTTGAGTAGATGTGTGGACAGAGTTGGCAATGGGGTTCATTGCAGGGATAGGAACCTTGCTTAGTGTTTCTGTTGTATGGTGTGTAGTTGCTGGTGAGTATTTGCTTAAGGTTGGGGGGCTGTCTGTAAGTAAGGACTTGCCTACCTCCCAAGGCTTGACTACTCCTTTTGAACTGTTTGAATTGACCTTATGACACCCATCTCTGCATGTGTATATATACCTAACACACTGCAGATTCCATTTCATGCATCTGGGGAAGTGGGATTATTCCCACAAAAACTAAAAAAGAACATTTTCCACTTAGAAACTATTTCTCTCCTTTCCCTTAACAGGAAGATTGACAAAACTGACCCTTTCAGATGAATAATTTTGTTTTCAATTAATCGGCATTTTCTGATGAAAAAAATGTTTAATTAAAAGCTTCCCGAGCAGCTCTATTAATTTATTTTAAATTTACATTTTCTAACAGCACTGTCCTGAGTTTCTGCTCACATCTGTTTTCTATATATTGTTCTATTGATTTGAATGGAGAAGAATAGAGAGAGAAGAATAGAACAGGGTTTCTGAATCTTTTCCATAGAGGCAACCATCCCATTTACCAATATGGGAAGAACAGACTGGTCACAACTCTGTCAACTTGTCACAATACCTACGCAGATAACTCCAGTCCATAGAGAAGTTAACAGATTAAACAATTCTTGTTTTATTAACTCCGCTTCCAGTCCTGCAAGGTCAGGGGTAGAGAGCACTTTCCAAGGCAATGGGAACTGAGGACACTAAGCACCACACAGGATCAGCCCCAAATTGAACATGCATCATTTTTACTCTAGCACAGATATATTACTTCTCAGGATGTAATCCACTTCTGGATCCTGCTGTCTTTACTCAGGGATGGGAGTTTTGCCCAAGTATTGGTGGAAGGATCTGGTCCTTAATCCTACAAAACTGGAGATTTCAAAGTAGGCTATATTTTACTTTCATGATAAATTACATGGTACAGTCATTTGAAATAGTAAAACAAATGCCTAATTTTAGCTATAAAACGGAATGCAAATGGACAAGGAATTTTGCTAGCACTTGGAATAATCCCAATTCTTATCTGCCCATTTGCCTCTGAAATCCTTTGACTGAACAATTGAGATAAGAATCTGTCATTTTGACAAGATTAACCATTGGCTGCTTTCTGAAAGCCATTGGGATACTTCTATGGCTTTACAATCTGTTATCTCTGTGAACCTTGCCTGGTTTTAGAATGTGTTCCTTGTACTTACTAAAGTTACTGGATAATTACTGCCTTTATCCACATCTAAATAAAGTGATTATATGCATGTTAGACACTGGTAGGTCCTGGCTTAATATTAATCCTATGAGTTCACTCCATGCATAGCTGCTAATATACAAAAGCTACAGTGTAGTATATTTCATAATGATGACCCCAGAGACATATGAAGGACACACACACAAAGCAAAGTGGGAACAGGAAACTTGAAGCAGTTCTAAATAATCTAAGTGTAATTCACTGGCCAACATTTTTGGTATTCAGGCACGGAAAGTATCAGTTTATGAATCTGAGTCTGCCAAAACGCAATGTGTGTCTGATAGGAAATTGGAAAAAAACAAACACACACACACCACAAGACTCTGGACCAGATTTGGAGAGTTGGCAAGATAAAAAAACTTCTGTAGTTTCTGTTTTGCAATTCTGTTTATCTAGGCAATTACACTAGGAAAAAGTGAGGCAGTAACCACAGATCCATGCAGGTCGGAGTTTAAAAAAAAAAAAAGTTAAAAAGTTGAATTATCCCTCAAAGAAATAGTCAGCAAGAAGATATCTTCAGCCAACTTTGAAGCTCAAGAGACCTGTGCATTCATACTTTCAGAAAAAATAAGGCTATCAAAGATGATGCTGAATGGTTCTCTGCAGATAAGGCACACACTATGCTCAGAGGTCCATAGGAAAAGCTTCAGTTTCTCTAGCTTTCATGAGTGTGTTATGGAATTCACTCACTGAAGAAGCATCTCCTTTTTTCTGGGCGTGGCGTAGCTGCTCTCTCTGTATACATCACCCCTGCCAATGGTAATTGAGTTGCTGCAGTGGTCTCTCTACTTATAACTCAGTTCAGTAGCAAAGTCATTATTTAGTCCATCCCTTCCAGGGTAACAGAAAGTCCAACATAAAACAGTCCAATGTCCTCACATGAAGGTCTTTGGCCCTGACTCCAGGCCCTGGTCCTCACCTTGCCCCAATGTTTCTAATGCCCGTGTTCAGGCACAGACTCTTGCCACCTTCCCAGTTGGGTTGGTAGGGTAACAGAAGTCATACCATTATACCAAGTTCCTGCACAGGGACCTATAACCAGTAACCAAGGCCTGTGCTGTTTCTCTGGGCTCTTTCCTATCAGGCCTTTCTCAGGCTTACCCTTTTAATCCCCACTTACTTTGTTCCTCAATAGGACACCTCCTACGGTTCTTTCTCCATGGTATCAGGGCACACCATCAGGGTCTATTCCATCTTAGTGGCTATTTGACAGCATTTTTTAGTCCTACTAGGATCGCAGGACTTATCCACCCCTGGACTTCCACCTCACCTGGCTGCCCAAACAAGTGCAGCCGGATAATATATTTGTCTTCTCAGACCCACATTAATTCATTCAGGGCTTGTTAGGGGTGCACATGTGGGGTATACACCCAATCACAAGGTGCTATAAAGAATGAGAATTTTCTATTGCCAATGTAGCAATTAGCAAGTTTGTTTGAATATACAATATACCATTATTAGCGCCACCAGGATTTCTTATTAATGACCCATTTCCAGTTTATGGAGGAGTGTGGTTTAGTGCTTCAATCCTGTTTGTGATGAGCATTTCATTCCTTGATCAAACATTTGTCTATTTACAAAACAAACATTGAAAACTTCATTTATTTTGCTTTGCCCAGAGCAGCTTTGTAGGTTTCTGCTTTATGAAAGTTAAACAGGTGCACATATATTCATAAGAGAAGCCCATCTGAGCAATATGGTCCAAATGCTAGGATAGCAGCCTGAAACTCAAGAGACTTGAGTTTATGTCTCAGCCTATGCTGGGTTAGAATGTTGAGACAGCAGTTTGGAGAGCTTTAGTTTAGAATCAGCCTTTCAAATAAGTGTCACATACCCCTGAGTTCAGAGTTAGAAGGAAGAACCATCTAAGCATAAAAGTTGGAGCTAGGAGAGCTCTTATATGCTTTGCTCTGCCCTGGACTTCCTCCGCGGTCTGTATGCAAATCTAAATAGCCACTTGCATTACTAAATTTGCACAGAGTTAAGATAATTGCAAGTGGAAAGGAAAATGTGCCATTTTGTATATACAAAAGAGTTTCTTTATTAAAAAATGTTAATCTTAGTAACTTTTAAGTCACACCCCTACACTCTGACAGCATGCAACAATGATACAAAAAGGAGTTTGAATCACTCCTGGCTTCATTTAGATTGTAACTTTTAAATGGATTCTGAAGGTCATGACTTAAACAGAGGGAGCTGTATTTTCTATTTTGGTCTGGTTTTAATTTGTGTAATCGTCCTATTAAATATAGCTATTTATGACATTTGTTAAAAGCCTATATTGCTAATTTAGCTTAAAAAAATCTAATGGAGTTGTATTGGAAGTTTTCCATAAAATTAATGTTCCAGACTTAATGGATGTCTAAGGTATCATTATTAACGGGAATATTCCATAAACTAAAATCAGGCCCTTTGAATTGGTGATCAAATACAGTTAAATCGGAACTTATTTAAAATTGGAAATGTGCCAAAGTACCCAGGAATTCAATTTAAACACCTTATGGATGGTAATGCTTTTACAGTATTTACTTTAATTAGTACTTTATTAAATGCTCAATTTCACTCACATAGTTGGACAAGAATAGCAGCCAGCCTGTGGGCAGAACAAGTAGTTAGCAGTGAGACCACTTTGATTCCCTCCCAATCTGCCAGAAACACAAAATTTTCTAGATCATTCCCAGGGTTGTGCTGCCTTGAGCTACATTATCTGACCCTGTATGCAGTCATAAATGTGTATCGCAACATACCATGTCATATCCACTACCCATCAGAGGGGAAAAAAAAAACCTAAATCCCCAACCAACCAAACAAAACCCAAAGACCCCACAATGCAAGGAGGACAAGCTTTGGTCTAAGTATCACTGGAAATCCAGAATAATACCATTGGCTTTTGTGGGGTTGAAGTGAAAAAAAGAGCAGATTTGGCTCCAGTGAATTTGTATTCCAACCAAGGAGTTCTCAGTCTTTTCCACACTGTGGCCTTCCTTGCACCTAGCTGGGACCTCACTGGGTTCCCACTCCAACTTATCAACATGAAAGGACAAGGTGGTTCCAGTTCTCCAGAAACTGTTGGGGACACAGTGCCTCAGACTGGCAACTCTTCTAATCTGATCAAATTTGCTGTGTGGACCTTTATTAGATGGGAAGGAATAGGATGCCATAAATCATAGAAAATTGTTTTACACAATAGAGTTGATTCTTCTCTTATTTAGGGCCTAACCCAAACTCTACTCAAGTCCATGGAAAAACTCCTGCTGATTTCAGTGGGCTCTGGATCCGGCTCTTCCACCCTTTTAAGTCAACAGTAGCCTTACTGAAATCAAATGCATTAGCTAAATGCATAGTGTAGGGGAGAAGAATGAGTTCTGGTTCCTTTGGGAAAAACTTGTAGGGCCATGCAAAAATTATGGAGCCATATTACAAATTTTATAACCGTATAAGGAATAAATGTATCATACATCCTGGACCATCCTGCTGGCCTCTGGTCAATAAGTCAATTCCTAAGAACTCCCCAAATTTTTAACCCACAGGAGATGCAGCATCTTCTAGTGGATAGAGCACTGAACTAGGACACTAGAAATTTACGTTCTATTCCTGGTCTGCCACTAACCTGCTGGATGACCTTGGACAATCACAGTTCCTCTCTTAGTTTCCCCATCTGTTAAGTAAAAACAATGAGTCTTCACTTGTAAAATCACTGAGACCTACCAGTGGAAAGTGCTAAATAAGAGCAACCTATTATTATTATGAGCAACGTCAAATGGCCACCATATTTTTTAACTGGCACAAAATGTTTCCCTCTCTCCCTTCATCTGCATTGTGCAATTTCCTACCTAACTGAAATCACTAAAGGGAAAGATAAATGTATTATAAAGGTTTCAAAAAAATCAAGTAAAAGAAGGTAGAACCCCAGAACACAAAACATGTCTTTCACTAAGGTAGACTTGATTATCAAAAAGTGAAAAGAAAAAAAAACTAGAAGAGAAACAGACTGGAAAAAATATATGCCCCTTGTTTATGGACAAATGGAAAATATAGCCAAATGTATTACCCTGAATGACATTTAAATAGACATAGCAATCCTGTGCTCACACCAGAGACAGTTTGACCTCTCCTTCGGCTGAGAAAAACCTCAGTGTTGTTCTAAGTTGCAACAGATAGTTCTGGTCACCAAAGCACTGCTACATTCAGGCCATGGCTCTAACATACCCTCCATACCAAGTGCAAATAGGAGCTGACCACCTGAAGTGCCAATAACTCAGACAAATAATGAAAACAACTCTGAGGTCTAATATTTCAGTTTTGATTTATTCACACATATAGTAGCTACAGCATCTGAAAGGAGGGTAGGAGATTAGACAGACAGACAGACTCATTCCCCTTAGGACTGTGAGCCTGATTTCCCAGTTACTAAAAGTATTACTTAAGACTGTGCATTCGCATACAGAAATAGAGTGTATTGAATTTAGGAGGCAAGATACAGAATATAGCAGGCAGCCAGCAGCTGCACGTCAAGGCATTTAATTAAAATTAGAGCTGTCCAAACTTTTAAATACCTGAACTTGTGAGCCAGCTTAGTGACTCAGTGCCTTGGCAAACGCTGTAATATTTCCTTTCTAGACGTTGTGGCTTAGAGCCAATGCTTTTATGCCAGATGCTCTGTAGCATATTCCACCCACAAACTGAATGACTGGAAGTTCTCATCAGGATTTGAATGTCTTAATCCCCTGGGTTGGAACTTCCCCTCTGTTATTGAGGACAGAGGAGAGCGTATGTGGGCTCAGCTCTTCCTGACTATGTCAAGGGCGGGGGGGAACATCACTGCCACCAGACCCTATTCTTTCATCTTGACATGCAGAAAAGGAATTCATTGGAGATTTGGGTCTGGAGGAGGAACGGTCAGCATCTGAGCAGATGTTCTATATAGCATTAAATTACTGAGGAACCACAGGGCGTTCTTCAGCCATCCTGCCAATGGCAACTTGACCCCTGCTGGTACTGTGCTGCCAGGGGGACTAGATGGATGTTACTTAGAAGATTTACCTAAGGGCTGTAAAGCAGGATGGCTTCTGCAAGATCTGTGGGGCCAAGGGGAGGCTGGGGCAGCGAGGAAACATTGGAGTAGTAGTTATCTGTGCAGGATGGCTGCAGCCTATATAGATCTGTTTATGACCCTTCTTTGTGAATTCTCTGCATCTGTAGGGCTGAGGGCCCCATCCCAAGTCCCTCCTCTTTCAAGGACTGTCCTTAGAAAACTCAGCATTGTAACCAATGAAATTGTCTGCCCTTTTCTGGCTGATTTCCCTTGGAGTTTGCTGTAAGAAGAGAGTGATTTGTCCCCAAAGATCCAGACTTGGAAATGGGAAGCAGCCCTTCTAAGTTAATGCCAGGAAGTGACAGAGGCTGAAAAATCTTCTTCCATATTGACAAAATCTCTCTACTCCTGTAATATCTGGTGTGAGATGTTTGGCAGAAATTCCAGAGTGAGGGACAGGCTGGTCGATATTAAACATTCAGGAGAAAGCAAAGTAAGCAAACAGGAAAGAAAACAGGGAAAGGGGGAGGTGGGCAGCTGTCCTGGTAAGAGTGGGAATTTTCATGCTGCGTGAGGGAGATTCACTCTAAGGTCACACTGCTTTTACTGCTCTGATCTTCTGCCTCAGTAAGCTTTCAGGATTTTACATTCATACTATGTGTTTGCTGTAAATTATTAACCATGATCACAGCATTCAATCTGACTGAATCCCAGAGTGATCACTCAACCTCAAATGCAAGATTTTAAGATTACGAATCTGATTAGCTGGTGAACCTTTCTGTTTTGAAAAAACAATGAGAGTCTTGTGGCACCTTCAAGACTAACAAATTTCTTTGGGCATAAGCTTTCGTGGGCTTCAACCCACTTCACCAGATGCATGAAGTGGAAACTACAGTTGAGATGAGGGTGGGTTACTGTTGTTGGACAAATTAGTGACCCACAACTGGAAACTTCCAGAAGCAGGGAGTGGTAGCAATTTGAACATGCTCCACAGTGTACCCTGCTGGTGTGATGTGAGGTTGTCAGTCAGATGACTGGAGAGCAGCAGCCTGAGCAGACAGCAGGCAGGAGCTGCCTTGAGGGGAGACCATGTGCTCAGTGTTCTGGAGAGGAGCTGAGCCAGGAGTGAACAAGATGTTTTTTCCATGTAAAGGAGTCATTTGCGACAGACCTTGCAGACATGCATATGGGACTGAGGGCTGGTTGCAGAGGAGAAGAGAAAGCCTGCATGTAATGCTACAGAGGATCCCAGCAAAGAAAGAAGAGGACAGCTATTTCTTGCCACTCAAGCTTCCACACTGGAACAGAGACTGTAGCTGAGAGTTGGGTGAACTCCATACAGACTTTGGGACTCTTGGGGATCTTTCATGCAAGGGATTGTTCTTGGTTAATTGTAGTTTGTTTTCTTAGGATAAGGTTCATTTAGTTAGTAGTTAATAAAGTTCATTGTTATGTTTGTTTTTAGTCGTATTTTAATGTGTGAGTGTAGCTCTGAGCAAACTTCGCCGTGAGTCCTGTACAGACTGGATCCTGGGTCTCCAGCTGCTTTCCCCATAGGGGTTGGGATTGATTTCTGTGGGGCACTGGAGAGGGGCAATTAAATGAATTTAGCCCACCCGAAGGTTACACTAGCAAAGTCAGTTCAGTTTTGAGTCCTTTTCTCAGTTGATGCTTGTGCTTCTTTCAGCTTTACATTGCATAAAAATACTCTCTTGTTCACTTAGGCTTTTTAAAAAGATGAAACATTAATGTTTGGCATCCTGGAAAGGCCTAGAGATTCCCTGTCAATGCACATCCTCCTGATATCAGCTCAGATGCTCTAGCTAACAGTCCATAGACTGGGTATGATTCTATCTCCTCCCTGCCCATCACACCTCATTTGAAGTCTCTTGAATTCCACAGGGCCCACTGAAGCAGTCTTTAGCTTAGATAGCAGAAGAGGAGAGGAGCTGGGCTAAATACTCCTTCACTCACGATGTAATCATTCTATAACAGAAAAAGCTTCAGGAGGATGTCATTAATTACAGCATCTCTGCAATGTTCATTTCTACTCTTGTTCTATACAATGAATTTTAAAAATAAAATAAATCAATAGAATCTTAGAGAAAGCATCAGATTGTGATTCATAGAGGAAACTTTCTGAATGCAAATATTACCTGATGTATAACTTCAATGAGAAATTTCAAGGAATTAGGTGGCTGCTGAAAGTGTTGGTGAATGATAATGCTGGGAACAAAATTTCCAGTGAGATTTGTCAGTTAGTCAAAATAAATGTTTGTAATTATAAAATGCAATGAGTTCTAATGTAATTGTCTAGATAAAGAAAATATATAATGAATGCAAATTTACATGGGAGAAATTTGGGACAGAAAACAGAGCAGGACTGTTTACAAAGACCTGAAGGGGCTTAAAGTGTTTTAACATATATTGTTTTCAAGGGATCGAGTCACGGCAAAGTATTTTTATTGGAGTTCACAGTATACATATGAGGTAGGATCTCAGATTACTTCAGATTCTACAGATCTCTGCTGTTTGAGCATTCCAATTTAACTTGAAAAGAGTAAACTCTTAGCCTCATATAATCACAGTCATGGTATAGAATGATATAATAACTATCCATACACCACATGGAACTGTTAGGATTTATTCCAAAAAAAATAAATGCCACCTGGAGACATAGTAAACAATAGGACTATAATTTTATTACTCCAGGAATCCAAGTGCCTTCTTAATTGCTAATGCCACAATTACTTATTACTTCACTCTGTTAGGGTCCACAGTATTAATCTGAGCAGAGCAGAGTTATCAGGATTCATAGACAACAAACCATATATGATTTTTTAAAATGATGTGTCCTCTCAAGCAATCACAATGTATTGAGCTAAATATGTAATATCACAGATGTACACAATACCAAAAACATACTTATTTTAGTTAATCATGTTCCATGTGTTTAGGTTCTCATGCATTTTTTATCACCATGCGTTGTTCTAAGCATCTCCAGGAAAGAACTTCTGGGGTCACTGTATTTCTTCCCACCATGTGAGGCCAGTCCTATCACTGCTATAAAGTGTGGCAAAACAGTCCACTCTGCCCTGTGGGTCCTGTGCTTCATCCTGTAATGGGGGCCAGGCAAGCCCTGTCTGCCCCTGGTTCTGGGTAGTCGATACTCCGCTGCCACCACAGAGTAGGAGGGGGAAGGGGCTCAGGCCCTCCCTCTACTCCGAGCCCCAGCCTAGGGGCCCTAGGAAAGGCAGCTGCATGCTGCTGGTACTGCCACCGGCAACAGCTCCTTCCCCTAGGCTATTTCCCCCTCTTGGTGCTTTTACCTCTCTCCATAGCTATGCTACTTCCTCCGCCTTCCTCCAACACTCCTCTGCTCCTCCCACACCACTCTTGCTGGGGCCAGGCTTTTTATCAGCTGGCCCCTGATTGGTCTCAGGTGCCTCTAATTGGCCAGAACCACACCCTGCTCAGTTTGCAGGGAACCAGGATCATTCTGGGGCTTATATATCTGCCTCTGACGACTTTCCTGCTTCCCTCTGGCCCTGGTGTCTCACAAAAGACAGACCCATTATCTTGGCCCTGTTGTTGCTGGCAAGTCTAATGAACCATTCAATGTCATAATGAGTCAAAATGACCAAACTGAAACAAAGTGCTTCAATCTGATTGTAATTAAATGCTTTGATAATTTTTGATAAAAATCAAAATATTTTGATTGTATTCAATCATGTTTTCCAACAGAAAACAATCCTTTTTTATTTTTCAGTCCCCTCTAACAGCCTTGCACTTTTTCAGGAAGCAGTCAGGCAAAGAGTTTAGATGATGAAAGTTTTAAGCCCATTTGCCAAGTATTTTTCTCTCAGGAAATTTCATAGAATGGTCCCTACCCTCAGAGTCAAAGCAGTGCTAACTTTAAGAAATCAAGCATTCAAAAACCAGAAGATGTAGAGTTACAGATGAATCTTAATCTTATCGTGTTGTCATTAAATGTGAAAATGCAGTGTCCTTGTATATCATTATAAAGAACCCTCCTTCCCTTCCCTTCTCCCCCCCCCCCCCCGATATATCACACAGAGCTCTGTGGAGCAGTGTTACAGAGTACTGTGGAGGAAGAATTGTTATACCCATTTTATAGTTAAGGAACTGAATGATTGAGGCACTAACTGACTTTGTCAGTGTCACACAGGAAGCTGGAAGCAGAGTAGGAAATCAACCCTCGCTCTCCCAAATCCCAGACTAAACACTGGACTACCCTTCCACTCTTGAGTGCCCTTGGAAAAGCTGTACAATTTTTCAGAAAACAAATTAAGTTAGCTGAACTTCATAGAATGGTCCCATGGCTCTGACCTGAATTCTCTGCACATATTGTCCTTGAGAGCCCACAGCCAGTTCTGACTGAGAAATATTGTGCTGTTTGACTCAGTCCCTGCTTACTAATTCTTTAATAGCCATCAGTGGAATATTTGCAGCATGGGTCACTATGAAATAAATATCCTCTTGATGATGTATTTCTTTTTAAGTGTGAGTGCATTGCTACGCAGATACAGTAAATAAGGATGTAATTTTAATATGCAGAGGGCAAATGAGAGAAAAAGAGGAAAGGGAATATGTATGGCAGTGAACAACACCACAGATTTATTGCTGAGGGGCCATCAAAAAGGTCATGGCAAGGAAAGTTATTCATCAAATACTTATTATCAATGCATGATAACCTTATGTGAAACCGATTGTTTAAGTCCAATTGAATTCTAGAACATATAGCATCCATCTACAAAGTATGGATAAGACTGATTTATAATAAAAAGATTTTTCCTTCTTTTTTTGGTATAGTAGATATTTCCCATGAATTACATCAAGGATTTTCTAAAGTACTGTATTTTTAAGAGAGAGCCAGTAATGATCCCTATATTTAGGTTGCTTAACACTTTTATATAGCTCTAGTTTGCATTGAGACACAAAACTGCTACATTGTGACACAATCAAGAGCTATGTGTACACTAGAACAGTTAAGTTGACTTTATTAAGTCAATTTAACAAAAGTCAACAGCTTTTCTAGTGTAGACATAGCTCCTTTTTTACCTTATTAAGTCGACTTAACACTTTATGTTGACTTTATAAGGTCAATTTAGGCGCTAATCCCTGTCCACACTGGCTTAAGTCGACTTAATAAGGTCGATTTAACCGTTAAGTCGACCTAAAATGAGGTGTTATTAAGTCAACTTAATTTTTCCTTAGGTCGACTTAAGGAAAGCCCAATGTGGACACGGAGTAGTTTAGGTGGACTTAAGCCTCCTTGTAACTAACTTGTAAATGTAGACGCACTCAAGGTGACATATGCATGACCACTAAAATAAAAATTAATCTAGTGGATATGTCTTCTACTCCTGAGACACACACATTACCATTACAGTTACCATCATACAACACAGACAAGGAACCACAACCGTATCTCTGCTCCGGCAAGAATTACTAGTCTTCTAGCATGCCCTTGCCAAATTCCATTAATCAACAAATCAGAATTCCTGCCCCTATGACTTCCCTCTCTATTTTCCTATCTGCATGATTCTAAAAAAAACCCCATACTTATTGGGAAAAAGGTACTGAGAGATTGGTATCCATAATGACTGTCAATTTTGACCTGGTGTCTCTGGTCCCATGATTTTCACAAGTACTTCATATTTTCAAAATGAACCCTTTTTTAAAAAATCCCGATTCTCCTCCTCTCCCCCCACCCCACCCCCATTTGGAAATCTTCCAAATATTGCATCAGAGAAAAGGTATAGCTAATGGATAATATCTTATAAACTGGCTACCCATTACATACAATTTTTCATGACAAAAATACAAATGAGTGTATATCTATATAGATATTTTAGTAAATTAATAAAAAAGTAACATTCTCAGAGATGCATCAGAAGCCTTATTGAGCATAAATTTCTGACTTTTTTATAGTCTGTAGTTTTTAAAATTGAGGAGCCCCAAAATAGCAAGATTCAAAATGTTACATTTTTGGTCCATTTATAATTCATTATAACTCAAAAATGAATTAGTGGTTTTATTTGAAAATCCAGTCTTTACCAATAAATTAAGTGCTATAAATCTGCGATTTAACCCTCATATAAAACAAATTCCTGCTTTAAGTACAACATGGAGCCAAATCTTATCTATGAAATTGTTATCATTTCTCCATAATGAAATATGAATTATTGACAAAGCAAATCATCTGTGACAGGGATAAGTGCCGAGTATTATAAATAAATTGCATTTATCATAGACCTTTGACTATCTCACCTGTAGTGGGATCACCTAACCTGAACTCTGTTCACTATTTCATTTCCTAGATCTCCAGACAGCATTCCAAACCTCTGAGTAGCTACCAGCTGACACCATTTTTAAATAAACTGATTGTACCACAAACAGTTTTTTTCTCCTTCTCCTTCCCCACCCTCCAAAACAAAAAGTTCCTCTTACTAAATTATATCGGGCCTCAGGCCAATAACATTCTGTCTTGTACCAATGAAAGTTTAAAAGGCCATACTTTGAAAGAAATCATGTGTTTTTTACCCTTAAAATTATTACATGATAATACTTGAATAGCTATTTTAGAAATTTCAGGAACATGTTAATTACATTTTTCCTTTCTCTAGAAAGCCTCTTGCCTTGGGTTCCTGCTACTTTGCTATCTGGATTTATAGGAGGAATATAACAACACAGTCAATTATTTTAAAAGACTTCTCTATAATATTTCTGACTTTTATTCTGTGAAACATGAGGCACATATCGAATACATGGTGGGAAGGTGCGCTTATAAGCATAGGAAATGCCATTCTGGATTGGAGAAGTTGTCCATCTAATCTAATATCCTGTCTGTAACAGTATACAAAAACCCATAGAGAGAAGATACCCATGAACTGTCCTTTTTGCTATCTTCTTCCTTTCCTGGGAGGAGGAAATCATGTAGCTTTTTTACTCCCTTTGGTGCTGTATCTCTTGCCACCATAACACCATCTTCTACTGTAACTTATCACTATACTGTACTATTTATAGTACTGCACTATACTGTACTATAATATATATAATATATGCACTATTCTGTACAATCCCACGCATACAGAGACCTTGAATCAGTCCTCCTGCCCCTGCAAAAAGAGGGAGAGAGAGATTTTAAAAATAAGAACATTTGCATTCTTTCTATTGGCTTCCATTTGTTGAACTGAGACTTTCAAGTCAACATTGTCAAGCTTTTCTCTGCAGCTATGAGGGCCAGAATCATTAAGAAAAACTACATACAGTTATCAGATTGGAAGCGTCTGACGAAATAGGATTTGTCCCATGAAAGCTCATGCAATAAATAAATGTGTTAGTCTTTAAAAGTGCCACGAGATTTTGCTTCGGTTATTCTATCAAGGTCTGGTACAGTTTGGAGTTGATGTATGCTGGTCTGTGGGGAGTTTGCTTCTGATGATGAGCTTGGAGATGTTGGGAAGTTGTTTGAAGACCAGAAGAGGGGGTTCAGGAAAGATTTATTTCAGGATAGTGTCCCCATCAAGTACAAGTTATAGTTGTTTGATGATACCCCATATGGGTTCTAGTGCGAGGTGGTAGGTGACAGCTAGAGGTGTGAGGTTGGAGGGGGTTTTATTTCTGTACTGAAGCACACCTAACTTCATAGATCCAGTAACCAACCTAAACATACAAGAAATATGTTATCTATAGCTAGGAACTGAGATATTACAGAATAGGCTCCAAAGAGAAAGTCTGGGACCCATACCTTAACACACTCAAAATCACCTTCACCAAGAAGCGACATTCCACCAGAGAACTAGACAGACTAGATCATGCAAATAGCCCGAGAGAATCTGCTCCAATACAGAAATAAACCCCCTCCAATTCACAGCTGTGATGCTCTCAGATACTTCCAGATCCGAGGAACAGCTCTATGTACCTTGAAAACTTCTCTCTCACCAGTAAAAGACATTTCCATTGAAATTGGGGTGGTCTATAGGAAAATTAGCTCAACACACACTAGAGTTACGGGTGAGCTGTGTACAGTGGGTTAGCCATGTCAGTCCCAGGATATGAGAACACCAAGGTGGATAAGGCAATCTTGTTAAATCAAGTGCCAGTTTGCCATCAATCAAGAGGAACACATAGTGAGTACCCACATAGTGAGTACCCATATAAAGTAATGTTAGTATCTCTATTTTACAGATGGGGGAAAAGACAGTGAGATTAAGAAATTTGCCCTGAAAGTGCTGTGGTCTAGTGAATTAAGCATGGTTACCAATCTCAAAGAATAAACTATTTGGAATGTGTATTATTTTATTATTGAACCAACTTTTAACAGATAACACAATAGAACTTGGATTTCCCAATAATCTTCTGGGAAATTCAACAGTTTTGGCTAATCATGGATTTATCTAATGGAGGCACTAGTGCATATCAAGACTTCTCTCTTCTCTCTGCTCTTCAAGTGGCCTGCCTTGAAAAAGCTCGCTACTGCCTTGAAAAAGCTGGCCCCCCTCACAAAACAAACAAAACCTACACCCACACACCAGCTTCCTGAATAGAAAGGCACAATATATTGAAGTTTATGCTATAAAACAATTGACTGAAAGGGTTGAGAAATCAACCAACTATTGGAGGTAATACCCAAAGACACAAGTCACTTTGTCAACCCAAGAGCAACTTTTCTCATATAAGCTAAACATTTGCCTGTCTATATTTTACTGAATCCTTTAAAAATACCATACATATAGTATTTCAAATTTAAGACACAGTTGGTTTCACTCTCTGAACAACTGATGGGTGAAAGATGTAAGTGGAGCAATTGGGACTGCAGAGCATGCAGCTAGGCACATTATTTAATTTTAATGCAGTCTTTGAGAATGCTAGAGGACTGACTGAAGTATTTCTCCTTCAGTGAGAGAGATGAGCCTATAAAGGTGACTGGGAATTTCACAAGGAAAAAACCCCCAAAGCAGGAAAAGCTTTTTTGTGTGTTTAAATGCTGAAATGCACCCTAGATAGCAATAATGTATTAAGTAGGAGTATCCTTCAGGACTGCACTCTGGGCCTACCACCAGCTAGTCCTCACAGAAATTCTGCCAAATTTTAACCCGTCACTGTTTTGGTACAATGATCATTCTGCAGAATATTTGGGATTTTAGGGGTTGATAAATGGCAGGAAAGCTTTCATTTCATTTGTATTGTGGAGACAAATACAAATAATGTTTTAAAGTTTCTCTCCAAATGGAAGTGTGACTACAGAGTTCTGCTTGTTTGGCATTTGGACATGGCTGTGTGACTCAGGTGAGACATTGTGGTGGTTAAATAGAGGAAAAGTGATGGGATGTTAGAAAAATAATATAAGTGAAAATGAGAAATACATGGCCCAGTCGTCAAACATGTGGGGTCTTAATAAGAATCTGAATTACGCAGTTGGATGTTCTGATGGGATATAAATGAATATCTGACTTTCCAAATACCAGCACTCTGTTGGGTATATTTCACAGATATTTAGATACACTTTAGAGTTTGGACAGCGTCCTATGAAGTATATGCATTATTTGAGAAGATGGGGGAATATTTGGAAGCTAAAAATTGGAAGTGAGGTGTAGAGCTAATGAATAATAAGAACGTTGTGAAAATCTTGGCTCAGTAGTTGGGAATAGAAGCCCAAGATATATCTGTGCCTCAGATGTATTGGAGGGTTATATTTATTCAATTATTTAATTCAATTCCATTTTTTAACATCTATGCTCAGTTTTAGTTACCCGTTTTGAGGGCTGATTTATTTTTTTTTTATTCAAGCCTAGGAGGAAGGTAAGGGATGCCACTTCCTGATGTAGCTCTGATTCGTTTTTAAATCAGTCCAGATTCTTTGACGGAGTTAAATCATGGTGACCTACTCAAAGTTTTAACACAAACCAGGATTCCTGTATTATTGATAGTGATTTAACACTTAGTAGCAGGCTCTCACATATATATCATAATTAGTAAAGAGATTGGGATAAATTCTTTGATGGTGTAACAGTGAAATCAATAGAAAGGTATAAATGTAGTATACAAAAAAAGAGCCCTTTGTGAGGTAAAAAATGAGATTCACATGGGTAAATAGTATTCCCAGTGCTGTACATGCTTTAAAAAAAATAAAATTAGATATGTCCCATTATTCCTGCCTGGCTGCTCTGCAATCTCAGAAGCATCTGATGTTCTGGATAATCTGACTGCTTTAAGTGCCTCAACCCATCTACAACCACATTAAAATTATTTTTAACTTGATTTCCAATTAACTCAAATTAACTAATATATTTGTACATGCTAGTCTGGGCACTCCACAAACATTTGTTCCAGAACCACCAAGATTTATGGTTTTCCCTATATTAAATTTGAGAATTTTGAGGTTAGGATTTTTGCCACATCATTCCATACAATGGATTTCTATACAGGCATTCTTGGTCCACTATCAACCAGGAGAAATGTGCTATATTGTGGGTGGGAAAGAAAAGGAGGATTTTGCTTTGCCAGCAGGTGTTCCTTAGTGTCAGAAGGAGATATTGAACCAGATCCTGGAATAAATCAGTTTAGACTCCTTGGCTATGTCCACACTGGCAAGTTAGTTCGAATTAAGGAAGCTTAATTCGAACTAACTAAAGCCATGGCTACACTAGGCTTTAATTAGTTCGAATTAAGGGCTTCCTTAATTCGAACTAATAACTTTGAACAGGGTCTTAGAAGTAAGGGTTAATTCGAACTAGCTAGTTTGAATTAACCAATGTGGCCATGTTAATTCGAACTAAATTTCTTAGAAATTTTTTCTTAGAAATCAATGGAGATTGCTAATTTGAACTAAACAAGTGCCATAAATGTCACTTGCTTAGCTCCAACTAATTTTTTTTAGTTCGAATTAAGCTCATTCGAACTAACCAAAATTAGTTCGAATTAGTTAGTTCAATTTTAGTAAGTGTAGACATAGCCCTTGACTTTAATGCAATGAGGGTGATTTACCTCATCTGACAATCAAACCTAAAGATTCTGGGGTTATGATTCACTGTAGTGCAGTGTAGGAGGAGGATCTATATTGCTGTGAAGTACACATTTCAGGTGAAAGCACTGGATGTTCCTTCTGGCTGAACAGGTCTCCCTAATAGAGCTGGGGGGTTTTTACATATTAATTTCATATTTCCTCCTCACTGCAGGTTGTACATGGGTTATATGTTTCTTTCCAAATGTTGGCTGAATTGCTAGAATTTTATGAGATAGTTGATATTTTTGCCTCTCCGGGACAGTGAGTTAAATATAATCAATGCAGAATACTCTTGTTTGTGTGTTACATTTTCATTTTGCTAAGGTTTTTCAAATGTGGCTTCATACTTATTTTGCTTTGTTTTCTCCTGTCTCTCTCTTCTATTTTGGATGGGCTCAGCTGTCCCTCTTTCTCCGTGGAGGGAGAATGCCGTGACACATACCTCTTAAATCAGTGGATAAATATAAATACAGTAAAACAATTAACTATAAAGCCTGCAAGTATATTCCAATTCAGAGTGGATCTTGGACAAATTTTAACATCTACAGGTAACTTATCAGAGGTGCTGTAAATATTATGACACTACGGAGTGCAGCATAAATACAAAGACTTACTCTGATGTTTGTTTCTTGACTGCTTTACATGGCAGAAGTGAATATGAGAACACAAGAACACCCATGCTGGGTGAGCCCAATGATCCAGTATCCTGTCTTCTGACAGTGACCTATGCCAGGTGCTTCAGAAGGAATGAGCAAAATAGGCAATCATCCACTCCCAGATTCTTGCAAACAGAGGCTAGGAACACTTCAGAGAATGGTTTTGAATCCCTGCTCATCTGGCTAATAACCCTTGACAGACCTGTCCTCCATGAACTTATCTAGTTTCTTTTTTAACCCTGTTACAGTGTTCACCTTCACAACATCCTCTAGCAAAGAGTTCCATATGCTGACTGCATTATGTGAAGAAATATTTCCTTTAGTTTGTTTTAAACCTCCTGCCTATTAATTTCACCCAATAACCCGTAGGTCTTGCATGTCACTCCCTTTAGTCGTCTCTTTTTCCATCTGAAAAGTCCAAGTCTTATTAATGTCCTCTCATAGGAAAGCCCTTCCATACCCCCCAATAACTTTTGTTGTTCTTCTGTGCCTTTTCCAATTTCAATACATCTTTTTTGAGATGGGGCAACCAGATTCTCAGGCAGTATTCAAGATGTGGGTGTACCATGTATTTTTATTGAGGCAATGAGACATTTTCTGTCTTCTTATTTAGCCCTTTCCTCATCATGTCCAATATTCTGTTTGTTGTTGTTCTGACTGTCACTGCACAATGAGTGGAGGTTTTCTATCCACAATGATTCCAAGATCTCTTTAGCTAATTTAGACACCATAATTTTATATGCATAGTTGGAATTATGTTTTCCACTGTGAATTACTTTGCATTATCAACATTGAATTTCATCTGCCATTTTACTGCCCACTCAACCAGTTCTTTGTAATTCTTCACAGTCTGCTTTGGATTTAACTGTCTTGAATAGTTTCATAGCATCTACAAATTTTGCCAACTCACTGTTTACTCTTTTTTCCAGATAATTTATGAATATGTTGAACAGTGCTGGTCATACTACAGACCCTCGGTGTGATATGACTATTTACTTCTCTCCATGCTTAAAACTGACAGTTTAGTCCTACTTTTTGTTTCCTATCTTTTAACCAGTTACTGATCCAGGGGAAGGCCTTCCTTCTTGTCCCATGACTGCTTATTTTACTTAAAAGCCTTTGGTGAGGGATCTTGTCAAAAGCTTTCGAAAAATCTAAGTACACGATAACCATATCTAGATCTCCCTTTTCCACATGTTTGTGACCCCCTCAAAGAATTATAGTAGATTGGTGAGGCATAATTTCCCCTTACGAAAACGATGTTGTCACTTCCCCAACAAATCGAGTTCATCTATGTGTCTGATAATTCCATTCATTACTATAGTCTCAACTAATTTGCCTGATAGTGAAGTTAGATTTCCTGCTCTGTAATTGTCAGGATTGCTTCTGGGGCCTGAAAAATTGGCAACAGATTAGCTAGTACATCCAGTCATCTAGTACAGAAGCTGATTTAAATGATAGGTCACATACCACAGTAGTTCTGCAATTTCACATTTGAGTTCCTTCAGAAATCTTGAATGAATACAATGGGGTCATCGTGACTTATTACTGTTATCAATTAGTCTTAAGGACTGCAACTTACTGTGTGAGGGTTATAGAGACTAACATTTATAATGTCATTTGTATGCTCAGAGAGTCATTCAAATATTAATTAATTAATCTCACAATAGCCTTGGAAGTCAAGTACATACTAGACAGTAGGCCCTTCTTCCCCTGTGTGTGTGTGTGTTTTTTTTTAATGGCTGAGGAAACAAACACAGAATTAATAGTGATTTATGCAAAGACACACTGTGGGTTGAATCCTAAGCAACATACAAGGCATTGGTGGCTCTTCGTACAACTTAGAGCAACCCCAAGACTGGAACAATCCTATGGAGCATTCCAGTGCTTTTCTTCTCCTATTCCCAGAGAGCAGTGGGGGGGAACCTCAACTGATGCCAGCAACACAAAAGGACCCTAATAAGGCAGAGGATCCAACTCTTTGAGTCAGTGAAAGAACTAGGCTTATGAGTAAGAAGTTACTGGGTCCTAGCATCAGCCTCAATCCATTAGATCCTGCACTTCAGGAATGGCCCTAAAGTATAGGTGTGTATAGTTTGCTTTCTGGAACGATTACCACACTGTGATAAACCATGATTTGTGATCAGGGTGAAGTTTCAGCTATTGGGAGAACAGAAGTAAAGCACCTACCATAGTCCCACTACTCTACAATACTGAACTTAACTAAGATATTGCTTCTCTCTTAGGGAAAAGGGAGAAATAACATCACTGATTTGTCAAAAGGGTCCTAGTCCAGTTTAATCATTACTGTTAGGAAGAAAAAGTAATAGGAAATTCAGGCACACTATTTTGGACTATTGAACAAATTGAATTACTGTATGTTACCAGCTAAGGACAACCCAAGTATTATGTTTTATTCATGCAATTTAGTGATGTCTTTGACCAGTCTGACATTATGAAGATTGAGTCAGTCAGAATTTATAGACAACAAGCCGAGTCAATGACAACTTGCCTCATTAAGAAGAAATGTTGGATCACTAAAGAAATATATTTAGTCATTTGTCTGTCAATTTGAGCTTTAAAAAAAGATAGTATGAACTATTTTCTGCTCCCTTGCTCCAGGTCTTATAGGCTTGATTTTGCCACCCCATGGTAAGCAGACTGAACTGGTGACATCATGGAAAATTAGCTACTGTACTTCTTCCACAATGGGCAACAATGGCATACAACATTTTCACATAATCTGTCCTGCAAGCCAGAGCATCCCCCTTAACTCCCTACCTGGGGTTCCATCTAAATCCAGTGATGAAAAAGGAATTATGTAAGTGGCTTCCTGCATCCCTGTTGTGACAGTTGTGCTTTCAGTCCATCTCCCAAATATTCTCTCTCTCTGCCTGAGGAGAGGGCAAGTCAAAGTATCAAAGATCCACAAAAGTAGGTAAAGGGAGGAGTTGGCAAATGCCTGGCAGTTTAAAACACATGGAAAGCATCTAGGGAATAGGGTTGTTATAAATATGAAGGAGAGGGGGATGGAACAAGATTGTCAACAACTGATGACAGAAGGGAAGGTGCAAGTTTTCTCTCTTTGTTTTAAACCGGTACTGCTTTTAGTTCAACATAAACAATAGTGAGAACATCTGACACCGCCCAGCACAGCCATTCC
The DNA here is from genome assembly GCA_007922175.1 of Pelusios castaneus. Taxonomy (NCBI): domain Eukaryota; kingdom Metazoa; phylum Chordata; order Testudines; family Pelomedusidae; genus Pelusios; species Pelusios castaneus. The sequence goes on from ML685789.1 coordinate 11,998,336, forward strand.
TGCTCTTTCCCTGGGCCCTGCCCAACCCACAAAGGACAGAATAGATAGAGCCTGTGAGTAAGATGCTGGAGATAAAAATAATGGAAGAGATGTACAGGCATAGGAGAAGGAACCAGATAAACTCCCTTTTCCTGTTACTTTGTATAGCACATTACAAAAAACCCAAAACAAAACATAAACATAGCCCTGATAAAAAAAAAAAAAAAAAAAAAAAGCTTCCACTACGTTTATTTCCAGGCTTTGTGATAAGGAGGACTAGACATACTAGAGAAACAACAAATCAAACTTTGGTGATCCAAAAGAAAGGAAACAACATTGTTAGAATCATTTAAACAAAGCTGTACCCATTTGTGTGATGTAGCAACATCCCAACTGGACAATTGTTCTTCCCATAAACTTTAGCATCTTTAACTTTTGCACACATGGGAGAAAAAAAGCAAGTCCTCCCTGTCCATGTGGACAGATTTTGAGGGACTAAAGCTCCATTTTCCCTAATGACTGTGAAAAGAATATATAGCAAAGAACAAATGTGTGTATATATATTACACATTTAAAATAAATGTGCTCATCTGTAATAAGCTGTAATAATCAATTAGACATCAGCACAGTATCAGAGTATTTCAATGGCTAAAAAACCCTGTTATAGCCAGCAATCAGTTTGGCAGTGTGGATTATTTTAATAGACACAACGCTTTACACCAAGTCTTTGCCATCTGTTCCGCCTTCTAATTACAAACGCAACAACAATATAATTCACAATTGCATCATTAAAAAGACATAAGAGATTTAACGTATATCTATGTTCCCTTTTAACATAGCATGCAGCTGTTACGTTTTTCTCGTTTTATAGATAAAAATCAAGGAAGGAGCTTCTTTCCCCTCAAAGGAAATTCCCTGAATTTGTAAGTTTTTCATAAAACTCCATATTTATGTACTCAGATTATTGAATATATATGGAATACATTTGAACACAGGTACTTATCTGTAACACTGTACTGGCCATGCTGGTGTGTTCATTTAAGGGAGCAAACCACAATTCTGCTAGATACTTGGTCAACAAAAAAAAGGGCCTTCTTTTATTCTCACCTCAATGTAAATCACTACTAGCAATCCTAGCAGTGTCAACGGATTTGCAACAGTTTCCAAATGCTCCATAACACAAGATGCCTTGACATCCACTAAAGTCATATCAAGGGAATGCAAATTGAAGGCACTCACGACTAGAGTTTTGATGGCATTTATTCATCTAAAAATGCAGACAGACACACTTATAAACACATCTACACTTGTAAATTAAGTCGACTTAAGGAGGCTTAAGCCGACAATTTATTCTGCATCTATACTTGTCTTTCCTTAAGTCGATTTAAGGAAAAATTAAGTCGACTTAATAAGTCGACTTGTTTTTATTCGACTTACTGTTTATTTTATTTATTTATTAAGTCGACTTAAGCCAGTGTAGATGTGTATTAGCCCTAAGTCAATTTAAATGGCCTCCAGAGCTCCCCCACTGACCTCCCACCCAGGGTGCCTGACATAGCCAGAGCCTCGCGTGCCCACCCCAGGGCAGAAGACAGCCCTGCCCACCCCGCTCCTGTCCCCAGCTCCTGCTCCCTGCCCTGCTCAGCCCCCATGTACCCAGGCTACAATGAGGAAGGTGCTGAGCTCCCATCTTCTTTTAAAGGGATGCCCGGGGAAGGAAAACAGCTCTGGAAGAAAAAGTGCAAATGCCAGGGGGTCAAGTTACAGCTATTGTGAAGAATGTTAAACTGAAGTTTTATCTTAAAAGCAAAAGTGACACTGTGGTGTGTCATGGTTTCTGTCTGTTATGACTTCCCGGTCAACATGTGTTCGGTTTACAAATAAAATATTTTTGTTTTCTTTCCCAACTGCCAGTCCTAAAAATCCAAACTAAAATCTGAAAACCAAACTGGATTCTTTACTTCTGGTTTCTTCCCATCACTGGAGGTTTCTAAGAACCGGTTGGACAAACACTTGTCAAGCCTGATATAGGTTTACTTGGACATGTAGGACAGTGGACTTAACTTTTTTGAAGTCCCTTCTGGCCCAACATATGATTCTGTGATTATCTCTAGTAATAAAGATATTACAGGGAAATTTTACTTTCATGTATATCAGGTCAAAGCCATTCAATTCAGATTATGCCTATAATAGTACCTATACAGTGTCTTAACTTTCATTGACATTACACAGATTCAGTGATTACTAAATTCCAATTACTTCTCCAAATAATTATATTGATGGGCAAGAATCTATCTCTAACCCTTTTAACTTGTATTGGTGCTGACAACTTCTGTCTCATCAGAGTTAGCAGATCTTCAGTTCAACTGCTGAAAATCCCAACCTTTGTCCTTAAAGAAAACACAGTGTCTCTTGGAGCTCACCAGCATGTAACAGATGTGCCCTGTCTGGAGTTGAAATGCATGTACTCCCATGAGCAGCCTCTAGCTCTGCCATGGCTCTGCTTTCTTCCCTTTTGGTTGGGGGTGTCCACAGGAAATGATAGCAGAGAGTTGTCTCTCTTCAAGAGAGTGCAGAAACTGCTACCAAGAACTCATCCCGGTATGGCGACAAGAAATGGGAAGCCACACATGGGTTATCCACAATCTGGCCCCAAATCTGAGAATTCTGCTGCCACTTTGAACAAGGTTATTCTTTCTTCAAACTTTGGTTGAATCTAGACAAATCTAGGATGCAAATCCCTGAGGAATTCAGCATCAAAAAGTCTGGAAGAAAACATCTCACCCTCCCTTCCTACCACGAATCCACCTTAAGCTTGAAAATAAATTGACCCTAAACTCCTTTGTAAATTCATTTTCTTATTTCAAAAGCCAACATCATTTTGAAAACTAAGTTATTACTGACACTTTGGGGAACTTGGTGAACCCAAAAGGGACAGTTTGATTTTTCCCCTGGACGTGCACCAGCAATGACTCATCAAACTCTTTCTTCTTTTCTTCTCCCTTACTGGAATTAACAGCAAAAGGCTATTCAAGCATTAAATGTATTGAGCTCAAGGTCTACCATATTCTAGGCGCCAGTCAGCTGAGGTACCTGATTACTTTCAAGATATGAGTAAAATATTTCTATAGATCCCAGCTGCAAAACAGACACTATACGAAAGCAAAATGCCAGCAGGTGTTTCTATAAGCTTTGTATTAAAGCCCAGTAAAATAAACTACCATATTACATGGGAGAATGTGCAAGTCACTGAACATTGTAAATTTCCTCAATGTATCACAGCACAGGGACACCTGTGCTAAACACAGTAAATTTGTGCTAATCCCCTGCAAATATTTAAAAGGCGCTCCAATATTGTTCTTTGTTATCAGTGTGGTATGGTTAACATTTGTTTTATACTCTTTCCTCCTTCACACACTAAATGAAAAAAAAAACAAACTATTTTTAAACAACTGTAAAATATGGTTGTTGCCCATCTGGATTACCGGTATGGCCAGAACCACCTCAAACATATTACGATCATGTCGGAGGATATTGCTTTAACCCTGGAAGATACCTAGCCTAAAATAGGTCTTATTTATGTGGTTCTCTATGTTGTAAGAGAAAATCTGCTGCCTCACTGTGACTGCTTTGCTCTATTCCATCACAACTCACCCAGATCAGAGAATTTGGGGCCATAACATTTTTTTCCTCTCCATTCCCACAAGCAAAAAAACCATGTCACAATATGACTGGGCCACAGTCCAATATTTAATCATGGCTATTTCTGTAGTGTAGATAGAGGCTTTGTGTAAATGAAACAGTGTAGCCATCACTCGTCCAAATGACGTGGCTATAAGAGGAAAAACAGCTGGTAGAGAATACAGCATCAGCTATTCTGTTCATTGCTCGAGGGCGCAAAGTGAATTTCAGATTTAGTAAAAGCAATTAAAAAAGGTAAAGAAAATTATTTCTGCAGCTAAGGCCCCTAACGTGACAGCCTTTACCTTGCCCATGTTGTGGGCAGCTGGAAATGCATTGCCTGAGGCACAGTCACTACAGAAGTTCAGGGAACAGAAAAGGGGCTTGTTTTCTGCACCCTACAAACTCCACTTTCCCAGTGCTGAGAAGGAGAGAAGTGGTCACACCTCGTCTCTGCTTTTTCCCAGATTATTTGTAGGTGCTGGTAGGAGAGACTCCCTGCACTTAATGGAACACAGACACTATGGCTATGTCTACACTGGCAAGTTAGTTTGAATTAAGCCTCCTTAATTCGAACTAACTAACGCCATGGCTACACTAGGCTTTAGTTAGTTCGAATTAAGGGCTTCCTTAATTCAAACTAATAAGTTCAAATAGGGCTTCAGAAGTAAGGCTTTAATTTGAACTAACTAGTTTGAATTAGCCAATGTGGCCATGTTAATTCAAACTAATTGCTTAGTTTGAACTAACGGGCCATTGAAATGAATGGGGATCGCTAATTTGAACTAAGCAAGTGCCATGAATGGCACTTGCTTAGTTTGAACTAACTTTTTCTAGTTTGAATTAAGCTAATTCGAACTAACTAAAATTAGTTCGAATTAGTTAGTTCGAACTAACTAATTCGAACTAATTTTAGCAAGTGTAGACATAGCCTATGACTACACATGGGGGAAATCCATGAATAGAGGATGACTTCCTGTGCCCTCTTTCCCCATGCTCCCATTCAATAACTAGCACAGTGCGGGACTACTTTCTAGACTGGCTTAAGCATGAAACTTTGCCTGGAAGTTTAAACCCTCTCTAAATCTAGGAATTAAGTGGAGATCTAGTATGAGGGTCAGATGATCTCATATATGCTTAATGCAAAGTTCCCAGCCCTTTCTTCTGCAGCATCTGGCACTAAGCACTGTCAGAGCCAGGATAATGGACTAGATGGACCTGAGGTCTGATTCAGTCTGGAGTTCCTATGTATTTATTAGACTTTAACACTTGTCATATGGCAGTGTATCCATGAATGCCTTTACCAGCCACTGCCTTCCCATCACTATCCTTAGTGAAGGCACTCTACTATCTTTAGCTGCTCATATGTCTACCTGAGGTAGGAATTGCATCCTCAATTTTTCCCCCTCTCCCACGTTGCTGGTCCAGCAATTCTCCACAGTGGTTAACCCCTTTAGTGGATGTGATAGAACGGGATTTCTAAACTCCATGACAGGCAAATACTTGGCAGATTTTTTTTTTGACAACTAACTGATTGAAAGAGGTTAATTATAATATAATATGCTACTACCATTATTTCTTAGGAGGACAGAGTGAGGGAAGACACACAAAAGGTGACATAAATCAGGTGGTATGTGGTTTCTACAGCATGTTCCACAGTTGATGGGGAAGCAGCCAGATTTCCTACAGCACACAACTTTGCTGCTTATACACTATCTCCTTTCTAAAATAATGGTTTAAATTAATGAAGCCATGATTTAATCCTACAGCCATCTAAATAAAGTTTAGCAATTCCAGAACCACATTGTCAGAAATTTCCCACATTGTCAGAAAAGTTTAATAAAGGAACACATATATTATTACCAGGCAGAGTTGCAATTTTTATTACTTGTATTATAGTAGAGCCTGAGGGACCAGAGTTGCATTGTGATAGGTACTGTACAAATACAAAGATATGGTGCTTGGCCCAAGGAGCTTATAACCTAAATGTAAGACAAGACAAAACATTTCCTAGTCCCATTAAAAATAAAATAAATTTACAATGCACAAGAGTTAAGACAATAAAGGATTAATTCCAGTGAAACATTTAGGATTTTAATGGATTTTAATTAGGGACAGAAGATGGTAGAGGCCCCTTGATTTAACTATTCTTCTCTTCCCTTATCCCCACTTTTTCTCCTCTTCCCCTCCCTCTTTTTCTGAGCTAGTGGTTGAAAGTGGCTAGCAATTCTTAAGACTCTAATACAGTTATTTACATTGATGTATAGCTTGCAGATGCGGGTACTATTGCAAAATATAGTAAACACATTACCTTGGTTATAATGAGTAAATTTCAGTTGTAATAGACACTATCTGGATATTAATTGGTGCTATTTACAGTGATCTAAAGGGAGCTTGGAGAGTTGTCAGGTGCAGCAATGAGATGGAGGAGCCACAGAGGACATTTTTATAACTATCAGCTGTGTATAACCTGCTTTTTTAATTAGCCAACTTGTATAAAAGGCAACTGTGGTTTTGGGGCATAACGCTCACACTGTTAATTAAATGCGCTCTTACTTTACACATGGCATATTTAATTTGTGATGAATACTGCCCTATTACTTTCAATAAAATCCCTATGTTTTAAACTCTGATGGAATAATAAATAAGTATGCCCTAAGAGGTGATATCTGTTTCCCTCTCTCACCCAAAAGCATTATCAATTCAACTTAGGTCTGTTTTTCTTATTTTGCCTATGATCTGTATGGCAGAAGCATACAAAGTTGCTTCTTAATGGCAAAACCAGTGAAAATTCAGCCTTCACCTATCACAGATGACGTAATCTAGCCTTCTGTAATAGCAGTGAAATTGCCTCCGATTATCTACTCTTCTAGACTCACCTCTTAACTAATCCAAGTTCTGGATACAGATGTCACAAGGCAGCTTGCTGTGCTCTTTCCTCACCAGTGATCCAGAGAGTACATGGACTTGTCAAATGTCCACTCCACTGAGCATAACCAACCTTGAATTATCAATCAAAAAAGCGCTAAGTAAGACATTCATTCTTTAGTTCATACCTGCAGTTACTTCCAGGCAATGACACTTGACAAGCAATGAGAAATATTTTAGAGTTTACAACCAACCTGGCTGGCCCTAAATATCTGGAAATTTTGTCCAGAAAGAAAGCAAGCTTGATTGGAAAACATGCTCTAAGGAGACAGAGTCTGCTAGCCAATGGCTGGTGGGGACAAAAATTTGTAGGAAGGGAAATACCCTTTGTGAACAGAGAGTAGGCGTCTTCTGCCCTGCCACTTGATCTCTAACTGCAAGGGGAATGGAGCCACCTGGTGGAGCCTGCAGAAAAGGGGGCTAATGAGGAGCAGCTGAGAGACCCCCCCCCCCACTCAACCACAGAGGCAGATTAGCAGCCGCAGGGTCCCTGGGCCTCCCCCATCGGTGGCCCTGCTGCTCCCTCAGTGTAGAAACATTGGCCCTCTGTGGGTGGGCCAGCACTGGGGGGCCCCTAGGGCCAGAGGCCGGCTCCAGCCTCCCTGGTAGGCCACCAGGGGTGGCAGGACCCACTGACACACACAATAGAGCTTTGGGCTGCACCAGAGGCCGTACTACATGCAGCTGGCCCCACTCCCAGATCAGAGCGAGCATTCATGCTGGTCCGCCCCACCCCCAGGGGTGGACCAGCTGGCCAGGGGCAGGGCAGGAGTGCAGAACTCAGCCTCTGGCCCAAGGTGCCGCCCCCCAGCACTGTTGGGGCAGAGGGCCCCTACATGGTGGTGGGCCCTTGGGCATGGGACCCATCAGCCCATGCAGTAATCTGCCACTGCTCAACCAACCCTATAAAGGCTCTCAGGCAGACGCTCAAGGAGGCTGAGCAGGGAAGCTGGCCAGGGGGTGGTAGCTAGCTGGGGCTGCCAGGAACTGGGCAAATTGCCAAGTTAGGAAGGAGAAGCCTCTGGGGAAGTGAGCTGCTCTGAGCAAGATCTGGAACTATGTGGGCCTGGAGCCTGAACAGGGTGTGTATATACTTGAAAGAGGGACAAGCTGGAAATAGAAAGCATTACTGGGAGCACTAAGCTGACATCTGGGTGTGGTTTGTGGGCACAGAGGATTGACGCAGGAAGGGGGTGAATACCTAAATCCCTTACAACTTCTATATACATATTCACCACAGGAACCTCATAACTGGATCCAAAAAAACAACCCACCCCATGTCATCTTTAGCCTCCCGTGCGACAAAAACAATAGGATGGATAGGATGGATGTTCTAATCTTCTGCAGTGGTCTATAGCTACCATAACACTTTCCTCACCTTCCAGAATATGCAGACAAAATTGATGAAGAGGATAGAGTTGCTTATACTGATCTTCCAAATTCAAGTCAGTTTCATTGAGTACTACAATTTTTAATATACCATCCCTGTAGAAACCGCCACTGGAGTCATTGGATACTAGTTTGCTGTGACCCTGAATTAATTGTGACTGAAGCTGAGAAACAATACTGCTTCATAGCAGTATTTCTGTATGTTAGGAATGCATTATTCCACTCCTGGGAAGTCAGTTTTCGCACATGGCAAGAAAAGGGATTCCTTTGCTGGAAGGAATTGTGTGTCCAAAAGGCTGAACTTTACAATCAAGCTAATCTATTTCTGATCTCAGACTGCTAAAAAAGAATGGCATCTAATCAGTCATAATCCAACATTTGCAAGAGTTTTCAGGAATTGTCCCCAGTCACTGCCAAATTATAAATCCACTGCCACGGCAACCTCAAGTGTCTGGGTTTTGCCTACATTTATTTAGGTGTACTGGAACAGAAAAATGTGACAAGCTAGTCAGGGCTCCTGCCTTATCAAAACTTGTCAAGTTTAATTATGTTTCCTTATGGAATGTCAATGTTTTGCTAAATCATTTAACTGTAATTGCTTATTCTTCTTGCATAATTAGAATCATAGAACTCTCTAACCTAGTCCTGACTCAAGTTCCATCTAATTCAGTATCATCCCTCCGACAGTGCCCAATACCAGATGTTTCAGAGAGAAGTGCAAGGAAATTGAGGTACTCAATTACCTGCCCGCACACAAGGCGGTGGTACTTCATCTCCAACATAGAATGTGTCCTGGAGCATAGGGATTTGAAGTCAACGGGAAATATTAGCTGTGAATAAAAAAAATCAGACTACTTATTAAGATGCCTACAAATTTAGGAGCCTGATATTAGGTTGTATGTTTTAAAAAAACAACTTTAGCCCAAAGTCTTGAATCAAAATCCTTTAAAAAAACTAACAAAAAAGTACTGTTTTCCTTCACTGACTCTCCAGATCTCTCCAGTCTGTAGGGATCTGCAGTGTATTCTTTAATACCTTTAAGACCTTTAAATCAGTTTTCCATTTATTCTGAGTTTTACTGGTGTTCTTCTCCTGTCCTGGAGAAGTTTTACCTTCCTTTTAATTATGATTTTACAATCACTGTTGTATTTTACTTGCACGGAAGTGTTTTAAACTAAAAAAATAGAAGCTCACCTCTCCATTCTGGGGTCCTATTATGCACCAACTTTATCATCTTCTTGATGTGTCTACCTAATAGCCAGAACTAAATGCTAGACAACCCCTATTTATATGCAGTATACCCAAGCTCATTTACATCAATAGCTATACTACCATTCAGCATTTGACAGATTTAAAGGATGAGGTGATAATCCAGCTCCCCCTCTGGGTTCATACTGATAGACCTCAGAGCTACACTCAAGGCAGTAGAGTTCCAACACAGGTTCAGAGGTCTGCCCTCAAAGAACCTGGTACACAGAATCATCCCTTCTTGAAATGGAAGGGATTGGTTTTATTAACAATATAAAATCATAACATAGGTGAAATTATAATTTAATATTAAGACCCAGAAACAGACATTTTTTGTCCTAAGTCAGTGACATCATCATCATCTTCTGCCTCAATGAAAATACTGTTTCATTGGTTTCTGTTATTTTATTCATTCATTAACTCAAAGATTTGTAATTTTTATTTTAAAGTTAATGGAAGTATTTCAAATATCTGGCAGTTATAAGGGAGAGCAGAAAGGACAACAATCTTGTGACTAGGGTACAAGCTATGATTCTGGAACAGAGGGACAATGCAAGGGCTACAAGGTCTGCAGCTCTGGGTCCAGTCAAGGTCCCTGAGTGATCCAGCCCTGGGCTGGGGGGCTGTGGCTCTGCTCACTGGTGATGGGTTGGTGAGTGGACCCTAGGGCCAGAGAGACCACAGCTGTAGCACTCGCTCACATCCCACCCCCAGACCAGCTGGGCAGCCCCTGAGACCGGGCTGGCCAACGCATGGCCACGTGCTCTGGGACCAGGGCTGGCCAGTGCCCTGGGCCATCCCTAGTGGCCCATGGCTCAGGCTGGTGCAGGCCCGACAGCACTGCAGACATGAGGGATGCTGCCAGAGGCCACCCACCACACTGGCTGGCCCTGGTCCCAAAGCATGTGGCCATGCGTTGGCCAGCCCCGCTCCCGGAAATCAACCAGTCAGTCTGGGGGCGCGAGTGCCATGGCCATTTGGCCACGGCTTCTGTCTGAGCCTGCCCCACCTCCAGGTCACGGTGGTGAGGGCTGGCCCATGGCCCCAGGTGTGGGGAGCTGGTGCCCCAGTCAGAGGGGGCCCATGGTAGGGAAGGGGGAACCTACACTGGGGCCCAGGCTGGGAGGCCCCACAAAACTTGGCAGCCCAGGACCCCTTAATCCAGCTCTGCAGAAGGACGCAAAATTTTTCATTTGAAACATTTTTCATCATTGAATGCAGATTCAGGTCAACTGCAACATTTCCTTAATTGGTGTCAAACTATTTCAGTCCAAAAAGTCAAAGTGTCATTTTCCGAACAAAATATTTTTACTTTTTGATTCAGAACAACTTTTCAGTTAGAATTTTGCTTCAATTTTATTAAAAACATTTTTCAAAAAAGGTTAAAAAACCCTCAAAAATGCAACTAATGGCTTCATTTTGGGCTGAATGAGACATTGTTTGACTAAACTGAACGAATCAGTTATCACACAGTCTGCTCAGAACACTACATTCAACTCCTAGCATGCCACAGACTTTCCGGTTGACCTCACACACAAGTCATTTAGTTCCTCTCTGCCTCAGTTCTCTATCTGTTAAACTGAGATAGCAGCAGGTCCCTAACTCACAGGGCTTTTGCAATGATAAATAAATTAATGATTGTGAGGTTCTCAGATGATTCTGATAATGGTGCCATAAACATACACAGACAGATCTGACTTTTGTACTAGACCATCAATTTTTGTAGAAGTCTATAGCTGGAAATTTTATTTTCTGAAGAGAAATAAAAGAACAGCTCTTATCTAGAATGTTCTTTATAATACAACATGCAGTTGCATTGTCCATTGCCTTTTCTAAAAGAGCACAGAATAGCTGAGCAGGTGCAGTTTTCCATTGCCTGATTAGCTGGACTATGTGTCTCATTTATTTATTTCACTTTATACTATTCTTCTCTACTAGTACAAAATCTACCTTAAAATACCTTGGTGCTATCTTAAATATACTTTTAAAGGCTTTAATCCAGCAAGCTATTAAGCAGGTGCTTAACATACTTTGCCACATACTCCCAGATCATAATTCTTTGTTAACAACATACATATAGCAAAACAATATTAAAATCCTCTAAAAAAAATCCTCACCAGATACCCTCTCACCCTCAGACTCAGCCGATCCTATCATCTTGTGGACTAGGGAGAGAAGAAAGACCTTGCAGCACATCCTGACTTTTAACCAATTTAAGTCAAGGAAAGAATGGAAATGGTCAACGTACAATGAAATCTATACAAGAGTTTTTATTATTCAGCTTCCCCACCCCTAAAACAAGGAAAATGATACTGACCTTTGTAAAGCACTTTGAGATCTACAGATGAAAAGTGCTGTGTTAAGTGGTAGGTATTTATTATTATGTTACCTTGCTCTTTAAAAAGCCTATACCCCAGCACCCCCGAATTTAATGGGCAAATATTCTCCTCTCGTTTGCTCCAAAGTAAGTTGGAGAAGTTACTACAATACAGCCAGAGGGGTTATGACAATATGAAACTAGCATAAATGACTCAAACTCTACTTCCATTGAATTTAGTAAATGTTTATTTTTACAGGAATGCCTAAGGGCCCGCTATGCCCTTGTAAAATCAGGCCCATTGAAGATAATTTTGCTCCATCTTTATTGTAAAACTGCCTCCATTCCCCAACCAATCTTGGTCACACCCTTGAAAGTTATTTAAGAAGACTATTAAGAAGATTCCAATGCCCACCACACATACAGAGATTCCAGTCTTGCAAGCTGCTCCATATGGGCAGATCTCTTTGTTGATCCATGAAGTCAATGAGGTTGCATACAGCTGCAGTGAACTTCAGTGCAACAGCTCAGATGGAACAACTTGTTGGACCAGGGCAATCATATATGAAGTAAAAAACCTGAGCATCATATACACATACTGAAGAAAGCTCAAACCAAGATGGAATCAAAATTCCTGTAATTTATTATCAGCATCTGAACATATCACTGAAGTGCAGGGTCTACTCTTAGTTCAAAAGAGAGAGACAAATTATTAGGAATAAACCACAATTCATCACTAAAAGGTTTGAAAGAGCTGTTTGGAGTATATCACGGAAAACATCACTTTTTCATATTTTAGTAACGTTTAAGAAAATAAATTTTATAGAAGGCTTATAGAAGGCATATTTTATTATCCTATTAGTGTTGTTCTGGGAACCATCTGAGAAAAAGGGACAGAATGTTATATGTGTAGATTTTAGGTCCCCTCTTAAACGTTGGAAGAGTTTTGTGGGAATAACACACAGGTGGTGTGCTTTAGGGACCCTATTCCTTATTTCCCCCCTCCAGTCCTTAGAGTAAAACCCTCTAGAGATAGCATTTCTTTTCTCCATGGAGATGTTGACCTTGGGTTTTGGCCTTTCACTGTAATGACAGTATGACTTCAGAAACTTTTCACCACCTCAGTACCCCTAGGGCTATTGGAATGTGATAGCCACTGCGATGTTCCCAAAGCAGGACCGTGCTGAGAAACTAGATTATGTGGCCAGCAGAGAATCAAAGACCCGATCCTGATGCAGCAGAGCAGAGCAAGTAATCTGTACTCTCCTTCAGTTATGATTATACATGAATGAATTTAATTTGTGACAATCATCATGACATCTTTTTAGTTCTAATACCTGTGCCAAAAATCTGTCCCATTTTAGTGGGTCTCATGTTCATAAGGTATAATTTACAGAGATGCTTTCTAGTTGACACATGCTATGATACCTCAATTTTTCCTTGGGGAAAGGTACAAAAAAAATTACCATGATGAAGGAACTGCAGGTGTCCATGTGTTTAACATTATATTTCCAGGGCCGGAAAAACTGAATCCACATTCCAGAATGCACTGGGAATCAATGTGTATATTAACATTTTTAGAGAAAAAGATTGTAGTCTCGTTCACAAGGCATGTGTTAGTTAAATCTGTGATTTAACATATCCCTCTGGTGAAAATGTTGTTTGTAATTTTAAAGCATTACAGACACTACAGATAATGTGCACATTAGCCTCAAGCTTCTGGTTCTCAATACCACTGTTATGTAAAAAAGCACCCTCTTATCCAAGGTCCTTATGTTACAAAGATGCTTAACAGCACATGTCAATTGTCCAACCATAGCCAGACTTGTGCATGAGCACTTGAAGAATCAGGACCCAATTTTTTTCCGTACATAGTATCAGTCAGCAGGAGGGTTCTGCCATATTAAGTTCTGTCACCAGCATATAATAGGACAGTAAAACCATATTCAAGCTCTACAGTTAATGTCTGTGTTAACTGAAAAGGCCTCTTTCTTTTTCAAAGAGCACAGTGACTATTCTAATATCAGTTGCTAGGATCAGCATGTTTAGCGGGAAATTCATAAGCAAGATGCTTTGAATCACCAAAAAGGATAAATACAAAAACTGAGCTTTGAGGCCGCTAGTTCTTTATTCCTCCTGATTTTAAAATATACTGTGGTTTTAACCAAGCACCATCATAAATGATGAGTTTGGCTCATGGATGATTTGCACCTGTCCAATTAAAATGACAGGTGTGTTCTCATTCAATCTGCTTTTGTATTTTCATGCTTTGTACTTGTCTTTCATTGCATTCCCAGGAATTTTTATTCATCTTTAAGTGTTTAAACATGAAGTACTCTAGTGAGCACTGGGCAGTTTAGTATGGTTCACTTACATGAAATGCAGTACAAGATGACCACAAATTAATCATAAAATTACTCCTAACTATGGCATATTGTTTTGTGAAAATTATGGACCAATTCCAACAGAGATCATAATAATTGCACTGGAACTGAAATTATTTCTACGACATCATCTTCTGTGTGTATACTTCATATCACTATTCTGTTTCCTACAAATCACATTAGGCTTTGTTATCATCTAAGAAAGCCAAAACATAAGCTTTTTGTTGTATAAGGATGAACTAGAAAATATTCTATTTCTGTTTTATGATTCTAAACTGTAGCCAAATCTCATATTTTCAAATATAGCCTGATAGGATATTAACAATTTCGGCATATGAAATGTGTACGATTTTGCTCAGTTATATTCACTTGATTAATTATGCATTCTGGAGTAACTGTCGGGTTAATTAAGTCATTTTGGATGACCACTGTTCCTGGGATGAGAATCTAGTAAGTTTCCAATACTCAGTCTGCCATATCTAGTCAGAATAATCTGTACATGAAACATCGTCTCTTTCACAATAGCAACAGTTAACCATTCATTTTTATTGTAGATATAAATATCTCAAATATTACACAGAAACAACTCTGCATATGATATGCCATTACATTAAGAGAGTTCCTCTGATTTAATCAGCAAAACAGACAACAGTGATTGATTAATCAATAAATGGGCATGGCCTTATTAGTCTGAACAAATTAAACATCTTAGAATATATTGCTCTAGAGGCAAGATTTCGTCTTTACAAATATGCCCAGTAATCAATAGCAGTGACCTTCTGGCAACATGGAAAACCATCTTCCAATTAAAAGGCTGCTGCTCCTTTTACTCGCTGTGACTAGAGATCATGGTGAAGAGAACTGTGTGTTTGTAGAGTTGGGCTTTATAGATAAGAAAGTATTCCATAGTACAGCCATTGAGGCAAGTGAAGAGTGCTGCATTTTATGCAATTTTTTAAATATAATGGAACAAAAATAGATGTTCAATCAATAGGACCATGCAAAGAGTTACCACTGCTCAGCATTTTTAGTGACCTTCATGATTCACAGCCTGGGCTATGGTTCATTTGCCATCATCATCAACCAGTCACAAATGCCTAATAAAGAACTCCAGTGTCAGAGGAGACCTCCCTTTCGGATTGCCAGATCTTGCACTGTACTACAGCTAGCACATGAAGCAAGTCTGGAGAGGAGTTAAGGGCCTAAGCCACTGGTAGCTTAGGCAGTTATAAGGTGCCAGGGAACCAGAACTGGATCTCCAACATGGCTCTTTTCTCTGCTCTAAGTTTTGCTTGGCAATAGAAAGAAGCCTCGTATGTTCAAAACACAGTACAGATATTAACTAATTAACCAGACACACCCCTCTGAAGTAGGTTCATCAATATTACTTCATTCTTTAGATGGGAAAGCAGACAGAAAGGTGAAGTGATTTGCTCAAGGACGCACACTGAGTCAGTGGCTAAAGCCAGTCTTAAAGCACAGGACTCTCCCATCTCTTAGCTCTGTAGTTATTCCTCCAGACAAGATCACTTCTTTACAGATGAGGCATAAGGCCAAATTCTGAATTGGTCTAAGAAGATCCACCTCCATTGAAGTCAAATTGCACCCACTTACCCCAAATCTGAATTTGACCCTCAGTCCAAAAACACATTCGCAATCATATTAGAGATGGTTGAAATGTTCAATGACAAGATTTTGTCAAAAGGGGGGGGTGTCAAAAACTAATGTTTCACTATTTTTCTCAGGGAAAAAAAATCACCTTTAAAAATATTTGGGTTGTGTTGAAAAGCACTTAAACTTGAATTTTTTTTAATTAAAAATCAATTTTTTCAAGATTTTTTCAATAAAAAGCAAAAAAACCCCAAAAAACAAAAAACCATGTTTAATTTTAGTCAATACTTTTTCACAGAAAAATAAATCATTCCCCCCAAAGCTCTAAAGAATATTTTAACCAAGAATTCACTACATATTCCTACCTCACTATAGAGATACTGAACATTTGGGCCCAACTTTTTAAGTTCATATTGTAAACCTTGAAGAGACAGGAATTGACAAATAACAGAACTGAACTCAGTTCTGCAGACAGTTGTGTTGATGTTGACAGACTTGTGCCCACTTACATCAGGGCTGAATGTAGCCCCTGTGTTTTATACCAAAAAATATATCCAACAGAAAGATTCCAGCTATTTCAGAAGAATAGGAGTGGGAGGTCACCTTTTCAGACCAGGCAAACCTCATATTGGCTGACTCATGCACAGCTGTCTCCTTACATTAATAATAGAGTGTGCAAGTTTTGAAATGCCAAAACCTGAGGTAGCAGAGGTTTGCAAACTTTGAGGAACATTTTCAAAATGCACAGTAATGTGGTCCAGTTTTAATCCTGGCTATTTGTGTGTGTTAACTACATTGCTTCTAGCTACACTGTGACAAGTGTTGCAAAAAAGTTATAAAATATGTAAGTTGCTAGTTTAAGAAACATTTCTGTCTCCCCACCACCACACTTTTCTTCCATCTCAATTCAAGAATTTATAGCTCTATTTTAAAGGAAGAGTTGCGATTGGTTATTCAATAACATAAATTGATTTAAATCTTGCACAGACTTAAAGCACAGCATTTGAATAACTTGTGTTAGCCAAAGAAATAGAAATGGCTATATTGGTCCCTCACAAATATAACTTGGACCATTCCAGACTGCTTATTGCTAAAGAAGAGTTATGATGAATATGGTTGGCAAGAGGGCACCAATAGAAGACAAAATACACAATGTATTGTTACAGTTCATGATTTCTTATTATGCATTATATTCGCATCCCTTTTTACTTCTTGTAGAAAATGCAGCTTCATTCTAGGAGACAAATACTAACCTAAAAAGAGCAGGATTCTTAACATTTCTGGGAACTATGATTTTCTCCCTCTCGCCCGCCCCCATAAGAAATATAAATCCTAAAGTCAATTCTGTTGGAAAGGAGTGGAGTAAGATGTGAATAACACCAAGGAGAGGATTCTGAGTTCATATTTGTTAGACCCAAAATTCTTATGAGTCCTCCTGTGATTTCAGCTCTAAACAACAGAAATCACATAAGATCAGTTGTACACACAAGATTTAAATCTTCTTACTCCAAGGGAAAAAAAGCAGCCCCTTTTCAGATTAAAATCTGAACTGTCTTAAAATTTAGGGGGATGAATAGGGGAAAGAGTTAAAACTAAGGTTCTGATTTGGCCCTATTTCTAGTTTACACCACCGTATTCTGTCTAATCACTGCAGATGGATCAATAAACTACAACTGAGAGCCAATCTAGGGCTACAAATCCTCAAAAGTGCTACCTTTTTACTTAAGACAATGCAAAACAACAAAAAGAAACATGTTTTTATGTGTTTTATATAGATTACATCAGCTAAAGGTCTGCCTAGTATTTGGAGAATGGTAGAGATACATTGACTTCAATAAAGCTATGACAATTTTCATTAAATGAAGACCTGGCCACCCTGTAAAAATCCACCAGAAAATATAGAAAAAATAAAATACCTCATAGAAAGGTACCTGGCCATGCAAGGAAGTGTTTCATTTGATCAACCAATTTGTTTTCCTTTATTCCAAGATTCATAAGTCTCCAGTCACGTTTAGTATCTATGGGTGCATCTACACTTGTAAATTAATTTACTCTGCATCTACACTACACTTTCCTTAAGTTGACTTAAGCAGCTGCTTAAGTCGACTTAAGGAAAATTAAGTCGGCTTTGTTAAACCTACTTTTAAGTCGACTTTCTGCTTAATTTATTTTTCAATGGAGAGTCAGCATAGCATCTTTAAAGCGTCTGACGAAGTGGGATTTTCTCCCACGAAAGCTCATGTGATAAATAAATCTGTTAGTCTTTAAAAGTTCCTCAGGACTCTGTTGATTTTTTTAGCATAGCATCTAGCACTCTAGAAAAATGTGTTCACAATTGTCTGTATTGATTTCGAAGACAAGACCCTTCATGGAAAACAGGCTGGAGTTTTTGCAAGGTCTGCACTTTCATTCCCAGGTACAGTGCAGGACCTGAAGTCGTAATGGCATGGATTGCTGTGGACCAGTTTACATCTGAGGACAGAGAAGTTGCCTGGTCAGCTGGAAGTATAAGGCGGCATTATTAGCAGCATTTCCAGATGCTTTGAGAAAGCCAAGATGACATCTGGAGAAATTTCAGCATGGGGTGCTGTTCAGCAATCATTCAATGCTTAAGGTGCTCACAAGAGATTTGTTTCATTCTGCATCTGGTACCGGCTAGCTGTGCATAACAAGAGGTTCACAGCACCATCCAGCCTGTCCAGGAGGCTGAGTCTTTAAATACACAGGTCCAAGCCCCAACATTTAACAATAACACTTAAAAATACTAATAAAACCATTTTAAATACCTATAATCATCCAAATAACTACATTTGCTAAGAATCATAGAACTGTAGGACTAGGAAGAGCCTCATCTAGTTTTGTCTAAGTATTATCTGGACTAAGGATTACCTAGACTATCCCCAGCAAGCATTTGTCTAACATGCTCTAAAAAAATCTCTAATGACTGGAGATTGCACCTCCTCTGAAGGTAATTTATATGGAGTTCAATACTCAGTTTTTGGACACAGTTCATAGTTAGCATAATCTGCCTGAGTTAAATGAAAACTGTTGCATACATTCAGAACCAGATACGGTAAGAAATAAGGCTTTATTGTTATAAAGTAAAGCACAATTTAAACCTTCGAGAATGTTTTCTCCATTTCCAGAGTTTCTGCTTTGGTAAGACTTTTAACTGCTTCATTCTGATAAGTCAACACCCAAGGTTCATAAAGCACTACACTGGAGATCTGGTCCTAAGATTAGACAGAGCCTATTAAGGTGATAATAATACACAATCTTTTCTATTCTTACTTTTATTTTATTTTTACGTCTTCTTGTAAACTTTTGCTCTAATGCATTTTAATAGACCACTATGAACTAAAAAGGTTTCCCTTTTCTTTCACCTAAACATTATAATGCTTCTAAAATGTAAAGTCTAATTCGCCTCTTCAGTGAATTTCAATCCAAGGCTCGTCCACTTCACAGGGTAGAATTTCAGCCACAGCTGTTATCGAGGGTTGAGTTATGAAAGCCAGAACAATAAGGCCTATACGCCCCACCGCCCCCCCTCCCTTTTTTTTTTTTCAAAAAATGCATTGTGACCTGCAGTTGCATTTTAGCTCTCATTCAGAAGACTGTCTTCCAACTTCACTATGCCAAGACATTAGGTCAGTACTGACTCAGAATGAAGACGGCCACCTTCTGAATCGCCACCACCAGCTCTGGCGGCTTTCTGCGTTTTCCTTGGAGGATCTCCCAGGACTGAGATTATGAGATCTGATGAGATCACAGCCCCAGGCAGAATGGTTGGTTATATATATATTTATAACCAACATATGGAAAATGTATCTTTTCTTTATGAGACTGGAGGTAATCTGGTTAGTCTTGTACTCTTCAGAAAAAAAGAACTTGATTTAGAAAACATATGAGGGGCTTCATGCTACTTCCATTCCTTACATTTACAAGAAGACCCCAGAGAAAGGAATTTGTGCTTGGTAAATATAACAGCATCTTATAAAAGATAAACCTAAAATTATAAGGTTAATGGAAAAAAATTGTAACATGACTTGCTAAGCCACTGGAAATCCCTTTTATTTCTCTTATTTTTTTTTTAAAGCAAGTATATGAGCCACAGCCAGATTTTTTTTTTCTCTTCATGCACAATGAAATCCCTGTCAGTGACTGCAAAAAGAACCCATGCATAAACAGGAAGATGGTGTCTTCCATTTGTTTCAAATTTAAGTACATCTGTTAAAAGTCAGAGCTAATAATTGTTTCACGTTAAACAATTTTCTAACAAAAAAAATCGCATTGGGAGTTTTGTTGAAATTCATAACAACAATTGGATTTGGGAGCATCAATATTATAGGTAGCAAGTTTGTTTAAATTGCTATATACTAATTGGACAATGGAATCTTATGATTCTGAAGAACATGTACTGAATATAGAAATTCCTGAGCAATAATTATAAGAAATATTACAACCCTGAAGAACCAAATACTGCTCTGCCAGATCCAATGGTTCCCTTTTCTTTATCTGATCATTGTAAAGTGACATTCATATTGGAGGAAATGGGGTTTCTGGTAATAAAACAATGCAATATTAACTGTTTCTCTAAATATTTATATAGAATTAAATAACATTATCCTTCTTTATTATAGTCCTCAGAATTTGTTCATGATATACCCAATAAATCAATGTATCACAAAGAATGCTTTGGAATGTTAATACATTTTTAAACAGAACACATGTGGGACTAAATTCCTAATTACTTGGGCAGCAATGATTGAATTGTAGATTATAGATCGTTAGTGTTGGCCCATTCAAATACTATACTTGCTATTTTCATTTTCAGAGATGACACTTACCCAGAAGTAGAAGTTTTCTGGTAGCTTTTACCATGTTATAGTCTGAGATTTTGGTTATACATACATTCTGGTGGGATTGAAGATGAAAGACCAGATTTTACTAGCGGTGGTACAAAGCAGTAACATCTGACACTAACTGACCAGCTAAGAAATCCTCTCTCTTGAAGTAGTGAAAGTAGCTGCTGCATTTGCTGCCTCCTGCCTCTACATATGTCAATTTACTATTGGAGAGGCCTCAATGAGATTGGTCAATCAGGGAAAACTACAATGAATGGGGTAGATGATCCTCAAAAACAGTGGCTTATTCTAATAATTAGACACCAAGCTAGCAACAAAACAGCTTCTATAAAACCGTACTGGTTTATCAAGAAACTAAGCACAGCTCCCCTACAGCAAACCAGCCCGAAGTTCCCACCCAGACAGGAAAGTCAAATATGGTGAAGATTACTCACAGCCTTGTTCACCATATATAAAGTTCTCCCAATCCCAAGAGATAAGACAAACTAACCAAAAAGTCAATGATATTTCAGATTTTACCCAGACACATGCTTACAGCCAATTCCTAATAATTAATCTAAAATGTATTTAAAAAGAAAAGAAAGAGTTACTGTGATTAACGATCATTTTTAAGTCATTGCCTTAGGAGAGATGGTGAGTTGCTGATTTGCAGGAAGTTCTCCCGGGGCCAATTCCATAAGTTATAGCCCAATAGGCAGTCCATGAGCAGATATTATTTTAATTCTTTCATGGAAAATTGCAGGGTTAATTCAAAATGGAGCTGGAAATCTCAGTCTTGTGATTCAAACTTCCCTGACAAAGCATAAGCAGATCTGAGATAACAGGATCAGGCCCTAGAATTATTCTATAGATCTCTGTCACGATACTAACAAATTTATTTATCACATGAGCTTTCATGGGAGAAAATCCCTTTGGAACTTGTCACGATACTATAGCCTCTTGCCAGCAGATAACACAGTAGGGACTTCCCAGATGAAAGGTAGGCAAGGGCATCACTGCTTTGAAGTTAAGCTTCTATTTTCTATATACCAGTATGTACACAGGTAAACTAGTAGTATTAATTAACATAAGGCAATTATTCATAAAAGCCATCAAGGCATTCCATTATGGTACAGACAATTTAAGATGAAGACAATGTAGGTAAAATTATTTCCTGCAATATCTTACATCTTTGATCTTAAATTTAATTGAACCATCCACAAGCACAACATAATGTAATTAAGACATGAAAGAGAATTAGCATCCACAACCCTATCTGGTTACATTGTTAACATCTAACAAGATATAGGTAAATACAGACAAATACAATTAGTATTTACCTCTAACTCTGTAACAATACCTTCCATGTAGTCGAGTTCCAAAGGGGTAGCCGTGTTAGTCTATTGCAGAAAAACAAACAGAGTCCTGTGGCACTTTTAAAGACTAACAGAAAAGAAATCTGTTAGTCTTTAAAAGTGCCACAGTACTCTGTTTGTTCCTCTGTAATAATACAGCATTCTTGTCCATTTAACAGGGCTTTTATAACATAGCTATCTACAGGGAACAGCCTCTGATTACCATTTAAATGCTTCCCTAATGTGTTTTTGAAGGTTGATCTTTAGGTCTCTCCACCTGCTAGTTGTTTAACCCTTTCTAGCTCAGTGTCTCAATCCTGTTTCAATATTTTTTGGAATGAAGTGTTTTGATTTTTCCTTTCAAAATGACTTTTCATTTCAATTTATCTTTGTTTTCTTATATTATATATGATGATGAATATAATTGCAATGACCATGGAGGCAACATGATTAGTGCACAAATAATCTAACTTTTTTTAAAAAAAAACCCCAAAACCTCAAACCATTTCGGCTTATTGAAACAAAAGATTTCAATTGATCTGGAATTTTCTTTCATTGAGAAAGATGATTTCATGGTCCATATCAAATCGGAAAGAAAACAGATTTTGACATCCTCTGCAAAACAGATTTTTTTTTAGCCTCACAGCTCAAATACTACTATTGTAAATGCTTTGTGATCTATAGATGAAAAGCATTCCAAGGGCCAAGCACTACATTTTTATGACCCTAAACCTTGCTTGCACAGGCTCTCTTACCCACAGCAAGTCGTTAAATTAAGATCAGTGAGACTATTTTTGTGAATACAGACTATGGTCTAGTTATTACGAAGTCTTCCATTAAACGCAGGGAACTGGACAAGATAATCTATTGAGATCTCTTCCAGTCTGAGACTTTGATGATTCTATGTAGATATTAGCAACTGGAGGCCCTCATTTTAGAGACCCTTTAATAAAATCTGTTTTCTCAAATGCAGCACAGAATTATCAATACATTTACATTTAAATAATAATCGAGGGAGAAAAATTTAGAGGCAGAGACCCAAGAGAAAAGTTAGCTGAAGTGATAGAGAGTCAGTGAAGCAGAAAAACAGCAGCAAAAAGAGAAGATTCTCATTCCAATTCTAGCTTGTCTGCATCACAGGGTCATGAAAATGAGATGATTCTGCCATCTTTCATGCCTTACTTATCAAAGGGGATATTTGGAAGGGGACAAACACAAGAGAACATCTACTTAAAACCAAACCAAACCAAACCACCCCACACTTTCCATGGTTGGAAAAATCAGGCATGATGCATGGGATAAAATTAGGTCAGTTCCAAAATGTACTTGAGCTACACTTTATATAGCCCACAATATTCTTTCAAAAGCAGAACATAACCCTTGACTATAAAGCCTCTGCTGCAGCAGCATACGCTCTCAATGGATGGAATAGCTGTGATCATATTAAACCTGCTTTCTATATTCTTTATACCAGCTGACTATAAAGTGGCAGATCGATTTTAAAGCTGGGTTTTATAAGAGTCTGTAATGCAGAAGGACCTGGCTATATCTGAGATCTCCTCTGTAAACTGCATCTTGGCAGGCACCTACACTCTGATACCACCTACCTCTTAAAGGTCCCCATAGAAGATGGCCGTAGACCACGGACAATGCTGCATTAGTGTGTAATTTGCTCTACTCAGGCAACTACCTCACTTGTACTCTCCCCACTTTTACAAAACAAAAACACCTGGAAACTTGTAAGTGGTGTTTTATCTCTTTTAATCCTTGGCCCCTTTTGTTTATTCAAGCATATTGCTTGGCACAGTCAGGTCTCTGTGACTGCAGAAGGATCAGGCCAAATTCTGGAGGGCCCACAAGTGTAGACACTAAAAGGAATTGTTCTTCAGGAACCCATGAACATAACCGTTAAGAAAGTGAGTTACCTAACCAGCTGTAAGCGGTCCCCAGGAGAGAAGTTACGTTTCAGGGGTGAGGTGAGGTATCTTTAGATTCATATGCCTGATATGTGCTAACCTGGGACTAAAGTTGGACTGGAAACCCATTAAGGAAACAAAGTGAGTTCATGTGGATGACTGATGCCCAACAGGTTTCCTGCAGTCTGGACAGCATTTAAGAATCTAGACCCCATTCCTTTGTTATACAGGGTATCTAGCTCCCACACTACAGGAGAGGAAATTCCACAATACTAATTCAAGATTTTCTGCCCCTTTCTTATGTTTCTCTTGCTGAAAGGACAACTTGGCCATATGTGCTGCTTGCTCCATGGGATTCCGTCATGAAGTGTTATTGCTACACATTGGCTTAGTGCTTGTTTTGTTTACCCACTTGCTAACAGCAAGTCACAATAAAGATGAAATATGTTACTTAGTGCTTCATGCCTGAGTTATTTCTTATGTATTAACTGGCTAGGGCTTGTGCTTTTAGGTTCTGAAGATCTCAGGTTTGATCCCCATAGCTCATTGCTTCATATAATGTTATTTTCTGATGTTATTTTTACAGATATTTTTAAAGACAAGGTTAGTGGGATGGTATCTTTTATTGGCCCAACTTTTATTGGTGAAAGAGAAGAGCTTTCAAGCTCTATGGAGCTCAAAAGCTTCTCTCTCTCACTCACCAACAAAAGTTGGGCCAATAAAAGACATTATCTCACCCACCTTGCGTCTCTCGTATCCTGGGACAAGCATGGCTACAACGACACTGCAAACAACAGCTGTTTTGACAGGTAAATAAAGGCAATTCCCAGCATTTACACACAGAATATATTTCTTTGTGCCCTGAGCTTAAATTCCATCAATGTTTCATACAAGGATACATGCCGTCCAGCTGGGATTTATCAAGATGAAACCCTTTCACTATTTATTGCAAATATTGTGCCCGTGGGATTTTAAGGCAAGAGGTAAAGGTATTTAATAATATTTTAGGTACAGTATCTTTACTTTTCCCTTTGAGAAGATGCAGTTAGTGCTGTCTCTCAGCCTCAGGCTATGCACATCACCTATGAATTTACTCAAATAAAACAGGAATATTCAATAACAGTTTGTCATTTTAGTGATGGCAGCATTATCCTTCCAGGTGGTCTGGTCACATATCCCCAAAGTCTCCTGATATTAAAGCTGTGACTGAATTTTGATTGAAAACTTCCTTTGATTGGAAGCTCTCTTTTAGTGACTTTTAAGTGCTGATCTTTGCTCTTAATTCTCATCTAGAATTGGCAAAGACTCCCATATTTTGAAGGAAAAGTGAACTGAAAAGCATAGTCTTCAAAGGCATAATTCCTGTAAGAGGCTTTGAAATTGACTCAGTGGTAACTCTTTCTCCCTCCTTTGTGGTTGTCATTAGAGCAATGCCAGGATTAAGAGCAAAGATCTATTGTGCTAGACACTTCGTATATTTGATCAAAAGGACAAAACCATTATAAAGTTTCTTTAAATTCCTGAAATATAGCTTCTAGAGAAAGGGCTTTAGAAATGTATTTTGGCCTTGTACCTCAAGATCATATAATTCAAAATTTGTTCAGTAGGCAATAAGAGATCTGATCTTGATAGATATTGAGTGCCCTGAACTCACAGTGAGTCCAGTGAAAGCTGACGGTACTCAAAAATCCAGAAAAACAATTCAGCAACACATCCAGTATATAGTCCATCCTAGATTAAGTAATCAGCCACATGCCAGTAAAAGAGCAGATGCTAAAGGAGTTAACAATGTAACCTCCCAGAAAAGCTATATTACATTTGTGGGTTTTTTTTCCAATCACGATGTTTTTTTCCTTTTTAAAGAATCTGAAATAATACCAGTGTTCCTGGGTAACAAATGATTCTGGTTTATGCTTGACTTATGGTTACTGAATAATTAAATTGTTTATTTGATCAAATATAAATATTCCTAAAGGTATCAGTGTTAAACCTCTTTCAACTTCTTTTTAAAAGCTTTTGCTTAAGGGCTGCACTCATCTTAGTCTGGAATTGCTGAGAGATACCATTTGTTCTATAACTCTTGACAACCTAAATGTTTTCCTGGTTCTAATCTCAGCGCACATTTCGTATTTAACTCTAACTAGAAACGCTTGTTATATTCATTATCTTTAAAAAAACAAACAAAAAACCAAATAAAAAAACCAAGCACAAATAAAACCACAGAAAGAAACTCTCTCATTCAGGTAGTTTCTATAGATGAGAAGCTATAGAACTATAGAAGAGAAAGTGCTCACTCCAAAGACTGTGATACTGTCTTCAACCTACTACTTACGTATTTCTTTGCTTAGATCAGCTGGTATATTCTTGTAAGGAAAGTAATATTACCCCAAGTCACATGCTATTACATTTAGTCCTTTCAATAAAGTAATCATGGTCTCGGTATCTACAAAATTGGGCTTTGTCAATGATTGCTGAATCTGTCCTCTAATCTAATGAGAGATAGTCCATTGTTTGTCTAAGATGAACCCATCTGTAAGAGATTGATATAAATACTGAACTGTAAGGTGAATGATACTAAGGGGTCATATGCTCTCTTTTTTCTGAATGGATTCAAACACAGCAAGGTTAAAGTAGCTTACAGGAAAAGCTTTGTGCGCAAGCATTCAGTGTTAAGGTCATCTTAAATTGTACCAAAAGTATCTCCTTCAGAACAAAAGGGAAGCATTCTGGAGAAGAGACTTGGTGAAGCAGAATTAGTAGTAGTGATACATCAGATGTGCATGCATTTCAGGGAGACTGAGGGCAATGATAACTCTTCTTGTTTAACAGCCTACCAATTGGAGATACCAGAGAAGAATTGGTCGCTGCATGATATCCCCCACAAGGCAACTATCACCTGTTAGCCAGCAAGTAAAATTTATATATATTAATACATGACAGATGTGCACAGCTGCATGCACACCACTTCTAAGTCAGCTGTAGAACATGCTTCATGCTATTTCTTTTATGTAAAATTGATAGAGGAGTTGAGACAGACTATGCTTGGTCCAAACTCAGAAATTAATTTCCAGATAATTACTTTGTACCATACAAACACTGAGGACTGAATCCTAACAAGTTTATGAGTCAAATGCCCACTATGGCTTTAATTTACTGACAGACCACTGTGATAGACGGAAAGATGCTTAGGATTAAACTTGTAATGGAGACAAGTGTTTCCTAAAATAGCTAGAGATATTGGAAAATACTGTTATTTAAAAATATATCAAATTTATTAACAAGATGAATTGATCAGTATGATTCTATGAGGAGTCTTCTTAGGTGGAAACAAATTGCTGTCTCTTTTAGTTTGTGGATGATTCTCTAGGTGACAGACAGCTGTTTCACCATCTCCGATCAAGGTCATTGACTACAGTCTGAAGAATCAGCAGTAATGAGATCAAATTGCATTGCAGATATAACTAAAAATATATATATTTCCAGTGCGCACGGTTCTGTCCAGCACTCCCAAGACAGAGCTGGAATTAAGCCATTACAAAAAACAGGTTAATAGTAATTCAGGGTTATAGATTGTTTGTCAATGGTATTGAGTGGCTTCTATGTACTGTAACAAATCACTCAACAGTAAAATAAATGGTAGCTGATCGTATGTCTATAGCACATTTAACAGTACTCTATTGTATTGAATGCTGCTAGAAACATAACAGGTCTTAATGGGAAAAAATGCAAGCTATTTTTGAAAATAAAATATTGATATAATTGGTTTTCCCACCCACAAAGCGTCATAATCCTACAAGCAGGATTCGTTTTAATATTTTGCTTAAAAAGTTAGGGAGTTTGGAGAAAAAGGATCTTGTTGACTTAGAGGTATTTCTGAAAGTATGTAATTAAAAAGAACAGAACTACCACAGAACCAGTTATACTGAATTCTCAGATTCCTGCCCCCCCCCCCCCATCAGTTTTTTAAAAATCAAGTAGCATCTTCCAGAGCTTCAGGAAAGGATGGAATAGTAATATTCCTCTTAATGAACACTCTCTGTCTAGGAGAAGCAATCATGGAACTAAAGCTGTAATCATTCCTTACTGGCAGCCCGTTTTCCTCACTGATTGTCAAGCAGGCAAGACCAAACAATGGTTGATGTTTTCCATTTACTATGAGCTTATATTCTAATGGAAGGGTTTTTTTTCTCCCTGCCTTCCCTTTGCTTTCTGTTATGTATTTGGATCTCATTGCAGTCATACCTGGGTTAACAGAAACAATTCCCTTCCCTTCCCACTAATCCTGCCACGTCTGATTTTATTTATTTTTTTAACATACCATTTGATAACGATCCCAAAAATCTCATCTGGTTTAATGTGAATTGGCTTATACCTTTCCACTAACCTATCACCAACTGGCCTTAAAAAAAAAAAGTTTTAAAATTCAATCCAAGTCTAATTTTAATCCCCTCTCCAGAATTCCTGAAATAAATTGATAATATACCAAAAGGGTAGGAAGATTATCCTTTTGTTTCACTGAGCAGAAGGAAAATTGTGATTCCTATTAATAATATTGGCTTTCCTGTGAGGATCCCAAACCGCATTGCCTATAGCAAATAGACAACTTGTAAGAATTTAAGTGTCATTTCTCCTTCATGGTCCACAAAGGCAAGTGAGTGAATGAATAGGTCTGTGTCCAAATTGGGTGGGGTGATGGAGTTAACAGAAAGTCTAGTAGACAGCCAAGATTAATGTAGAAAAGCAAGCAAATATTTCCTCCTCCACAAGGTATACAGTCAAGACCATGTACCTATATTTTATAAAACCTCAAAATGACAGGAGAAAAATAATGGGAAGGATCAAATAAAATAAAGGGACACTACTGAAACAATCAAAATTGGCAGCTTGTCTAAAGCCATAACCTCTTCACCTGACTGAATTGGGCAACAAAGACAAAATATAAAGAAGTGTGTCTCTCGTCACAATTTTAATTATTTAATTCCGGATACTAGGGTGATTGGGATAAGAAAAATCATTGTAATAACAATCCTTTGCCAGTCACAAGTTTGCTGGAACAAAAGGGGGGGAAATAGTTGAGTCAACTTAGATTGATCCCTTTGTTAAGAATAATAAAACTCTAATGTGTTGCATTTCTACTGCACCTTTCCTCCCAAGGTCTCAAAACATTTTACACATAAAGACATGAAATAAGATTTTTGACACCCTATAAAGTGACTACCCACACAACAAGAATCACTTCATTTATAGTTGAAATGCTAGTATTTCTGGGGAGAAACACAGTAGTTGTGTGACCACAGAAGGAAACCATGACACCTTACAAATTATTCTTACAAAACTTTGACACCTTACAATTGTTCTTACAAAACATCAGGAAAGCTTTGGTATATCAAATAGTCAAGACCTCTGTTTGAGATCTCATTTGAAAGATAGAAGGCAATGAAATGCTGCTGGTGTTAACACTATGATTGGAGATTGCTTCATTATTAACTCTCAAGGAGGAATCCTACCTACTGAAATATTAACTCCACCTCAGTGTTGGTGTCTGTGGAGGTTTTCCACCATAAGACTCCCTCAAGCTCACTGTTTGTGAGATTTGGTAGGCCCGTAGCATAAGGGTCCAAATTCTGCAGTGATGTAAATGGAAAAGTAAACTGTTCAGTAATAGTGGGCAATTGGTACAAAAATGCAAATAAGTGAAAGTTACACAACAAAGGAATAAAAGTGGGAGTGCAGCAGCGAGATCAACTAACTGGAACATTGTAAAAAAGGTTTTATTACGATTACACCACCACTGATTTAGTTCAGTGACTTCCATGGGAGTTGCGTCTGGTTACTCCAGCCGATTTTGACTCATTACCTTTCTTATAACCATCTGAAGCCAGGTGTATAGATATTTACAAACAAACAAACTGTACCCAAGTAAAAATAATATCATGCAATATCCTGCACTGATACCTGACAGGAGTCCTATATTGATGCAATGCTTCTATGGGACTAATCCTGTGTTCTTTGCACACCCAAAAACACTGAAAGGAAGCAATGAGTACTCATACATTTCTTAAACAAAGTAGGACAAAACCGTAAATCTACACAATATGTGAAGATACCTATGAAGTGTACATATTAAAAGGAAATTGCATTTATTCTTGGATAGGTATGTGTAAGCATAATTCATGCACCCACTTAGTTGATTCATTTCCTTACCTACAAGGGAATTATTACTATCAACCTCCGTTTTAGACTCAACATGAATCGTTTGGATGTGAACAACATCATTACAGTAGAATTAATATAACAACCCACGTACTGTTTGATTATATTTTAATACTTTCTGTTCTCAAACAAGCATCTCCTATTAGTTACATGAAAATAAAGCATGCTGAGTGAAACAGGCACGTTGCTTTCCAGATGAACTGGGGATTCACAAAGAAAAGCTTAAGTTTATAAACTGCAGAATGGAGAATCAATTTTGCTACATAGGGAATACTTAATTACATTTTTGCCAAGAAAATGACATTTTGAAAACCCCATGAAAAACTGACACTGATGTCCCACAGAGAAGACTTTTTTTTTTCCATAAATAGACTGTGGAGCTGAGTTATTTAGCGCCTGTGATACTACGAGGGAAGTAGACGACAAAGTTCGTGAAGATATGCTGTAGTCTGCATTCGTTAAGAAGACAGAAAATGTATGTATAGCACTTTTCAAATTACAAGAAATCAGCAAGAAAAGCTTGGAGCATTCACAAGCATAAATATTGCTTTACAGGAGTTTACCCATCAGCTAGAAGAATGATGAAAGGAAGCCAAGGAGGTGAGATGAAACATGGGTTATAATATCAAAATATTCATGACTACCTATCAACATATCAGAAGTACTGTCTACCAAGATATCGGAAGTACTATATCAGAAGAAATGTCTTCTACCAGGTCAAAAGTAATTTCTACCAACATATCACAAGTCTAAGTTTGTGTTTTTCTATGTTTGAAGAACTCATAGCATGATAAGACTCTGGTACATACTAAAAACAACAGTAATAACAAAGATAGAAAGACTCTCTTCACAGTTATCTTTTATATTCAAGATTTTAAGCTGAGATTTACCTGAAGAGCCTAACAGGAGGTGTTTACACCCTTGACCTACTTTGAAAATCCCAAATTAAGTATTTTAAAGCAACTTTAATTTTATCAAATCAGGATACAGGCAAAATGATGCCAATATCTGGCATGATTTAGTATAATTAACATTAATTTAGACTGTTATTCTGCAAACACTTATGCATGTGGTTAGATTTTCTAAGTGGAAATAGTCAATAGGACTACTCCTTTACATAAAATTAAACATATGCTCAAGAGTTTTCAGGATCAACTCAGGACTATAGTGCTTAATTTTCCATCCACTGAAGTTTTGCTGTTAATTTCAAAGGGAGCCGATTCAGACTCTGTAGAGTTAATAATCCTTACAATTTAGACTTCCTATTTAATAGAGGGAAGTCTGTGAGTCAGGTCAGTTGGACAAATTCCTTATTAAGGACAATATGCTCTAGAATCTAGGATTTTCTGATCCCTGAGCTTTATTCGCAGGCTGCTTCTTTCAGTCAAGACCAGGACAATGAAAGTGCAGAAACAGAACTGGATGGAAATTTTCCAATTGTTTCCCCCCCCCTCCATTGCAAAATGCTGATTCATCAAAAGTGAAACTTCACAGACATTTGTCAATTCAATGACATTTTGTTTAGAAAAAAACAAAGCATTTTGAGTTTCCATTTGAATGACTTTTTTATTTTATAATATAACATTTTAAAAAGTCAAAATTGTAAAAAAAAAAAAAAAAAAAATCTGATTTCATCAGAAAAAAAGTTTTCTATTGACCTGATATTATTTCCTCCCCCCCCACCAGCATTTTATTTCCTCCCTTCTCCCCCATCAGTATTTTTGGTTTACAGGAAATTTCTTTTTTAAGAAAATCTGTTTGTTTTGATTTGTTTTCATTTTGTTTTGCAAGAAAAAAGATTTCAAAACAGAATGCCCAGAAAAATGGAAAACCTGGTCCCAACCCAAGCTCTGCTCAACAACTGGAAGAAAGAACACTATGGAAACTTCAATTACTTAGAGGATGATTTAGAAAGTGATATGAATAATAAAAATGCAAACAAGCAGAACAGACCTCATTCACTTCTATTATGACTCTCCTGTACTCAAAGCAGTTACACCAAAGATGGCTTTCATCTATTATAGGAATACAAACAATTTGTTAGAGGTGATGGAAGAAACAAAAAACAAGATATTACCTTTCCCTTTAATAAAGTTCTTTTAATGCCTGCAAGGGAAATTATTCAGTATTCAAGAATGTGTTTTTACAATCAAAGGAGGATGACTTTCTGTATTTAGCAGTTTAAAGATAAAATGAGAACTTTCTGTACAATTTGGTTAACTTAGTAAAATACAAGAAGAAAATGGAAAAAGCTATCCTGTCCAGGGATCTGGTTGCTATAGAAAATCAGTTAATTAAAATCTAGTTAGATTTTTTTTTATGATGAAAAACAAGTCTGTCTGTCTTAATGGCAAAGATATAACGCACATTGTAACTGATTTTTATACTAGCTTCTTTTAAAGGAAAACATATTGACGAAGATAAAATTAGGTATTTCTTAGCAGGGATGAAATTGCCTGGCACCGAAAGCTGCAAATCTCATTGCTCCAATTAACAAGCAATAAATTATAGAAGCAAATTCTATGGAAGGATAGGATTTAATCTGGTATGTATACCTGTTTTAGAAAATAACTTTGCTTGTCAGAAACTTTACAGGAAAATCTTTTGGAGAGGAATCTTAACAGAATCCTTATAGAAATAGCTACTTGATTTGCATTTTATAATGAGAGAATCAGAATAATACGAAGAACTCTCCTTAGATAACACTGTCATAGTGAATGCTGTTGCAAATCCTAACATAGGACTACGATACTGGTACTTACAACTAAAGTAAGTTATTTTATTCAGAAATAATTATGTTGTTACATCAATCACTCATGTAGAAAGTATAAAACAATGTTATTTCAGAAAAACATCACATCCAGTTATTTTTAAACATTTATCAGCTTATTTACTTTACATGAATGTGGATATTGGCCTATGTGCTTAATTAAGAATTTACCTGTGAACCTACCTGTAAATGTCATTTAATATCCCCCCCCACACACACACACACACAGGCTAAATATTGAAGACCATTGATAAATAGAGAATAGGTTAATACTATAAGTATAGTAAAAGGCCTGTAGATACACAGGGATATTGTTGGTTATAATGGTTTATCTTTTCTTAGCAATTCTCTAACAGAGGTGAGTACAGAACAACATACATAACAAAAGAAATAAGCAATAAGATGAGAACATTCTTTGCATTGGATAAACTTTCTTCTTAAGAGTTTTCTCCTTCAGAGATAGTAATATCCCATATAATTTTGCTAAAAGCTGCAGCAATAGTAGGGCAAGAGGAAAAGGGAAAGAAAAATCCATGCTTGCAAGTGAGTTTGGGTTTTCTGAACGCAAGGAATTAAAGTCCTTGGGAACTGTTTCTGTAAAGAAACCCTTGAATTCTGGGCTCAAAATTGATAGGGAAAAAAAAGTACATAGAAAAAATGGAAGTTACCCATACTACGAATGTTACAGGTATAGCTAGGATAGGCAACAAACAGATTTCCTTCCTATCCTTTGAAAACAGTGGGAATGTGACTAAGGTTTCGGGTCTAGGCAAGGGATAAAGATTTATTACACAAAGGAGATAAAGGAGAAGGGTGTCCATGTGTTGAAAGCAGAATACAAACTCTATCTAAACAGTCAAATTCCAAAGGGGTAGCCGTGTTAGTCTATTGTAGAAAGACAACAGAGTCCTGTGGCACTTTTAAAGACTAACAGATTAATAAATCTGTTAGTCTTTAAAAGTGCCACAGGACTCTGTTGTCTTTCTATCTAAACAGGTTCATGTGGTTCATTTAAGGTAAAAGGGTAATGCATGAACAAGTGAGGTCCTAGAATGAAGACTTTAGCTCACAGATACACCCTTGGAGCTCTGAATCAACAACAAAAACATCTGTGCCTTACGATCTCACCCTTAAATGAAGTGCTTCAGCTATGACAGCTTTAGGTAGTTTTGCATAACTATACACAGTATATTTTATAAGTGTCAGTCACACGAAAAGGTTTTTATAGTGATGGGGCAGAACAATTTTATAATAAGAGTCCTCCACAATGACCCAACACAATGGATTACATCATTTACATACACAGTCAATGACTGCATGACTGCCTGCTTTCTTTGTGAGTTCTCACTGTTAGCAGTAGTTAACTGAAATTAAACTGTCATAGGCGTACCATGAAATGTCATCCAAAATGAAAAGAAATAGGCTGCTTTATACTGGGATGTGAAGATGGAGACATAGTGCTGGTTGCCTGGTATAATTTGTCTAAGACAAAAACCAAAATGAATGAACCAATGCTAAATTTTTAATAGTCCTCTTTTTAGTCCTTTTTTTCTGGGACAGACAGCATATTCCTACCCTTTTCCCTTCTCTGCTCAGTGGGCAGCTGCTTCCTCAAGTTAGTCAATAAATACAATCCTTTCTTCCCCACCACTCATGATTTATGCACAAACTGACCATGATTTTCCTGAATCCTTCCATTACTCGTACTTGTTTTACCATATAATTGACTAAATTTCTCTCAGATTATCAGTCAATTGAGCAATAGGAGTATTCATTGTTCTATTTTGTGCTAATGATCACCTAAGTAACTTGGGGGAAAAACTAGAAAAACCTCCCCCTTACTTTAATGAAAGCAGGTTTAGGTTCATGTGATTAATAAATAGCAAGTACATATTTCATACCTGTGTGAATATGGCTTTTACTTCAAAGCAGGGGTAGACATTGAAATGCTGATTTAAAAATGAACACGATTGAATGGAATCAAGAATGAGATTTTGCTAACACATTTTTCCATTTTTCTACCTACTCTCCTTGGGGTCCTGCACTTCCCATGCCTCAGGAATTGAGAAGGCATTTTGGAAATGCTACATGCTGAATCACGTAACAGAAGTTTATATATCAAGAGCAGGTTCTTTCTTTTTTACCATTTTAACAAAAACACAGGAGTGCAACATTCTAGTTAACCAGGCACAAAACTAGGGTTGTGCCAATTCAGCAGTAACCTTAGGAGAATCACTTAAAATAGACTAGTACCCATTTCTCTATGCAGCAATAAAACACAGGGAATCTGAAGAAATGTCAAAAACCTCCTCATCTGGTTTGCTTCAGTTCATGGCTGCTTAGTTCTGTACTCAGCTGTGAGGGAGTCCTAGATTTTATTCACAATTTTTCACTCCATGAAAGGCTGAAATTCCATCAAAACTGCATGCTCAGTTCCTGAGGGAGTAACACTCTAATACTAGTAATGATGAACTTGAGAATGGATTTTGATTAAATATTCTGCTAGTTTATCTATTCAGTCCTTAACTTCCTTTCTTTGTTATTTATTTTTTTACTGTTTCTGACATACATTATCTTATGTATTTCTTTTATGCATATATCTTTGTTGTGTATGCCCTTTTGTTCTCTTTATTATTCTTTTATTCGATGATCTGGAGAGCTGAACACAATTAAGACAGCTAAATCAACATTAGTAACCTACTCAGATTCATCTGGCATATTAACTATCACTTAAGATTTGAATGTTCTATACAATGTTAGCCTTTTTATTCTGGAAGGTCATTGGAAAGTTATCTAAGACTCACTGAATAGTTTATCATTGTCCTAATTATTCTGTGTTTGTGGTTCCTTCTGATGTCTTTTTCTTTGTTATTTTATGTTAGTTTAAAATTTTAATAAACATTTTTTAAAGGAAAAGCAGGGATAAGTGTTTTTAAAACCCTGTGAAGTTCAAAGAAAGAAAAGAAGACTTAACTTCAATTGAACTCTGAGGCTGGGAATAAAAACATGAGGAAGAGGAAAAGCTGAGTTTCACATGGTGTCTCTCTCAGAGAAACAAATAAAGTAACAATACGGGCTTAGCTTTTGAGTGCTGTGGTTATGGAAGCCACAGCTATGCTGTGGGAGCTTCAGAACATTATTGTGCTAGTCACAGTTCTCAGGAGCATTCTTTTTGGACCCGAAAGCACCAGCAGAATCGGGTTCTAAGGTCAGCACACTGAGGCCTTGATCATGCCAGAGAAATTTACTGTGCTAAGTCCCATTTGTTCCCTCTCAAAATTATAAAAACCTCATGTCCATACACAAAATGCTCCCACTGAGAAAAGGTTGTGCTTAATACAATTATGGCTGTATATCTTAGTTACTTACTATGACTCCCATTTCTATAAAGTCGGAATGTTTCACTCCATTTAGCCTCACAACACCCCTAGGAGTTAGAGAATTTCTCCTACCCCCATTTTACAGACAAGGAACTGAAGCACAGAACATTAACTAACTTACCCAAGGTTACACAGGAAGTGAATAGCACAACAGGGAATTGAATCTAAGCCTCTCAAGGCCAAGGCAAGAACCCCAACTACTGGCCAATCTTTCATCTGTGCTATAGCTGTTTAGACTTCAATAGGGCTATCTGAGCCTTGGTCACTTAAGCACTAACCTAGACAGCAGCTGAAACTGTTTAGGAGCCTTGTGAAATCTCCCAGCGTGCACCACTTCTGGGAACTGAGTTAAGGACATGTAACTGAAACAGTGTAGCAGAAAGCTACAGTGTACAAGGTTTGTCAATAGCTTTGGATCAGCCTCATAAGGCTAGAGTGAAGAAATGATCAGCCTGATTCACGAGCCATGAGCAATTTGTGCTTCTGATGGTTCAGGACAACTATTCAATCACAAACAGCTCAGTTCAGGAGTGTGGACAGCAGCTGAAGAGCAGCTGCTATTTTGGATGTGCACTGTCTTTCTTCCACCAGCCAGCGCAGAAGGAGATGGTCTTCTCCCCTTCTAGGTTCCCATCACCGATGAGAGTAACTCCTCTGCGCTCAACAAAAGGGCTGGAATTTAGGGTGCAAAACCATGCAAGAGAAAAGAGAAGGATCCCTTCATACTCTCCCTTTCAACTCACACCTGCATATGGAGAACAGAGGATCTGGTTTTAAGCCTCTTTAAGGAACATTGGCCCAGTCCTGCTTTTAGCTTTGTGTAAGTTCAGAAGATTTCCTCCACAGAGCTCATGCCAAGACCAAGGGCTATTGTTGTGGCCAGCCTTCTGCACCTGGAAGGGGAATGTCTGGAATACATTAAAGATTGAGTCATTCAGATGCTAAGATAATGAGGGCTGTCTAAATATTCAAGACAGACTGATAGATGATTGGCACCTTAGTGGTGAGATGGAGTAAAAGAGGGCTAAAATGATAGGATGCTTAGGGCACAAAAGAAGGATGAAGAGGACTCCCCAGAGAAGGGAGAAATCTTTCTACTTTGGGGTAGATATTAGTGAGGTTGAAAGCTTCACAGTTTGGCTATGGTTTGGAAAACTGAATGAAGTGTTTAATAATTAATTGGCGCAAATAAAAAGAACGATAATTGTCTTCTTAATGAATATAGACAATAAAGTCAGATTAAATAATACTCTCAAAGGAAGATACCCTGCCGAGCTGCGTCTCCAGATCCTAAGGGAAAAATTCACATGAGAGGTTTGGGATTTCCAAATTTTGTTCTCAAACTGAATTTAAACAACCTCTTTCCTGCAGTAAAATTCTATTATATGAGAAAGCACCTGCCTTCATTATATGAGAAGGTGCCTGCTATTCAGCACTACTGAGAATTTAATAGAGCTACACAGGAAAATACTATTTTCCAAAGCAAGGAGATCAGAGAAGGAACATATGGACACATTTTCTGTTATTTTGTATTTGTATTAAGTTATGGCAGCCATTTTTACTAGCTGTGAGCTCACCAAATAAAAGCCTGAAGGGTGATCATTCTGTATTGTTGTGGTATGCAATGTTATGTGATGCTTTTTTTCCCATGAGAAGTACATGGATTTCATGCTCTTGATCTGGGATTGCCGAACAGATGCTGAAGAATATCATTTATACCACAGCATCCTATCATTATAGAGAAGCGGTTCCCAATCTTTGAGGCTCAAGGGCCACAAATATAATTTTATAACCCTGAAGGGCCACCAGTCTCTGCCAGCAGTCTTCCCCCTCTCCCCCATTGCAGCCAGACCAAAGAAGTTCAGCAAGGAAGCAGCCTCCTCCCTGATCTCTGCTCTCCCTGGCTGCAGCCCATAAACTGCACATGTATTGTAGCATTGTGTGCTCCACCTGGGTCCCTAGGCAGTGGCTCCCTTTTGCAGCCAGGGGGATGGAATATCAGTGCTCCCCTCCCTCTGGCTCCAGAAGGGACCCCAGCATCTACGGATCCAAATGGAGCACTTTGCTGTGCTCCCTGTTACAGATGGGAGGAAGGGAGCGCTGATCTCCATCCTCTTTGGCTGCACTGGTTTTCCAGCCCCACAGAATCATGAGTGGGTCCTTAGGCAGCGGCTCCCTTCTGCAGCCAGCTTGAGAGGTGTGGCAGGCCACTTTGAAAGCCTCTATAGGCCACTTTTGGCCCCAGGCTACTGATTGGGAACCACTGCTGTAGAGTATCATTTATATGACAGTATACTATCAAACAAAGCCATTTTTTTCCTAGCACGTTCACTGGGCGAGGATGACAACCATCGGCAGATATAGCAAGAGGAACTAGTTTTCTAAGGTTCAGAAGGTCTCTAACCTGCTTCCTTGTAGTTTTTATAGTAATGATATGGCCTATAACATTATTCTTGATTTATATGTATTTTGGTTAGAGAATTACAGAATTATGTGCAACAGCCTTCTGGGTTTCAGTGCAGTATGTGAAAAAGATGGAATACTAATATCAGTTTGATTTCTCCTTACTGATTTTTATTCACAACTTGTTACCATTCTTCATTTTATTCACAAACTTTACCTTACCAATACCAGGATCAATTTGTTTCTATTATTCATTCTCTTTATCCCTTTGACCAAAATGACACTGATCTTTTCTTTGAAGCCACACAGTAAATACTGAGAAGGATTTCCCCCGCATGTTTTACTCTTTACAACACATTGGTTGGTGCTGTGCATGCTGCAGTCTGTTTATACCACCACAGTGCCTAGCCTAGCCACATGAGTAATCCTCATAAGAACTATTGTGATTCTAGGCTCCTGTGCAAGGGATCGGGCTGTTAGTTAGCTATATAAGTCCCATACTAATGCATAAACAGTCTGCAAATACAGAATGCATAGTGGAAGCCCTATGTGAATGTGAAAAAGTAAAGCAACATATTTTCATCACTGTATATAGTCACGTTTACTAAATAACCATTTGTTGTGCCAGGTGCTGTGCTCAAAATTAAACCATCCTCATCACACTCACACAAGACTCAGTAATGCAAAGCATGAGCACTCTGAACCAAATCCAATCCTAACAATGCTCAGCTCTAAATCTGCCAGTAGTCCCCTTGATTTGAATGAGAGTACTCATGGTGAAAGTTAAGCACATGCTTAAATACGTTACTGTACTGGGACAGAGTGCTCAGCAATTTGCAGGTTCAAGCCAATGGATTATTACCTCAAGGCTACTTGTCGTGAGTAAACTGAGCACAGTTTGATACAGACTTTTTAAAAAGATCATCCAGAGCATTCTGAAATGGATAGAAAGGCAATGATTGGCTGGAATGGTCTGTGGATCAAATCATAAGCGAACACTTACAACAGTTTCATTGATGGAAAGAGGATTACATATTCCACTGGTATTATAGCTGCTGTAAATTGTACTAAATTATATTGTATTTTGAAAGCTTCCCTAATTTACATTGACAAAAGGCAGGGATAGAAACATAAGATGTGTGTCTGCAGATTCACTTATTTCAGCTTAAAAACGTGGCTATCATCTGATCATTCAAGAGAATTGAAACAAAACAAAAGGAAGGTTGTGTCATTTTATTACCTTGATGAGTCTTATATTCATTTATTTTAGTTGCAATATAAGTTTTTCTGTACAGTGTTACACAGTTTTTGTTGGCTCATTTATTGGTTTGTGAAGGTGAAACCCAAGTTATGGATAACTCGAAACTGAATTCTTTAAAGAAATCGTATTTAATGGTTTTGACAGTGAAATTGATTGAAGTAATGGGGCCCTGTTTAAAGATTAAAGCTTGGCAACCTACCTATGCTGAATTATCATAGGCTGTAAAACCTTAACAAGTACTTCCATGGCATGATGGGATGGCTTCACAGAATATAAAACTTCTTGGTGCTACATTGCTACATATATAAATAAATAAAAACTGTATTGACTGCTAATTTTGCGGTTAAGATATTTGAGTGGTGGGTTGGGTTTTTTTGTTTTTGTTTTGTTTTTTGTTTGTTTGTTTTGTCTTCCCCTTTGTGCCTTTTAAAATTCCAAAATAAGTAATTCCAACTGATTTGAAAGATACATAACAGTGAAGGCACAGCTGATCAACATGGCTTTTAATATGGCCAACATTCAGCTAGTGAGCTATTCATGACTACAGTTGCTGTTTCTGCTCATTAAGCCACTGGGAATTGCATGGATCATCTCCATTCCCCTGACAGGAAGCAATGTCAGTGTTTACTATTACTTATGCAAAATAATTTTCCAGAATCACCCTTTAAATGCTTAATGCTCAGTTGACTTATAAAGACGGAAATGAATTTAGAAATAAATAAGCAGCCCCCAACTGCACTAGTTATCAGTTTTATACACAAGATGAATAAGCCTTACATATTTCCACCAAGCTGGAATTACCTTAACATCTTTTCTCTTGGGAGAAATGGTAGCTGAAATACAAAATTAAGATGTGCTCTATTTGCCTTTCATAACAGGGAGCGGACTTGGTTGAGCTGAGTTTTATGGGAAATGTAAACGATAATAGACATCAACCTAATGCCTGTCTTAAAACCTCTCTTATTTGCCTTCTTCCTGAGTGTGTGCCAACTCCCTTTCTTTCCCAAACAGAATGATAGGACAGTAAAGAAACAATATATCTCAGACGTAAACATTCTTCTAAATAGGCAGCCAGACTAGGAGAAAAAAATGTTTTAAAACTGGATTTCAAAGGATATTAACAAATCCAATTTTAAAAGGCGAGTAATCCACAAAACAAATATGGACATAATTGAAATATATAAATCAGGACAACCATTATTTATAATAATTTGCCTGTCAGTTAACTCAACTGCATTTGATCAGCTATAAGACATTACTGTTAACCCACAGAAAGAAAATTTTCTTGAAAAACAGAAAGACGACTGTCATAAAACCAGCAGAAAATTGCACACAAAACCTGATGGAAGCATCAGAATAATCTTATTAATGTGGAACACACTCATTCAAACCAAACAAAAAAAGTTCGCAGCAGTCTTCAAATCCGTTTAAGGAATTTCACTGCGTCTCTTTCTCAAATAGAGAGCTCTCCAATTATTCTATCTTCAACTCTGACATTTTAATGTTCTCAGCAGGGTCAGGATTTGTCCAGAATGGCTCATTTTAATAATCTGACTACTAAACTGATTAGACAATAAAGGCAGCCCCCAAATCATAAATATGTCTTTGTTACACATCAGGTACAGTAGTGATAACTTTTCGTTTGCACTCAACTCTCTTCAAAGCTGAAGTCCAGTGATGGAAGCTACCCTTTAAAGAAACCCTGTCAGATTAAATATAATATTTAGGTGATGGCTATATTTACCTTTGTGTAAAGTAATAACTCATGAGTTTATCAAATCAAGAATTTTTTAAAAATTTGGAAGTTTTTAAAGTTTTTGTCTTCTAGTCTGTGTTTCACTCACCTTGGACATTGAAAATAGATTAAACAGTTTCAGTTATAGAGGTAGGCCAACGCACAAGCCCGATGTTGTAATTCTGCAGTTGCACATGCTGCCAGAATGTTTATGTTAAAAAATAAATAAAACAGGTAATTAAAATATTTAGTAATGTTAGATTTAGTATAATCTCCCTAACAATTTTAAATCTGTGTTCTGAATTTCCTTGACAGTGTCTCTTTACATAGAAATTCCTTGAGGTGACTTTCAAATGTTTATTAACTCAACTCTGCTCACTTTTACTCCACACAACTAGAGCTCTAAGATGATCAGAAATAAAACAATCAATCAGTGCTGCTCCTCAATATAATACTTTAGATGAACCAGTTATGCACAATCTACACACTAAAATTTGCTGATATTACAACATAAGTAGGCTTCACCTTTCAATAGATTTTGATTATGGTATATCCAAAGCAATATTACGTTTTCCTTTATTTGTTCTCTATTATCGAGTGGATAGTGTCAACATCACCCCCTCCCCCTCCCCCCCAGACACCTACTGACTCAGGATGAGAGAGCTGCAGGACTGAGGGACTCCAATTCTGAATTCTCCTCCAACCTCTGCTGTCATCTTTCAAGTTCCTGGACATACCATTTTCCTTTTTATGGCTCCCACCCACCTTGGGATCATGAGTAGCTCTCTAAGCAACTGGATCCAAGATCCTCCTCCATTTGAATTCCTTCCAAACAAGGTGGGATATCATTTAACTCTCTCTCACATCAAGAATATCAGTGTCCAGTAACAGTAGTCAACCACTTCAATCAGGCCCTCTATCCTTGCACCACTAAACTCAAGAGCTGTTCAGTGGTTCCTGCTAGTGGAAAATTATCCTCCTCTACACGGGCAAGCCATTTTCTTTCCTTTCCACCCACTTCCAGTAGACTCCACCTGATCTTATCTTTCCACCAGTAGACTCATTTATTGTTCAGTAAGATGAAACCACCTGTCTTACTGGCAGCTTTCTTAGGACATTACTGCAGTACCATCATGCCCTCAACAGTATTCATTCTAGGGTGACATACATATACAGTGTAAACAGTTGGGAATATGTCCTGGAAGGAAGGAAAAAATTCAAGACCCCTCAGATCCTTACGATCTATGTGGGATGACTTTAAGAAGTCCTGTGTTTAGGATGTATGACAATAAAGATGTTTGGTATATGCTCCTCTTACTTTGGGTTCTGGGAGTAGCTCAGGACCTCAGGCCAGCTATGTCTACACTTGGCCAAATAAGTCGACTTTGCTAGGTCGACTTAACAAAGTCAACTTTGTTAAGTCAACTTAGCATGTCCACACTATAAAATTAGGTTGACTTAAAGTTGACCTTGCAAAATCGACTTAGAGTGTCCACACTGGATGCCTAAGTCGACTTCTGGGAGTGGTCCATGGTGGGAGGGGGCACCCCTTTGAAAGTGCCAGGGGGCTCAGCATTTGCCCCATTGTACCAGGGTACAATGGGGGCTGAGCAGGACAGGGACAGGGTATAGGAGCAGTGTGGGCAGGGCTGAGTCCTGCCTTGTGGGTGGGTATGCCAGGCTCTGGCTGTGCCAGGCATCCTGGCAGGGAGGTCAGTGGGGGAGCCTGGGGGCCCTTTAAGTTGACAAAGTTGACTTAGGGCTAATCCACGTCTACACTGGCTAAGTCGACTTAATAAAGTTGACTTAGCCAGTAAAGTCGACTTTAAACTAGGTTTAATAAAGTCAACTTAAAATTTCCTTAAGTCGACTTAAGCAGTAGCTTAAGTTGACTTAAGGAAATTGTAGTGTAGACGCAGAGTAAATTAAGTCAACTTAAGCAGGCTTACATCGACTTAATTTACAAGTGTAGACGCACTCACTGTTATTAGTGCAGATTGCAGGGAGCCTGTGATATTCAAAACTATTTTCTTCTAGGATTTAGGCCTCCAATTTAAACATGCGAATATTCCTTTTTCATCAGTGGTACTTCTCACATGCTTCGATTTCAGCATGCATTTAAGTACTTTCCTAAACTGGGGCTTTAATTTTGTGCTTATTAGATGCCTGGGTGCATGATGTTCTTTATCAGTCTGGAAAAATATTGGTCTAACAAGGTTCCCATGATTTTTTCCCCCACTGAAGTTGCTGCGTGAAATGTGCTACCCAATGACAACAGATACACGGCTAACTCACATAGCCAATTTTTAGACTAGAATTGGATTTCTAAATTAACACAATGTTTATTAGGTCATGTCCCAAGCAACAGAGCAGTGCTTCGATATCACAGTGATAATGCCTGAGAGAGAAAGAGAGAGAGAGAGAGAGACTTGTTTAGGGAAGTCAGGCATCGGAATGTCCCAAAAGATGGACAAAAGTCCAACTCCCAAAGTCTCTGATAAGTGGAATTTTGTGAAGTGCTGTTGTAGCCCTTTCAGTCCAAGGATATCAGAGACACAAGGTGAATGAGGCAATTTCTTTTATTGGACCAACTTCTGCTGGAGAGAGAGACAAGCTTTTAATTTTTATTTTTTTACCTTTAACTTACTCTGATTAAGTTTCTCAGACCTGAGAAACAACTCTGTTTAAAGTTACAGACTCTGTTAAACAACTCTCTTAAAGCTTGTCTCTCTCACCAACATAATATTTTCCTACACCCATCTTGTGATTCTAATAAGCGGAAGTAAGATCTACAGGAAATCAGCTCATCTTTCTGAGTCAGGTTGCCATGATATAAGGTCTTCTCTAAGGAGGAGGTAACTCTTAGAAACTCTAGGCTTGAGAACTAGAAAGATTTCACTACAGGTTCAAGGTAATAGTATTGCTAGTGACGTTTTCTATTTGTAGGCATTGTTATTCACTGCAATTTTAATGAAGAAAGTTTTTTTCAACGAGTTCTAAAAAATATTTTATTTTATAGGTTTCTTGTATTTCAGCACATGGAACTGCTAAGAAACTAATGGGCACCTTAGAAAATGATGAAGACTGTTAGACCTCTTATGAAAGGGTCAGTCTGAAATACAGATGAGATGACCCTGGGAAGCAATTATGAATTACTGGCTTTTGCAAAGTGAACAACACATTTAAGTCTATGAAGTTGATCTGACTTTGAAAGAATAACTTGTTTCTTGAGAAGAGAGAAACAATTATTATAGTTAAAGACTGGCAAACAAAAATCTATTTTTGGATACACAAAACAAGTTTAAATATAAGCAAACTATTTCCTTGTCATTTAGACCCATATTTTTATAGCTTACAGCTTTGTTTTGTAGTAGGAATATGAGAACACCATCCAAAAGGCAAATAGAAGAAGCAGATGCTTAAAAGTTATATAATGTGTGCTATATTTTT
Source organism: Pelusios castaneus (assembly GCA_007922175.1). NCBI lineage: Eukaryota > Metazoa > Chordata > Testudines > Pelomedusidae > Pelusios > Pelusios castaneus. The sequence goes on from ML685789.1 coordinate 12,043,200, forward strand.
GTTAGAATTTTTCTCTCCTTTTTTTTTCTCTAGTATTCTCCCTTTCCTATAAGCCCCAGCCTACTCTAAGGGGTATGCAAACCCAATAACATCCAGGTCAAACTTAGACCCCACAATGTTGAAGTCGAGTCAAAATGAGGAAAAATGAGTTTATCTATCTCTAATTATAAGTCAAGCCATCTAACTTCATTTCATTGTTGACTGGATAGATTTTGAAAAATGTAACTGCATTCAGAAAACTTCATTTAGGGCTAAGATCAAAGTCATATGTGCTTGTCACTGTTCATCTAGAAGTTGATATTCAAAGAACACTGTAAATTAGAGATTAATCATGAGAACAAGACCTACATTAGACCTTACTTAAGGATTGTTTCATACCTATGATGTCTATATTTATTATTGTCTTTATTTTTCAGATTTTTTTCTTCTTCAAAAATTGATCCCCCCATTCCTTTCTTCCCCCACCCCCACACTAGAAGGGCTTTACTTAGAATGAGACAGTAAACAGTTTTATCAATTAGCATAAATTAAGTCAATGTGAGTTTGGATCAAATCCTGAAGTTCATGCACAGTCAGAACTTAAAGAGAAGTAATTTGGAGATTTTGCCTATGTATGTTACTAAAATACTTAGCTTTACTGTATCACTTTTCAGTCATAGATCTCAAAACACTTTGCAAAGGAGAATAAGTATCATTATCCCCTTTATACCAATGGGGAAACTGAGGCACGGAATTACTATGACATTATCACAATCAAACAGCAGGGCAGTGGCTAGCAGTAAAGTCCGGATATCTTGATGCCCAGTCAGGGTTCTCTTCAATGGTGCATGTACACTCATACTCTCTATGGCTATGCCTACACTTGAAAAGTTAAGTCGACTTTATGAAGTCGACTTAACAGAAGTGGACTTAACTTTTCAAGTGTAGATGTGGCCCCTTTTTGACCTTATTAGGTCTTCTTAATGCTTTAAGTCGACTTAAAAAGGTCCACCTAGGCACTACTCCGCATCTCCACTGGCTTAAGTCAACTTAATAAAGTCGACTTAAGCGCTAGTTCAAATTAAAACGAGGTGTTAATTCAAACTAACTTTTCCTTAATTTGACTTAAGGAGCAGCTTAAGTCGACTTAAGGAAAGGCCAGTGTAGACGCGGAGTAAATTAAGTCAACTTAAGCCTCCTTAATTGACCTAATTTGTAAGTGTAGATGCACCCTGTAGGACCTGGTGTCATTAGGCCAAAATCAGAAATGTTGTAATTAAATCCCATTATCCTAACTTTTAGATGATCCCATACAACATTAGAGTGGGTCTGAGTAGATCTAAAAATAGTTTGAGTACAGTGTTGCATTTAAACCACTTTACACATCACCTCTGGGTTGGTTTTATCTACGTTAGCATCAGTATCCTCCCAGGAGACAATGTACTCTAAAACTCAACATTAAAAGCTACCATGTCCTTTAAGAGAGTCCCAAATAATGGAAGACCGATAAAAAGTATATTGTATGTTATTTTAAGAGACAAGTCATAGTTTTCATTGCTATATAGAACACTACTGCATTTTGTCTCATGCGGAGTGATTGTGTGTGTGTTAAAGAATACACATTTGATAGTTAATTATTCATCAAAACATTTCATCTCTTTTAAGGAAAGAGAAGAAAATGAAGACTTTGAAAAGACATTCTTCCAAAGTTTGCAATATACTGTAGCTCTTTAGGTGCATGAAGAACTGGTTCATGTACAATGGGATTTGACAATTTTTATGTCCCCTTTCAAAAAAAAGATTAGTAGTATGATGTAGCCCAAATGTTTGGCTTCTCTTGATCCTCGTTGAACATATTTTTTGTACAACTCAACCCTGACCTGGAGCCCATTGAAGTAATTCATGAAAAACCCTTTGTTCCCAGTTTAAAAAGAAAGTAGGAACCCAATGTGATTCCCATTTAAATCAGAGATAGAAATCTTTCAGATATCTACAAAAGTAAAGATTCAGTATATGCCTATAATTAGCAAGAGATATGTGCAATAGAATAAATTACCTTTCACTGATTTTACTCTGATGTATTGCCCAAATTAAACATATTGCAGGCAAGCTATGATACAATAAACAACAAAACAAAGCAAAAACACAATGCTGCAATCAAGGGTAAAAACAGAGGAAACATGAATGAACTTTCAAAACACATGTCTACAGCTTGATGTAACTCAGCCACAGATATAATTACTATGCTTTTCCCAGGAAAAAACCAAGAAATTACTCCCTTTGTAATAAGAATCTGAAATAGCAACATGTTGTGCCAAAGTTTATGGCAACTGCCAATAAATTGATTTTTATCTTTCTTACAAGAAATTCTGATGATTTATAGCAACTTGGCAGTGATGCTATTGTCGTTTATACCTGATGCCCTTTTGGAACAATGGTGACATCTTTCCTGAGTGGTCATGTCACTAGAAAAACAGAACTTCTGAGGTTAGTCTGTCAGAGGAGGTCTTTCCTCAAATATTTCAAAGTATAAACTGGAAAATATTTAGAGTTATCACATTATTGGGAATGGCCTTCCAAAAGCTTATCTTTACAAACAAGATGAGCCAATAAATCTGGGTATTTTTAGATAGGCTGTCATGGCTAGTTTACTCCCCATGAAAACTTACATTTTATAGGAGATTCTCTCTGCAAGTTTGTAATTGTTGAGACGTATCATCTTCTGTGATTTGGCACATATTTATTTTAGTTGTTCAAATATTGCACCGGGTTTCTTGTTTCGAATCTGGTGTAAATGTGTATTTTTGTTTAGCCAAATTATGCTCAGTAAAGACAACTGCTTGAGATTAATGTTGAATGTGGCACTAGCCTCCTCCCACTTCTTCCACCCTCCTCGCCCCTACCTCCCCTCCCCCTTTCTGATTTTCAATCTCTTATTTTAGTGGAGCAAGTGCCATATTTTAAACTTGGTTTCCTGGCTCTGCAGGTCTTTAAGGATGCAAAATACCAGATATTCTCTGCTGACTGGTAACTGGACCTTTTACAAATTATTAGAAATTAATTTGACTTGGTTCAGCATGATCTGACAATCGTGCTGACCCAAATGTGAACTTTTCTGTGTTAATTTATGTCCCCATAGTAAGACTTAATGTTTCTAACACCAGAACAGATTATGCTAAACTCATGCTAATTATAATTTTCTAATATAGTCTGCAAATCATGCTGTTACTAAGCAACAAAGGTCATTTCAATAAATGATACCCTTCCAAGCCATTAACACACTAAATTTCTTTTAGCTCTAACTGGGTCTTGAAAACTGGAAGTGGGGTCCTTTACAGTGAAGTGACATTTTTCATGATTAATCAGCATCTTATGTATTGTAAGTGCTGGAACATTATACCTCATAGAAATGTGACTGAAAATGCAGAGAGATTGGGTGTTGCCTAATGTAAATAAATTAATGCCCCTCTCTCTCTTACATTCATTATCTATAAGAGTAAGGTCAATGGTGGTTTTGATTAAATGTGATACTTTAGCTAGCTGAAACCTGCTATAGTGTTCATAGGAAGAATGGAATTTTTCAGCAAAAGCATGATGTATATTATAATTGAAGATATATTGCTATATGCATCTCATCACAATATTTATATGATGATTTCAGGCAAAATCAGACACTAAGAACACAACCAGTGCTGAAATGGGAGAGAATCGGTTCATGACAAACTGGGTACTATGATATTCTCCTGTGTACATGGCATTCCTGCCCATATCAAGGTCCCTATGAAGAAAATAGTCATGAGCGAAAGGTGTGTAGTGAAGGGCAGTCATCCTATTGCACAGCTATTTATATATGACAAACTGTAGCATCATTTTCACATTATTGTGTGAAAGGCTTTGCCAGACAGTTTCAGAAATGGAAATAGATGGCAAGCACCCCAAAATGCAGTCTGCCCTGTACTGAATATGAACCACTGTGTTTTATCAGGGTCCCAGTCATCACTGATCATCTGCTAACTGAAAGTGTGAAGAGATATATTAAATACCCTCTTTTCAAAAAGAGACAATTTATCCATGAGATACCTGACCTGATCTACCCTCCCAGGACAGTGAACAAAAAGCATATTGTATCACACAGTGAATTGTGTAATAAGTCAAATTATGTCCATGCAGCACTCACAGAGTGACAGTCAATCTATAATGGACAGTAACTCCAAATGGACAGCACAACTCTACCAATGAATGCATATTTAGACAAGCCTTTACATGTGAGCAACGGACTACATCTACCCAACAGTCAACCTGTCCCACTTGCTCCACTCTGACGTATGGCATCCTTACATCAAACATGGATTAATCAGATTCCAACTCATTGGCCTCTCTGTGCCTCACTTCCCCACCTGTAAAATAGTACTTCCCTTCCTCAAAGTGGGGTTGTGAGAATAAATACACTGAAGTTTGTGAGGCAATCAAGTATCCTGGTGATGGGAGCCACATAAGCACAGGTCATAGATAGACTCTATCCCTAGAGCAGCAAAGGAGGGAAGAGTTTAAAACTGGTATTTATATTATTATTTCCCCTCCTGTAATAAAAATCAGACCGGACAAGGGAGCTTTAAATCAAGGAAGCAACATACCCTCTGGCATATTTCCCATACCTGGAAATGGAATGGGTTCAGAAGTAGTGCATCAAGCTCAATTAGTTCTTGGGTGAAAGTTGCATGAGAATAACCACAGATAAACAACATTTTTAGTGGTGTTAACTGACAGTTGCATATTACAAAGTGAATTTTTTTGGAATATACACATAGGGGACTGGATATTGGAGGGGGGAAAAAGGACACGAGGAATTTGTGTATTACTTGTGCAAACATCTGGAGCACAGAGGGAGAATGGACTATACCTGTAAAATGTAACCAAACAAATCAGCTGCTCTGCTCCTTATTTCAAACACTTTCATTTTATAATGCATGGGAAATCTATAGTAATACCTGTTCTACAATTTACGATTAAAAATACAGGAGGTAGACAGCTTATATTTTAAAAGTGGTTTGAAATATTTGGCAATCCAACTTTTCCTGCCAACAATGAGCTGTTAAATAAAACTCTACACAACACTAGTCAAGCTGCACTCACTTGCCACATTTTAAGAAAAACAAGAGAGATTAATAATAATTACCTCCATTTTAGCCTACACTACACCAAAATTTGAGGATAAGATTGTTCTCTCTCTCTCAAAAAAAATAAAAAATCAAAGTGGGTGAATCAGTAGTCAAAGAGAATGGAAAGATGACCTCAAAAATAAATGACTGTTTCTCAGGAGGTTTGGTAGATCTAATATAGCGTATTGAACAGGGATCAATATTTCTACAGTGACAAGGTAGGTGCAGATAAGGTTGTAATTTTTTTTCAATTAATTTTATGAGGTGAAAAATAAAATCAGACAACAAATTATTCCCTTTTCCTGTATCTGGAATTCTAGGATGCCTATGGTTTGCTCTGATTGTAAAGAGGGCCTCAGCCTGGCCTTTATTTTCACTCGTGTAATTTTTTGCCTGCAATAATTTCTGACACATACATTCCAATGAGAAAGTCCAGGATATACACCTCAACACACTTAAAACCACCTTCGCCAAACAAAGAGACTGTGGAGAAGTAGATTGCATCATGGAATAGGCCACACGAATTCCCTGAAAGAACCTGCTTCAATACAGGGACAAAACCCTGTGACCACACACCCTGGAACCCAGGGTGGTTACCTACCAGCCCACACTGGAACCCATGTGGAGTGCCATTAAACAATTACAAGCCATACTCGATGGTGATGAGATCCTGAAAGACATATTTCCCATACCCCCTTTTCTGGCCTTCAAACAATCAGCCCCTCAAACTTCTCCAAACTCATCATTATAAGCAAGCTCCTCTGTCACAGGATACATGACTCACCTCTGGTTTGGTGCTTCCTCCTGGTCATGCTGGGGATTATCTCTTGAGGTCAACACCCCTGTTTGTGCTTTGCACACCATTACTTTCAACCCTCTCTGGTTTGCAGCGTCGTCTCTTTGCACCAGGAACCTCAGCACCCTCTTCATGACTCAGCCCTCTGGTTAGGTCACTCGGTGTTTCCCTCTCCCAGGGTAGCAAAAATCCATTCTCCCTAACAGCCCTAGGAAGTCTTCCCTTACATTGCCCCAGTGCTACTCTCTCAGTGGCTGGCAGGGAAACCTGGGCCCGCCTACCACTAGAAGTTCCTGTCCAGGGACCCTCAGTTCAGCTCTTTCCTCTCTCAGTCCCCACTGCTCACCCTTCTTTGGACTACTTCCTACCACATCATGCTCCCCCCTTCTGCCTCTGGTGCATCAGCTCCAAAAGCTTTCCTCCTCCTTCCCAGACAATGACTGCTGCCTGCCTTCCTGCAGCCTTTCCCATCAGCCCCTGTCTGTTGCCAGCAACCTGGCTTTATACAGGTACCACCTGTTCCTGCGCAGATAAACCTGCTTTCAATTAGTTCACTGCTCTCTGGCTCCTCCCCTATGTGCAGTTTCTGGATATATTTTGTCTGCCTGGCCATCCTAACCCCTTTCAAACCTGGATTGGGTGTGCATCCCATCACATCTCCATACCAGGACACGCCAACTCAAAGAGACTGCCAGAGTAACAGATGCAAAACCTGTAGACATCTCTCTGTTGCAACAATGGTCAACCCCACCACATCACACCTTTCAATATCCCTGGGTCCTATGCATGCCTATCACAATATGTGGTGCACTTCATCCAGTGCATTAAATATTCCAGTAACAACTGTATGGGTGAAACCTGACAACCACTAAGCTCTTGAATGAACTCGCACAGGAGAGGGGGAAAAAAAGGATAACAGACAAATACCACACCATACCCTCCCAAGGGCAAACACTTTTCACAACATGATCACTCTGTATCTGTCCTCTCAGTTCTTATCCTCAAAGAAAATCTGTACAACACCTTATGTAGGCAAGTTGGGAAGTAAAATTTTTTGACACTAAAAATTATGGACTTCATAAAGACACTGGTTTCATAGTTTATTACTAAGGCTATGGGTTAGTCCTGGACAGATTTTGTGATTTTACATGACTTCCACCTCAGCCCCGGGCAGTGGGACTAGACCTTTCAGTTTCACAACGTGGAGCTCAAACGTCCACAATTTATTGTCCACATTCCGTTCCTGACTTTTACTAAAAATACCCATGAAAAAATTTAGCCTTACCAACAAACAATCTGAAACACGCAACCTCTACCCTGACCCCCTTTTGGTCCTATGACTTCATAGATGTTAACCAGACACATTACCTTGAATGGTCCCTTTCAGTATGTGCTAACTTGCTTATGCTGAACATCTGTTCCACCTTCTATTCCAGTGGTTTTCAAACCATGGGTCAGGACCCAGTACTGGGTTACAGACCCTCAGATACTGTGTCGCGGCGCCACTGATGCCACTGCCACAAGATTGCAATGCATTGCGGAAAGATGTAATTGTTATGTCGCGGGCATAAATGAGCTTTTTGAATTGGGTCCTGAGGAAAAAAGTTTGAAAACCATTGTTCTATTCAGCTGTTACTTGCTGAGTTCCTTTCCCAGACTGGGAAGAAGAGCTCTGTGTTGATTGGAAGCTTGTCCCTTTCACCAACAGAAGTTGATCCAATAGAAGATATTGCCTCACTCATCTTGTCTTTATAATTCCCTGGCACCAACACTGTAAATGGCACAAACACAATACTCAGGGGTGGAACTTACAAAAGCAAGAAAGCATTAGCTTAACTTTATTCCCACTGAAGTCAGTAAGGCTCTCTCTACACTAGAAAAGCTAAGTGGACTCTGTTAGGTCGGCTTAACAAGTTGGATTTAAGTCGACTTTATTAAGTCGACTTAGAGAGTCTATACTAGACTCTTAAGTCAACTGCCTGCGTCAACACATGCAGGTTAGGTCGACGGGCCCACCTCCCCAACAGGGGCTCCAGCAGCGAGGGAAACCTCTGTGGCTCCGTGGCTCCAGCTGCTCGGGGTTGCCAGCTCCCCATGCAGCAGAGGAGCCCCAGCCGCAGGGAAACCTTAAGTGGACCTTCAGAGGTGATGTTATTAAGTCAACATAAGCTGTTATTAAATCAACTTAAGGAAGCACTTAAGTTGACTTAATAAAAGCCCAGTGTGGATGCAGCTTTGTGTAGGTCAACTTAAGTGTCCTTAAGTCGACTTAAGTTGCCAGTGCAGAAACACCCTAAGGCTATGTCTACACTTAGAAAGTTAAGTTGACTTTATTAAGTTGACTTAACTTTTCTAGTGTAGACATAGCCCCTTTTTGACCTTATTACATCGACTTAACACTTGAAGTCGACTTAATAAGGTTGATTTAGGCGCTAATCCCCGTCCACACTGGCTTAAATCAATCTAATAAGGTCGACTTAAGCATTAAGTCAACCTAAAACGAGGTGTTAAGTCGACTTAACATTTCCTTAAGGTGACTTAAAGAAAGTCCAGTGTGGACGCGGAGTAGTTTAGGTCGACTTAAGCTTCCTTAAGTCAACCTAACTTGTAAGTGTAGATGTACCCTAACAGATTTACCATGTGAGGCCATGTGGGTAAGGACCCTGACTAGGACTCAGGAGGCATGGATTCTATTCCAAGTTATCCCAGTAGCTTACTGCATGATCTTGGGCAAGTAACTTCAAATTTTTGTGTACCAAACTTTCCCTATCTCCAAAATAGCTATGATGCTTGCCTGCTTTGAGGACTATGGGTAAGAAATACATAAACTAGATATTATAACAACTCCCTGATCTACAGGTGCAGTTAGATGCCTTCATGTTGCATTTGTACCTGGAACTGATTGAGGGGGACAAAATCATGGGTAGAGCCTGCATACCTGCAGATATTGCATTATATCCGCAGATATCTGCAACTGTGGATGCAACATGGATATCGGCGGACCATTTCTTGTGGCTGCAGATCAGATGCGGATCCACATATTTTTATTCACACAGGGCTCTAATCATGGGCATTGTTGTTTCATCCATGCAGGCATTTCAAGGCCAGAATACACCTTTTTGATCACCTACTCTGACCTCAAGTAAAAATAGCTAACATGTCAAAAAATAAAAGAAAATCAAGCCTCTACGCTATGGTTAAAAATCCTATTCCCTCTCTTGACAAGTCTCTGGAACAGAGAACAGTTTCATCACATTTTTAAATGCTGCCGTTTTTTTCTTCTGCAGCATCAAGGAAAGACATCAGGCACAGAATAAGGTCAATAATTTTATCTAAATTCTTGGCATTGTTTGAAGTATTTTTTTCATTATTATTTGTAACTAGAATACTGTTGCAGTTTGCTTTACATAATCTCCAAAGGCTACCTCCTGCAGAAAGATAGATGAGAAGGTAGTGTGATTATGATACCTGCAAGGCTCATTTAGTCTTTAATGATTTTTCTAGATGAGGCCCACAGTGAAAGTGGTGTGCAAAATTGATGCAGAGCACAGGTACACAGCTCTCTTAATAAAATTAAAATTACTAAAATAAACTCTTGGGCATCTGACAAAGAACTAAAAATAATTAGATAGATAGATAGATAGATAGATAGATAGATAGATAGATAGATAGATAGATAGATAGATAGATAGATAGATAGATAGATAGATAGATAGA
>ML685789.1:12052860-12083825 GCA_007922175.1 Pelusios castaneus
AGATAGATAGATAGATAGATAGATAGATAGATAGATAGATAGATAGAGTGCACCTACTGACTTCAAATCCTATGCAGGTGTGTGAGGCCTGGGCTAATGGAATGGGCTTGTGCCCAGTGAAATGGATTATTTCTTATTTTAAACACACACTGTGGGTTTTTATTTGTTTAATTATATTTATTTTAGTTGGTCTGTCTTTAAGTAGGCAAGAGTGTTGTGTTCCCACATGAGTGGAAACACAGAATGGGGGACAATTTTCTTGATTATGTACTAGAGTGGCGCTAGAATAATTTTAGAATAATAAGTGGGAGTCTGAGAGCCACTGAACAAACTGTAAACCCTGTATATGATGGAAACCACTTTGAACCAAGGGGACGCAGCAGATCCCTAGCAGTCATAGAATCATAGAATAATAGGGTTGGAAGGGACCTCACGAGGTCATCTAGTCCAACCCCCTGCTAAAAAGCAGGACCACTCCCCCTAAATCACCCCAGCCAGGGTTTTGTCTAACTGGGCCTTAAAAATCTCCAAAGATGGAGATTCTACCACCTCCCTAGATAGCCCATTCCAATGCTTCACCACCCTCCTACTGAGAAAGTTTTTCCTAATATCCAACCTTGACCTCCCCAGCTGTAATTTGAAACCATTGCTCCTTGTTCTGTCCTCTGTTACCCTCGAGAACAGCCTAGCTCCTTCCTCTTTGGAGCAACCGTTCAAGTAGTTGAAGGTTGCTATCAAATCTCCCCTCAGTCTTCTCTTCTGTAGACTAAATAAGCCTAGTTCCTTCAGTCTCTCCTCATAAGTCATGTGCCCCAGCCCCCTAATCATTTTTGTTGCCCTCCGCTGGACTCTTTCTAATTTGTCCACATCCTTTCTGTAGCAGGGAGCCCAAAACTGGACACAGTATTCCAGATGCGTCCTGACCAGTGTCGAATAGAGGGGAATTATCACATCCCTCGATCTGCTGGCAATACTCCTACTGATGCAGCCTAATATGCCATTGGCCTTTTTGGCAACAAGGGCACACTGTTGGCTCATATTCATCTTCCCATCCACCATAACCCCCAGGTCCTTTTCTACAGCGCTGCTACTTAGCCAATCGGTCCCCAGCCTGTAGCAGTGCATGGGATTTTTCCGTCCTAAGTGCAGAACTTTGCACTTGTCTTTGTTGAACCTCATGAGGTTTCTTTCGGCCCAGTGTTCCAATTTGTCCAAGTTTCTCTGGATCCTGTCCCTGCCCTCCAGAGTATCTACCATTCCCCCCAACTTGGTGTCATCCGCAAACTTACTAAGCACGCAGTCTATTCCATCATCAAGATCATTAATGAAGATGTTGAATAGAACCGGCCCCAGGACCGACCCCTGGGGCACTCCACTCGTTACCGGTTGCCAACCAGACATCGAGCCATTGATTTCTACCCGCTGAGCCTGTTGATCTAACCAGTTTTCGATCCACCTTACGGTCCACTCGTCCAACCCATACTTCCTTAACTTGCCGATGAGAATGCTGTGGGAAACCGTATCAAAAGCCTTGCTAAAGTCAAGGTATACCATGTCAACGGCTCTTCCCGCATCCACAAATCCAGTCATCTCATCATAGAAGGAAATCAGGTTGGTCAGGCACGATTTGCCCTTGGTGAATCCATGTTGACTGTTCCTGATCACTCTATTTTCCTCCAAGTGTTTCAGGATGGATTCCTTGAGGACCTGCTCCATGATTTTCCCAGGGATTGATGTGAGGCTGACCGGTCTGTAGTTCCCTGGATCCTCCTTTTTCCCTTTCTTAAAGATAGGTACTATATTTGCCTTTTTCCAATCCTCCGGGACCACCCCCGTTCGCCACGAGTTCTCAAAGATAATGGCCAGCGGCTCTGCAATCACTTCCCCCAACTCCCTCAGCACCCTCGGATGCAATTCATCCTGGGAGCTGGCCCTCCCCGCGAAGACTGAAGTAAAAAAAGCATTGAGTACTTCAGCCTTTTCCACATCATCCTCCACGAGGATGCCTGCCCCATTCAGTAAGGGACCTACACCACCTCTGATCCTACTTCCAGCACCTCTAGACCCAGCTGATGGCCTGGATGAAAGGCTCAGGTCAGCCATAGTTTGTCCACTTCTGCTCTCCATAAACTGGAACCATTTTTAATTCACTCTTTCAGTTGTTTTGGGGCAAGTCTGTACATGGACATTCTCACATTGAAATAACAACATCCTATTTGATTTAAATTGGGGTTTGAATAACACACATGGGGATTTGCACCAAAATAACTAAAGGTGTGAATTAAAATTAGTTTTAGTTACTGTGTGTAGACAAACCCAAAGATATCAGTCTAAGTGAAATTTACCCCCCAAATTCCACAAAACCCAAACTGCACTCATGTATATCATTGCTATAGCCAATAAAAAATGATTGCAATATTAATCTATTTATCAGTGTGCAATAAACTGCATAAGTTGTGTTTTAGGAAGAGAGTAACTTTCTAGTTAGTTAGGAAGCAGAGTCTGGAAGTTCAGTTACTATCTCTAGGGTTTACTTTCTGCTGTTCAGGTGATTTCTCAAGTGAATCCATTTTACAGCAACTGTACAGAGCATTTCCAGATGAGGAGCTGATACTCCACTCTGCTCATTTACCTGCAATATTTCTGGACTCCAACTTGGCATGGAGTTCCCCCTCATTTTCTTTTCTGTTTTTACTTTGTTCGACAAAGCTCAGCTCAAAACATCTTTTGCAGTCAGCATATGGCTGGCAGAGCAGCCTTCCTCCTAAAGCCATGGTATAATACTTTATTTTCAGTGATTTCATCCCTTTTCCACTGATCCTGATTAAAGCATTTTTTCAGAATAGAATCTGGATCCTATTCCTCTATTCCATACCATCCCTCTGCCAACACTACCCTTTTATTTTGTTGCAAGTGCAATGATGCATGTCAAGCCACAATGTTAACTTTTTTTTTATGAAGTCAGCAACAGAAATGCTAATCTCATGCAGTGTTTAGCATCAGGTATGTGGCATCACATGTATAGAAATCCAATTAGCAATGGATGATGTTAACTGAAGAATGTAGCTCTGAAACCGTCACCTTGACTCTGAGATTTAGCTGCGCCCTGCCATTAAAATTGATGGGAGTCATGTGGTTAAACCAGCTACTCAGGTTTGAAAAATCTGACCTTCATTTTATGCTGTGACACCTATTACTCCACTCCTGGAATGCAGCTCATCTGGGTAAGCGAGATAGTTCTATTAGGGAATGATATTTTGTCAGTCTGTGATTTTTCAGAATGGTAGATTGAGACAAAAAAATGACAACATTTATTGGTGATTTATCCCTATTCTCTTCATTCTGTGACTTATGCATCAGCCAATGATTTTTTGAGCTGTGACCTCATGCAATCAGAATAGGTTCATTAGAATTATAAAGATGCTTTGGGCAATTTCTGGAACATAAGCAAGAGCAACCATAACCAGCAACCAAGAAGAGTTCACAGAGTTTCAGACCTTTCAATGATAACATTAACAATCAAGCCTCTTTGTGTTTAATTTTGATAGAAGCTTCTCCTACTACAGCCAGAGCGCTAGTTTTAAGCCACAGTTCAAAGTGGTTAGAGTCACAGATATGGATTCCTAGGACTGGAGGAATCAGGATGGACTTTAATATGGTTTTTTTCTGATTTTCAAAAACTCAACCACACATCACTGGGAGTTTTCTCATTAAAGGAATATTAAGTTTATAAAGGAGGAAAAAAGTTCTGTTCATTTTAGGGCATGATGCCTCTTGCTAAGAGTACTAGAACTCATGCAGTGTCCCACTACTAGGCTTGAGAAAGAAAGAAAGAAAGAAAGAAAGAAAGAAAGAAAGAAAGAAAGAAAGAAAGAAAGAGAACAAATCTAATGAGGGACAACCCTATAGGTCAAGGAAACTGAAGCCTCTGCAGGATAGAATCTGAAGAACAAGGAAGCACCCCCTGCTGGTAGAGGAAATTAGGCCTAGTCTATAGTGCAGGGTTAAGTCAATGGGAGACATGCAATCTGCATGCCACAGAATGCGTATCTCCCATTGACTTAGTTACTCTTACTTATTGTAGTATCTTTGCTCAGCTGCGTTGACTTGATGGACTCTCCCATTGATGTAGTATTACCCACTTGGAGGGGTGGAGTTACTGAGTCGACGGGAGAGTGTTTCTGGGATCAATTGAGCGGGTCTACACTGGCTGCTCAATTGATTCCACTGTGTCGATCCATTGGGATCACACAGCATTTTCAGTATAGACATGGCCTTAGTCACCTGCCTGTCTTTTGCAATTTTCACTTTGGACACTCTCATCCTCATAGTAATTGAGTACTTGCTCTAATCCTTCCCCATTCCAAGTTTAATCACTTCTGCAGAACCTGTGAGAGACTTGGGTTTGGAGGTGGCACCAAGAAGTCAGTTAGTTTGCACATGACTTGAATGCTAGCTGCAGTTGAAACATTTCTGTAAATAGTTCTCTTTTAAAAAAAAAGTCAATTTAGGTTTAGAAACATGGAATCCTCCAATGTAATTACCCAGAATCCAATACATGCAACAACCTCAGCCTCATGCCACATCTACTTCAGACCCTCCCTCTTCTCCACTGCCCTCTCTCTTTAATTTCACGCTTTGTCTTCCCTTCCAGCTAATCCCGGTAACAAAAACCCACTCTATGAATTAACAAATATTAACAGTGCCACCATCTCAATAGCCCCCCAAAGGGTGTTGCCATTTTTTGACCCAAACCACTAGTTAAGGTTTAGAATGCTGGGGATGTTTGGAGTAGAAATCTGAGGTAGTCAGGTTTGTCTTTGGACATAAACAAAATTGCAGTAAAGACTTCACAAACTCCTATGCCTTTGAATGCAGAAGGAATAAAATAGCAGGAAATAGCTGCCTTAGCTCACAGCACCAAGCATTCTTTTCAGCCTGCAACCCCACCCAAAAATTTCTCCTTAGGTTTCTTCCAGAATCAATGACCGTGTTTTCAATTGCTCCTTCTGGTGCCATCTAGCTCTGGTTTTTGAGTCTGTTCTCAGTTTGTGTTCTGCCTTCCCCAACACATCCTTACCAAAAACACCATTCAGCAAAATCTTGTGGTTGTCTTCACACACTCCTTTCGTCTTAGGTGGGGCTTACCCGATACTAAATTCACAGCTATGAACCTCAATCTGATACCAAGGTTTCTCCCAACTCATAACAAGGAGAAAACATTTAAAAAATATATTGTGGCAATAACCTGACATTTACAGAGCTTCATTCTGTTCATGCTGCCTGGATAGTCAATCCATTCTCCCCACCCCACCTCACCCTTTTTTCTTTTTTTTTTTTTGGCTCTTAGATTTGGGAGCTTTTCAGAGCAGTGATCTTCTACTTCTTTGTTTGAACAATGCTAAGTACAGCAAGATCTGGTTCTCTGTGGGCCCTTCCCCAGTAACATAATAAACACTTCCAATGGTGCCATAATGTAAATGTACTAGATGGGGAAACAGGAACTGAGAAGCAGTTGTGTACATTTTCCTTGGGCTATATTTCTCTTGGGTGTTTTTTGTTTGTTTGTTTGTTTGTTTTGGGCTTCTGGGTTTTGAAATCTTGGGTTTGGTATCACTCCTATTTTCCAGCTCTGAAAGCCAGACCAGCCTTTGTTGTGTTACTTCATTCGGCCCACAACAGGCCAGTTACCTTCACATACCACCACTCAACCTAATTGACAGATACAGACCATTTTAACTTGCTGACCACATAGCTGTGTCTTTAAATACAAACTCTCTCTGTGAATTAATGAAGGAAAAACATTCTAAATGTTTTTATCGCAGAAGTGCTGAAGACACAAAGTATTAATCTATTAAATATCTATAAGTATGTCTGCACTAGACTTTTTGATCTGGAGTTAATTAAGTTAGGATAGTCAACATGTTTGTAAAGGCCAGTGTGGGCTTGTTCTAGGCTATAGACACAGAGCAAAAGTAGAAACATGCATATGTCCTGGAATAAATATTTGCACAGTGATTTCAGTTTTAGAATTGTTGTAAAGGTGATTAATGTTTTTCCTGAAGAACTTTGAGAAATTTAGTGAGACTGAATCAGGATCCTAAAATCTTCATGACTGCCAACTATTCATCCAAGTTTTATTTGCTTACCATCATCAGCAAGTTTCTCTTCAGCACAATTCAACCTATTACGGAGCATCTGGTCCTGCAGATGATGAAAAAAGAGCAATTCCAATCAAAATGTCTCCCTCAGACTGATCGTCACAACGCAATGAGCTGCAGTAACATTGTGGACTTTGTAGAAATCTAACACACAAAACTTCGAAATACAGCCATTTGTGTCCACAACGTCAAAATACTTTAAAAGAAATATTGAAATTTTGATAGCACCTAAACCGCATGCATGCACACATACTTAAAAGTACTAACAACATCATTTGAAAGAATGTATTTCATTTTCTTCTTTGCCTAATGGTCAGTTTTCTTAGTTTTGCTGCAAACAAAAAGCAAAACAAAAAACAAACCTATCCACTATAAGTGTCCCAAGCAATAATTCTAAGATTTGTATAATTCTGAGATTTGTATAAAACACACATCCAATATAAAGTTATGTTTTCAAAAAGATCAGGTGCCTTCTTCAGACAGAAGTGGAGAATGAAGATGGGCATCTGACCAAAATACAAGGTATTAATAGTTTTCCTTGTTTCTGTTTTTGTTTTTCTAAATTGAACTGTTTAATCCCTGTTCAGTGGCATATATTGACAGTTGCCTGAAATTCAAGCAGAAGTTTGTCTTGGCTGGAGAGGCCAAGATGGAGAGGCCAGCTATCTCCATCTTGGCAAAGAGCTTGACATCTTCAAGGCGAGCTTGGTGAGGAACAGAAAGGAGACTACGGTCCATGGAAATGGTACACATCTTATTTTCTATGGAGATTTGTGTGATGGTTGATTTCCAGAGCTAAAGAGTCAAACTTTCTAATTGGGAGCATACCACACTCCACCTCTCTGGAGCGGGCATGGATATAAGATATATAACTTATGTTTACAAATAGGTTACATTTACACTTTGAGGTAATCAGTCACAACTAGTAGCAAATGTCAGATTCTGAGCCTAGAAGAGACCATTGTTATCATCTTTCTTGACCTCCTGTATAGAATTTCCCTAAAAGAATTCTAGAGTCTCTCTCTTAGAAAAATATCCAATCTTGATTTAAACGTTGTCAGTGATGGAGAATCCACCATGAGCCTTGGTATTGTTCCAATGGCTAATTACTCTAATTGTTAATAAAGTATGCTTTATTTCCAGTCAGAATTTGCCTAGCTTCAACTTCCAGCCATTGCATCATATGAGGACATTTCTCTGCTACATTGAAGAGCCATTATTAAATATTTTGTTCCCATGTAGATACTTAGACTGTAATTAAGTCATCTCTTCCATTTTTGCATGTGTCAGAATAATTTTGAAATACAGTAACAACTATGTGTTCAGTTCTTGAAAATCGATGAATTTTCACTCCTGGGTATTTAAACCTGTTTTCTGATTATCTTGGTTACTTTCTATATTTTCTACTGAGCTCCTCTTAAATGGTTTCTATAGGTTTTTTATCTATCAGGTCTTTATTTAAGTACTAAAAATTTCATATCTCAATGGAAGTTATTTTATGTCCTTCATTAATTCCACTCAATCCATTTAACTAAGAAAATGAGTGATGCAGCTGCCAACTTCCATCAGCAAAGAGATTACTGTTTTCATTCTCCTCCTATAATATAATTTGTGGTAGTCAGTTATAGAGTTATGGGTCTTAAAATACTTCATAAGAATTCCCAGCAGTTATTTTATCCTTCTCATATCCTATGTTGTACAAAGCTTTTATAAAAGTTGAAATCATTTCATTTCCCCAAAATACAAGGATATATAAACAGTGGTGTCACAATTCAAAAGTAGGCAAATACAGAATGTAGGCCTCTTTAAATTTTGGTTATACACAGAATGATTATGGAAAAACTGAGTCTGAATGCAGAAAAGTAATTGGGCATGTTGGAAACTGAATTTTTCCATTCACCCTACCCATTTGCATGCACAAGTGTTGGTTTATATGCACAGATGTGGACTTTGGGGGGAAAAAGTAAAGTGTTGTGAATACAAAATTATCCCACCATTACTACAGCTCTCAGATGTACACCATTGGCATTTAAAAAACAATATTTTAAAAGTTTCATGGTTCTATTTGTAAATTACATTTGCAGAGAAGCTAGCTCTCTTGTCTGACATAATAACTGATAAATATTATTAGGGGTATTGTTATCTTCTACCTATTAATACCTTTCAAACAATAAAAATAATCTATTAGCTATCTACTGCCGTGAAAATAGAGTAAGCACTGGTAAAATCCATGTACCTAAACTGCACTCTTATTCTTAAAAAATGACTGATTTTGATGGGTACAGACATGACCAAAAAACCCTCTCCTCTTCTCTGCAGGAATGATACAACCAAGCAAAACTACAGGATAAATATACATATATGTCAAAAGGATATGATCTAGTAGACTTTACTTTGCGAACTTTTCCAATGACTTGGAGTAGTTCTATATTAAAGAGACTATGTCCTGTAAACATCAACTTTTTTCTTAAGGAAAAAAGTTCTTTGAGAGGTTAAAAAATTTTCTCTTTTTTACATCGCATTCTTTTGAAAAGAATTATTCTTTCATAGGTGAAACCAATCACCAGCCACCTGCTGGATCCTGTTCTCACAAACAACACCTTTACTTTTAAAATTACTTTATGCTGTTATTCTTGAAAATACTGATTCCCTGCATTTACAATGCCCACTAAAACTACATGCCATGATAGGTAAGCCCCAGTACATTTAGCAGTTTGGTTAATAAAAGCCACAAAGATGATTTACTCATCAAAACCAGATTCAAACTTTTTCACATTATTTTATTATTCGCACAGTGGATTTTAGGACAGGGAGAAACTTAAAGGAGGATCATACATTAATTTTCATCCTTTTCTGAAGAGTTAGCATATCTAACTCTCAAATCTGTCTGATTGAAATTAATCAGTTTTTTCTTTTGTCACTGACCCCCCCCCCCCCAACTCCCTTTTATCACTGGATAAATATCAGAACACACACCCGACATTAGAAAATCCCAAGGCAAAATTCTACCATCAGTTAATTATACAGACTAGTGGAGTTACTCATACTTAGAGCTGATAGTGAAAAATGTTTTTTCCTCCTGATAATTATTTAAATAATAATACCCACCACACCAATTTATTTTTTTTTAATTTAAGATTTAATAAAATAAATTTGAGGTTTTCATAAAAAGCCCTCCAATTACTCTGATTTTCATCAATGGACAGTTTAATTTTTGTGGATAGGAAAAAGAGGCCTTAAAGGTTTTTTTTGGGGGGAGGGGCAAAAATCATGTAAATTTTCAGTGAAAATTGGATTTTTCCATAAAATTCCTTCTGGATGAAAAGCTGTTTTTCATTTATAAGGATTTAAATGCTTGCTTTGCCTACTACACTATTCCTCCATGCCCTCAATATATATGGCACAATCATTTTTAATACCTGAAGATTTCCATTTCACTGCATGATGAACTGTTTTTCCTCTTTTACACCCATTTTCTGATCAACTTACACAAGTTTTAACATTGCACTGAACACAGCTCTGAACCAGCTGAAGCCCAAATGTGGGCTGCATTGTAAGACAGACTGAAAATGAGGAACAAAAATCATAGAAGAAGTGGAAAATGCTGAGAGATTTAGTCTTTTAGCATAAATAAATTACAGACTCATTTTCAAGATTCTTTATTTCTGATTTAATTGATTTTCCCACAATAAAATATAGGCACACTCCTTTGTGCAGAATGTAAGTAGTTCTGGGAGTAAAAGGAATGCTGCCCTTTGAAACGTGAGACAGTTGAAAATTATGCCACTGAGTATAGCCCAGAAACCTCCATGGAATTTGCACTCATTCACATCAGGTCTGAATTTATCTCACAGAGTGTCGTCTTCCATAGACAAATTTGATTGCAAGCATCTGGGGACAGAGACACCATTTATTAATGTCTTGTACACTGCATGATAAAAAATAAAATTGGTCAAATCTTTGTGTCTTGACTGTATTTGGAGTTTGCCAGACTACAGACCAAGTAAAAACTATATAAAAATTTGGATTTCACTCAACATCATCAGAGGGCCTAATTCTGAACTCACACTAATATAAAGTCTCAATTCAGCAAGGCACTTAATATACCAAACTTTAAACTTTGTTTTCAGTAAGAGATCATATACATGCCTATGACTAGGCACCTGACCACACTAGGGACTGACTGTTGAACTAAACAGTACAGTGATGTCAAAGTGGTAAAAATAAGTTCAGAATCAGACCCATATTAGTCAAGATGGGCCAGTGCTTTCTAGCATGTCACTGGAGAAGGAAAAAGATAGCTATTTAAGACCATAACGTCAGATAGATAAATGGACAAGGAGGCTTTTCATAGAACGATGGGATTGATAGAAGTCAGCATTTTTACTAATATTGTCCCAACAACAGGATGAGTTGAATAACTGCTCTATGTAATAACTGGACATAATGCTTCTTAAACCCCATCTTTCATAGAATTACAAAGAGTTTTAGGATGAAAACATTCCTCTTTTGCATATTCCATGGGTGGAATGAAGAATAACAGTCTCCTAAATTTTATTGACCATTACAGGCCACATTAATATTTATGTGCCATGTACGTTCACAAACAAATTAAGCCCAGAAAGAGTGGGAAATAATTTTCTTCTTTGAAGGGAATCCTTTGTTTTAATATACTTTAATGGCCTTGGAAGCAATGTCTAAGAATGACTATCACATGGGATAGTCATAGTTTATACAGCTACCCTGTTCCATGTCTACTAAATGACTATGTGTCTAAATGTTCGTTTTTCAAATATTTGGCCTTTTTCTAAAAGTCCTTACATTAAAACAAAGGCCTTATTTACTATGAAAATGCCAAATATTGACTTAGGAGAAATAGATGACAATAAACTATCATGCTATAAAGCTAGTCAAATTCATTTTTCCTCAGCTTCTTTGGCTATGTCTACACTTACTAAAATTAGTTTGAATTAGTTAGTTTGAACTAACTAATTCAAACTAATTTTAGTTAGTTTGAATTAGCTTAATTCAAACTAGAAAAAATTAGTTCGAACTAAGCAAGTGCCATTCATGGCACTTGCTTAGTTCGAATTAGCGATCTCCGTTGATTTCAATGGGACAGTTAGTTCAAACTAAGAAATTAGTTCGAACTAACATGGCCACATTGGTTAATTCGAACTAGTTAGTTCAAATTGCCCCTTACTTCTAATACCCTATTCAAAGTTATTAGTTCAAATTAAGGAAGCCCTTAATTCAAACTAATTAAAGCCTAGTGTAGCCATGGCTTTAGTTAGTTCGAATTAAGCTTCCTTCATTCGAACTAACTTGCCAGTGTGAACGTAGCCTTTCAGTCCATATCTGCTTGGCTACCATTAAAGAGTGAGGAGTACTAGACATCACGTTTCACAGTAGAGAGGTGGGTGATCTTGCTAAAGATGTCCCTTACAGAGCTGGGCAGAAAGTTTTTCCATTCAACACGTTTTTTACATATTTCCCCCATTCTAAAGGTTGAAATCTTGAAAAAGCTTCTGAACTAAAATTTTTGAAGAGAAAAAGGGGGGCAGATCAGATAATTTCAGTCATTTTGAAATGTTTTGATTGCCATCTTTTCTTTTTCCTATTTTTTCACTATAAAAAATAAATATTAAAATGCAAAGTCATTTTGAACCCAAATGGACCTTTTTGTTTAAAATAAGTCAAAATAGGACATTTCAGCAATTCTTCAAAACTTCATCTTTTTCCGCAACAAGTTTTAATTTCTATGAACTGGCATTTTTCTTCAAAATATAAGTTTTATTGAAAAATTCCAAAGCAGCTCATCCTGGTGCCTCAATTTTAAATCTCAATTCGTGTGCATGTTGCAGCAAAAATACACTGCACTGTATGGCTGTTTAGGAAGGCAGCAAGCTGGTCCCTGGTATCAAAAAGATCGAGAAACACTGTTGTAGGTAATATCCCTAAGAAAGGGGATATGAAAAATAACAGAAACAAATAGTAACATACTTGGTTTCCTCTACTACTAAGTCAGGCATTGATCATCCAGTTTTAACTTTCTGTTTAAAAAAATAGCAGTGTAACAGAACATAAGCAGTCAAATTGTAGAATGGCAGATGACCTCCTGACTCTTGTTTGAACTGAAGTTATGAAATAAAATACCTGTTAAGTATTTTATACCACAAACAGGCTACACAGTAATTTTGCTTCCTGAACTCATTGCATAACCTGCAGGAATATTTAGGAGAAATATCTTCATATAGTAATTAAAAATATGTATACTATAAAAAAACTGATAGATATATAGCAGGGGAGATTATGCATCATTTGATTTTGAGATTCAGTAAAGTTTTACCTCTGGCACACTGCATGATCTAAATCGGGGAACTGTGACATAGCCTTTTGTTAGGCAATAATAGCAGTTGCTTGAAGCCAGGCTAATCATAAAGAATCTGTTGTTTTTAAAAGTGCTTTGCATGGGATAAAATTGAGCCTAGTTCTCCTGTGAAGTTGCAACTAACTGAGGCACTGTGAGTAAATGTATCGCTACTGCATTTCAAGGAAGTTCGTACACTAATGTGGGAGAATAAAACTAGGGCATAGGGAGCAGAAATTATACTACATAACGTTAAAACTTTGGATTCTTATGACCTAACTGGTATATTTATTTGATGTACTATATTACTATACATTACACTTATAAAGTACACTATGTAATAATCATTGGCGTTATTGGCCAATCCATAGTATATATGCAATCTGAAACATCATTAGCTATTAGTAAACAACAACCTCTTAATGACACCAGAAACTACTACAGATAATCTGACCAAACCATGGGACATGTATCTTTTAGACAGATATTTCTGAAACAGTAGAGAAGAGTCAAACAGAAAACAAACAGTGAAAAGAAAGTTACCCAGTTTCTTTATCAGTTGCCCTAAGCTACTCAGTTCAGACCCTGATGAAGAGTGCTGCTGGGATTGAGATTCACATAGCATCTTCCTTGAACAATGATCTTTACCATCTCCATCTGCCTAGGAGACTCCTTTTAATTTTGGTGAATGATGACCCTGGCCTCAGTTACACATAACTTGTCACCTGTCCATTGGACAACAACAATGCAATATACCTGGCCACAAAGTCACCAGCCTTTAGGAAATTCCAGATGTTGCAATGTTCTGCACTAGATCTCCTCATCAACACAGACTATTGTAAGTACAGCAAACCTGTCCTCTGTGTTCTACCTACACTGATTCCCCATGGAATACTGAATCAAACTCAAGGTATTAGTCTTATCATCAAAGCACTCAATGGCCAGAGCACAGAATAACAAAACTTTTGCCTAAAGCTCTAGAACAAGGACTTTGGTTGAGAACCCAACTCTTCTGGCACAATGAGCTCTCTACAATTAGAATAAAGCTCATTTCTGTGTGAGAAACAGTACTTTCCCTAAGACAGGTCTGAGACTGTGGCATGAACTCTCACAGGCACTAAGGTCTGCCACAAGCATCACTGCCTTTCCCTCCAAATGCAAAGCACACTGCTCTGACCTATCTTCCCTTACACACTCAGAGCAAGGTACACATTTACACACTCCACTTCACTTACAATTACCTACCTTGTGGGAGGATGAAAGAAAGAACAACCCATGTGGCAGTTATTTCTCTTCTGGAAAGGGCTTAGATACGACATGAGAATGACACATAGAATAGTTTCTCTGTATGTGTCATTCTACTGCTATCAAATTGGGGAGGGATTAATAGTTACAAATACTTACACCTTCTACAGACCAAATATTGGCAGCGGAACAGTTAAGGGGGTCCTTTAGAAAACAGAGCTATATCCATATCCAAACTGTAGCCCAATCAAATGGTAAATCAATCAGCTGCATGTAGGAATCCAGAGAAAGTGAAAATCATGTCAGAGGCTGTATATACAAGATATGAAGGCAACACAGTTGTCCGTGATGCACAATAGCGTATTTTCTAGGAACCATGTTTCTTGTGAGTTAGCAGAGGTACCAACACAAAGAAAAAGTCTTGAAGAAAGTGTCCAGTGAGTGTCCAGTTTTCATATTGAGTGCAATAAAAGAAATTTATTTCACTTTTACTAAATCATGTTTCAGTGTAATCATCTTTTCTATTCATTTAAATGCCAAAGAAAACACTGACTGTTAAGCCAAACAGCTGTCTCTTTCCCATTGCTGTCTGCTAGTTGGGAAGTCATCTTCTTTGAAAGTTTACAGCTTCACAGGAAACACTCTAGAAATAATGGAGAGAAAACTTGATGCTAAACAGAGTCTTACAAAGTGAATTCCCTCATCCTGAAAAGTCAGTAAGCGAATGCCATGAGCCTGCAAATACTTAAACACACACATATCTTTATGGAATAACTGATGTGAGCAAAAGCACACAATTATTTAACTGTTTGAAAGATCAAAACCTAAGGTTATATCCATTCTGCAATTGGGAGTGTATGACTGCAGCATTCATAATTAAATCTGAGCAAGCTTTAATCTAGCAAGTTTGGATATCAACAGCTATGAAGCCAGAACAGCATAGATGTTAGTGCAGGATTTTTGTGTAAGTAATTACCCAGTTCTGAGTGGGACCATGCTGCTCACATTGAACCTCACATTGCTACAGCTTCACGGTTATTGGCCACCTAGCTAGCTAGATTCAGTTATATCTATATGTGCTACAATTATATACACTGAATGGAATGCAGACTTATTCTAAGTCTTGGAGAGTATTTATGTATTTCATTTGTTTCCACGTCTTTTGTTTAATTTAATTTAATTTAATTTAATTTAAACTATCGTGACACATATCCAAATGTGATAACCAATAGATACTGCTCCTCTAGTAAGTGTGTCTGGAGCATTACCTTCAATATTAGATTTATGGCTTCCTATAAATCATAAAGGATTTAATTTATATTTTCAGTCAGGCTCATTTCTGCAATCATGGCACTGTAAATAGGTCTTAAAGCATGTGTAAATCACTTTAAGTTCCACTTTAAGGTCCCTTTACATTGGCAGAAGGGACTTAGTGAGAAATGAGCATCAGGCCCTAAGTGTTTTGTTTATATTGAGGTAAGGGAGAAAACAGGAAAGTATTGACTGATTCCCCCCTCCCCCAAATGATCTATCATTAAGTGAAAGAACAGAGATGTTTGCAGAAAAAAGGATTGGAAAAGGATATTACATATTCATAAAATTAATTAAAATAATTGTTCATTTATGCATTCAGTGGACATGTCAGTTATGTGATCTTTCAACATACATCTTATTACACTAACAAAACTTTACAGATTAACTTTAGTTGGCAGCAGATAAACCACTAAATTTATTGCAACAAGCTAAAATATTTTCTATTGCATTTCAATTATCCTGACTGAAGTAATTCTGTAAACCACTTGGCAGCTTTTTGTTACTAATTTCCTGTCACCAGCTATTAAAGAGAAAAACTTCTTTCACCCAAGAGATATCTTCCTAGATCCCCCACACTCTGCTTCACTTAAATTAATGATGTTTTTAACATCAAAAGATCCCAAAACACCTTAAAAACCTCATATTCAAAAATCCATAATGTGTTTTATTTTATACACACATGCATATGCAGACACACAAACCCCTATACTGAATATTTATGTGATCATAGAACCATGGATTCGAAGGCCAGAATGGACCATTCTGATATCTAGTCTGATCTACTGTATAAGACAGGTCATAGAACTTCCCTAAATAAAATCCTAGAGAAGAGTTTTATGGAAACATCCAGTTCTGATTTAAAAAAAAAAAATCAGTTATGGAGAATCAATTATGACCCTTGGTAAAATTTTCCAATTAATTACACTCACAGTCAGAAATTTACATCTTATTTATACCTTATTTCCAGTTCATCATCCACCATTGAAATGCATATTGATTATGGACCAGTGGCTCATTCTATTATAGGATTTCAGATATTTCTACAACAGTACATAGTCCACAGAACTGGACAAATAATTGAAGTATTTGCCCATTTTTTCTCCTAATTGCAAATTGTCTGAGAGAATTGTGTCATTCTCCAATTTGTTATTATTTCTAAATTACTTTGACAGCTAGTTTCTGAAAATTCTGTATGTTATTTGTGACCAATTGCTTGTAAGTATTCAAAATGAGATGTCACAGGGTGGATAACAAACATTCCATGACTGAATAAGCACCACACATTAAGTTAACTTTCTAGTACAAATAGTCCAATTACAACTCTGAAGTACATTGTCCATGAACATTATCCAATACTGACTTACAAATTGTTATGTCAGTGACCTCCTGACTGTAAACTCATTCACTAGAATATTTAGAGAAAAGTAAACTTGAGTGCAATCAAAACAAATTAAGTGATTCAAATTAAACTCAACAGATTTTTTTGGGGGGGGGGAGTGGGGAGTGACATTAGCCCAGTGCTAACAGTAGTAGTAATAAGGGAAAAAAGTAAAAGGAACAATTCTATGGGTATCTCATACCTTGTCTATATATTTATGGAGTAAAGCATGCACCACTTGCTTCATGAGCAGAGCTTGAGAAATGATGGAGGTAAATGGAGGGCAAGCTGTGGGAACCTGTACAAAGTGGCATGCAGCCCTGCTTCACCATGAGCTCTGATCTGCAGGGCTTCACCTACAGAACTGTGTAATTGGGGATAGGAACAGGGCCAGAGGAAAGTTGTAGGCATGGCTGGGAGACCATAGTTAGGTAAATCCACTGGCTGGGCTTCTCTATGAAGGAGGGCACAAAAATTGTGGAGTCCATTAGTACATACTTCAGGCAGTGATAATTACTGTGTTTCCACTAAGTATCCCATGGAGATCCCTCACTACAACCAACATACTCAAACCATGTGCAGAGACCAAGATTTAGCGTCTACTTTTCCCTACCTCCTCTGTACATCCCAGGTGTCCCCACAATAAAGATAAATGAAAAGAAATGCTTCAGATTGGATGTGACATTTAATTTGAAAAACTGGTCTACAGAACCTAATTTCTTCGTGAAACTTGTTGTAGCATTAACAAAACCGATACTAGAACCCATGCCTGTTTTCCAGATTCTTGGTCCTAACTATAATATTTTTTTTCCAATTTTCTGTAAGATACAGCAGTGTTTCTAAACCTTTTTGATACCAGAGACTGGCTTGCTGTCTTTCTAAACTGTCAGGGAGATCTCAGGGACTGGCACAGGCCCACAGACCAATTGTTGAGAAACACTGAGATAGGGTACTATAGAAGACTCTGTCCAAAAGGCTTATTTTTATATTTTGGAAGAGAGGAGTCGTCCCTACATGGCTATGCATTACTGAATATGGAACTTTGTCCCTAAACTCCAAAAGCTTTTAAAATTAATTAACTTCTTTTCACAGAGGTCCCTTGGTGATTAGGAACTATGAAGGAAACTGACAGATTATGGTATATAAAGAGCTGTATAGAGAATTATATAAGAAGGCTCCCAAAAGTGAGACTCCTGGTAGCTATTGTTACAGTCTCCAAGAAGAAGGGAACAGAATGGTTTACAGGATAGGTAATGGAATACAAAGCTTTACATTTTTATGTTGCTCTCTTCAAACCCAACAATTTATGGCGAGGAAAAAAATTAAAGAGCCAGCAGCAATTTGGTTGTGATTTCAGTTCTTTGTGGACAAATATCCATTTAACAAAAATACACTTCCTATTTTCCAAAATTGTTCTTTGCTGCCCTCACAGAGACCAAGTGCCAAACAGGTATGGGTATCTACTTATCAACTCGTTCCCAATGTGATGATTGCCCTGCTTCTATCCATACTATACCTTCTCTGAGAATATATACCAACATTCAAATCTCAAAATGATAACTTTCAGGAACTCTAAGCACATTCAGCTTTGGTTTTTGTTTGTTTGGGTTTTTTTTGGGGGGAAGGGGTGTTTTTGTTTTGTTTTTTAAGTATGGTATGCTGCCTTAATCATACACTAAGAAAAAAAAGGTGTATTATGCAATATCTGCTGCTTGTTTGCAAAGTAAAAAACCTACAATGTATTCAGAGCTCCTGCCATCCCTGTTTTGCAGAAAGAGACATGTGAAAATGGCAGAATTAATGGCCAAGCTCTCCTTAGAATGTTTGTCAGATTCTACTTCCATTCCTCTATGGCACTTTTTGCACCAGTGGCAACGAAAGACTGGAAATTTAGTGAGTATCTGGCATTTTTATGCCACTCTACTTCTCAGCATCACAGTACAGAGGACGTAATCAGGTGAAAGAAGCTATACTTGGAGCATTTCAACTGGCCATCTACTCCTGACTGTTAAAATGGCTTTTTGAGGTTCTATGCAGATGGATACAAGTTAGAGTAGTCATGAGCCAATCTCTCACTCCAGGTCCCACCCTAAGTGAAAGTCAACTAGACCCAAGAATCAAAAGCCCAACAAATTTTGCCTTGAAGGTCTCTATGGATGCTAATTCTACTAGCTCGCTTGGAACCATAATCCCTAGTTATAGTATAGTCGCTTTCTGCCATTGTGTATTTTATAACTGAGAAGTTCCTTTCTTTAAACTCACCAGGAACTTTACAAACAAACAAACTGGAGAGATAAGTGGCATATTAGGTAAGCAAATATATGCAGTGACATAGTTGATAAATAAATAAGATAAGATAAATAAGTAAGATCCATTCATTTTTGAAATTTTGAAAAGGTTTATTCCACATTGGGTAAATAGAATAAGATTAAGTCTGATCTCTGACCACTTATTTCAGGTAGTTTATGCAATATGCTGAGAGGTATTTATTTATTCTGAGAAATTGTCATACCTGTAAGATAGCCAACATTTACTAAGCAGAAATATATAGTTTGTACTGCATCCACTGCAGTTATTACTGCATCTATTTTTGTGATCTGTAACTTTGGTAGCCAGTCCTTCATAACAGGATTTCCATTTCAAATAAGGTCATGCTGTACTTTTTAACAGAACAATTAAACAATGAATTAAAGGAGATAACTAAGCAATGAGACAAAGTGACAATTATAAAGTAATGATTTATCTAGAGCAAATATTACAATAAAATATTTTCAGTGGAAAACATACATTTTCAGTAAAGTGTCCTTCTGTAAGGTTCATAGGCTATGTCTATACTTGTAAAGTTAAGTCAACTCTGCTAAGTTGACTTAACAAGGTCGACTTTAAGTCAACTTAAAGTTGACCTTGTTGAGTCGATTTAACAGAGTGGCTATACTAAGTCGACTTAAATTGACCTTGTTAAGTCAACTTAACAGTAGACATAGCCATCCACACTGGCTTTAAGTTGACTTAATAAGATCGACTTAGCACTATTCCCCATCCACACTGGCTTTAAGTCAACTTAAGAAGTTGACTTAAGGCTTAAGTCGACCTTCAGAGGTGGTGTTATTAAGTCAACTTAAGGAAGCGCTTAAGTCGACTTAATAAAAGCTCAATGTGTATGCGGCTTTGTGTAGGTTGACTTAAGCGTCCTTAAGTCGATCTAAGTTGTCAGTGAGAACGCACCCATAGACAGTTGAGGGCCCTATATATTCAAAGAAAGGCTGGTATCCAAAGTTCATGAAGCAGTGATGCTAAATATGAATAAGAAAATGAGGAAAATATTTCCATAATGTATTCAAAAGCTTCCCCCCCCCCAACTTACTATTTTCTAAAGTAACCTCATTATATTTGGAGATAACCTGAGAAGTGTGGTGCATTCTCCAGCATAAAGGAAGATTTATGAAATACTGAAAGATCTCAGGTACTGAATCAAAATTTTAAATATTGCTAGATTTGCCCATCCCTCTTTCCAGAGAAAGAGGGAACCACACATTCCACTCCTGCTATTCACTGCACTTCTGTAAGGTACTCAGATACTCTAGTAACAAAGGCCACATAAAAACCTGACTTCTTTTAGAGTTGATTGAATAGTATTTACTGAATAAAATATGTGCATACACACTGAATTTAGCATTTTTTTGGGCTGATGATTCACTTACAAAACTTTCCGCAGCTACTGAAAAGTAATTCGTAAAATATTTGCTGTGTAGTTTGCCTTTTTCCAATTTCCAGCCTCTCAGTTATTCACTTCAGCTTTCTGCTGTTCATTATTTGCACTGGGCCAATTAGTCAAAAGGTATCATTTTGTTCACCCTTGGGAGGAGAGGGGGAAGGGGTACTGAGATGAACAGGAGAATGATACCTAGTATGTACAAGAACAACACATGAAATCATACACTTGTAAAAATTTCTGAAACTTTCCTTAATTTCATCTTGAATCCCTGGCAGTCACCCAAATATTCATGAAGAATGAGTCACACTGACCCTATGAATAGTAGCAAATCAAATCGGAGTTGTTTATTTGTGAATATAGTCACACATCTGATTTTCATTGTTCAACTAGCTCAATTCATTTGGAAGACAGAGAATACCAAATGGGAAGAGAGACAGCACTGAACAGAGGAAACAGCTGGTTCCATCCACTAGGTTACTTTGATTGCAACAAAAGATTTCATAAATCCTATTCTGGCTGGAAAAACATACCTTTATTTAGGGTGATGAACTAGACATGTGATGCTTAATTCACTAACTTGTATAACACTGTCAGATCCCAGATGAAGAACAATATGGAAATGAGATGACTAATTATTATAATGTCCAATACAAAATATATCTAAGCACCTATATGGTTGAAGAAGGGGATTGACTGCACTAATTAATCCAGAAGAATAAAAATTAGTTTTTATATAGGGGAAGTTTCTGAAAGCATGAATGACGTTTTTACCACTCGTTGAAAGTCAGAGGAAATTGGGACCTAAATAACATTTGTGCTTTTAAAAATCCCCCCACCCCATAGTCCTTAAATACCATTATTAAACTACAATACTGCACTAGGGTCAGATAGTGGGGGATTGTGGGATCTCAACGTTTTGATTGCAGAGGTTCATAGTCTTTAAAAGTGCCACAGGACTCTGTTGTCTCACTTATTTACTGTGAGCTTCAAGTTCAAATAAATACAAAATCTCAAAGCAAAATCCAATTAAAAAAACACCAACTTTCACATCATAGTCACAGAGAACCACATACGTTACATGATTTTGTTAAAAAAAAAAATCAGGCCAGGTTTGCTTTGAACTGAGGCCAGGATGCCAACATTTTGTGAAGTTTGCCAGATGTATTAACATAGTCTACATCGGTGGTTCTCAACCTTTTGTGGGTCACGACACACTTGGCAGCATATTGCAACTCTACAGGACACACCAGCCCACCCCCTCCAGGCCATATCCAACCATCTCCCCAGCTGTCTGGGACACACTTACCAATGTGTGGTGACATAGTAATGTGTCCCGGCACAGTGGTTGAGAACCACTGGTCTACATGTTTGAATGTGAGGAAACCTGAAAGCAGGTTAGTTTTACATGATATCAGGTCCTATTGTGAACCTTAAGGCAGGGCTACAAAAAATAAGGGAGGGAGGTAACTGAGGAAAAAGAGGATTTTGCTTGCTAGAGCAGTTACTATTTGAGTAAAGGATATACCCACAAAAGATGGTCGAGCAGAGCTTTGTTGAATAAACTGTAACTAAAAAATCCAGTCAGCCACATGACTGCAGCACTTATTTTCTGATGGCTATAAATTTGTGTTGGTTATTTTAATTTCTTTCACATTCGCATGATCTTTCATTGTTACAAAAATAGATTCATGATTTTCCATTTTCTTTATTAATTGGGTGAACTTATTGAAGTCTAAAATTGAGTTTTATTAAAGTTGATGGAAAAAATTAAAGCAGGGGAATATATCCTGTGCATCTGTGGAATAATACTTAATTGTGTGCCATACCCTATTCTTTTATGTTAGCATAAGTACAGAAAGTCAATGATTTTAGACGAGGGGTAGGCAACCCCCGGCACACAGGCCGACAGTGACACACAAGCCCAATCAGAGCAGCACGCAGCACCCTCTGCAGAGCAACAGAAATTGCTGCTCCTGCTTCCAAAAGCCATTCCTGGTGGCTTTTTCCAGGGGCAGCTGGGGTAGGGGGTCCCTACCATGCACATGCCCCAGGCAGGCTGCAGAAAGAAGCTGTCTGGAGTGGCTTCTTTCCACAGCATGCCACTGACAAAAGAAGCCACTCCAGGCAGCTTCTTTCTACTATGCTGAGCCTGAGGACCCCCAAAAGAAGCTGCTCCGGATAGCTTATTTCCATAGTGTGCCTGGGGACCCTTGTCCCCAGGCATGCCACTGAGAGGAGGTACTTTGGTGGCTTTCTGTGAGCAGCTCCTTCCAGAGGTGTGCCTGGGAAAACCCCCTTCCCTCCTCCAGCCATGGCCACCATCAAATTTTCAGGCGGCCGCTGCTTTTTCTTGGCTGAGGGTTGGAGAGGAGGGGCTGGCAAAGGTTGCCGACCCCTGATTTAGACAAATGTAAAACATTATGAGAAGAAAATCAGGCTGAAAGAAGTTATTCAGTTTTCACACCATAATAGCTAAGAGACGAATTCAGCAATATATTATTAGTCATCCTGTATTTGAGGGGCAGGAAAGAGGAAGATTGAAAGATTTGTGTATCAACAAATTTGTGTGTTAGGATCTGGAAATGGAGGGGTGACTGACACACTTACCTGCTCACAGATGGAAAGGTTAGTGAACACACAAATCTATAAAAAGTACACTAGAGAGCAACGCAGCAGGCTTCCACAGAATCCCATAAACTTCCCTACAGGACTCCAACAATTTTTATCAAATGACACTGTAAATATGTTCAAAAATGTACAGGATAACAGAATGATGAAATGATCTCATTTTAAATGTGATGGTTTGAACATATCTGCTGCCTTCTAAATTTAGCATGGGAAAGTTTGAAATCATCAATCCACATAACAGCAATTTTTAAGTGACCATCCATTACAAGAGCAATAGACAAATGACACCAAGTTTGCAAATTTTAAGGGGATTCTTACTCAGCTGATGTTTCGAGCAAACAAAACACTTCACTGTACAGTAGGTCTAATGAAAATATTATCTAGTCCTCTTCATTTGAAGTTCTCATTGGCAATTCCTGGATTATTTCACAACAATCTTTTTATATGTATCCTAAGAACACAACACCCTCTCCTCCCCCACACACATTTTCAAAGCTTGTTAACTATGTGATGACTAAATCTGTCACTTATCATTCTGAATTTACTTTCTGTCCTGGTTGCTCCAGGATCCTGAATCTATGGCAACATTTCACTGCTCAGCATTGATTTAAAAGGTGATTGGTTCATCAGCATTGCTGTGCTGATAGACAGAACTGATTCATTTTTTGAAATGGCAATCATGACATACCATTAGTTCCTGAAATTGGTTACTTTTCAGTGATACTTTGAGAATTCATTACCTGCTGTATCTATCATGTTTAGTTGAACTAACTTCCCCCTACTCCACCCCCTGTTTAAATAGAGCTCTAATCAAATGTCCCTGAAATCAATAGCTATCCTTATTAAACTGTGCTGCCTTCATTTAAGGAGATTACTACAATTTACACAATTTGTTAAAGACCTGATCTGTATTAGTTCAAGTAGGGGTAGATTTTTATTTCCTTCTTTAGTTTAATTACCCTAAGGAACAAGTTTCTTTTAGGAAATTTTGGGAATTTTTCCTTTTAAAAGTAGGACCTATCAGGATTTCCAGTCAGGCTTAGCAAATGTTCAAATTAATTACAGAATCAGTATTCTGATGTACCATGAAGTGTATCCAAACCACTGCGGCAGGTAACAGAATGAGAAGGGGGAAATGCTGGCAGAGCAAAATTCTCTTTAAATATTGTTTCAAGTATATAGAACATCCTTATTTTGCACATTTGTCAAAGTATTGTTAGATCTTAACTCATGCATTAAAGCTGCAGACTCTAGGGACAAAACATTAAAGACATGAAATCCACAATGGAAATGTTAGAGATTAATTTGAATATTTTATTAAATCTATATAGGCAAAGGTTCAAAATCTGAGGAAAAGGTGGAGGAAAAAATTCCCTGTCTTATCTCCAAAGTACAATGAATGGACATGAGTGAACTTAGCAGGGTTTATTTGAATATGCATTTAGATGTTAAAACAGCAGCCATAGAACCACTCATTTCAAAGTAAATCTTATAAACTTTCACACAGTACAGGATGTAAAAATAATTTAATTATGACTAATTGAAGAGAGAAGTTTAATTCATAATCAATATTAATTATTACCAATCAGTGTGGAGCATTCAGGACACAAGTTAGTTTAGTAACAGAGAGGCCAAGGATTTTGTGCAGATTTCTAAGGAAAAAAGCCCAGTTCCAAGTGTGAGTCCATTCAAGTTGTCTGCCTTTTCAGCCTTAGCCAGGCAATAAGGGATACAAGATTAAGATTATTCTGTGACACCTGATGCTAACCCACCTCCATTCAAACTAGTCTTCAGTTGAATAAAAGTACTGAACTCCTGTCTCATCACATCTGCTAAATGTCACTCTTCTATATTCTCAAATTTATTATTATTTCATAAACAATTAAATCAGGGTAATGAAATGAAAATCAACATGGGTTTAGGGAAAATTGATTCTGTCAGACTAACCTGATGTTTTATTTCTGTTGAGGTACAGGTTTGGTTGATAAAGTGTTGACAAATACAGCTACTTAGATTTCTGTCAGGTGTGTGATTAGGTAACAGACATTTTGATTAAAAAGCCAGAAAGATATAAAAATCAATATGACACACATTAAATAAATAAAAACTGACTAATTGATAAGTCTTAAAATGTAAGT
This sequence comes from Pelusios castaneus, assembly GCA_007922175.1. Classification (NCBI taxonomy): domain Eukaryota; kingdom Metazoa; phylum Chordata; order Testudines; family Pelomedusidae; genus Pelusios; species Pelusios castaneus. The sequence continues at coordinate 12,077,810 of ML685789.1, forward strand.
ATACACTGGGATTTTTCAAGTGTGGTCCTGCAAGGATCAGCTCTTTTGTTATACTATTTACCATATTTACAATGACCTGGAAGAAAACGTAGTCTTTGATAAAGATTTCAGTTGACGCAAAAATTAGGGGGATACTAAATAATGAAGAGAATGGAGGTCATTCATTCAGAGAGATCAAAATTGCTCATCAAACTGGATGCAAGAAAATGTGTGTTTGAATATGGCTAAATGCAAATATATGCACATGTGGGATCAAAGAATGAAGGCCATACTGCAAGCATGGGAGACTATCCTGTGAAGCAGTGACTCTGGAAAAGGTTTGGAGGTTGTGGTGGATAATCAGTTGCATGTAAGCTCACTTTGGCTATGTCTACACTTGTAAAGTTAATTCGACTCTGTTAAGTCGACTTTAAGTAGACTTAAAGTCAACCTTGTTAAGTCAATTTAATAGAGTGGCTACATAGCCGTCCACACTGGCTTTAAGTTGACTTAATAAGGTCGACTTAGCACTGTTCCCCGTCCACGTTGGCTTTAAATCAATTTAAGCTGTTATTAAGTCGACTTAAGGAAGTGCTTAAGTCGACTTAATAAAAGCCCAGTGTGGACGCAGCTTTGTGTAGGTCGACTTAAGCGTCCTTAAGTCGACCTAAGTTGCCAGTGTAGATGTACCCTTTGTGATTTTGTCACCAAAATAGCTAATGAGATAACGGGGATGCATAATCAGAGGAATCTCAAATAGAAGTAGAGAGGTTATTTTGTTTCTGTATTTCACACTAGAATGACTGCTGCTGGATTACTGTGTCCAGTTCTGATGCCCACAATTCAAGAGGGATATTGATAAATTGGAGAAGGTTCAGAGAAGAGCAGCAGGAATAATTAAAAGGATTAGAAAACATGCCTTACAGTAATAGATTAATAAAGAGAATGCAGACTTGATTACAATATATAAATATCTTCATGGGAGACAAATATTTAATAATGATCTCTTGAATGAAACAGAGAAATGTATAACAAGATCAAATAGTTGGAATTTGAAACTAGTCAAATTCAGACTGTAAATAAGGTGTACATTTTAAAGTCAGAGTAATTAAACTTTGGGATATTTTACCAAGTGTCATGGTGGACTCTCCATCACTGGCAATTTTTATTTTTATTTAAGTGAAATTGGATTTTGTTTCTAAAAGATATGCTCTAGGAGTTACTTTGCAGAAGCTTTATGGACTGTGTTATACAAGAGGTCACACTACTATATTATCACAATGGTGCCTTCTGGCCTTGAAATCCATGAATCTTAAGTTATAGTCACAGGGCATGAGAAATCTTGTTGGCTTTTTAGGCTGAAAGCAGAAATAGGATTTTCTACTTGAACTGAGTCTGGGAATTGGGGATTTTTCTTCTTAGTTTAATTGGCGTGAGAGGTTGCTTCATCCTTAGGTCACCCTCAGCCAAATATCTTCATTAGGATGGCATCCAACTGTAGTGCATCTAAAGCCATCTGAGGATGTTCAAGATGGTAAGACAATGTTGCCCTGAGCTGAAGTTATGAAAGCCTTGATAGCCACGATGGCTTGGAATCCTCTTTCCCAGTACGGATAGAGAAATGGGAGAAAAGTCAGAAGAATTAGCATCAGCAGGAAAACTGGAGACATACATATGATCTTGGTGCTGTCTGTTGCATCTGTTCTCTCTCAGGACACTAGTCTTATTTATACGGTTCAAAATAAAGTTGGTGGTTAACAAAACATTAGTCATTCATGATTTGAGACAGGCTCTGACTTTACACATATAAGAGAATGGACTGGTCAACACTGCTTTACTGGTTCTGGTACAGTTGGTTCCTGTCCAATATGCATGCAACGTGAAAAGAAAGTAAAAAAAACCTCAGCAAATATACTACAATTGGCCTATGGCATAGGAAGAATCATACACCAAACCTAAACCCAATAGAGTGTTCCATTTCATGAGAGACTTGGGATAAAGTTGCATTATATGCTGGCCTGTTCCTCAGCAAAGTTCCATATAAATTTCTTACATGAGCTGAAGTTGTTATATTGGAGGTACAAAGCCTGATAGCAATTGAAAGTTTACCTTGTCCCTTGAGTCTTTTCTGTTGGCTAAGATAATTCCATGGTCATCCACATGATTAAAGTATCACAGGTGGTTGCAAATAACCCATTCAGCTGAACACACTATCTGGTGTTTCTGGAGGAACTGGAGTTCGGGTACTACTTCTGGGTCATGGACAGATTTCTGACCACTGCAGGATGAGGAGATGCCTTTTCTCCTCTTTGGGCAAGGGATCTGTTTTGATTTTCCACCCCAGAGGCGAATTCATTTTCAGGGGGCTCTAAGGGAGTATATTGCCAGCAGATCTCTCAAGGTTTTTGTAGGATTTTGTAACAATATTTGGTCAGCCACCATCTGTAAGCACTCACATCTCTGATTTCATCCTCACAAATCACTTTGGGTTATGGAAGGCATGGGTCAGATGAAGTTTGCAGAAAGATGAGAGCACTGAAAGAGTAGTTTTGTAGGGTTGTTATGTTAAAGATTTTTATGCTGTGATTGAGAGGCTAGCAAAGATGAATATGTACAGGCAGAGAGGCATTTGAATGATAATTCACTCATCTTTCTTCTTAAACCTTGTCCTCCCCATCTAAGATGGTTATGTTTAATGTCTTTTTTTTACTGATTGATGGTGTTCATCTATAGCGCTGCCAGCCACTGTTAAAAGGCATGCTGGGCAACAGACCATACAGTTAGCACAGCAACAAACACTAGCCACCATTTTCTGTCTTACTTCAGATATATCAGTATCTCAGTTACCACTGTGCGGTCAGCTGTGGTAAATCTTGGATTTTATTGTTTTGTTTTTATTGGGTGTCACTGTATGATTTTAAGGTATGAGTATCACACAGTAAAGAGAGCAAAAAGAATCCAACAGGAGAGAAAATGTTATAACATAAAGAGACAAATAAGGGCACCACAGTGAATTGAAAATAAAGCTGTTTGATATGAAATCTGAATCAGGAGGCCTGCTGTGTAAAAAGACATATGTTTATTGATGCAATACTGTCATAAAGAACAGAATCATAGGATTAGAAGGGACCTTGTGGGGTTTTCCAGTCTAGTCCCCCCTGCACTCAAGGCAGGACCACACATTATGTAGATCATCCCTGACCTGACAGTTCTCTGTCTAAACTACTGTTAAAAATCTCCAGTGATGGAGATTCCAAAACCTTCCTAGAGAATTTTTCTCTACTGCTTAATTACCTCACAGTTAGAAAGCTTTTCCTAATGTCCAACCTAAACTGCTCTTGTTGAAATTTAAACCCATTGCTTGCTTTTGTATTCAGCAGTTAAAGAGAACAATTTTTCTCCTAATCATCTCAGAGTAGGGTAAAAGAATTACATCTTGAGTCTTGCTTACAACTCTATTACTAATATATCCCAGAATTGTTTGTTTGTGGAGGGTTTTCTTCTTCAACAGTGATACACTGTTGACTCATATTTAGCTTGTGATCCACTCTGACCCCCAGATGCCTTTCCACAGCATTCCTTCCTAGGCAGTCATTTTCTATTTTGTATGTGTGCAATTGATTGTTCCTTCTTAGGTAGAATAATTTGCATTTTCCCTTATTGAATTTCACCCTAGGTACATGAAAGCATATTTCAAGTTTGTCCAGATCATTTTGCAAAGTTCTTGCAAACCCTTCCAGCTTGGTACTGTCCTCAAACTTTAAGAAAGTACTCTCTAGGGGTACATTTACACTGGAGTCTTAGGTTGACTTAAGGAAGGTTAAGTCGACCTACAGACTGCTGCGTCCACATTGGGCTTGTATTAAGTTGACTTAATAACACCACCTCTTAAGGTTGACAACTCTTAAGTCGACCTTATTAAGTCGACTTAAGCCAGTGTGGACAGGGAATGTCCTTAAGTCGACCTAATAGGCCTCCAGGCCCCCACCCAGGGCTACCCACAATTCACCACTCCTCCATCGACCTAGCACTGCCAGTGTGGATGCAGACAGTTGACAGTGGACTCTCTGAGTCGACTTAATAAGATTGACTTTAAGTCGACCTAAAGTCGACCTTGTTAAGTCGACTTAACAGAGCCTCCAGTGTAGACATACCCTATGCTATTATCTAAATCATTGATAAAAATATTGAACAGAACCAGACCCAGAACTGATCCTTATGGGGCCCAACTCAATATACTCTCTGGGAACAGTTTTACAATCAGTATTGCACTCAATAGTAGTTCCATGTAGTTTATATATTACTCCTTTGTTTATGAGACAGTCATGTGATACAGTATCAAAAGACTTACTAAATTAAAGATAACACATCTACCACTTCTGCCTATCCACAAAGCTTTTTTCCCTGTCAAAGAAAAAGCTATTAGGTTAATGTGACAATTTATTAACAAATCCATGCTGACTGTTACTTAACACCTTATTATCCTTTAGTCCAAACTGATTGCTTAATTATTTGCTCTATTATCTTTTCAGGTATTGAAGTTAAGATGACTGGCCTGTAATTCAGTGGGTTATTCTTATTCCTCTTTTCATAGATTGGCACTATCTCTCTCCTTTTCCCAATCCTCTGGACTCTCCCATCTTCCATGACCTTTTGAAGATATATGCTCATAATTATGAGTAACATTTTCCAATTTGCCTAAATTCCATTTTCAAAAGTTACAGACCTTCAGGATTGGAGCTGGGCAAAAAGTTTTTAGTCAAAACATTTTTCCCCACTGAACAATGCAGATTTAGTTCAATGAAAACATTTCACAAATTTGTGAAAAATTTGACAAATTCCAAGACTAAATATTTAAATTTTCCCAATAGATTACAAGGGGCCCTAGCTGCCATTTTGAAAACCAAGGAGGTTGACAGGCTGCTTCCTATGCACAGTAGCTCCTTGGTTAGCGCCCTTAGCAGAAATATGGGAGATCCAGATTCAAATCCCTGGTCCAAGCAAAAGCAATTTTTTTTGACCTAACACAAAATTTTGTCTGACTTTTTAGTTAGCCATAAATTCTGAAAAGAATAATTTTTAGTTCAACTGATGCAGGGTTTTTTGTTTTGTTTTGTTTTGTTTATTTATTTATTTAAAATTTTTCAAAATTGTCAGTGACCCCCCCCCCCCCAAAAAAAAAGGTTATTCGCAGAGCTCTAAGAGGTCTATATAGAATTTAAGTTCCGAAATCTTGGAGATTTTGGCTTCTAACTGAAAAATCCACTTCTGAAACTGTTTCCCTCTATCTATATTATCCTATAATGGCAATAAGACATTTAACGATTTCTTGCTGCATCAGTAAATTACAAATAAATTATACAAATGGTTAAAGAAGTCTACACACTTGAATGCTATGTTGACTTGAATATAAGCATGTGTACCATGCATTTAGGGCTGATCCACCCTCAAATGAATTCACTGAGTTTATCCATTAACCTCAAGGGGCTTTGGATTAGAAACATAATACACTAGTTAATAGGATATGTAAATATAAGAATTCATACATAAAACTTATACATAATATAACTATGTATTCAAACTACTAGGCTACTTTCTCAAAAAAATAACACATTAAGAATCAGACTAGTAAAAGCTCTGAGCAATCTTTAATATTCTGAACATTTCCATTTGACTGTCATCATCTGAAGTACTATCAAGTCAACTAAGACAAGGCAGATCATTTGCAGACAATGTCCCAATAGTTAATAGATTTTATTTCAGAATGTCAATAGTTATCATACATTTCAAAATCAAAGATACCACAGTAAAAAGAAACATTCTGGACTGGTATTTGATACCAACCATTAAATTAACCTTTAGGAATATTAAAAGGGAAAATAACACTAAGGCCTATTTAATGCCTTTTGTGATATTTATGATTTAATTTTAATTAAGATAAGAATAGAGGAAATATTTTGCAGTTAACTGTTCACTACTTATAATCCTTCTGTGTGTGTGTGTGTGTGTGTGTGTGTGTGTGTGTGTGTGTGTGTGT
>ML685789.1:12083835-12153369 GCA_007922175.1 Pelusios castaneus
GTGTGTGTGTGTGTGTGTGTGTGTGTGTGTGTGTGTGTGTGTGTGTGAGAGAGAGAGAGAGAGAGAGAGAGAGAGAGAGAGAGAGAAACCGAACCATTTTCTTTAAATATTTCTATATTACCCCCATTAAGCCTAAACAAATATGAAGCCATTATTATGTGGAGAAAAATCAAAGGAAACGTATAAAAATCTTGTTGGATATATAAATAAATTACATCCACTGGGTTACATAAATATTTTAATAACGCTTGCAAACGCTAGCCAATTAAGAATGCAGAACTTTCTCCTATTCAACCTATTACATGCTTTAACCTTTCAGGTTACTTATCCAGGTGTTGTAGTAGTCTTTTCCTAATTGGATTCTCCCTACACTTTCCTAGAATTATTCTCTAAACTGTAATTCTCATGCACTCCCTGAACTTCCTTTTTTTTTTTTTTTTTTTTTTTTTTTACAATGCAGCTAATTAATATCCATTAATGATTGGCAATTATTTCATAGAAGAGAAGCAACACAATTTCTGAAATCCCTACTTTCTTTTCACAGCAAAGCATTTGTGGCACTGGTGCAAAGTATTCAGAAATGTGTGTAAAAATGTGTGCTTTTATCTCTTTTAGATACTCATTTTTCATAAAATTTTGGATGAGTAATTCCCCCCACCCCACCCTTCGCAATGAGGCAAAATCACAAAATAGTACCCAACAACAAGAGACGTGGGTCTAATCTTTTCTCTTATATGATGGCCTCCATCTTGGCCAACACACACTGGTTTTAACCAGTTCCAGGGTGGTAGCCATGTTAGTCTAGTTCAACAAAACAAACAAGTAGCCCTGTGGCATTTTTAAAGACAAACACATTTATTTATTGCATGAGCTTTCATGGAATTTTACCCATGAAAGCTCATGCGATAAATAATTTTGTTAGTCTTTAAAAATGCCACAGGATTCATTCTTGGATTTAACCAGAAAACTCCAGAGAAGAAAGCAGAAGGACTCTAGCTCTCAAGAGAGCTAAGCTCTTTCACTGGGAGCAGTCAGATTCTCAACTTCTGTGGATCAGGCACTGGCCAGAAAGTTATACTAATATCTTGGGTGAGTCACTTAACTTTTTTCTGCTGTCATCTCCTTATCTGCCAAAGGGGATAGAGATATTTACCGACACCATGACTAAACAATGGATGAAAATGAGTGATAAATATCAAAGCAAGTCAGTAGCAGGTGTGGGAAACTCAGGAGATCCTGCATCCAAGTCTTATCCCTAATGCATAGAGGTTCCCAGACTGTGGTACAGCATTGGCCTTAGACCAAATGGCACCATAGGTGAGAAGCGTCTTGCTTGCTCACCCCACCCTCCATTCTTTAAATTATTTTTTGAATACCTCATTTTTTTATTGCATCTGTAGCACATTTCATGACTTTGATGCTTGATTTGCATGCTTGATTCATCCCTGTTATTTAAGATGGCAAATCTGAGTGACAAAAAATACTGTGAATTTATGGGTCAATGAAATCTATTACTTCAAAGGGGAGAAGGGTATTTATGTTAATTAATGTTGTACCAAATTTGGGCCCTTTGAATAGAAGATAGTTATGAGCTATGGCCTTCACACTAAATATTCTTCAGTTGTTGAATAGTTCTTAGTCTAGAAGTACATAACCCTTTTTCTCATTCCTTAACAAACTATGCCTACACCTGGCAAACTGGTACTGTAGTAAATCCCTAATGGATTCAGCATAGTCTTCACACATAACATACCATTAAGTTTTGGCACGTATTCCATTGGCTTTGATAAGTGACAGATTAAAACTTTATACATGGAACTTGCTCTAAACCCACACAAACATTATAGCTATTTAATGGTTTCAAAAGGAATGGAGCTCATCAGAGTTTGAAGAGATGTGAATGCTTTAGCACTTACCACAAAAAAAAACCTATTTGATGCAGCTCTGTCTTTGAGCTTGGGAACGCAATCTAAAATAATCCTTTAAAAATAGCAATATTCTAAGAAAAGAGTTTTGTTGACCTTAGAAAAGGCACAGACCACTTCATGAGCTATTCTAAGCAAAGTTAACATAGCAGGTCAGGAATATGTCTGTATAATATAAACTGCAAATATTCAGTTTTATTGAAGGTAATTGAAAGAGACAGTCCACACAATTATTCTCAATAGATTTCTAGGCTGTCTTTTCTGAATTCAGAAACACATTCAGAAAAACCCTCATGTATTTATAATTCCATTTTACAAAAGCATAAGTGTTAATTTAAACACAGAACTGAGTAACCTAAAAAATAATCTTAGATCACTTTTAATTTTAAGAAAAAGCCTGTTTTATGACTTCTGCTATTATATTTAGTGAAAAAGGAAACCTCAAATTTAGATTTAAGAGTGCAGAAACATTGCTACTCAACATATTTTTGGTACTTTTTAATCAATAGCTCTTAAAGCATTTTATTAAAATAGGCAGCATTTCACTTTTTCATGTGGGGCTCCTGAAGATTCTATAGCAAGTCAATTCTAGAACACAGGTCTCCCAAATCCTGTTCCAGTGCCCTGTTCACTGAATCACACTGCCTAATGCAGCTTCAGGCATTTCTATCACTAAGAGTTTGCTCTTGCAAGGTGTTGAACAAGACTCTGGTTCTGATCCAGCAAAGCATCTAAGACATACTCAATTAAATACATGAGTGGTCCTAGTGACTTTAAGTAGATTTCTTAAGATTGAGGTCTATATTAGTAGTCAAGCCAATTTCTTTCTATTCTCTTCTGACAGACACTGGCTTTATGGTAGTTCATTTCAGCGACTCATGATTAACACCAGTGTGACATCAGAATTGGCTCCCAGAAACCAGAAATCTTCCCTACGACAAGTTGAAGTGGAACTCTGAGCTTCTTTTTCTTTGCCTCTTGGACAGTTATGAATGACATGAAAGAGGACTACGCAATTTCTCAGTGTTGCAACTGGTTACACTTGGTATCATCATGGTCTCTAATCATGCTTTATAGGGCAAATTTTCAAAAGTAGGAGCTCCAAGCTAGGTCTCCAAGTCAGATTTGGGCACATATTAAAGTGGCCTGATACTCAAAATACTGCACATCCAACAGCTACCTACTGATTAATTTTAGACTCCTTTTTTTTTTTTTAAATAAAAAAAGCTCTCTCCTTGAATCTGGTAGACCTCATCCATAGCTCAAAGGGACAGGAAAAATACAGTATCTCCCATATTAACAGTTGAGGACAAAAGGTTACTTTAATACTCTAGAAGACTATCAATATTATGTGTCAACTTTTTGGATGTTCAGCACCAAGAATTGGGGCCAGCGTTTCCAAAAAGCCTACTGTCACAGAATGAGCTCTTTGCAAATTATGGGCATTTATTTTGGCGTCTAAATAGGAACAGAGCCCTCCTGAAAACATAACCTCATTGTGGGTACTAAACTCTTACCCTACATGCCACCAGCTGCATAGTGCTCACCCTTGCAGAGTTCTGAGTTCCCAGCTGGTCCATCAGTCTCCATGGTAGAACTAATGAAATAAGTTTGCAATCATGACCCAGGAAGTGTGGAGGGGGTGGTGGGTTATTTTTTTTTTTAAATAAATACACTAGCCATAACTCTGCCCATTGTATTGTTTTTGGTTCCCAATCTCAGTTAAGGAGCTAATTATTTTCACCACTCTCTTTTTATCATGATTGTGCAATTGCTGGAGCTGACATAGCAGTGATGCTTATTCTTAGGTTAGTTATAACCTCATTCCAGGATATGCAATTTTCAGTTAATTTCTTTTTGTTTCATCAACCCTCAAATTCTTACCTACAAGGACGTCTTTATCTATGGATTTTTTGGTAGTATCACAATGGGATAAATATGCATGTCTAAGACTAAATGTCAAAAACTAAATGTTTCAAAATAGAAACAAATTATTGTTAATTATTACAGTATGACTAACTTTAGTTGACAAAGCATTTTGAAAGTGAGGGTTATGGCTGATCTGCTTTTTTTCAGTATCTCAATTACAACCTACTTTAACTTTATTTCTTTCATGTTAACTTTTTTAAAAACAGTGATAACCCCAAACTAAAATACAAATCTTCTGACTTCCTTAAGATATTTTAATAGTCAGCTGCCAAACTTCACAAGAAGTGCTCAAGTTATAACACCAAAAAAACCCCCACCTCTCAGTAAATTCTCTATAGTTTTACTGGACAGTTTTAGAGAGCTATAGCCCATTAAATATTATAAGTCATAAATGATTTAAAGTTACTTGCTGTCTTTTAATCATTCTCCATTACTAATATATCTGTCAGATAACCATTTCAATATTTTTATAACTCGCTGCTTCTAAAAAATTATTAAAAAGTTACATACAAATGTGATTCTTAAACTTATGGCCAAAGATTTGCAGTCTACACTCTTGGTTTCAATTTGCCAGCATGGAATTTGCCTCAGATTGGAAAAGAACCCCGGAGAACAAAATGCTTTATCAAATAGTTCAAGAACAATTTGGAGCATTTATGTTTCACTGCAAGAAGTTGGAGCAAAATAAGAAAATGCACTTCATATTCCAAAATGTAATCAGTCTGGACATCATGGTATGAATGATGCTAACATTAGGTTAATTGAAGAGGTCAATGTACACATTAATTTAGGATAAACATTCTATGGGTTATTTTATTTGCGCTCATTCCCCTGCCGCCCTAATCTACATGCATCTTAATTCCCAATTAAATGCTAAAATAGGTGTCCAGTGAGACTCAAGTGATGCATAGAATTTGTGCTAGGACTATGCACAGGAGTGAGTTTAATCTAATATGAATAGCAACTATCTGTTCATCAACGTTCTGGCCAAAAGTTGCATCTGGCCAAGGCCTCAAAGTATAAAAGTTCCAACTGCAATTTAAATTGTGTCACCTCCAACCTCTTAGTTGGTCAGTGTGCTGTTTCCACTCCCACACAGTGACCATTCAAAACCTTATATTAGAGAGACAGGCTGGTCTTTGTCACTTCCTAAGTGAGAGTCAACAATTCCCACCAGCTAGCAGTAAAAACTCTCCCTCAGGTTGAGCAATCTTAACTAAAACTAAAGGGCCAGATCCTCAACTGATGGAGGTCAGCATAGCTCCATTGAAGACTATAGAGCTACATGCATTTACACCAACAGACAATCCACCCCATAGCAGGTAACAGGATTGACACTTCGTTCAAAAATGGTTATTTATCTAGAATTTCTAAATTACAGTTATGTAGGGAAAACACTAACCCTGTTTTTCAAATGATGTGGCTAGTCCCACCATTCTGTGTATGGTAGTTTGTCTCATTTCATTTGCTAATTACTTGCTTTTAGCAAAATGTTACCACCCACTGGCATTTTCCATATCCCTGCCTGACATAGTAGCATTTCTGTTTATATACAACTATTGCCTAAGGACATATCTTATCCTTAACACTTTCAATTTATTGTTTTTAATGAACTTTGAAGAAGTAGAATGCAATTTAGAAAAAACAAACAAAGAAATGAAAAGTAAAAATACCAATACAGTGAAAAAAGTATTCCTGACAGGCAGCTTTATTATAAGTATTTTCTGCCACAAGAAACTCATTACAAAAGTGTAACAAATGTTTCAATATGAACTTTTATACATAAACTAGTCTTATAACAATATAATATAATCACTACTGGAATATAGGTTAAAGAATCATATGGAAATGATATAGGATAGTAAAAATTTTCTAAGCAAATTAAAAAATATCCATCATGGTATAACAGGCAAAGAGAATACACAAGGAGATGGGCAGATGTTTTAGATCACTGGTTTTAATTACATGAGACTTTACGTTCCATGTCAGCTGGCACAAAATCACTCATTGGGTGGCAGCTCATGTATTGCTTCCTCTTAAAGGAAAGCTAAAAGCCCAAATGAAAACAGAGCTAATTCTAGACTTATATGTGATTCCTCCCCCCCCCCCCCCCCGGCCTCTGAGGACAGACATGTTAGCTATACTTTTACATGTACACACACCCCTACTCCACCCTTCCTCATGTGTCCTGGTTCCTAGAAAGTATTAGAGAATACATCACTGTCTATTTGTCTAACATAGGAAAATCTGTGCAGTTGGACCCCTGTGTTCATGCAGATGTCCATGTGGAGGTTATGGCAGGAGTGGGACCTAAAGGGTCCAGCTGATGCCATGGGTTGCCATAGGCATTTGGTGTCTATTGTTTCATTCTCGAGTATCTTCAGCAAGCTTGGAATTGCTACAAAGGATTTCACAGAGTAGAAGACGTGTATTTTTTTTAAAAGATTACTTAACTTACTTGGATGCTGAAAGTTCCCCTACAACACAATTAGTTGTGTGCCTCTAGGTGAGTAATCTTTATTCCATTTTAGTTGTATAGTTTATATTGAAAAATATCTATTTGAAAAAAAAAAAAGGAAAACACCTAGCTACAACTGATTTAAAAGACAGCACCATCTATACCTTTAATATCTTCTCAAGGACCTTCCAGAGCTATAACCATACAGCAGACGCTAAATAGGGAGCATAATTAAAGCCATATAACATATAACCATATACTCATTTACAGAAGCAAAAGGGACCCACATTGCACATTCTTTGGCATTTCAAAAATTCAATTTCCTTAAACAATTTATTTATCAAGCTGTGCCTAATAGATGCCTAGAACACCAGTTTTCAATTCTGTTGATATTCATAAACACATATCACATCACAGATTATGGCACAGAGCTATTTATAACATGCATGTTCTATTTTTCAGTAACTTTGGAGCAACTTCATGCACATAAAGTGACTGAATTAATCCATATTGGAACCAGACTCTCTACCACTCTAAAGAACAACTTACATTTCCCTAACTTTCTTCCATGTGTGCTCATGTACAAAGTATAATGAGTTCCATCTGAGAAGCCAGGCAGTCTCGCAGTATTTAAAAACAAAGGCTTTTAATTCATTAATGTGTTGCATGCTAAGAATTTTGTCTTTGGAGCTGATGCACAATCAAAACACAATTCTCCTCTTAGAACTACATGACTGTTCCCTGCTCAGATATTCTGCTCTTCTCACATGCCTTTGACTTCCTTTTAGAGCTTCACACATGCAAACTGTGAAGGCTATCAGAGTCAAGATCCACCATGTGGACCTAAAGGAAGAATCTATTTCTTAGTCTATATAAACACAAAACAGAGACGTTCACAATGGACAGACAGTTAAAATATCCTCTTGCTACTGGTATGGAATACTGTTCAAAGGCAGTAGTTCTTCATCTGTAGCTCTGGAAGTAAGCTATTGCAAGAAACACATTACTCATATGTGCACCTCCATCTCTCAGTTTTTCTAACTCTCATTAAGTAAAATCCATTGTCTAAATTCTAGGTTAGAGTCTACCTAGTTCCTACATCAAGAATGCAGGGCAAGGGAGTGCTGGCTAGATCCTTTAATGGGTATAGAAGTTTGTATGCTCCTCCTACACAGTAGGAGGATCCAAGGGGAATTATTTCCTGTGCTGTGAGATGACATCACTCTGCATCTTCTGCAAGATAGGGCTGTGTCAAACTGAGACAATCTAACCTTATAATAATTGTATTTATATTAGCACATGACTTTTGACTTTGGGCCAAAATCCCCCACCCCCACACCCCCACTTTTATGGTTATTTTTACTCCTGTAAGAAAAATGAACAAACACTGAAGTACTGTTCTACACTGTAAATATGAATATTCATCTGCTTGTAGTGTGCAACCACTTTCTGAAGTGCAGTAGCATGGCTCCATGTAGGATTCAGCCATGACTACTTTATTTTATGAGGAAGGTAAACATCATCTTGTTTTACAAATAGGAAGAACTAAAGCAGAGGTGATAAGTGATTTGCCCAAGGCTGGAGAAAGCTCTGCTTAGAGAAACAAGGTTAAAATTAGAGCTAGTCAAAAAAACTTAAGCAAACAAAAACAAAAGAACCATTTTCTGATTATTGTAAGGCAGTTCCAAAAAAATCAAAGGCTTCACCAAACCATGTTGCATTCGAGAAAATGTTTCATAGAAAAAAATGGAAAGAAGTTCCTACAATTTTGAAGCATCCTATATCAATACTAGACATTTGGATTTTTCCTTTTGGAGTAAATTTGATTTCAGTTTTTTATTTTGTACTATATTTCATATTATAAAATTTAAAAAGTCAAAATCAAAAGGAGAGATTTCAATTTTGTTCAAACAATGGGGTAGAATAAATTTTCTTTCCCAAAACATTCAAAATATTCAGGTTTCTTTTTGAATCATAATGAAAACAGGTTTTGGAATCTCAAAATCCTTAATGAACTGGGATTTCTGTCCTCCAGATAGCCCTAATTAGAAGTCAGCAGTTTGCGGCTTCTAGTCCTATGCCAAGACCATACTTCAGTCAGTCTTTTGTTGTATTTGCCAGATGGGAAGAAAGTAGAAAACAAGAGAATCAGAGCTGTTGTGCTTAAAAATTCAGGTGTCCGCTTGTTGCCTTCTTCCACAAAAGTTTTCAGAGTTTTTTACTTCACATTCAAGATGGCGGTGATCATTGACAGTGTACTTCAAGTAGTTGGCACCTTGAACAAAGAGTACATACATCCTCACAGCTATTCTCTCCTCCTTGCGGAGATCATGGTCAATTAATACGACCCAATCTTCATTGACGGTGGCATCAGATCAAATTTCCCAATCAACTGATTAAGTCTGTTAAGACCTGCTCAGCAGATCAGAAAGTCAATTGCTGAAGACTGCTGCCCCAAGTGGAGTAGCACTGAGTCAACTCAGTGCAGTGAAGACATCGCAGTAAGTAGGCGATAGGCAGTCAAAAGTAGATAAACAAGGTATTTTAAGTACTTTGCATATCTCCCCTTGACTGCCGCTGAAATCCCATCACTGTGTAGACCTGCCCTATGACTAAATCAAATTAATCTACTTCCCTTCAACTCAGTAGATACACTTAGCTGTATTTGTTTTGATCTGTAAAGAGAATGCTGCCACTGAGGTTAAAGAGAGAAGCAGATCAATGTACCACTCTTTAAAAAATAACAAACAAGGAGTCCTCTGGCACTTTTAAAGACTAACATTTATTTATTTCATTTGTACTGGGTGCCAGCTCTGGCACCCAGTACAAATACGACAAATAAATTTGTTAATCTTTAAAAAGTGCCACAGAACTCCTTGTTTGTTTTGCTGAACTAGACTAACATGGCTACCCCTTTAAATAATGAACACTTTAGCAAGGTATTCATCAGATGAATTCCACTAAGAGTGCAAATTCCAAACTATTTTCATAGTTGTTTTACTGATGGTGTCTACTAAATTCCCCTGGTCTAGCAGCATGTATTAAGGAATGGTTTCATAAACTGCTTAAAAAAAAAAAAAAAAAAAACTATTGAGAACAACCCAGCTCATATAAATACCAGGCCACCTGGACTTTGGTGGCTAAGTGTGATGGAGTTTGAAATGTTATTACTCCCACCAAAGGATAAAAACTTTCCATGATTTATCTTCAAAGCCTTGAAGAAAGGCTGTTGCATGCGAGTCTGTCAAAACATCTCACACTTTGCATCTGAATGTAATTATGCCATTCAAAGAAAAATCATGCATCCTTGATTACACTTGCAGTAACAACTATAAGCTGCTTTATTAAATAAAAAAACCAACAAACAAAATTTGAATTTCTTAGAGTTTCACTAGTCATAGAAGCAGCATCTAGCAAAGTAAAAACAGACAGAGTGTTGATATTTATATAGTAAAAGTAAGTTCAGGTCAAAGGTCAGGGCACAAAGGTACCAGTATTTATGAAGACTGGGCAGTATGTCAAAGGTCACTGACAGAAAACCTGTCATTTGCCACTGGTCAACAGCCTTTCTTCCAGCTTTCAATAGACTGGTATTTATGGAAAATGACAAAGTGGGGGAATATACCTGTAGCTAGCACACAATGAAAGCATTGTATGAAACCTATAGTTATTTTGTGTGACCTTCTTGCCTTGGATGAGTGCTAATGCTAGATGTTTACTAAAAATTAAAGCACTTTTTTTTTCCTGGAACCGTATTTGTAATGTCTTAAATAATTTGAGTGACCTTTTTCTCGAGGGTACCAACCCTGTAGTTAATTCGGTCTCGTGGGAACAATGGGAAGGCTGTATTAGCAAAGCTGTTCATTTATGCAACCACGACTTTCAATTACAAAATGGACATGGAGAGAGCAGCAAACAATTGTACTGGATGAATTCACAAAGGGCCAAATTTTGATAAACAAGGAAGCCTTAAGTATTTGAGAAGATGAAGTTAGTTCCTCCACGTAGATAAATAATTTACCTTGCAACGAGAAAAATTACTCCAGTACAATCAGTATTTATAAGTAAATCACTTCACAACTCTTCCATTCAAACATTTGAGATGTCAAATTCTTATTTCAAGCAATGCTATATGCCAGCAAGACAAAGCAATTTCAAGAACAACTGTACTATAGTAGGTTTTCTCATTTAAAATAAAATACCCTAGATTGAACCTTGTTGTTCAAATATATAGCTCAGCACATACTGGTTGGTCACCCCTTACTGTAGGAAATTCAGAAAGAAAAAAAAAAGTGACTAGACCCACAAAGATAGCAATTAAATGTAAAACAACTTTGATTGCTATCCTGTTTTCCCTGTAATGCAAGCATGTGAACATGGTGGCACCACAGATTTATTCAAACAAGCGATGATCGCACAGATTCTGGCTACTGAAAATTATTACATGGATGATCTTACTTTTTCTAATTCAGCTGAATGTTTAGAGTCATCTCTAGTATCTTCATTTATAAGAAAGGAATTATTCTCCACCATAAAAATGTAATGGCTAAATAAAATGTTAACTTTGTAACTCAGGAGATCAAGAGAGGTTGGATGGCCAGTTTAAGGTAGATCTATTCTTTTAGGACCTGATCCAAAGCCCACTGAGACTCCTATTGGCTTCCATGGGCTTTGCATCTGCCCCATGGAACCATCCCAGATTGTCTTAAAATATAACATCTTCCCTTACTTTAGAAGCATATTTTACCTGCATTAGCTCTGTCAAGTCCTTTCTTGCCTCTTCAGATATTAGACATTCAGAAACAATTTTCAAGTTCTTCTTTCATATAACTGCAGCTATTTCTAATAATTTATTATGCTCACTCACAAACATATTGCACTCGTCACAGTACATTTATCTACAATAATTATCCCCCTCCCCTCCCCCCCACACAGACCACCTGCAGTACCCTCCACAGACCACAGGTTGGGGGCCATTGCATTCGAACATTATGCAGGCTAGGAGATTAACTTCTAAATTGAATAACTTATGTTTGGGATATGTATATATTATGTATTGGGTTTGAACCCCTTTCTGCATTTTCTTAATTGTATTTTAGGCCATTATATTGCTTAACTACCTGCTTCATAGTACATCACATATATTTGCTTATGGATATAATCTGACCTTAGGTCAAGCCTGGATATAAAAGATCTTATTTGTTTTGGCAGCTCACCATTGTTACAGTATCTTAACTTGCCCCTTAAAAAAACAGACAGTGATCAGAAGCATAGTGCAGGTTCATTAGGACATGATGTCATTTTGCAAGGATTACCAACACTGTTTTAAATATACCCCTGAGAAAATACGAAGGTGGCAACATGAGCTCACAAATTGGAACTGAAAGCTTTTAATTCCCAAATGTTGCACTTCTATTGTCAATGATTCTTGGAGATGCTATTTTATTGTGAACTATTAAAACCTGAGCATAAACAAAACACAAATAAAGGACAGTACTTCCAAAAAGCAGGAACTTATCCAGGCTTTTGGAAAAAGGCCAGACAAAGGGCTTCAAAGAAGGCAAAGACCAATCTGTACTGCATAAACAAAGGTAGATTAATAATAGCTTTGATGACCCAGGTTATTTTTTTGTTTTTAAGGGGACTAATTAACTCACAGATTCTAAGATCAGAAGAGACAAATATGATCATCTAGTCTGACCTTCTGCACAATGCAGGCCACAGAACCTCACCCACTCACTCCTGTAATAAATTTCTAACGTATAAAAGAATTATTAAAGTCCTCAAATCATGGTTAAAAGCAGGGGTGGGTAACATTTTTGGCCAGTGGGCCACATAATATGCATGGCCCCTTATAGTGGGCTGGGTGGGGAAGTGACCACACCACCCATGTGGTGGAAGAGGCGGAGCTAGGAGGGGAAGTTTGCGGGAATGACTACACCACCCATATGATGGGAGGAGAAGGGGCTAGGAGGGAGAGTTTGGGGGAGAAAGGGTGGAAACAGGAGGGAGAGTGGCGGCACTCCGCACCACTAGATAAGCTCTTGCTGTGCTCTGGTTAGGGGAAGGGGTGGAGCCTGGAGGGGAGAATGGTGCCTCACTCCATCCGGGTCCTGCTGGGCCCACATAGTGGGAAGGGGTTGCGCCAGGGCTCAGCTGGTGGGCCAGATTAAAGGCTCCCATGGGCTGGATCTGGCCCGCAGGCCAGAGTTTGCCCCCCTCTAGTTTAAAGGCTTTAAGATACAGAGAATCCACCAGGAAGTGAGCTGTGCCCCATGCTAAAGGAATGCAATGCCCCACCCCCTGAACCTTTGCCAATCTGTCCTGTGGAAAATTCCTTCCCAAGCCCAAATATGGCGATCAGTTAAACCGTGAGCATGTGGGCAAGACTCACTAGCCAGACACCCAAGAAATAATTTTCTCTAACATCTCAGAACCCACTTCATGAAATGTACCATCTCAGGCCACTAGCACATCTATCACCAGTAGTCCGTATTTGGAATAGCATTACTGAATCTGGAATAGTTGTTAGAATCTTTCTGCTAATGCAAAAACCAACATTTGACACTGTCGTAGCTTTTGATGTTTTGGTGTACTCAAACAACCAACCAACCCCTTCTCCCCCCCCCCCAACAAAACAAACAAAAAAACCACCGAACAACTCATGGTTAGAACAATATTCTGAACCGCTTTAACAATAGAAAGATGGCATCAATACCAATATCTCTGTCATCAGAAATTTTAAAATGTACCCAAACCCACCTTAATGGATCATCGATATCTTGTGATTAAAACTCAGGTTTCTTATTGGATCCATAATGCATAGTACAGAGAAACAAGTAGCTTCAGTTGTTAAATGTATGAGATAAAGCAAACAAAACCTGATCACAGGTAAAATGAAAACACCTCTAAATGTCATATTGCCTAAGGAGGGAAACAGAGAGTCATCACTTGACTTTAATTCTTTGCTGTCACACTGGAATGGAATGGCTTTAACTTGAAGTCCCCCCCATCCTAAAGCAAAATATATGCTTGGTACATGGGGCGATACCTGCCGCTCACTCATTCCCTTTGGAGGGAAAATGCACTTAGCAGTTGTAACTTGTTATCCTGTAGCAGATAATGATTAAGGGATATGCTCCTGATTGCACCTTATTTTTGGGAAACCATGCCAAGCTCTTTTAAAGCATATTCAAAATGTTAGCAAGCCTTATTTTCTGAAATTTACCATTCCTTGATCCCTTAAGAGTAGAAGGTGTCACACCTTAGAGTTCTTTTTAGACTCTTTTTTGAGAAGATCAGATAAAACTTTCACTTTGATGAAACAGGTACTACACATTAAATAGTATAATTGGGCTCATGTTATTTAAAACTGTTCAACAGTTATGCACATGCTTTACCTATGGTGTCACATACTTGCTGTTATGCTGTCCCAGTTGTTAGATGTATTAAGTTTGAGAAAAGATGGAAGCCAGTTTCATTTCCTTGTAGTTTTCCTGTTTTAATAAGACATATAGTATGACATTACTCAGCAATTTGGATAGGGATTATTCTCCCCAGTTTTAAGACTTACTCTTTAAAGGGTCAGTTGATCAACACATTTAGATTTCTTCAAGTGTCTGTACCAGTAGCAATTAATTATCTGCATATATTTTTAGTCAGAAAAATGCCCTCAAAGTACTCTATGGACAAATATGTCATTTGAAAATACACACATCGTTTGCTTTGTTTTGAGGAACATTCATACACTAGAGGGCAGAAAACATCTGGGGTTTCTTGGGTATACTGCTACCTTGAAAGCAACATGTTTCCCTTCTATTGCTACAATACTATGCATGTATATAATGAGCATGGTGTTAAAATTTATGGGGACAGAAAAGAAAATATTGATCCCATCAGTACATCAATATCAGTAGGTGAGGGTTACATAAAACCTTAGCCAGTTTCACATGGCATTAAATACTAAATGCTAGCTAGTTATCAAATACATTAGAGATTACAATATAAGCCCAGGAAAAATAAACAACAGTAATGGCCCTGCTTTATTGCTGGCCTGATATTTGATTGCTTAGTCTATTTTCATACCCACTCATCCACCCCTTCCTTTTTTAAAAGTATGCCCCTTGTTGCAAACTGCAGCAGGTTACTTTTCCTGTCCTAGATGAATGAGAAAACCACCCCCAATATACATAGTAAAAATTCCTACTGTAGTTTGCATATTCAAAGTGTTCTACAGACATTGACTTATTTACAAAAGATCTCTGGGAGGTAGGCAGCTGCCAAAACACATGCATTGGGTTAGTAGCAGAGTCAAGGCAAGAACTTAGCAACACTTGGTTCTCCAGTCCATTTATGCTTATCCTGCTAGACCAATGTTTCTCAACCAGTGAACCTCAGACATAGTACAGGTGTTCTGTAAGTCACCCTGACTCCTCTCCATTGGGGAGTTGGAAAGAGAAATTTGATGCCCCAGCTGCAGCAAAGCTTCGAGGAGTATGGCAGTGGACATTGACACACACCTGGAAGCTTTGCTACAAACTGAGGCATTTTAAATCTCCAACCACTGTTACCAGTTTTCCACCCTCCCTCCCTCCCGAGAATGTTTTCCCAGTTCACTAAAGGTTGAGAAGCACTGTGCTAGACTACAGCGCCTGTCAGGCACATTGATTCAGATACTTATTTGAAACTGAACATCAAAAACTTGGACCATGCATCTTTTATTTGGTGGTTCTAGTTACTTGACTATCTTTCAATATCTGCACTTGGGATTAAAGACATTAAAAACTTGATCACCCTATTAACTTCCACACAGTCACTAAGGCTTCAGCTCATAACAAGGCATACCAGCTTAGAATATGGTCTGCATACAACTAGATCTTAGAAGCAAAAAGCCTACTTTTATATTTATGTTTTCCAAACACACTTTCCATTCAATGAGATGTGTGTCTATTAACATGGACTTGCAGGTTCAGCTAGCCATGTAAGTGACAAAATTGAGAGGTAATGCATAAGATACATTCCCCTCCACTTCCAGGAAAACCAAAATGATGCACAAGCACTCTTTGTTAGTATCTTAATACACAGCATCTGAGTTAAGCAAAAATATAACAAAACACCCCCCAGACCTCCCCTCATCTTACAATGCAGTTGGGGTACTACCATTCTCCCTTGGCTAAAAGAAATACTCTCTCAATTATACTCTCATTCTGCCCTTTTATGTGGCTCAGAACACCTGGCAGCAAACTGCTGTTTTTCACAAAATTAGTCTTTAATCCTCACCAGTTGCATTATCACCTGTTCTGCTTGTAAATCCCTGGCCCTGCTAGTTTCTCCAATTAACATGTTCTTACTCATCTCCCTCCAGCAGGTTGTGGGGAAGCAACATTTCCACTAAAGAATTAAATCTCACCTGGATTATTTGCAGGTTTTATCATATCCAGGGTTACATTTCCATCTTAAAAATATTGCTTTCTACACATTAAATCCGTACAGAGTGTGATCAAATGTTGTGCTCTTTATGAAGCAGGAGCTTCCTGAGTTGAGAAAATAGATACCCTATTCCTTGTATTGTATTACCAATCTGCATATTATGAGCCTCCCTAAGATGACAAATGTTACATACAAATGTTACATACATGACAACTAGATCAGATAAAATATTCTTCAGTTGTTGTTAACAGATCATTAATAGAGCTATGCTATGTTGCATCTCTGCAACCAACGTCTACAAAATTAGATTCCCCAGCAAAGCGATTAAATGAAGTAATTTGGTAAAGAAAACCTTGTCGCTGTTAATTATTTGATGTGATAGAACTCCACAGAGATGGTTGTTTCTTTCAAGAGTCTGCCTTTCTTTATCCATCTACAGGATGGCTGCAGCAATTGTCTCCTGAAATGGTCGATTAAGGAAACTCACAGGCACAGTGGGCCCAGGGAGAGACCTGATGAATCACAAGGACTTGCCCATGTGACTCTGCTCTCCATTTTGTCTCTGTAAAATTACACTAACAACATGGAATAGGAAAAGGACCGCACCAGAAGCTGCACCGCACTTGCCAGTCGGCCCCACGCACCACCTCTGGGGCCGACCAGCCAAGTTACAGACAGCCTCTGGCCCCAGGTCCTTCCCCTCAGCACTGGCCTGCCCGCACAGGGTCAGGGCCCCAGGGGTGGAGGAGGCCCTGGGGCTCAGTGGCCCCTGATCTGCCTCTTGCTGTGTAGAAGTCTGGGCTGGAGTTTTGGTGCTAGAACCCCACCTCACCCTTGGAGGGTCACAGCAGCTGGACATATGCCCTGCAATTTCATAGAATGAACCAGAGATAGTCAATATAAGCCAGCCACGGATCTCTAATCACAGCATAGATACACCTCCAATGGTTGGCCCATCCTTCCTCTTTGCATGCTCCTTGCATTACGCACACTACAAGTCTCAGATCAGTGATATTTCCTTACCAGCCTCCTAAAAACAGACAGAGATATAAGTGTACCACTGAGCCTCCTAACTCATGATCTTGTCATTGCACATTTCTTTTCTACCATACATTCTAAGGTGTTCTGGATGAACATATAGTCTTCCAAGTGAGGCACTGGAAGCCCCAGCTCTAGAAATACTTTAAAAACTATTTCACAACCTCTCATTTAGTCTATTTGTATTTTTCTGATATTCTGACCAGTATTTATCATTACAACTTCTAGCCCATGCCCTGCTAAATCATTCTTCCTTTTAGAAAACTGGTGATGGCCATCTGCTTAGCCTGGCTTGGACATTGGGAGAGTGTGTATAAGTAGCTCCAAGAATCCTCCGTCCTGTAATGAACGCTGCAGGAATTCAAAGGGTCTCTATGTGGGTACCTGGGTTTGTTGGCCTGTGTGAAACTCACTTAGGCATTAGGGCCAAAGTTAGCCAGAGGGGATATAACTTGCATATTATTCTGGATTTGGCCTGGTGAGGCTAAGAGAATTTAAATAAATAAATTGAAAGGAAACCCCAGCAAAGGAATACAGTTAGTCAAAGTTTCTGTAACACATTGAAGGGCCTGACTTAAAGTGTCAGTTCTGCCAATTTCAACACCCTCTAGGCTGAGTATGACATGGTATCTCAGTGAATGACTATGGACATTTTAAATGGCTACATTCATGTTTAACCCATGCTCAAAAGCATTGTCCCATATGAGGGAAAAAGTGATTCATTAAGCTTAAGTGACTTGCTTGTTTATCCTGTTTCTTTTGAAAGTTGAGGACGACTTATGCATCTTGAGAGGTAGAAAAATGGGTGTGCCCTACTTCACTAAATGTATAAATAAATGTTTAGAATGTTGGGAAGCCATTGCCCTTCTTCCCCCACCCAGAGATATGCAAAAATAACAGTAACAACTTTATTTTGCTTGGTTTGAGTCTATTAACTACTGGATAAACATGAGAAAATCTGATTTGCACTCCTGGGCAAAAAATTCCTAGATCATTTTCCATCATGCTCTGGAAGTGTTGATATTGACCTGCAGGCCAGTTCTGAAATCCAGTAGCACTTGTCCAAACAAACAGTACATGTTCACTAGAGCTCCTGTGCAAACAGAGTAGAAAATACAATACCAGTTACAGGTTTCTCATTTGTTCCTCTATTTAAACAAGGTTAGCGATATTTTAATGGAATCAATTTTCAGTCACATTACATATAGAGACCAATTATGGTTTGAGGCTTTATGGGGTAAAGTTTGATAATATTTCTTATTGAATTGAGAATGCTGATGAAAATATTCCTTTTCTTCTGGTCCTAGATCACTAAGTGGTTTTCCAGTATCCCCCACAGCATTTTGGTACAAATACACAAGAGGACTTGGGCATCTCATCACCACTTCATGTACTTACATTCGGCATTTAGGCACCACTGCCCAGTGACCACTTACCCCAGCTGAAGGTGCTTACGTTTCTGCCTTTGAGCATGCACAGTTACCTCAGTCCTGACGGCTAGCACCTATCCAATGTCGAGGTACCAGTGGGTTCCTCAAACATTCCTCCACCTAGCTTTCCTGCAGGATCTGGACACACAATACCATGCAAAATGACGCAGGGAGGGGAGTGGAGAAAAAGAGGCCAAGAGATGACATTTGTGGTGTCCCTTCTAATGTTGAGCCTAGTGGTTAGGATGCAGGAGACCCTGGGTAAGTTCCCCATGCTGGCTGACATGTGGTATGGATTTGATACTGGGGTGTCACCTCTCAAATGACTGCTCTAGCCACTGGATTATAGTCACTCGTTCTGTCCTACTGCAGTGAAACACAGTGGAACAGCATCAGAGGTTAGCGCCATCACCAAAGGTGGGAAACCCAAGATCAAATCCCTGCTCCCTATCAGTTTCATGAGGGTGGAGGAGAAAGCTTCTCTCTCCTCAAACAATAAGGAATTTAGGGCCCAACGTAGGACTGTATAGTCCCCTGGGTAAGTTTCAAAGTTTGGTGCTGCAGTACCGTATGTCTGTGGATTTCTCTTTTTATGACATTACCTGGATTTCGTTCCAGACCCCAATTCTATTTGCCTCAAGTCAAATACTATTTGATTTCCTGGGGGAAATCTGGGGAAAAATGCATATGCATATATCTGCCATGTTCTCTGCATTGAAGCATCGTAGACACTGGAGTTCGACCTGAATAGAAAAACTCAGATCTAGACTGGGATATCAAACCAACCACTCAAAGTTCAGGGATGTTCAGATCCATACCAACCCAATACAGAAACTATCTTAGGAATTCAGAAGTGGATCTAGATTTGGATTATGGAGCCCTGAAAAATTTAGAGGAATTTCAATTTAGGAATTTAGTTTTGTTCCATAATATATCCTATCACAAGTCCCTAGAGCCACATCCACCTGTCTATAAATTTGCAGTTAATACAGCTATGCAATTGGTTAGGTTTGTGCAAACAATTCATATTACACCGATGGAAATGCCCTATATAAATTATTAGGAATACCAGTTGTGAGATTCTAGGGCATTACCTATAAGCAATTCTAAAATCTTACAGAACTGATATTTCCTATATTTTTTTCTGAATTCTGTAGAATTCTATAGCAGAGATGCAATTCTCTAGTAAATTCTTTAGGATGGTTCAAAAACCTCTATGGAAAGGTTATAGTTCTGTATAGGAATTTTTAGAATTCTATACAAATTTTCTACAGGGGTAAAAAAAAAAAAAAAGCATAGACTTAGTATTGTAATGTTTTCTTACAACACGGGACATTACAAACCAAGAATCTAATCATGTACATGAGTGCTTTGCAAATGATAGTAAATATACTAACTACTCCACTGAATAGAGTTAATTTAATGTGCCTAAGTATTCACAGGATGTTTGCCTAAAGGTCTGATTCTGTAAGATACTAAGTTCAATGGGAGTTTTAGGGGTGCTCATCAGCTCTCAACAGGTATCTAAGTTACCTGCTCTGAAAGAATAAAGGCAGGCAGGCAGATGAACAGACCACCCTCCAAATCATCAAACCAATGTAGATATTCACCATACTTTTCTCACTGTGCAAATTAGCACCTCCACTCTGGTGCTTTCAAATATCTCTACTTCTTCTAGCTATGTTTACTAATGTCTATATTTAATCTAAATTATACTGTGCAGTTCTTTAATAATGCAAAATTAAGATGCCATTTCTCTGCACTCCTGAGGCATATTACAAATAAGGCTATTCAGAAGGGGAAAAAAAAAAAAAAGAAGAATCTGACCTAAATTAACAGGTTTCCTCCTACCTTGGAAAAAGTTGCCTCTATGTTTTCTTAGGATAGAAGTCTGTTAGTTTAGCTCAATGTCACTCAAACTCTAAGGGTTAAAAGGTCAGAGCTTGTTTACCTTAGTAACCAGTTAAAAAGATGGAGGACCAGGCTCTATGATTCTGAAGAATGATATCCAAGATATTAAAATATGCAGTATTTTGAAAATTAAGCAAATGCTCCAGTATTATTTATCTACTTTTTATATTATCATCAATAGAGTGAATAATCACAAGAGGATTAAGGGCATCAATAAATCATTTTCAAATATGAAGTCTGCATTCAGATGTCCATACCTCAGAAAGGAAAGATCAGTTTTAGTTCCAGTCTGCTCTTGTTTTCTAACCTGAGACATTATTGGGATTGGCACAGCTGACCACAAAGTACAATAGGGAAATTGTGGGCTGTGAAAGAAAAATGTGAATCTGAACCACTAAGAATCAGTATTTTGTCACTTGCTTTTATTAAGCCATCCCATCTAGGAGACCAGCATATTCATTTTTAAGACAGCAGAGGTAACTCCTGTTCCCTCTTTCTAGATCAAAAGCATACACATGAAAAATGCTTGCATTGAATTTGCCATTTCTTTCAAAACTAATGAGTAATCTTTCCCCCTTCTGTTTATGAAATCAAATAGGACTCATGAACTCCTTTACCAGATTTTTATGTGAAACCTCATCTTGGTCCTAATCAAGATTATACTGCCGCACCAACTCAGTTTAATGTACTAGCTCTTTAGTCCTGTCAATCAGCTTCAAAGAAGTTAGAGATACAGTTTCAACTGCACTGTATCAGATTAAAGATATGGTGCACAATTACCATCTCTGATTACACAGTGTGGGCCAGATCCTCCACTGATGTAAATGAGCCTAACTCCATTGAAGTCATCTGCTTCTTCCAGAGAGGATTACTAAAGAGTTTCCGCTTAAAAGGTCAAAAAGAAAAGTATTTACATACTGCATTTTAATAGTCACTGTCTTGGATCTCAATCTGAAAAAAAGCTCTGCAAAGTATGCCTTTTTCACCACTCTAAAATTGGCCTTACCTTCCTAACAAACCACACTAACTGGAGAATTAATGTAGAACAAAGAAGATAATTATTTCATGATACAAAATTTCACTTATCACACGTAGACTGTGATATATCAAGGCCAGAGGGCAATAGGAGAGCCATTGAAGAGAGGTGAGAAGCTACTTAGCTCTATAACTTGTTCTAAATATGATGGAACACTGATATAGAAAATGCAACAGTCTTATCCATTCATTATTGATTCTGATTTCTCAAAGAGCTTTCAATATGGGGGAGGGGGGAGTGTTGCCATTCACCATTGTTTTCTATTGACTCCCAGAGACTGCTAACAGAATTACTGCTACTTTTCAAAAGCCCTGTCTGACTCTTTTGAAGAGAATAATTTCTCTAGTCACTGTCAATATGGAGAACAGGAAAAAAATATATATGGATACTTGCATAAAAAACTTACTGAGAGAATCAATTATTTTTCTTTGAGGGGTTCAAATTTTGGTCTTTTTATCTTTACCCACCTCAGACTCTCTTTGATTTTTGAATTCCTACAGTATCACTGAGTTTCCACCTATCAAAATGATGCCAAAATTCATAGTTGATGCAAGACCACTAGTGCTTGCTGAGAATTTTACCCTGACTGGCTTAAATGGTTGGTAAACGTTAGCAAATAATTTAGAGACTGTACTCTAAGGAAATATGAAATCAGTCAAGCTTCAAGCAGTTCTTGTGTTTCATGGTGGACATCTTGCATAGCAGTTGAGAGCACATGAAGAAGGTCCAGTTGATTGACACTGGCTTTTTAGCTAAATGGAAGAGCTGAGATCAACATTTGTGGCTCAGGAAACCTCTAAAAATTATATGGAAAATTTTATGATGGCTTTTAACAGCATAACCATTTAGTCCAGTCCTGCTCATCTAGAGGTTCTACCTGCAAATTCAGATATGAAGGGATGAGAAACTCAAGCTCTGCACATGGTGTCACCCTAAATGCTGATCCTATGCTTTTCCTCTTTGTGTAGCAATGCTCTATAGCATGTGCCACCTTGACCAACACCAGAGTTTGATCTGGAGATCTCCAGTCCTAAAAGTGTGAGTCTCTAGAACTTTAGTAAATCCCACATAAATGTTTCAAATCCCTAGATATTAATTCCTTCCAGGTTTTCTTTCTTAGATGCATTGAGCTTCAACTAAGTGAAAGATTTCATTCTAAATAGCTCCCCTCTTAAGTTAATATCTCTGGGTTTTAAACCATTCCTTAACAAAATCTGTAATTATGTATGATTGGCATATCACTATCTTCAGTAGCAATTAAACCAATAGGTTTCTATAGGAATTACTTTAAAAAAGAACTAAGCAATTTATTAGAGAATAGTATCCATGCTGTTGGATTTCTTAAGCCGTTCCATAGAATTCAATAATATTGATAATTATTTATTACATTGGATGTTTCCAAAAAAACTATGGGATGATTATCGTTCCATGAAATTCTACAGAATTTTCCCAGATGAGTATTAAGTGGTTCCTAAAGCCCATCTAAATCCCTAATACAGTTAAATCTTGTAGCCATATGAAGCCTTGTCCAAAGTCAAATGAAATTAATGGGTGTCTTCCTATTTAAATATAAACTGATGACAATTGCCTCTAAGTGTCTTGTAAATTCTAAAAGCAAACCGGGGTGCTTGGTTTTTCTCTCTCCCTTCATTCCTCAGCTACAGGTATTTTTTATGTTTGTGGCTATTATGAGAAAGGTATCATTTCATTCTGAAGAGGGAGGATGATCATGGTCATTCTTGGAGTGAGTTTCTCAGATGTGAGACAGTAGTGTGAAAACTCTGGCTCCAGTGTCCCCTAAGCTCACTCTGTATTATTATGGTGCTGTCCAATAGTCACAATCAGGAAGCTCATCATGCTAGGTGCTGTACAAAAACATAAGCCCTTCCCTGAAGAGGTTATAATTTACTTT
This sequence comes from Pelusios castaneus, assembly GCA_007922175.1. Lineage (NCBI taxonomy): Eukaryota > Metazoa > Chordata > Testudines > Pelomedusidae > Pelusios > Pelusios castaneus. The sequence continues at coordinate 12,106,904 of ML685789.1, forward strand.
GAGGCAAGATCCAACAAGTAAGTGCAACAAATAGAAATGGGTAAAATTTTTCATGCATTTTTTTTATCTGAGATTAGCTGGTACCAACTGTTTCTCATCTATGCATTGATAAGGCATCACAACATCCTTGTAATTGCTCTTGTATCTTTATTCCATTGTACATCAGTACAAATGGAGATTTCTAGTTAGTTAAAATACAGATGGACTATCCATTTTATTCTTCTAAGATCTAGATTCTTTGCTAAGAATACTACTAATAAATGACAACAGTCAATGGAGATCTCACCTTGGCTACATCACTCAAAATTTTCCTTCCGTCCCGCAACACAGTATCACCTTAACCTTGTTTTAAACCCCTACTCCATGACCAAGGCTCTTGGGCTTTTAAGCTGGTCTCCTAAAGAAACGAATCATTGCTTTATAAATGGGGTGCCTCTTCTGAGTTACAAAACAAACAACCCCCCGCCACCCCAGGTTACATCTATACCATGACCCCATGGTGAGATTCCCTTGCTTGTATATACATACTCACCTGAAGCCATCAGATACCTTCACAGAATATGTAAGCCATGCCTCCACTGCTGCTACAATGCATACAATATTTATGCTAGCTAGCTCAGTGCAAGTATGTGTATCCAAGCAGAAGAATCACACCCTTAGCTTGTAGGCTTAGACTACCAAATGCTATTCTTATTTACACTGGTGGTAATACAGAGTAACTGCATTTAACTTAATAGATCCTTTAGATTTACACTAATGCAGCAAAGAACTAGGCTAATAATCACCTTGAAACTAAGGTACTGCTTTCATTCCTAAATCCCAGCGCATATCACCCAGTAGGAGAACTTACTGTTCTGCAAAGATATGACTTGATCTGTTTATGTTGCTGGACAAGACATTAGTTGAAGAAAACCCACATTTTGCCTGTTGGCTTCTTTATCCTTTCTTTACACTGTACTGTTGTGACAGGAAATGGCAAACAGATGCCCTAGTGACCCTTTGTTCCCCTGAGGGGACCAATCAAAGTGCAACATGTGGTCACCTCATTTGGGCAGGAGCCAAAGCCTGTACTCTTTAATTGGCTGTTCAGTCCCCTACAGCTGCAACAGATTAGTGACAAATTCTCTTCAAATAAAGCTGTGCTTTTTCTGTCTCTCCCCCCCCCCCACTTTGGTTTGTTTTTATCATGCCTGGAGAAAAAAGGGAAGTTAATAAAAATGTCAGGTAGGCACACAAAATACCATTCATTATTAAACAGCAATAAAACACTGCATTGATGTGTGTAAAGAAACAGGCGAAAAGGGTGGTAGAGAAATAGAATCCCATGAATCATTACAAAAGTTTGCTCTGTTTTTTTCTGCTAGACTTTGTGATATATTTCCTTTTTACCTGAATATTTTAAGTCCTTAACATAGGGCCAAACTCCCACCCTTCCTCCAAGAGCTACAGGTGTGTATGGCTGAAAGATAGTGAAACCTGTATGGCTTTCTCGATGTCACTGAGAAAAGAGGTTTCAGGCAAGTTGAAGACCCAGGGGAGTCGTAATAACACTATCACTCCATAGGCTGGGAAAGGGGCCAGATGGATGGTAATGAGAGCTGGGGGGAGGGTGTTATATCTATAAGGATGCACAGACTGCAAACTTCCTTTGAAAGTGGCCATAGAGCTGGTAAATGGATACTCCATGACCTGTCTGTAGAGAGTATTCTCACCCCCAGCTCTCATTTCTCTGTACACACATGCCCTTTTTCCCAGCTTTTCAGCAGTTACGAGGGATTTACAGTGCCTTTTTTCACTTCAGAATTATTCATAGTATGCCATCTTTTCCATTGCTTTATATTTGGGGAAGAATTTTTTAGAAAGTAAATTTTATATGCATAACTAACTAGGAATGTCTCAAAACCAAGTCTCCGGATCTGTATATAAAAATCTTGTGCACAAAATCGAGGATACTAGAAATCCTAATCTAGTCTGAATGCAACTGCCCATCTCTTTACCTAATCATTTCAAAAATGCTGTTTGTGGGGGGTGGGGGGATTGGTTCTTTTTGTTGGTGGTGGTTGTTAGGAAAGTGAATAGCCACTCATGTGTGCATGTCATCTAGAAGAGCGTAACCAATACAATCTCTTTCACATGCACCCAGGACCCCAAATAATACTATGATTAACTATAAGGGAAATCATGTTTTGTTATTTTATTTAGAGACATGATCTGATGTCCCAAAGCCAACAGCACACACTGAAGAGCCTGCCTTTTGTATGGTATATTCATTACAGAAGAGCTATTACATACTATACATTCAGCATCGACAGCTCTAGCTAATTTTCCAGCTGAAATTCTAAACAGATTTTTACTCCATCTGCTTTAGCTAGAGCTACCTCTGAATTCAATTTATTCTTAGGGAAAAATTATAGTGGGGGCTGACAGCTATCTGTACCTTTAAGATCTGGACTTCCAATTTCTGAAAACCTGAGAGCAAATGCTACTTCCCACTAGACATGGATCTGTAGTTTTTAAAAATAAAAAAACCAAAAATGCTCTGGAATACGAATTGTCCAAAGCTTAGTGATGGGAGAGAAGAGTCAGAAAAAAAAAATCTGAGCTTGAATCAACAGTTGGATTCCTTCCACCCTCCCCTTTCAATGTTTCAAAGTGTTCAGACCTGAGGGTTTACTCTCAGGCTATTGCCAACCTCAAGCAGATTAGAGATTCACTTTGCCATGGGATGTGGTAATGCCTGTTCCTTCTCTCTCTTCCTAATTATCTGGTTTTGGTTTTTCACAGTAGGGAACCTTGAATAAAAAATCAAAGAACAATGGAGGAGTGGAGTAAATCTTTGTGGAGATTCAAATCTTTAATACGATTGTAACGCTTCCAAGCGGAGTCTAGTTATATCTGTTCACATGAAAGGGTATTTTCTCCTCAGTGTATGCATTGTCATTCACTGATGTCGCATGCATGCATGCCTTGCAAAGGAAATACATCCCTAACATATTCACTTATTCCTCTGCATTTACTTCAGAGTTACCTTTAAAGTTCTATCCGCGAGAGTGGATAGGTGTTTACTGGGTATTTCATCACATCAAAACCAAATGTAATGTCTTGTAGTGCTACATATAGCTCTTTCTAGGGCAGCAAAGTGATTTTACATCACTTTTTTTAACAGGCTACCAAAGGCATGGGGTTGAACCCAGCATAAGTTCTCATCATCCTCAGATTGCTGTCTTCCCACAAACAGAAAAACAAAACAAAAGCAGGATTTATGTCTCACTGATTCAGAATTGAATTCTTTAGGCAATAAAGCGAGACTCCCGTGTACTGGCTTTTTCCTCTAGTCAGATAAACTGGGATGTATTTGAGGAAAAAGAGATTGCGAATTCAATAAACAGGTGGCAAAAAATTTATCAATCTTCCTCTCACTTCCAGCAATCAAAAGCTGCAATTTCTTCATTAAAAAGTGTTTTTTCCATTACCCATGACAATTGCTAGCTCACTGAATACTGGAACACATCACCAAAGGGAAATATCTACAGAGGCATAAGCAAAGCCACACAAATGTGTGCACAAAGTACCCAATATATGATGGCTGCATATAGGCAGGTGGGTTTTTCCACAAGTATATAGTGAACCCTAATTTGTATGACTAATTGGACTACTTGCATAACCTTAATTAGATGCATAGTTGCTTGGAAATTTGGCCCTGAACCTGCTACCTCAAGTATTCTTTACAAAATTGTAGAAATACATGTTTTAAAAAAGATTATTTTATATGTTCTCAGTTCAACCTATATTTAAACATCATTAATCCATGAACTGAAGGCTTCAGTTTAGCCAGATAACTTCAGGATCATGCAGCTTTCCAATGCCTGTCTTGTCCTGTTTTATTGTACAACTATGCACATGGAACACTTTGGCTATGTCTACACTAGAAAAAGTTTGGTCGACATTGTTAAGTTGACGTAATATGGTCAACTTTAAGTCGACTTAAAGTCAACCTTATTAAGTCGACTTAACAAAGTGGACTAAGTCAACATAACTTTAAGTCGACTTAGTCCACTTTGTTAAGTCACCTAACCACCCTTAAGTTGACTTAATAAAGTCGACTTAAGGGTTACTCCATGTCCACACCGTACTTAAGTCAACTTAAAGAGTCGACTTAAGGTTTAAGTTGTCCTAATGGGTGGTTCTTATTAAGTTGACTTAAGGAATTTCTTAAGTCGACTTAATGAAAGTCTGGTGTAGACAGGGAGTAATTTTGGTCAACTTAAGCCTCCTTAAGTCGACCTAAATTGCTAGTGTAGACATACCCTTTCAGAGGAGACACCATAAATCTGCTCCCACACTGCTTTGGCTAAACACAAGCCTTCTAGCCCCTTGGGAGTAGAAAACAATAGACTTCCACGTTGTCCACCTCAGCAGCTTCTCAGAGCAAATACATATGAAGAGAAGAATGTGTGTTATGGGTGTGGTGAGGACAGAAGTTGTCTGAAGTGGGCTTCACCCTGCTTAATTTCCTGGCATCCTGATTTGGCATCTGGCTTCCTGAATTCCAATTTGGCTCCTGCCTCTGACTTAGCCCAACTCATGCTTCTGATTGGCAGTTTAACTCCGGCTTCCCACCTTCTGATATCCTGATCCAGCACAAAGTGGAGAAGCAGGAAGAGGGATGATGAACAGGAAGTTAGTTGGCATTGGTAGCAATGGTTTGTCAGATGGGTATGCTCCCAGGGCTTAGCTAGGGAACAATGGAAAGATGGGGAGGTGCGAATGGCTGAGGGAGAAAAAAAATGGAGTTCCAGCTTTTGCTGGAAAAATGGGGATTGGGTGGATATTAAAGTTAAGTTTACACAGCTTCAGTCCCATGGTAAGAAGCAGTAATGAAGAAGGGCCAGATTTCCAAAAGCTATCAACACCTTAAATGAATTTTAAGATCTTCTGAAAATTTAGCTTATGTAAACTTTATTAAAAGTATGTAAAATACATTGGTTAAGTTTTTTCAGGACAAGAGAAAATGTGGGAGGGGAAACAGACTTCCCAAAGGCCACACAGCAAGTCACGCCTAGAACCTCAATCTCCCGTGTCTCAGTTCAGGGCCCTGCCTACCCCACCACTATGAAACCTCTTTCAGATACCACTCCTACATTTCCCCTTGTGTCCTATTCCATTTTGTTAAACTCTTCCTCGCTCTGTATTAGGTTTTTTTGGAGAGTGTTACTATAACCCCAGTAGCTAGTCAAAAATATTAAGGTAGGTGTTTCTATGTTCTTAAATATTTTCCCCTTGCCAGCCATCTCTATGCTGTGTGAAAAGTACATATAATGGCAACCCATCACTCATAGTTGCAAATGGCATCAGAGTACTCTATCTATTCTCTCTGAAGGTCTTCCCTTTGTCTTTGAGGACAGTAGGCAGCTGTTTCATTTTGAACTAAAAAATGGGACAATCAATCAAAATTGTGAACATTATGAACAATCAACCAGAACTCATAGGTGAAAACTTACTGAGGGAGAATGTAGAAAATAAGTGACCCTGGCTCTTCCTATAGAACCTGCATCTTGCCTCAGTAGCCAGATTACATCTTATTTCAAGGATCTACATCTGTCTTATTTCTGATGAAATGACCAGGCACTTTGGGTCAAAATTGACAGTGGTTGTAGCTCACATAATTTGTGCCAATCCAGAATTTTGTCCTGCATTAAATATGCATGTAACATTGCACATTTGGAGCAGCACGGGTGGGGAAGGAGGTTTGTGGGTTGTTTTATTTTTTGGGGGGGAGGGGGTCACAATATATTCAATAAATAAGCTTTCCCAAAATTTAGATTTTTTTTTCCAGTTTCACAATCACTGATCTCCAGGCATCTGTTCATTTTTCTCAGTGCAGAATTAGAGTTTTCTTTATTTTCTCTCAATAGTATGGAATGAACAAAGTTCTTAGAAATCTTTCCTTTTCCTAGTTTGAGCAACACTGGCACTAAGGTACAGATCCTTCTCTAAATGAAATCAGCGCAAGGTTTGCAATATTTGGTGGGACTGGACCCTGAGTATATAAACTGCTTGGCTTGATTCTGCATCATTGATATCAAATGGAGATTTACCATTTGCTTCACTGTGGGGCAGCATTAGATCTTCATCCTCAGGGCATGACTCTGCAAATCATTACTCACAGGCATAGTCCTTCCTTGTATAAGTAACAATGGGAACTGAGGTAATCATCAGCTTCCTGAAGAGTTACTCAGAAGTGAAGAACAGGCCAAAAAAAAAAAAAAATGTTGCAGCAGGCTAATGGATGAAACACTGACATATAGTTACAGGATAAGTGATGGGTTTCAGAGGGAAAGATGCACATCATAAGTGTAATCATTCTCACGAAAACCACAGCAGATAACGAATGCTTTAAAGAAGGGAGATGTGGAGATAAGCTACATGGAAATTGCACCATATTGCATAAAATAGTGAGTGACTCTGTCAGACAGAGCACAGACATTCACCTGTTTAGTACTATAACTGCTGTCAACTCTTAACTTTCATACCTGTGTACTGCTTTCATCCCTTCCCCAGGAATAAAGATTTTAAAGAAAGTCGTCTGCTTGGAAGAGAAAAAAATACTTCTTAATTTTTTTTATCTTATGAACACTGATGAGGGACTGCAAAATATTTTTAATTAAAAAGAAAAATGGAAAAAATTGACTTCAACCTTTTATCCTCCAACCTCCTTCCCCCTGCAACACACTTCCCCCAACTGTTATTTTACTTGTACTGGCCAGAAATGAGAGCTTTCTATTGTTAAATTTCAAAAGAAATTGCTGCAAATTGACCCCAAACCACATGAAAGTTCCAGAATGATGGACATTTCCAAACTAGGCTAAAATTTCACCCTTTACATTTTCTACTATCAATAAATAAACTTTAAAAATATTTAATTTTTGGCATTTTCAGTTTCACAATCATTAGTTTACATAGTAAAACACAGCAGTCTCTTGATTTTTCTCAGTGTTGAGAGAGAATTTTCTCACCAACCTTGCATCAGTTTCATACACAAATCCTGTTTCTGCACAGGAAGTGTGGCATGAGCCTCTGCAGGGGAAGTTGGATCTTATTCAGAACTCAGCACTTTTGTAAGCAAAGTATCATGAATTCCTATAGCAAATTCCAGATCAGTTGCAGTTTCTCACATATATGTATCTATACTGCTATGCAGTAAACATTTTTTGGTTGGTTGATATTTCTTACCAGCTAAATGGATCTGTAAGCCTTTCCCCCCTCCCTCCATGAGAACATGTCTATTCAACATCTTCTTTTAAAGTTGAGCAGACAATTTCATTCAAACTGAAGTACACAACAAACTCTGGAATTATGAAGTACCCAGCTGCTCTGCTATTGTTAAGAAATTGTCAGCATCACCATTTTAAACCTTCTTTTTAAGGAGTTTAAGACTCAGCTGTAAACAGTTTTGGACTGAAGCTTGGCATGCTAGGCTAAGTAGCTTATGATTTCAATTTATCTTGTTCTGCTGAGGACTGAGAAGAGATGGTAAGTACAGGTCAAAATGAAAATAAAAACGTATTATGATTTCAGATATGTGGCTTTAATGTAAAAACTGGTCACCTTTTAAAGAAGATTTATATTTAAATACATTTGGTTTACATATATACTACACACACACACACACACACACACACACACACACACACACACACACAAATATCTCCCATCATCTATATCTCCCATCATCTAAAGTGTGTGTGTATGTGTATGTTTTAAAAAATTTAATGGAGGTGGTGTTCAGTCTTGACCATGAGCTAAAATCTGATTTTCCAACATTAACTCAAATGATTCAATGGGACTACTCATCAATGAAGATTACTCATATTAATAAGAGCTGCAAGATTGTATACCTGCCATACACCACTACACATTTTGCAGTATATCCTTTTTATCCTCATACTAGATCAATACAGTAGACTGCTATGTTGTGTTTTAATAGCACTGAAGTAGCCATTAGGTGATTGTGCTTCAATTCCATGACTTGCTGATTGATGAGTTTGTGTTACATTAGTGCAAAATAAATCTATTATATATACTATGTCAATAATTTGCAGCACCCAATAAAAACCCTACATTGTTGACATGATACATTCTCAATGGGTAAGAATTAATGGATGGATACGATGAATAGCTAGATGTACACTGAAAAGCTGGCATTCAGCAATTGCTGGAATAATTATCAATAATTAGATTAGGACTCTCCTGCATGAAGTCCACGCCTCTCTTATGGATGCAAAACCATCTTTGCACTAAGACAAAGTTCAGGATCCATCAAACCTAGGTACTACTTGTACAGTTATAAGGATCAGAAACCGGGACCCTCTTATAGGAGTCTTGGAATGGCTAGCGATAGTCTATGCACTGGCAGACCAAATCCTGAGCATAAACTGATTTGTCTTTGTGCAAAATGTGAGACTCACAAAGATCCAGTCTTTTGTCAGTCCATCAATTTATTCAAAAGTGGTGCCGCATGCTTTTCGGCCATGGTATCGTGATGTACAAAATCAGCCCTGCTCACAGTGATTTCAAATCGTCCCTCAAAGCACGGAAGAGTGCATACCTGAAACTGCCTGCCCATTAGCAAGGAGTTTTAATGAATCTGTAAACTCAGGGGTTGTACCGAATGACTGGAGAATTGCTAATGTAGTTCTTATTTTCAAGAAAGGGAATAAAAATGATCTGGGGAACTACAGGCCTGTTAGTTTGATCTTGGTAGCATGCAAGGTCTTGGGAAAAAAATTGAAAGTACTTAAGGATATTGAGGTTAACGGTAACTGCCATAAAATACAACATAGCTTTACAAAAGGTAGATTGTGCCAGACCAACCTGATCTCCTTTTTTGAGAGGATAACAGAGCATTTGATATAGTTCCACATAGGGAATTAAGTTGCATTGGTTAGATGCTTATTGAAGGAGTGAGTGGGTGAGGTTTTGTGGCCTGCATTATGCAGGAGATCAGACTACATGATCATACTGGTCCATTCTGACAAAGTCTATGAATCTATGAGCCTTGGCCTTACCCATCTTTGCCTGTGGGGCTAGCCCAGAGATTTATGAATTTGCAGGACTGAGCCAGATCCTGAGAACTTCATTAATGATGCCTGATGTAACACGATCAACTGATTTCTCCGGTTAGCGCAATGGTATTTGGTCAACTATGAATATTTGATGATGATCTATCCTTATCAAACCCTTCTGGTTGTAGGCACTAGTCTGTTACATAAATGGTTCTGATATACTTTATGTATAGCTGGCACAGCAGGATACATAAAGGGAGGAGCTTCAGCTTTTACTCACAATTCTCTCATTTTTGTAGATTTTATTTAGAACCTGAAGCAAAATTATTAAGATATATTTCTACTTAGTGCACATTTACTTGCACCCACATGCAAAGGTACAAGCATCTGCAATGAATTCTAATATCTGCTCATGAATGCTAGAGAAAGGTATATATGTGAAAGTCTTTGCATCTGAAGAACCCATTGGACCAACTCTAACAGTAGTAAAGACAATTTTAAGTATGAGTTCTGGTATCAATTTGTAAGCAGATATATATACACACCTTTGGGCCTGCAAAAATTGAAGCAACCCTTTGATAATTTAGAAACATAGGAAGTGCCATAATAGATCATGCATTTGGTCTGTCTCTAGTCCAATATCCTGTCTGATAACTGCCAATTCCTCAAGTTTTAGAAGTTGTAAAGAAACTCAATGGAAAAATAGTGTTTAGAGTCATGGTTCCTTTAAAATATCCTGAGGCAGAGTAAGTGCTAGTTGTTCCAGGGGAAAGGATTCAAGACAGAAGGAGAGGACTGGTGTGTGTGGCTGTCTGTAACTTCAGACAACAAAGCCTATAGGAAGCAGGCCCTTATGTAGGAAAGCAGCCAAGAACCAGCATAAAGCTCAGGAGGGACAGAGTGGCTCACTGGAGATGTCCCATGACAGGAGCCACTAGGGAATCACTTGAGAAGACAAACTAGAGCTGGACCAGAATCACTCTTGCCTAGATGGCATATGTGTTCTGCATAAAGTGGTTTAACCCCAAGAAAAAACCCAGACATTAAAATTTAAGTTCCATTTCAACTTTTCACTGGAAACCTTGGGTCAGGCTTCTACAATCTGAAATTTGCCACTCTTTGGCTAAATTAACTGTTTCTTACAGCTCTAATCATGATGTACAACACAATTTTAGCCATTACTATTTCCTCTGTCAGACTTCCATACAGCGTTACATTTGGACCCAATGTGCATGAGTGGATTGATTTCTTGGCATTCTGTCAGTGCCACTTCTCCCTGCATGACCGCTGATCTGATTAGAAAAAGAAATCTGCCTAGGTGAAAGGCATGTGTTCCATTTCCTGCCCTTGGCAGCAGTAAGCTCTGCAGGGTTCCCTCTTCAACTAGTGTTCAGTAAATCTCTTCTCCTTCCCCACACCATGGAGGAGGAAAAGTTACAAAAAACACAAGTAAACAGCCTGAGAAATCAATCGAGGCAAAGAATTACTCACTATCCCTAACCCTTTTTCTCTTTTCAGAATACAGTGATTATATGGTCTTGATTTTAACACTTTGCAGCCAAGGATGGTACATAATAGCAAAACAATAACTGTAGGAGAGGTAGAATGCCCACCTTGTGATCTTAAGCAACACAGTGAATGGAAAGCAACACTTATTCCTATTCTATGATTGTGCATTATACATGCTAGTGTTTATTTCCCCACCCTAAGTGGTCAGAGGACAACATGAAGAACACTGGAGAGAGCCACTAACTAAATATCTCAATGAAATGTATTTGCAGAACCAGGACATTCAGATACCGCTAACTACCCTGAAGTGACCTCAAAGTCATCTTCACAATTCAAGAGATTGTTACAAGCATAGCCATACTCCTCTGAGTTCTTGGAAGCAGAAAACAATTCCTGAAGGAGAGAAAACTTAGAAGAGGAGGATGTGTAGGGAAAGGGAGGAGAGAGACAGATGGGCTCTACAAGTACATACAATAAGGATCCATAGCTGAGCACTTTATAAGCAATCACCACCATAACCACTAACAAGAGGAAAAAGGTAATGGAATTCAAGCTTGGACCTTGATTATCATCATTATTTTACTTCAAAAGCATTTTGACCTATTTAAGCAGCAGCAATTTTAAAGTGTTTCCACATCATCAGCATTGCTCTTTCCCAAAGCAGCACTTCGTATTTACTGTGGCTGTTCTAGTCATAAAAGATTTTTGCTGCATACCATATTTTTTTTAAAATAAGGAAAACAAAAAAGATTTCTTATTTCCTTCCATCAAAGAAATAGAAAAGTTGCCTCATTCACTCTGCCTCCCCTTCCCCCAAATTTTTGTTCTATTGGGGGGGATGTAGTGGTGGACTCTTCCATCCCCCACACTGTATGAGGCAAAGTCAGAGACTTCTGGTTAGCTGATCTGAGTCTCTAGATAACCCCTTCCATTGAAGAGCCCCTCCCAAAACAGTTGCTTCCAAAATTTAATAACTGATTTTTTAAAAAGCTTTCAAAATGTATTCGTAACAGATGAAATTACCCAACACTAAGTAGTGGGAAAAATGCATATAAATCAGGATGATCCACAAAGGCCATTGATTAATGTAAGGACACAATATATATCAGCTCTCCCTTAAAACAAAAGGAAACAAAAACACAACCACAAACCAGCAACACAAGTGAGAATTATTTTTTTCTAGGAACGAGATTAAATACAGGATGGGATGAATTTATGAACCCCATCCCCTCACCAAAATGAAAAGTTTTCAGGAGAGCGAGACAGTTCCTCATTCTCACTGCAGGGATGGATCCATAAATGCAGGATTCATGGATTTTATTTATTTATTTATTTATTTATTTGGTAGCAGTTCATCCACCCCAGCCAGTTACTATCAAGTATTAGATGGACTAAGGATGAGCTGTGACTTGCAGAACCCTCTGCGAATGCCACTTAGCTTGAATGAAATTGTATAGAATGTGGTAGGGGCTTAGGAACACCTGTAACTTAGAGACACCAAAGCAGCTATGCAACAAATTGGTCACATTCACCTGTCTACCCATGAAGCAGCCATTGCCCCGTGGGACAGGCTCTGATCTTGAATAGAGGAGTTTTCCCTTGAATATTATATGCCACAGAAATTCCTCACCTAATATATCTTGCTATGGAATACCTGAACATATTCTAAGCCCTAGCCCTGTGCTATATTCGAACAAACAAAGAAGTGAAGACTCTTTTTGAGGGGCTTTGTTCTCTTAATTGATCTTAATTGTTTTCTGTACATCTAAGGTGTTCCATGACCTTTCTTTTATGTGGGCTGGATTTAAGCAAAAGCAGGGGACTGAAATCTTCTGAGACCAACAGAAGAAAGAATTTATCTTAGGGATATATGCAGGATCTGTTTACACCATCCTGGCATTATGGAAAAACACAATTTTGAGGGAGAACAAAGAGGGCTCCCAACTCAGACATTTTTTCAGGACATTATGGCCACTAGAAAAGTGACTTTAAATGTCAGGGTATATAAGGATGCTTTGGACAAGTCTTCAAAGAATCCAAGGGAAACACAGACTAGGAAAGATGCCATGGGGCTACCCTGTGAATAAGAAGTGATCTGGTTAGGCTGGTAGTTATGAGGATTTTTTTTTGATGGGAGGGCAATGGGATAAGGGAAAGCATCCAAAGGGTACATCTTAGCCATTTACCCATAGTGGAAAACCAGCTGGGAATACATAGAAACAGCTGGCTCCTAAGGGGAATGTGGGAGGGAGAATGGTAGTCACTGATTACTCTTAGAAGCATTCTCAGAAAAGGAGTCATCTCTGGTTATATTGGAGGTATCTTTTCTCCCCAATTATTCTTAGAGAATCTTTTATCTCTCATACCATTTCTAAGAGGCTCCATAACCCCAAAATGACAGCCTACTGAAGACAGCCAGCTTAAGAGAGGTTTGTGATCATAAACAGAGAAGAGTGATATTTTTATTTTGTCCTATGGGTTGACAGCATCTTTTTCTAGATCTTCCTCAAAAAGTCTGTCTCCCAAGTACAGGTTTGCTACCAAAATCATTTCCTACCCCAGAAACTTCCACATTCCCTCTCTATAGCCAAAGATGTCTGCTGATTGCAGACTTGGACATCATCAGTTTGGTAGAGATCTGAAATTCTCAAGCAAGGCATCTGAAAGTAGAGTAGATGTTAAGAAAATTTTCTTTAAGGAGGACCCAAAACTCCTTGGTTCTTTTCACCTTTGGGGGGATGTCAGAGAGGAGGGAGTTAGTAAAATAGAGTACTTGTTTAGCAAAACAAAAAGAAGGCAGCTGCAACTGAAGCTCTGCTGGACCTGTGGTGACAGTGAAAATTTTGGAGACTCTTCATTGTAAGGAACTATCAGAAATATCAGACTGCCTCCTACCCTGTGGGGAGCTGAAGAACTGTTTATATACCCATCCCCCAACCACAGAAGGGCACCCCCCATTGGTGAATAGTCTAATTCAGCAAATTGTTCCAGTTGTTAAGTTGTATTGCAGTAGCACCTAGAAAACCAAGTTCTGGGCCTCATTGTATAAGGACATTGCAAGAGAAAACACTTCTAAGGATCTTACTAACTCATGGAACAAGCCAAAAAAAAGGGTAGCTGGTGAAACAGGTGAAATGACTTACTTAACAGTACAAAGCAAGTTAGTGGTAGAACTGGGAAAGAAACACAAGTCCCTTGACTTCATTCCAGTACCGTATGCACTAGACCTCACTGCCTCTTCTACTTAATTTTGGAGTACTGAGAAGTTGGCTTGCAGAAGACACAGTACCAGAAACCATTTTCAACCAATATTCCTGTCTGCAACATACAACCTACATTAAAAAACAAACAAACAAACAACCCCCCCCCCCAAAAAAAAAGAAAACCCCAACAAGCTAATGAAGAGTGTTTGATTTATAAAGATCTTTAATTCAAACCTGGGTACATCAAGAAAGACAGGTAATTAGCTTATAAAAATCACGTTGATGGCAGCATTTTCTCTGTTCTAGATGTGCCAAATATATCCAAGATAAAGACTAGTGTGCTTTTTTTATACTCAATATATATAAAACAGCAATGCTGCCTTCCCTGTCAAGGATCCTCTAAAGTGTCAATGTGCTTGGAACTCCCTTTGGAATTCATGGATGTCCCAAGCAGCAACCAACTGCAGGACTGTTCTCTTATTCAGCATCATTGCTACCTGGAGGGAATTGTAGTTCAGTCTCAAGAGCCAGTTCGTTTATTATGGAAGTTTAGGTCTCTCTTCTGAGATTGTTAGCTCAGATACCAGTGATAGCTTTGGTGAAGTGAACATCTGTCAAAGAAGAGTGGGGCTGAGACCATTAACTTATCTTATAGAAAGCCTCCAAATGGAAACAAATTAGCTTCCTGGTAGCATAGGCTAGATTGAAAGCAAAGGTGAAAGTCTTCATATACCATTTCTGTACTATAAGCCACTTAAATTCATTTTTAGAATAGATGAGGGGAAGGGAGAGGAAACAAGAATAAAATAATCTGTTGAGCAAGACAGGGTCAGAACATCACAGCATTAAGCTAAAAAAAAAAAAAGTTTGTTTAGAGCATATGCTAATCAAAAGAAGGCTGACAAGGTTGTTACAATATGACTGACCCTCAATGGCTCATGAGAAATGAGTTGTTGATTTAAGTCCAGTTCCTAAGTATATAGTAGTTTTGTTTGGTGGAAGCCTGTCACAGTGGCAATCTCACTAGGGCCGAAAGATTTAACCATCACTGTGCCTTACAGAATGTTCCTCACCACAATAGTGGAGGCACATTGATAAAGTAATTTAATAGAAGTGATTCTGCTCTGTTTAATCTATTCCAAGGATACATAGAAGGGTGATAGCCTGACACTTTTTCAGGAGCATTATATTCACTTTAAGAAAAGGAAAATACATTTAAAAGTTAAAAGCCAGTGATAATACAATGACATAAGATTAAAAGCTAATGCTTTGTGACTAGGTTTGTGTTTAATTAAAATAATCCTAATTGGTTTTAAAGACATTCAGAATGAATGGCACACTGATAAGCAATTCTGCTTTGATATTATAACAGTGCCAGGGATTTCTTTTAATTAATTTCTTATTTTCTCAGGGAAAGAGGTTTCCAGATAGTAATTGCAGAAAACATATCTTCATTGTCAGATTAGATCTATTTTTGTTCTCTGGAGCCAGTGCAACTCACCTTACTCAAATGCGAAATCTCATTGAACTTCAGAAGGGCTACTCGAGCGAGTACAACAG
Organism: Pelusios castaneus; assembly: GCA_007922175.1. NCBI lineage: Eukaryota > Metazoa > Chordata > Testudines > Pelomedusidae > Pelusios > Pelusios castaneus. Next base: position 12,122,241 of record ML685789.1, read on the forward strand.
GATTTGGTTCTGTAAATAAAGATATTGAGAAGTGGATGTTTTGAAAACTATTGGCAGAAAATAATTATAGAATATTGACCATTACAAAGATGACATACAAAATAAGAGGAAACAAACATGCAGAAACCTCTGGACAGGTATATTAAGAACCAGAAACACATTTTGAGAAAATGTCTTGCAAAAGCAAGACAATTCTGGTCTTATAAAATCTCAGTCAGGTTCAGCTTGCTTAAAAGTCAGTTTAAAACCAAAAGTGGATGGATCTGGGAGCCATTTTATATAAAACAGCAAACGGTCAGATGTTGAACCATTTAGTCCTCTTGTGAGCACTGATCAGTTACTTGCCCAAATAGTCATTATAGACTTCTGGGCTCATAACTTCACACCTGTGGTACAAAGAAGGCAGATGACCAAAAGTTTGAGAAGACAGAGGAGTGCACGGAACTAGTTTCAATTCTGGAAAAATTAGAGTTAAATATTTCTACTTTTTCCATACATTGAGGGAAGCTGACAAAAGGCTGTACTGAATATCAAAGGAACTGTCAGAAAACAACATCTGATTCTAATCCCACAGGGACACTGAAATATTTGCACTCTAGACATTCAGGAATTCAAAACTGGTGGGGAATCAGTTTCATATCCAGTGCTGCTCTGCACTGTCCTTTCCTCCTATTAATGAGTGGAAAGGAGAAGGCATTTTTTGCATTTTCCCACAATGTGCTCACTGGTGTTCATAGATTCACCAAGTATGAGTATTCACCAACTCTTTATTTCCAAATATTTTAACCTTCTTTAATTCAGTCCTTGTAAATGGCTAAGCAAAGTATTTGGGGTGTCACACATTTGTCTCACAAGATAAAGTGTACTTTAAAGGTGTTTTCCCCCATGTTTTAATTAATAATGTGTGTGAATGAGTTTTGTGACATAGTAAAAGGCTTCTATAGAGGTTGCAGGGGTGGGAGGGAGGGAGTGATGTTTTCGTTACATATCACAAGCATTCAGGCCACTAGATGGAATATTAGACTGGAATCTAGGGCTATGTCTACACTTACAAAGTTAAGTCAACTTTGTTAAGTCGACTTAACAAAGTCAACTTTAAGTCAATTTAACATCGACCTTGTTAAGTCGACTTAACAAATTGGCTACACTTTAAGTCAACTTTGTTAAGTCAACTTGCCATCAGAGATAGCCGTTATATTGGCTTTAAATTGACTTAATAAAGTCAATTTAGCGTTCATCCCTGTCTACACTGGATTTAAGAAGTCGACTTAAGGCTTAAGTCTACCTAAAAGGAGGTTTTATTAAGTTGACTTAAGGAAATGCTTAAGTCGACTTAAGAAAAGCCCAGTGAGGACGCAGCTTTCTTTAGGTCGATTTAAGCGTCCTTAAATCAACCGAAATTGCCAGTGTAGATACACCCTAGGAGATTAAGGGTCTCTTCTCTGCCCTGCCACTAAACTGCTGTTTGATCATGTATACAACAATTTAATCCTTTTGTGGTTCTCTCTGCCCATCCTTTGTCTTGTCTATTTACAGTGCAAGCTGTTGGTCTCTCTCTAGATGTTTGTATCATAGTTGGCCTTGATCATAGTTGAGGTCTCTATGCACTGCTGTAAGACAAATATGGCAGTAATTGTCTGCCAGTGAAACAGCCAGGGTGCTCCAATTGTGCATCCTTAGGCACTCATTAGCTTTCAGAAGACACACAACTTTCCTTCCAAACCAAAGAGAAAAATAAATCAAAGCATTCTTACCCTGATCTCACACCAGTGGAGTAAAATCAGAGTGACTCCATTAAAGGCAGTGAAATTATACTAGTGTAAGATTATTCTAAGAGAGTTCAGAATGCCGATGCAGAACAGGTACTATTATGAGAAAATTCACATTTTCATCATACCCCTCCTGTAAATAATGGTGTATTACAAAGACTTTGCCAATACATCAGTTGTGCATTGCGAAAGATGTATAAATAGTTGAAATTGAATTTTTTCCCCTTATGCATAGAGTAATTAGGTCAGTTCTTCCTTTGATTATGCTTAATGTTTGGTAGGCCAGTGTCTGGGTTTCTACTTACCCAGTTTTTCATTCCCTTAGCTCAGTTACATTTGAGTTTTTAAATTAGTTGTTTTTTTTAAACTGAAGCCTGGTCTGACCCATGATTTGGGAACAACTCTTCCTCCCACACCTTGGAACTGCTGCAGTGCCAAATGACAGTAAGAGAAAGAAAAAGAAATCGGAGGATGAAAATAGCAGGAGAATAAATGCAGAAAGCTGATATTTTAAAAAGTAGTGCAGCAAATTTAAAAACTAATAATGCAAAGAGGTCTGTCACCCTCTTGATGCACAAGAGAGTAATGTGCAGTATTCTTATTAGAGCTAATAAGAGCTACACACATATTCTCCCAGAGAGTGAGGAGAGAACAGACCACATAGTGTTTAGTAATTATTGCTGTTTCTTTTCAAGGTGTGTAAACTAGTTGAGCTTGCCAAGTTAAGGATAAATGATATTGATTCAGCCACATTAGTCGTAGTGGCCATGCTGGCAATCGTATTTCACCCATGGAAAAAAAATCCTATTACACCTAACTTATTTGTCATAACTAGCTGCTGTCTGTAGACATTCAAATTTGTCCCCCAGAAACAAGATGTACTGTGCCAAAAACCCTTGACATTTATAACCAAGAAAAAAATATTTAAGAAAAAACACCTGCAGATTTTCAAATTTATTTTTCAACAGGTTGCTGAATTAATAATCAAGAAACAATTCAGAGTTGTGAGGTAGGAAGAAGTTTCGTGGTCGACATTGAAACCCATCAGCAACTATAATCAGAGTATGAAGGAATGCAGCTTTTTTGTTTTCTCATTTTATACTATAGAAGTGTGAATTGTGTGTTACTTAAATAAAGGAGAGAGAATTTTGAGGGTTGTTTTATTTTGTGTTTTGGAATCATTTCAATTATCCACCTGCTTTCTCACAAGGCTGTCACCGTTCTCGTTAGAATAGTAGTACATGCTCAGTAAGGGCCAAAGGTTTCCTCATTTTACACTGACTTAAATGCAGAACAATGCTACAGATTTCACTGGAATTGATCCCAGTTTATACTGGTGGAGCTGAAAACAGAATCTGGCCCCAAGAGGCAAATGCAGTACTTATTAAACTCAAAGGGGCCTAGACTCTCAACTTACCTATGGTCTTATCTTCCACTGAAATCAGTCAAAGTTAGGAGGCTAAATGCCTGTGAGGATTTGGGCCTGGGAGCAGGATTCAGCCCCAAAATAATTGTGATAACATTTTATGATTCAACATTACTTTCGAAGGATAGTAAAAAATGGATATGAGAGTTATTTTCTCACATGCAGTACAATGGTTAAGACAAAGATCTGATGCATGAAGATGATGTGAGGTCTGCAATGAGAGCTACATAGTTATATGCAGTGTTCTTGTAGCTGTGTGGACCCAGGATATTGGAGAGACAAGATGGCGGGGGGAGGGGGGGAATATCTTTTACTGGACCAATGGCAGTTGGGGAAGAGACAAACAAAAGAGCAGCTCTGAAAAGCTTGACAGCTTGTCTCTTTCACCAACAACCATTGGTCCAATAAAAGATATTACCTCCCACATCGTGTCTCTCCAATACCATAGAGATCTCATTTCAGCAATCCTCGCTATTTGAGATCTGGACTTTTTTAATCAGCAATCAGTGGTATAGTCTCCGTGTGTACCAGGCTTCTATGGTGTGACTGTGAGGCATATATCTGGTAAACGCTCTTTCCCTCTTGAATTGACTCACCTGAACTCGGTTTGCTGGCATGTTTTAGTCTCAACACTTTATGAACCCCTGTTAAATGCAACTCAAAGTGAATCTATCCGGTAGCAACTGGCAGCTAGAACAGGGTATAGATAGGAACATAGGACTAGAAGGGATCTGCTGTATTATCAAGGACAGTCTCCTGCTATTGCAGGCAATACCCATTATATAACAGCATTTTTAAACCTTAAAACTCTTTAAACTAGGTAAATTGTTGGCCCTGATTGATTCAGGATCACATCATCAGCGGTTCTTATACTCACAATTATGTACTACATGAACAGGCAGAGGGGAACACCCCTCAGTGCAATCTGTTGGGAAGTGATTAGATTTTGGCAGTTTTGCATCAGGGAAAACATTACCTCCATGGCTAGTCACGTACTGGAATCCAGAATCACCTGTCAAATCATCCTTTTCAGATGCAGACTTTGGACGGTGACTCTACTGCTTGTTTAGATTCTAAGCCCCATCTCCTATGGGTAAACAAGGATTTGGAAAGGCTTGCTTGAAATATGGGTCAAGTTCCATTAGATTCAGTGGAGCCATACCTATTTACAGTAGCTGATGACCTACCTCATATTTAGCATTGACTCTGTAAAACCTTTCAAAGCTATGTGCAGGACTGAATACCTACAGATGAAGGAGATGTTTTCCCTGTATGTTGACAAACTAGGACAAATTGATATTTTAATCCCATCGTGCCTCTTTCTTTATACTTTATGCAGTGTTGAAACTTCTGTCATAAAACAACCTTTCATCTTGCAGGCTGTTCTCTAATAATGTTGTGTCCAGGGGAAAAGTTGTAGAGTATTTTTCCTTCTCTTTCCCTAGACAACACGGTTACTTACTGAAACTCTTCTTTCAGATGTAATGGAAACGTCTATTCCATGTAGGTATCCGTGTTCCCAGCACACTGGAACTGGAAAAATTTGCCTAAAAATAACCTTAGGGGTGGTCCTCTCGAGTCATGGCCTTAGCCATTCTCTGGCATTGCCCCCAACCCCATCTGTTCTTTTGCACTGAATGGTTGAAGTCAATACTCAGGTGGAGAGGGGATGGAGGGTGGGTTCTGGGTTACGTCTGCATCACATCTCAAAGAACAACAGTTGCATTAAGTAACTGTTTTTGTCTTTGTGTAGATGCAACCATGTAATCCATGTAGGTGTCTAACAAGCAGTACCCACAGGAGAGGACATCCTTATGGAAAATCCCAAAGGGAAGTAGTCTTTTTGCAGATTTGGCACCACCTGGCTTGATCTCTACCTGTGGTCTAGCTGGATATCCAGTTTCTATCCATCACTGGTCATTTTCTATCACTGAAGATTTTGGGCAGCCACATGGTCACTGACCACATAGCAGCATTCCTTTTTCAAACATGCATCATGATTCATTGGTCTTGCAATTTAATACAATGTCTGTACCACAAAAGCTGCAGAAACTGAACCCAAGCTGATGGAGGCAGTTTCCAGATTTGGCTACTTATTTCCCCACTGCTGATTTTTCCTGCCAACTAAGATGGAGCATCTGACAAACGACAAGACTCAGAAAAGTCAATCAGCCACTCTTCAGACTTCTTCATTGCTCTCTTTTACTGCTGTACAATAGAGTTCGCATAACAACAGTGCTATAGATCTGTAGCTTCATAGTAAACTTGATGTCACCATGTCCCCACAGTGGCCACTGAAGGGCCCAAAATATAGCAGCTGCTGCTGCTTTAGGTGTGTTCATTCTTTCAAGCCTCCTCCGGCACTTTCTGTTATGTTTCCCTGAGCATTCCCAAGATTTAGCACTGTTTGAGAAATGAACCATTTATCATTTTTTTTTACCTGCATACCTGACTGCAATCTCATAACAAGTGTTAACAGGCCAACTTTAAACACTAAGGGGTACATTTTTGGTACAGTATAGAGAGATTTGGCTGCACAATTGCTCATTAACACTAATAGGCATTGCATGGCTAAATCCCTGAACACCAAGCTGAAAATTTAGCTTCAAATGTGCCGATTATGTTATTTTTACACTTGTAACTCTATTAAACCCTCAAAGCAAACATTCATTGCTCTCACACTAACAACTGAGAGAAACTGTCTCATGTGGATTTTAGCCTCAATTTAAAGAACTGAGCATGGGATCCAGTTCACACATTAAACAACACTTTTAAAGTGCAGTTAGAACAGGCACTGAAACTTCATAGCTTTCAAGGAAGAGAATCTATGAATAGAACTGAAAAGCTTTAGCTAAATTCAGGGTGTTCGAATTTCTCATGCACTCTGAATGAGCATAATACAATATCCCTCTTTGCAAAGAAAGTTTTGCATTTCAAGACAATGCTAAACATTTTTAATGGCAATGAGTGCTAGTCTCTAACACTAATTTTCCACAAGCCGTATATATTTAATAAAACCCTCAGCTGTCTGTGCTTTCAGTCATTTTTGCAATAAATGGGATGTTTGCAGAATTAGAAACAGCTCTTAGTATCTTGGTTCGCATGTCCAAGATGTGAATGAACTGATTGCATGTAAAAGATTGGCAGAGTTCATAACAGTAGGAATGGCAGAATCAGACAATATTTTAATTATGGGAAAGATTTCAGCATTTCCAAACAAGCTTTCAAAAACAAAAAGCCTGGCTTCCCAAAACCCATTACCTGGCATAAAATTCATGAGATATGGAAGATTTTTTTGTATTTAAATTTATTTGCCTTCTACATATCCATACCAGAGCACAAAGAAGAGAGAATGAGTGCAAGGAGTATACTACACAACTGGTCATAATGACCACTCCTGTGCTTTCCTGTACACAGGGATTGCTCTCTGCTAGTGCTCCATTCCCACCCACCCCGCAAATATGAGTTAATGGTTCATGACATACATTGGTGGTTCCCCACCTATTTGGCTCAAGGGCCACAGATATTTTTACAAAACTACAGAGCCCCACAGCTCTGCAAGCAGCTCTACACCCCCACCACCACTGCAACCAGCTGGAAGAATGATCTCCTTCTTGCTGATTTCCCATTCCCCTGGCTGTAGCAGGGAAACCACACATGTCCCAGTACACTCCACCTGGCTCCCTGGGCAGTGGTCCCCTTCTGTAGCCAGGCAGACAGGAGATCAGTGCTCCCCTCCCCCTGGCTCCAGCAGAGACCCCAGTGCTTAGGGACCCAGGCAGAGTTCTTTTCCATGCTCCCTGCTATAGCCAAGGGGAGAGGAGTGTTGGTCCCCATCTTATAGACCCGTGGCAGGGCTCCAGGAGCTCTCTTCTTCAGACAGCGGGAGGAGAGTGGCGAGCCACTTTGAAAGACCCCATGGGTAGGGTTACCAGATGTCCGGCAAAAGGAGGTTATGTCCTCCTTTTTACCTTCACATCCTCCGTCCGGCAGGCATTTTAAAAATACGGGATTTTGTCCGGCTTTTTACTTATGATTAAAATTTCAGTTTTTTTATATGAAGCTACCGTATATGCTCACGTATAAACCGAGAATTTTAGGATCCAAAATACGCCTGAAAAGCTGGGTTCGGCTAATCCGCGGATCACAGCCAAAACTGGGGCGGAACGCTGCATTCCGGTGCGTTCTGCCCAGGGGCCCAGCAAAGCGTCAGACTCGGGTGGAACGCTTGTTCTGCCCTGTCCTGCTGTGGCCAGACAGGGAGTTTCAAACCTCCTGCTCTGAGCATGCTCAAACAGAGCGTGCTCAGGGCGAAAGGGGCCTGGCCCAGGAGCGGCTCTTCTGGCCACCGCTGCAGCTCTGGACCTCCAGCAAGGTAAGGGGGGCTAGGAAGGGGCCACGGGGGGGGGGACAGAAGCGCTAGGAAGGGGCCGCGGGGGGGGGAAGGGGGAGGAGAGGGAGGACAGAATCATGGAAGGGGCCGCGGGGGGCGGGCAGATATTAATACTACATTTTCTCCACTTCCTCCTTTTCATACTTCCCTATCCTCCTTTCCTATCTGGTAACCCTACCCATGGGCCACTTTTGGCCTATAGGACACAGGTTGGGAATCTCTGGCATACATGAAGCCTTAGAAATTAAAATTGAAGTGGTTCAAGAATGGCCCGATCCAAGCCAACACGCCCCCCTCCCCCACAGAGTCCCCACTACATGAAGACTTCAGTTAACTTTTGCTGAAATGGGAATTTTCTCAGAGAAGAGGGCACAGAGCACTGAGCTCAGTATTTCCTTCGCTCAGATTTGTCAGTGTGGGAATTGACGTTGCCAAGGGTGCTGAGGGCTCAATTCCACTCTCTGTCACATGGAAGTAAATTCAGACAAACTCCCCTGAAGCCTTAAATGTACCACATTTACACGGGTGTGAACAAGAGCAGGAACTAGACTCATGAACAAACTTGGCTAACAGATCAATACAAACAATGTGCAGCAAAGCCCCACCGCAGTTCTTCCTGCCCTCTTTTTAGTGGCTTTGTGAAGTGAGCTATTGTCCATTAAAGGCATTTAAATCTTCAAAATGCTCATTTCTTCTTACGAGACAATAAAATACTTCCTCTTGCAACAGCAGGTGAGCACTGAAGGCATCTTAAAAATCTGACCTTGACTGGTAAAGATGCTGAATAATCTCTAAAATTATGTACAATACCACTTCCTGCCTGTTACCAGGATGTTGTAAAATGTCCTAATTAGCCTTTATAACAACACTAACGCTTCGGCAGCACATAAAGGAGGACTTTTAATTTGTAAGAGACAACTCTAGTTGTCTTGATTTTTTTTTTTTTTTTTTTTTTTTTTTTACCTTTATTGGACTATAACAGCCAGCTCCATGGGACTAGAAACTAGCAATCCATTCATTTGGCAGTTAACCCACATGAAGTATTCATTTAGGGTAGAAATTAGATTTGTGAGGGGTTTTTTTAAAGTTGTATTCTACTATTTTGTATAGATTTTTAATATATACTGTTTCATGGATTATTTAACCCTCTAATGAGGTAGAAAGAAATATTAAAGCCAGCTTTTTAAATTCCAGGTAAGTATCCAAGTAAAGCAAAGGAAGACTTTTCTGTTTCTTTTCCCTTGAGTCAGTACCTGCCTGGCTTTTGGAGGCAACTCTGATGTTTGGATTTTATATGGGCAAAATGATCTTCCACACTAGGATACTGTACCTAACTACAAAATTCACTTAAAAAATAAGAGGCGGGATGAAAGACGTAGCAAAGTTGGAAGACCCAAAGGAAATATAAATAATTCTGATTGTGAAATGTTTTATGCACCAACATTAAGTTTAATAAGTTAAAATTGCAATACTGGTCTGCTGTATCACAATGGCAGGTAAATTCACACGTGTGTAAAGGAACATGTCAAGTAGAATCCACTTTTTAGAATGACCTCTTTTCATGGAATCAGAGGCAATGGGTAACATATCTTAGCATTTACTAAAACAATATAGTTTAGATGGTGGTTTTAATACAAGCACTGAATAAGGGGCAACACACAGGTGTGCCATCCCAAAAGCAGACTAAGGACCATCCTGTCATATTCAGAATGGTCCTAGTTTCCCACTTGATTAGGAGGTAAGGAGTAAATGTTTAGCCCTATCTCTAACTCTTTATTTCCCCCTCCATCCCAGCTCATATGAATGGGCGTAAGGTCAGGATTGCATCCCACCCACTCCCTACCTGCATAAGAGGGGAGTAGCATCTTTGAAGTGGCTGGCCCCTACAACTGCTGCAGTGATCAATGCTACAAGTGGCCCACTCCTACTAGGAAGTGGTTCCCATATAGTTAAGCCATGGAACTCTGTCACTTGATAAATTCAGAGAAAATAGATTAGTGAAAACTCAAGAAAAGGATTAGAGCATAAATAAGAAAAGTATCTCAATGACATCAGCTAGAGTAAAATTACTAGGGCTACCTACCAGTCCCCACGTTTCAGGGCACAAACCGACCATAGCTAGCAATTCCTCTTTCCGAAGCTCCTTTTACCCGCTGCATTGTGGGGTTTTACAGAATCCTGTAACATATCTTGCACTGGTTACAGTATACTGGATTTGATGAGCCATTTATTTGCCCTAGTATGATATTTCCAATGGGTCAAGCCCTAATGCCTATACTTAGGGACAGATTGTGCCCATTTGCACAAATACCAGTACATTCTGTGAGGTTGCCCTGACTAAATAGCATCAGCATTCACCATCCGTGACAGGACAGGTTTGCCTCTTCATGGAAGAAACTGGGAGCTATGGCACAAGCCCCAGATTTCCTCCATGATCCACAGGAATCTAGGGAACGCACCAATGGCACGGAACCCTCAATGTGGAAGGCTTCATATCCACATGACCTCTGGAGCCCTGTTTCTATGCCCTGACATTTCCCTGGCACTATCCCTAATGGAGCTCACCCAGTGTAAAGGGTGCTCTATTGGAATGTTATTACTACCTTTTGTGGTTTGCTGTTTACAGCAGGGAACAATGAGTGACCCCATTCCATCACTGTATCTCCCCTTGTGCCTATACCTCGATGGGCACAGAACTCTGAGCTTACCCTGAGAGAAGTGGAGAATGGTCATGGAAGGAGCCAGTTCCCATGGGGAGTAGGAAATCCATGCCCTATCTGGTTCTAATGACCATCCACAGGACATCTTAAAAAGGACTGCAGAAGCTGGCCTTAGATTAATGCCTGCATGTTACTGGTTACCTTATGCTTTTTGTTTTTGTCTTAAATTGTTGCTCTAAAAGTCAGGAGAGAAAGTTTCAGTTTTTAATAATTAAAGCAAACACTTATCTATTCTATAAGACAATTAAAAATTTAGAAGGTTCATAATGATTGCCTGTTTGCTGCCATTGAGAATGCTGGGAAGGAGACATGAGGGGATTAAAATAACTAAAAACCTATTCAAAATGTGTAAGCAAAGGAAACAGTTGTCACAGATAAAAAAGTCACTTGGGATATTTGTGTGTGCATCATCCCTTACAGGGCTGAATATTAGGCGAAAGAATGGGAGGAGGAATAAAACCAACACACTGTAATGCCTTAATATAAAAATCAATTATGCAGGCTCACCTGGAGTACTGCATTCAGTACTGGTCACTACATCTTTAAAAGGATATTGCAGAACTAGAATGGGATCAGAGATTACCAACAAAAATGATCAAAAGGCTTCAAATACCTCTTATATGATGAGAGACTGAAAAGACTGGGATTATGTATTTTAGAAAGGCGATGGATGAGAGGAGGTAAGTATGTAAAACAAATAATGAATGGTCTAAAGGAGGTAGATTGGGAACATCTACTCAACTCTCATAACCACAAGAACAAGAGGATATTTAACTAATTTAAAAATAAAAAATTCAAAAGCAATAAAAGGAAATATTTTGATATAATACGTAATTAAGCTGTGGAACTCTTTGCCACATGATGCTTTTGAGGACACAAATTTAGCAAGATTTCAAATGGGATTACATAAGAACAGCCATACTGAGCCAGACCAATTGTCCATCTTGCCTAAGATCCTGTTTTCCACCAGTGGCCAATGCCATGATTGGCTGCTTATATAACTATTAAGGCTATCCAGAGTTGTCATAATCAATTGCAGTAACAATTTTGGGAGGGTTAAATTTCATGCTTCATGACATCAGCTAATCTCTAACCATTGGAGACCATGATTAGACCTATGTCCAGGGCAAATGGCCTTACATATGCCCCAGCAGGACTCTTATGCCATTCTTCAAGGTACTTGGTACTGGCTACTATCACAGCCTACTCAATTATATGGCACATTGGTCTGATCCAGTCTGCGAATTCCTAACTCCTATTCCTGGCATACAACTCCAGTTTTACTTTTTGAAGTCAGGGACCAAACTTGCTTTACTCCATTGAAGCCATTCAACTGGAGAAGCAGAGTCTGGCCTTGTATCTCAGCTGAATGTGGTTTTCCTTTTGCTTCTCTAAGATGCTTTAGTACAAAAAGTTTCAGGAAGAATGAAAAGCTGAGCAATAAAGTTCATTGCACAAGCTAGAGAAGCTACTGAAACATCCTAGCAACTTCATGGAAGTGATTAGGGGGCATCTCAGGTTGACTTTATGCAGCGTCTAAATCCATGTTACTTAATCTATCACCTGATAAGGAAGAAAAAGTATCCTCCCTGCTCTTGGTGCTTTGTCTGAGGCAGAAGCTTCTAGCACTCTGAAGGCCCTTTGCAAAGCAATGTTCATACCTGACAGACATCACCTCCCATCAAGAAGTAAAGATGGTAGTGCAGCCAACTGGTGTCTCCTAAAAAAACCCCTACTGGTTGGGCAGTTTCATGTTTTACAGTTAAGCTCTAAATGCAAGAAAGAACACACCACCTTCAGGTCAGCCACAAACTTCTCTTGAAGTTACTTTTCTACAGAGAAACAGATTTAAATTGGCTACGGCTATTGAATCGTTTTTTGAGATAGGATGAGTAGTTTGTCTGAGCAGTCTATTTAAACCCACACCAAGTAACAGAAGATACATAGCAAGAAACAAATGGGAACCAGACAGCTGTGACTAGTAGGCCAGCAGTCCCAGGAATAGTAAGCTTGGAAATGACATATGACATACTGAGGACTGCATTGGAATTGCAAATTTCCATGTAAAGAGAGTGTGCACATGAGAGGGGGGTGTTTCTGGGATCCTGTTTGCAGGCTACATACGGAGATCTGTAGCAAAACGTGCAAGCCAAGTCAATCTGTACAGAGCCTGTTTAAAATAAAGTGAAGATGATTTGTTCCTCTCTACCTTACAGAGCAGCCTGCTTTGTTTCTGTTTGAGGGTTCTTGTGTATTATTACTGTAAGCACTAATAAATAATGTTATGCTACAACCTTCCAGCAAGAGTATTTATGTTTTTCTAACATAACAGCATGCAAACAGAGAAAGCAATGGTTTGTTAAGGCAGAACAGTTGTGTGGGTTTTGCAGATAGCATCGGACCAGTTCTAAAATTATGAATCTGGAGGAATAATTTGCCCATTTAACTTGAAACAGAGCCCTCCCTGATTTCAGGTGAACCATGATGAGCTTTCACAGAGTCCTAATACTGCTTTTAATATGGGAGATTATCTCTCAGGACAAAATGAAAGAGTAAAAGCATGCAGAATATACAGGCAATTGCTTGGCATTAGTGTTCCTCTCACTGGCTGCAGATATACGAATGGATATTTAAACTAGGTGCATTTCAGATTGTTTTAGGCATAAGGCTATTTCCGTTTACCAAGAGCAAAACTGTGTTCCACAAAAGACCCATAACAGTGAGTCATCCAAACACAACTTCAAGACCCAAATGATAGCGCATTGGAGTTTTCCTCATTATAGTTACAAACCAAGAGCTCCAGTTCCCACTCATTCATTTTTCCTTTTGGATGAGACAGTTTTGAATTGTATGTCTCATCAGCAAGGGAATTTGGGAAAAGAATAAAGGCTAAGATTTCTCTTAATTCCTTTACAGTTCATAGGGAAGGGACTTTTCCTCATTAGGAGCTGAAGTCTATACTTTTTTAAATGAGATCAGGTAGCTAGAAATACATTTGGCTGTCCAGGTGCTGTAGATTATCTCTACTGGTTTCTTTGCAAAAAATTGCAGCTAGTCATGATATATGAAGTTAAACATTTTCTTAAACAAAAAGTCTTCTACACAACTTCGGTTCCAACTTCCTCTCTAGTTTCTCACACCCTTTTTGGACCAGCACCACAGGAGCCTCTAGTGACTGAATAATAAACTACCATTTTACTTCATATACTACTGCTTGTGCATCTAGTTCATGGTGATGATGATTGTTTGTCATTTTTATTTGCAGTAGCAAGATCAGGGCTCCATTATGGAAGCTGCCGGAGATGCACATTCTAAACTTTGAGACAGGAGACAGTCTTTTACTATCTAAATAAATTCAGAGAAAGGTATTTTCATCTTTATTCTATGGATTGGAATGGAGGCCCAGGGAGATTATGGCAGTGATTTTCAAAGGGCCAGGGTTGGGGGTGAAGAGCTAGGTACCTAATCCTCTTTGGGTGTTGGGAGTCGGGGGTCACCTAAATCTTTAGGCTCCTTTGAAAACCACACCCCTACATGCGTTGCCTAATCATTATAGATGGTCAACCTTAATTTGCCATGTCTTCACTTTGCACTCTTATCTTTTTTTAATGTATTTTTAAGATGATATGTGGTCCTGCCATGAGTGCAGGGAACTGGACTCAATGACCTCTCATGGTCCCTTCCAGTTTCTATGATTCTATGTATAGAGTTCTTCACTACAGTCTAAATTTTGGAATAATTTCTGTGGGAGCAATAGTAGTAGCCGTCACCACCTATGCTTCAGAGGGAGTGGGAGTAGAAGTGGATCCTGAATAGAGAACAAGCAGCAGAGAGTGGTGTAGTCAGAGCAAGCTAGAGCAGCAGCGAGCAGATCAAAATGTCCAATAGAAGAGTTGCTAGAGAAGAAAAACCTCCTTCCACTGCTGCCTGCATCCCACAGCCCTGCCTCGCCTCCCCCACCCCCCCTCGGGTATATCAGATGATTCAGATGGAGGTGGTGAGTAATTTCTGTAGGAAGAAAGCTTGAATATCATTTTCCTCTCTCTAAAGTTTTAAAGACCTTTTCTACAAGGGGAATGGATGAGGAACTGTGATGGGAGTAAAGGGAAGAGAAGTAAAGGAGCAGAGCACAAAAAAGGAAAAGATGGGAAGATTTCTCATAGGAGACCGCTACCCTGGTGGAAATTATATCCTTGTTTATGGGAACTACAGCCCTCTTCTGTACTCCTATATGAATGACTTACTGAACTTCACAGGAGTAAACAAATGAGAGAACAAACAAACGAACAAACAAATGAGAGTTTCTCTCATACAGAGAAACCTGAGCAGAGAGATTTACTTCAAACCAATATCTGCAAAAAACCTTCTCTTGTTGCAAATTCCCTAGTTTGCCTTGTACCTTGCTGCTAAAGACTTCCTTTGCTTAAATTTTCCTTTCCTTTGTTCTAAACCTTAAAAGCCTCACGTTGCAGTTGTACACTCAGGGCTAGATTGTGTTCCCACTGAAGTCAAGCTGGCCCGCACTGGTTGTACCAGCCCAGGATTTTCCCCACATAAAATCTATTAAGAATGAATTATATTTGATCATATAAAATGAAAGATAAAATTTTATTAGAGTAACTTTTATTTTTTATGCCAACGGACAAGAGACTACAGACCATGTGTACAAGTAGTTGCTGTGAGGTTTATTTTTTCTTTTATCATTTTGTGGCCCACCAGACTGAATTGCTGACAGAAATGGCCCCCAAAGATAAGTGACCTTGACACCCTGCTCTAGACTCTTCTGAACGCAATGCATTCTGGATGAAATGGCTGTTTAAAATTCAGTGATAGCCTGTGATAGCATGGGAGTCTTAGACATGTGAAATATACAAATTGGATATTAGACCAGTGGTCTGTCCCTTAGCATAAAAAACCTATCCTAATTATTACAAGTGTCTCTACTTAAGAAGAGAGTATCACATCTTAAGTATTGCAGGTTAGGAGCATAGTTTCAGTTTACCCATCTGTAAAATGGATATAAACTAGTACCACATGGGTATTGCAATACACAGTGCCATATTGTACCTTTTAAAGCCACTACTGTAACAGTGCAGTAGTGTTAGCTAGCACATCTTATTACAGGATTGTGGCGTAAGAGTCCTGTTTTTCACTTTAAGTTTCCAAAAATTCTCCAATTTCACCATACATTAATTGGAATAGGGGGAATAAAGAAAATCTACTCAGTGCAAAGCTGGACCTGATTGTAAAAGCATAAGAAACAAGCACCACTTTAAGTTTTTGGGTGAGGGTTTTTGTTTGTTTGTTTGTTTGTTAATGTCTAAAAGTTATATGCACATATCAAGGGGGGTTAATTAAAAGCAGAGGATGAGGATGGATTTGGAGCGTTTTTCAGGATCAAATGACCTAAAAGAGAGCAAAATCCTTGTGTGGATAAAGATTGTTTATTTTTTTCCTCATTTATACTCAAAAGTTCAAACAACAAGTAATTTAAATTGTGATGGGAACATTAAAAAAAGGATTTTCAGTAAGAAACTCTGGAAATTGTGTACACAACAGTAGTGGATCCTTTGCATAAATAAAGTCAAAACATTTTCCCCTTCATTTTTGCATGTTCTTTTTTCTGCTGTCTTTTTACTGATAGCTCAGCGTCAATGGCTATTTACACTTTTGATTATTACTATTTTCACTACAGTAGCCAGTTTTTAATTTGTAAAGAAAGGTGCCAGGACTCAGGCAATAACAATAATACTGTTCCTAAGAACCATACCTCTGGAACTGTAACCAATTTGAAAGACCACTGCCAATAGGGTTGTGTTCTACATGTGCAAAAATGACTATGATCTCCTTGAAATATTGTCACTATCATCAGTGGTGTAACTGCACCAGAATGCTCTGGAACTCCATTCTGGTACTTTGGGGCTTACTTTTCTACAGGCTGGGGACCTTTTTTACCCAGGTGCAGTCCATGGGTTTTTCTGCGAGGGCTTTCTTGCAGAGTTCACTGCACAGAGGATGCCATTTTGCAGTGTGCGCTGTTCTGCCCCAGCTGGCGTGACCTCACATGCAGAGAATATCATAACAGAAGTGCCACATTTGAGCCATACCAAACACTGGCACAAATTAAGCTTGGACAGTAGCCCCAACTGAGAGCTGTACCCCACTGTGCCAGGGTTCTACTTATTCTCTGCGAGTAATGGAGCTACTCATCTAAGGTTAACCATCTGAAATCTTTGCGGGATCAGGGCTTTAAGTGGGGCTCAGATTTTTCACTCCAGCAAGTCCGTGGAAATTACCCTCTCAGTTCTCCATTTGTCAAACCCCAGTTACAACACTTCCTTTGTTGTCTCTGCTAATTAGAATACAAGGAACTCTCTCTTACAATGTGAGCACACAGCACTCTGATGCTGTCTGGATTAAAGAGACTATTTGCGATATTATTTAACATCAATATTTCAAAATTACAATAATTCATATGAAATATGCCATGTCAGATAACATTAGAAAAGTTATTATTTGTTAAGTATGATATTGGTTCTGTGTATGTGTCATATTTGTTTTGTAGGTTATAGATGTGTTTGATGTATCTGTATTTCAACTTGTGCTGTGTTTCTGGGCAACACCCTAGGCAGGAGGGCAGAAGGATCAAGCCTTCTTAATGGTCTATCAAGGAAACTGACAGGTATAAGGCACCAAGGGATATAAGCCAGGCTACACCTGATGAGTACCTGGATATGCCCTGTGGACAGGAGATTCTCTAAGCGGCTTTGCCATGCAATGCATTGAGGGCTTGTGTTTAAACAAGCCGCATAGCGATCCGCTATAAAAGGCAGAGATACCACACTCATATTGTCTTCAGTCCTGCTCCCTACTTCTGCATCAACTCATGTGCAACTGAAGCTGTGAAACAAAGGTCTGAGACCTGTTCAGGAACTGGATGTACATGAGAGAGACCTTACAAGCCTGTGAACTCCCAAATTCTACTGGAAACCTGATATATATGGACTTTCAAATCATTTGTATGTATCAGATTTCTTTTATTATACAACACCTCTCACCTTGTTTCTTTCCTTTTATACTAAACATTTAATTTGGGTTATTAAAGGATTGGCTCACAGCATGGTATTTTGAGAACGACCCAAACTTATATTGATCTGGTAATATGGCTGACCCATGCGGGTCAGGAGAACTTTATGGTAAAGAGCATAGTTTAGTAATATATCTCTTTGCTAGACCTAGTGGCTAATTGGGAACCAGAAACTAAAATGTAGCAAAGGAGGCTGTTTAATTTTTGTCTAGCTTCTTGATAACTAGTGTGAGGGATCAGAAGCGTGGTTTGTGGCTTGTTGGGGAGTCTAACTTCAGTGTTACCCACCAGTGCTGGAAGAATCTGCTCTCCTTCTGTAACCTGCTGTGACCGTGGTATTTTCAGGTGGTCTACCTTAGACATGGACAGGTCACAGGCACTTCACACAGTGTGACCCCAACCTTGGTTGCAGGGCCTCTATATGCTAATACAATCCAGAATATTAAGCAACCTGTAATTCAACAAATCACAAACCGATTTTCAGAGAAAAAATTATTGCTAGCCTACCCTGTGCAAAAGAGGCAAGAACTTATCCTCATACTCTGGTCCAGAATCAGCCTTGAAAATTACATCCCCCAAACTATTGGGGTAAGACAAGGGACTCAGATTACATGTTGCATCTTCCTCCGCAGCCACAGTTGAAGAAGGAAGTCACTCAGTCTAGTTCTTCCCTTCCCCACCTTCTCACTTCCAGCAGTTTAGGCCATCACAAACCACCCTTGCTGATCTTCATTTCAAAGCACAAGCTCACAACATGGAAGCAAAGCTTTCTACAAACTCATCCTTCCGTTCTTCACTGAGGGAAGTTCTCAACATAACAACGAGGCTTAACATAATCATCACAAAGAAATTTTTTAAATTGTGTCTTGCTCAAAGACTGACAAGCACAGGTCCAAGATTTATTGCCTGCTTCCAACTATACTGAAGTCAAAAGCTAAAATTCCCTTTAAATAAGAACAAGCCCACAATTACATTGCAGAATGGAACTACTATAAAAACCAAAGATCCAGAGGTTCTAATCCCTAGGATTGATCTGAACCACCATCCTTGTTTGAGTAATCCAGGAAAGTGAGTTGTGAGATTTCATGAAAGAACAGAGACAATAAAATAGATCAACAGCTGCTCAGCTCATGTGCAGGAACAAATTAAATCTTCCTGACTCTGATCTTCCCTCCCTCTCCATTTACCCAAGAAGAAAAAGAAAAGGATGATGGGGTCAGGGAATGAACACCTTTCCACCCCCCAACACACACCAGACAGGCTTAACCAATTAACAGCTCTCATGAGTGTTTAATGACAATGATAATCATATCACTGCAAGTCTATAAAGGCTGCTACTTCATCTGGCTCCCAGATGCTTATTTTCCTCCTGAACTTAAAAAGTCAACATTTGTTGAAACATGACAGAGCCATTTCATGAAAAAGTGATCAAAGTCTCACTTTTAATTTCTGTGCCAAACTGGGGAAGGCACAGAGCTTAACAACTATGGAGAGAGGGTTGGTACTAGGACAGGGTAGTAGAATTATTGAAAGAGGAACGCACTGGTTTGAAAAACTACAGTATTTAAGTCTTCAGACTATGCTGTTTGCTGTTCCAAAGAGATATTCAGCTTTCGATTTGAAACAGTCAGATACCTACACAACCAACAGAACTAATCTCCACTGTTAGACCCAATCTAGCCATGCAGAAGGATAGAACTCCTCTCAGCCCTACAACCTAGTGCATTAGATGAAAAATGATTATCTGGTCCTTAAAGTAACAAAAGTCTGGGTGTTGTGGTCCCCAACTGGTTGATCTCAATTGACTCCAGAACAGCAGTTGCCATTAAAACCTATGAATGGTGTGCCACCTGCTGGTGAAAGGTTGGAGACCACAGGAAGAAGTATCATCAAAAAAATATACTACAGTCTACTGTATTCATGCCCCAGCCTACTAAACTCTTGTCAAAACCAGTATATCCTTGATTACATCACTTCTCCTTTCTGTCATAATGGTAGGAAAATTAGATATTTTCAGGTTTCTTAAATCCATCCTTGGTGATGCAAAGTGCTGCTCCCAGTCTACCTATTTTCTTCATCTTTGGTTCCAACAATATACATATTCAAGCCCACTTCTAATTCGCACTTTCTTTCTTTTCAGTCACCACCTGCTCCTTCCTCAGCTAGGCTTCATCTTCAAGTAGGCCTGGAGCACCCTCCAAGTACATCTGGATGGGTCAATCGGCCACTCAGGCACACATTAGTTCTCTCAGAGTCAGAACAGTAGCCCGTGCACATCACTACTTATCGAAAGATCCTTCAAGTGCATTTATTCCCTCACCTAGACCATTCACCAATTGCAAACACAGCTAAAGCAAATTCATTTTTTATTCTGGTAAAAATTCACAGCCAACTGGAGGTATTTATTCAGCTCTAGTTAGCAGATAGCATTTTTAACACCAGGCACTTCAGTTGGTTGAATGTATTTATTTAGCGGGGAAAATGATGAAAACTTAACTTACCTTTCTTCCCCTACAGTTTTATTTTTCGAAATTAAAAATAAAAAACACTAAAAAACTCTGATTTACAAAAAGCCATTTAAAAGGTTGGCCCTTTAAGATATTTAAGGTTTTGTTTGGGGGAGGCAGGGCAACAGTGGAAAAGTCCCACCAGCAGGGGTATAGAGAAGTGCTAATTTCTTCCCAAGCATTCCCACAGAAAATACATACTATATTCTCACCAGCTCTATTGGCAGGCTTAAGTCGACTTAATTTACAAGTGTAGACGCACCCATAATTCCCAATATCTGCAAACAGAAATCTTCACATGACGATGGGCATTAGAATAGGAGGCTATTATAAAGAATGTAGTTGTAGCAGCCAGAGCATATCTGGGTAGGGAAACAGGCCAGCTACGCTCCTACTATATCCCTCCTTGGTCACTGAGGCTCTAAGCCCCTTGATCCCTTCAACCTCCCTTCTAGAAGACTCTCAACAGGTAAGCAGAGTCCACCAGCCTTCTCCCCAGGGGATGCTACACAAGATTCTTGCTGCCCCCTGAGGTTGCAACATCTTGAGCAGCACCAAGGAAAAGGGAACAGGCCAAGACAGTCAGATGTGCCCCTTTCCTAAGGCACCGGGGCATAAATTAATATTTCTCATATCTGTGTCATAAACTGAAACAAAAACCCTGCATCTTAAACTCAACATATTTTTTTGAGAGGTAGCTCGAAATTCATGTGGGGAAGTTGGTTTTGTGCATCTCCGTAATCCAAATAGCAGCTTCATTGATGAATTGATCATTTGGAGGGCAGAAAGTGTCAGGCATGAGTTTGTCACTGTAAACCCATCTAAAATAACTCTGTGCTCATGCAGAGCAATTACTTCCAAAACAGTTCCTGCGGAACGTTGGATAAAAAATCAAAAGCTGATACTGTGTAATTAAGCAGCAAGACACAACAGTGAGTGTAACATGGACCTTGGTGCTTTATTAAGCATGATGCTAAAGTCTGGGATCATCAAAGCAAGTGGAAGTACATTATTATATTGCAGTGCTTGTAAAGAACTGTCCTAGGATGACACATGCAGCATACACTGCACCTGTTGTGTTTTTGTCACGCTCTACATTTACCTCTCTTCCTCATGATGCCTATCTTAATTGATTTCCTTCTTCATCAAGCTCCATTCCATCTACCCTGCCAGCTTTTCTTCTTCCCTATCTTTTGTATTTTGACTCTCTGTTTTCAGTATCTGAAAGGACAAGCCACCCAGTGCTCAGCATTACAGAAAGAAAGAGTCTGAGGACCAGAGTTTGGCAAAGATGAATAAAAGTGCTGAGAGGATATGGTGAGCAGCTCATAAGATACACACAATTTGCTGATAGCTGCCCAACACTTGTACAACTCTTCCTTTAAAATGTCCACTCCAACACCACAGCTAACTTGATCTGCCGTCCCAATCTGATTTACTGAATAAGAGAGGGGGTCTTTCTTATGGGGAATGATATAAGGAGGCATCACAAGATCATTGTGGACCTTTATGGTCAGTGACTTTTACATATTTATTTTCTAGGGAATAAATATTCAAACAGTCAGGTTAAAAGTCTAGTGAAAAATTTTGCTGCTGACTTGATGAAGTGCTTACAGCCTCAGGGTGAACACAGCATGAGGTGTTGGTAGTGTAGTCCCGGCCCCTTCAGAGAAGAAGGGAAGACAGAAGGTAGAGGTGGAAGAGAAGCAACCCAACACTTGCATATAAAAGGAGACATCCCTACAGTTGATATAATCCAACTATGCTGTTGGTTGGCAGCTTTCACTTTTTGTTTGTGAATTGACTTGGTCCCTTCTTTGCAAAAATGACTGTTTTTCTTATTTGCCTAGGTTATTTTATTCACTAGCAGGCATATCACTCTGGTGAAAAGTGTCTCTGGATAAAGCAACAGAAATGAAATATTTCCATGACTGTTCTCTTTCCTCTATTTCTTTTTTCCATTAAATAGAGCAATAGTGTGGACGTGAACAAAGAAGTTCTTCATTAAATGCAATTTTGCCTCTCTTCCCCCAACAAGGATACGGAGCCCTAGAAATCATCCAGAGAATTCATAACTCAGACAGCCCAGGCTTCTAACTTATTATAACAGTAGAATACTGGATGATCACATTGAGGGATTACAATCCAGAGACTGTACTGTGAATAAGTAAGGTTTATACTACATCATTTCCCATTTTTATTATGCCACAGAAATGGATTTACAGTCTGTTGTATGCCATTGTCTGTTCTTTTTACAATCTCCGTCACTGGAATGAGACGTCAAGAATGTAATGTCAAGTATAGTCTCTGAAAGACAGTAATAAATTGAACTCCTTTATATTTTTTAAATCAATTTGGTGGGCATTCTAGTCCATCTTTATAAGCTACTGGAGTTGTAGAAAGGGAGAGAGCAAAGAGAGTGGGCCATTCTCATTATATGCTAAACCAACACACAGTAGACATCCTTCACAGAATGTCTCTACAAAGCCTATCTTTGTGACAAAGATTGTCAAGAAGGTTGCAAGAAATGGTACAAATTTAACACATTCTCATTTTGATTTTAAAACCATACCACTGAAGCCCTGGTCTAATGATATTATACATATTTATTTCAACCGAAGGAAAACCAAGAACTCCTTTCCAGCTTAAACAGTGAAGAATAAGTTCCTCACACCATTTTACCATACAATAATGTTTTCCTCCATAGTTCTTCCTTTTTGCCCTCCCCATGCCCCTTCCCCCTCCTTATAGCTCTCCTATTTGGCACAGGCACAGATTAAGGTCCATCTGTTTTAATGTTATTTGTTCCCACAAACTGGTAGCCCATACAGTGGAGCCATACTAGAGTATCCCTTTCTGAAAAATAGCCCTTCAAGCTTACAGCCCAGTAGTGAATGACTCATATATTCACAGTACTAGGTCTCCTCGTTTTCTGGCACTCTGGTTCTTCTACTCCAACTGTAACCGAGCTCCTAGTATTTCCTTCCTGCCAAGCTACCATTCCCCATTTTCTTTGGAAACATGGACCTTTATCATGGAGAAGAAGCCCAAGAAAATAAGTTAATGCTGATCTAGGCAACAACAGAGACAAAAGCAGTCCCCTACCTTATTTCATCTTTAGTTTTCCCAGTCTTCAACTGCATAAGCTGAATCCAACAGAGGAATTTCTCAGATTGTAGAATGGGCTGCAGGAAAAGGGAGTATAGTGTGAATCCAAAACTTTTTTCTTCTCTACCTCTTCCAGTAAAATTTGCAGGTTTGTCCTACCCTCTGTGGTACTGAATTGGGCCTGAACCTCCAAGCTAATTTATGCTTTTCTCTAATTAAGACCAGTGGCAACTCATCATAATCAGGTGGAAATAAAACAAAGCTATTTCAGCTGTTCTAGATTCACAAGATACTGCGGGAGCTCTGTATTTAGGACTATATTCTGCAGGCATTACATACTTCTAGTTTATTCTTAGTTAGGCAAAACATTTGTTGACTAAGAGATTTAAATCAGTATATGACAAAAAAGGATTTGATCCTTAATGAAAAAGGCTAAAAGGAGCCGTAGATGGATGGTTCATTCCTTCCTTCTCCAGGGCCGTCCCTTGGGGGAAGCATGGAGACAGCCTCGGCCAGGAAACCGAGGCTGTCCGCCGGCCGAGAGCCGGCCCCAGCTGTGGCTGCGAGCCAGCCCCTGCCGAGGTCGCCACCGCCCCAGCCGCAGCAGGAACCCCGGCTGCCATGGCCGGCGCCCCAGCCGGGGACCCAAGGCCGCCACCGGGAGCCAGCCCCGGCTGAGGCCATGCCACCGGCAAGGGCCAGCCCTGGACGCAGCCGGGCATCCTTCTCGACCATATGTGGCCATGGCAAGGGGTGTGGGGCAGGCTATAGCAGGCTGGCTCAGAGGCCGGGCCCTGCACACCTGCCCCACCTACTTCGCCCTGGGGATGGAGAGGAGCGCCGGGCCAGGGGAAGTGCTCCTGGCCCATCCCGCTGCCTGTGGCTCACTTCCAAAGACAGCAGAGAGCAGGGCAAAGTGCAGGTGGGGGGGGGGGGCACGGTGCAGACCCCGCACTGCCCCGCTGGGACCGGGACAGCACGGGGCCCATGTAACTGCAGGGCCCAGGGTGATCGCCCTGTTCATCCCCCCACAGGACGGCCTTGTCCCTCTCAGAGACCCATCCAGCTCAGCATGAAATGAAATAGTACAGCCTGTGAGGGGTAAAACATCTATAAAAGTGTATCAGTCTGTGACCTGAGAGTCCCTCCTGAAATACACCAGAAAAAACTGAATTTCTCTGGTCCTGCAGAAGTATTGCAAGATCAATGCTTGGTAGCTTGGCTCTGTGTATGAAGTTCAATCTCCTAAAAAAAACCTTCTGCATCGTGGAGACTCTGCCGGGGACAGACCATGTGCAGTAACAACACAAGGAGATCATCATTATCTGCTCCTTATTTTCCCAAACACGCTGCAACAAAAGCATTATCGTGTGTTAGCTCAGAAATGTAAGGGTGGTTCTATCTTATGATGTTTCAGTAGCATCAAACTTTCAAAGAAGGGAGTGCTGAAAGGCAAACAGCCACTCTGCTAAATTTGGGGCTAGGCTGAAGGAACATCTGGTGGTGGTGGGTGCATGGATGCAACCACCCTATCCCTCATGGGATTCCCCATACACGACTATCCTTGTTGGACTTTGTTAAGGGAAGGGTGAATTTCAACCTGTGTGCATACACTTAAGTGCAACTCTGTCTCTGATCTCTTGACTGGATGAAATTTAAATGCTCCTTTTCTCGTTGATGCATGCACAGCTAGCAGCAATTTCTTGGGAATTTGAGGCTTGTTTTCTGTGGGGATTTTTGGTTGGTTAGTAGGTTGTTTTTGTGTGGTTGGTTTTTGTGGTCTATGCCCAAGAAGCAATTAAAACCCTTCCAACACCATTAAAAAACCCCCAGAACTCTAATTCTGTGGCTTTTGCAGTAAAAGGACTAACAAGCCTGACAAAAACATTCTTGTTACTAAACTGCTTTACTTAGAGCCAGTTAGCTAAACTACCATTTGTTGGCCCATTTGTTGCCCAGTATCTATGATCTCAGATCTTTACAGTAAAAGTCATGCAATAAGAACAAAGCCAACACAATTAGGAAGGAACTGTGCTGTCTGAAAATCAAGTAAAGCAGCATTTGTAGAAAAATAGTAGTGATGCAGACGACATGTTGTCTTGGCATTATAGAAGTATATGCTCTCTCTTATACTGAAGGAAATCTAGAAGTACTCCATTAACTCCAAAATAGTTACTCCCATTTTCACCAGTGTAAAGCCACACAGGGTTCATAAGATTTATGCTCATGGCTGACTGAGCTTAGTTAAGTCACAGAGGGATACATGTTTAGTCTTTAATCAGAGAAACTTCTGATCTGAGGGATACAATTTTCTGTGAAACATGGACTGAAATTCGTTCAGTTCTAATGAAGCAGGGATCTCATGTAATGGTCTCTCCTGCAAGAGAAATTTCAGCTCAAACTACTGGGATATTTCAAGAGATCACTCAGAGTTGCAGGAATGAGTTAGTACATAGAGAGATCCACCAAGAGATTTATTAACATCCTTGGTTTGAAGTGCTTTAAATAATTTTTAGCTGAGTGAAAATAAGAAAAAAGGATGGGTAGGCAAGGGATGGAAAGGTTCACAGAGAGGATACATAACCACATATGAAAGATAGGATCATATTAACTGGGTGAACCATGATGGTTATATTACACAAAAGTCTCACAGAGTGACATTTGGAGAAGAGGGTTATCCTAAGGGTGAGGCAAAAAGGCAGGCAGCTGGGGAAGAGCAGCAGCAAAAATAAACAGGGCAGGAACCTTGTAAATGGGCTTGACAGAATTTAGATTTTTAATTTTTTTATCATCTTAATAAAAGACACCAGAGCTCATTATAAAGCATTTTTAATATTTTTATCAATTTAAAATTTTACAGTTGTGCAAAACTATGGGTTCTAAGATTTGGGGGGAGAGTCTCAGGCAATAATTATTTAATGCCAGTAGACAATGATTTTCAAAAAAATAAAGTTTTATAACTGTTGACCCACAAATAAACTATCTCAAATTTCAAAATATAAAAAATAAATATCTTAAACTGATAAGTTCTGAAACAGCACTTTCTTGCTTTAAAGGATGGAAATATTTTGTCATTGCTTTGCATGTGTGTAATGAAATCGGCGCTTACTGAGAAAAATCTAAGCCTTCGAAGACTACCTGTAAATCCCCTGGGGGCTTGACACAGGTTTAGCAGCTTTGGGTGGTGGTGTTGCGCCCAATGGAAAAGTGGCATGACAACTGATGGGAAGAGGAGAGAGCTCAAGCAGGGAGGAACTGCAGAGCTGGCTGAGAAGAGCCAGGAGCGTGTTAAGCGAAGGTTGCAGTGTCATGGAAATTATGGAATCAATCATTTGGTTTCTGACCCGCTGGCATGTCAGAGTTAATATGAGGATTATGGAAGGAACAAAATATTAGCAACTGTGTGCGCGCTTTGGGCCAATTTCACCGTAATGAAACACTAGAACAGAAAATAATGTTCTGCTTTAATGTCAAAGAATTACTGGAAATATACTACTTTGCCCAGACAATTCAGTACAACTTATAAATCACAAAGGTCAACAAAACTACACCTAATTGGCTTCAATGCCAGCAGAATATGACTGAAAGATCATAGGATTGAAGTCTGAGGAGCTTTCTCTTGCACGGTATGTTGTCTTTTATAGGAATGACAGATGCTAGGTTTGATTATACAGTCATACAATTCCCATGTGCTGAACTTATTCCACAGCTTGCAGTGGTTCTCTTCATTATTGCTGTTGGCCTTATCACATATTGATAGAAGAACTGCTTATACTCTCTGTGACATGGAACCTAGGATGCCCCTGGCCACCAGGGACTCCAAGAAATCCACCAGACACTTACTGCTATTGATTTTATGTGAAAGACTCTCAAGTATCTCAAAGGTATTTAGGCTGCTAACTCTCATTGAAATCAGCCTGAGGATTGGAACCTCAGGTATAGCAGCAATGGGCAGCACCATAAAGCCCTGAGAAAGAATCACAGAATCATAGAAACTGGAAGGGAGGGATTTATCATACCACAAGACACAAACATTACTAATATACATTCCAGTCCTCCAGAATGCAAACTACCATATCTCAACAGGACCCACAATACAGCAGCTAACAGACACCAAAAAGTCATCTGAGAAAACAAACCTCTCTACATCTCTCCCAACTGGTTAGTCAAGCAGCATCGATGCTGGTACGCAGTCATAACCTCTTTCTTCTCTGCTGCCTTTCCTCAACTACTCTGAATGGCAGAAACATCTGTATTTTGAGAGTTCCAGATTCCTCCCATTTTTAGCACACTTACCCATCTGCCACCAAAAAGATCGATCACCAGGCCTTGCCCTCTCCTGTCCCTCCACCCCTTCCCCCCATTAGTATACCACTGTGGCTTGGCCGACCTCAAATACTTTATTCCTTCCTAATGTATCAGCTAATGTATTCTGCACTGTTCCTCTATGTCTACATTTTCAAAGACATCTATTTGACGTAAGAGCCTAAGTCTCATTGAACAGCAATGGGACACAGGTGCTTTTGAAAATGTAGATCTTTAATTACTCTTCACAAAAGGAGAATAAACTTTTCAAGTGTCTGTTCCTCCTCCCGCTCACACACCAAACTCCTTCCCCTTGAACTGGGAAAATCCAGTTAACTGGCATGTGGAAGAAAGGGGTTCTGTCCCTTCCTTCTCTCAAAGTTCAGGTCTCAGGAGTCGATCAAGGGCTAAATAGTGGAAAAACAAATTTAATTTGCTGCTAAAACCTGCCTTTTTCACTCCTTAAAACCTTGTAATATTCTCCAGGGATCCTGTGTGTGGGTTCTCTTCCAAATAAAAAGCCTAAGCACAAAAATATAAACCAAACAATTCACCTTCACATTCTTCCAAAGAAATTAACTGTCCTGTAATCCTACTGACGAAAAGTCAGTCCAAGTCCCATCTAGAGTCCCAAAGCAGACTAGCAAAGATTAGCTGGTCTCCCTCCCCACCCCCCTAAGTTCTTGATCTTTTGCTCCTCTGGGACATACAGGATATATTTAGGGCTAGCCTGAGTCAGACTCAGGCTGCAGGCTAAAAATTGCTGTGTAGATCTTGCTCCTATTAAAGTGATAAACGAAGCTCCCATTGACTTCAATAGGAGCCAGATCAAGCCCAGAGTAAACATATGCAACATTTAACAGCCTATGCCAGATATTAATGTTTAATATTACTAGATAGATAATGTGTTAGGAGCAATTTAGAAATGAGTGTAATAACAAAATACCCACCCTCCCAAAAAAATCTATTCAGTAGTTAGTTAGTCTTAAAATAAAAAATGTGCCAACACAGAGGCACTGCATTGCCAGAGTTATCGTATGATAGCTAAAGTTCTTGAAGGAGACTGTACTGTAAGCTAACAATAAGACAAATATCCAAATAACTGTAAAGGAGCATGTGAGAGAACTCCAAGCAAGGATGCAAGAGTCATTCCACATTCAGATCCTATCACTCATGTAATTTTCAATAGCCAGCCAGCTTGTCTTCAGAAGCTGAAGTAATAAGACAAGCAAAAATTAGTTGAAAATGTAGCTTTGCTTAATATGGCAAATACTTTCTTATACAAACAAAAGCATAATTGCAATGGAGGATATAATATGTGGATGCTTACCAGCAGTTTGAGGTGGTGGGAAGATTTTTATGAAACAGCAATCAGCAATATGATGATCCAGTCCAGTGCAGAACATTATAATGTTTAGGAAACTTTTAATAATTCTACAAGAAGTAATGAAGTTAAAATTGTAGTGTAGGTAAGCTGTTACATGTGTGTCTTTACCATCAGTTTTCTGTTGTTGTATTTGACTGCAGAATAAAGCCACATGAGGGAAAATATCTGTTGCCTTGTGTTATAACTAAATTTTAGAACATGAGTAACATGGCTTAGAAATATTTTTTCACTTTTGTTTTTAGCCAGTCTTTTTTGCATTGTGTTGTACCTCCTACGTTTTAGAGGTTTTATTTTCCTCTAGAAGTAGATTGTCTGGGTCATACAATCTACTAATAGCTTGGAATTTAATATTTTAAAATTTTTGCATATTTCAAATTTCACAGAGATGTTCCGTAGCAGTCAGATTTGATATTTTTGGTTTATGAAACAAAACCAAAGAGGGGCAGAGCAACAAAGAGAGTCTAATTTTATTCTGAGTTTACCTGTCCCTTACTATATCTGTTGATCCCTTTTCACTAATGAAGTGACAGGTTTATTCTTTTCAGTGTTCCTTGTTTGACTTGGTGTTTGGCAACCAGAGAAAATGAATTCAAATGTCTCTCCAGAGGAAAAA
Source organism: Pelusios castaneus (assembly GCA_007922175.1). Taxonomy (NCBI): domain Eukaryota; kingdom Metazoa; phylum Chordata; order Testudines; family Pelomedusidae; genus Pelusios; species Pelusios castaneus. The sequence continues at coordinate 12,151,556 of ML685789.1, forward strand.
TGGAAGAGAGCTGCAAAGGAGAATGAAACAGATTTAATATGCCCACTAACACTGCCAGAGAACCGTTAAGAGAGTAATCTGTCAACAAGTTAGCTAAGCTCCTAACCACTTCAGTTTGAATACATAAGTTAAAACATGCAAAGGTCTTCTGCTCATCATACAATACTTATTTTCCTGTATTAGTGCCCACTTATTTATTTCCTGAATTTTAACTGGTCTTTCACAAATCAAAGTTGAACTAGGAAGTTTCAGAAATTTTCAAATATCACTTTGCCTTACTTTACCCTCTCATTAAAATAAATTAGTGAAGTTTTCTTGTGCAAACACTTGCAGTTATAAGGCAATCAAGGCATGATAACACAAGCCACGTTCCTGAATGGACGCAAAGTGCGTTTGTTACAAGGAGACAGTGGTCCCTTTCAGCTACTCTCTGACAGGAAGGACTCATGAGCTATGTCTACACTTACTAAAGTTAGTTCGAATTAGTTAATTCGAACTAACTAATTTGAACTAATTAAGTTAATTCGAACTAGCAAAATTTAGTTTGAACTATGCAAGTGCCATTCATGGCACTTGCTTAGTTCGAATTAGCGAATTGCATTGAGTTCAATGGGTTGGTTAGTTCAAACTAAACAATTAGTTCGAACTAAAATGGCCACATTGGTTAATTTGAACTAACTAGTTCGAATTAACCCTTAGTTCGAATAACATAATCGAATTTATTAGTTCGAATTAAGGAAGCCCTTAATTCAAACTAATGAAAGCCTAGTGTAGCCATGGCTTAAGTTAGTTCGAATTAAGCTTCCTTAATTCGAACTAATTTGCCAGTGTAGACATAGCCATGGTTTCTATAGATTGTCGTTACGGACCTCCACTGTAGCAACATTCTTGTCTAGCCTTTAATTTTTTTCCAGGTACTCTGTACATAAAAGTTGTTTAATTTCATTTGCCCTAAGGGTTTCTTGCTCACTAATAGGAAGCTTGAAGTTCCACTGTTTTAACAGAGCACAATGTGATAAATATATAAGAGTCCTCTAGGAAGGAAACTACTGGTTTTATTTTAATAGATTATATATCATAATTTTAGTGCTACATTAGTTAGGCAATTTATATTTTTTCCAAGATAGATCTTTTACTAGGGTTTAATCCTGTATTTAAAAAAATCAATGGAAGTTTAAAACACTCTCTCTCTCTCTCTCTCTCTGTGGTTAGCTGTGAATTTTCTTCACTTAAAAGGAACAAGAACAAACAACATGCTTATAAAAGCTAACAATCTCATTTTCTTTGATTCCCACGCATCAGCTCAGCAGTGACCATCAGTAGTTTTTGTTTGTTTGTTTTTTTAATGTCTTTATTGGTTTAACAAAAACAACGTGCCAGATCTACAGCTGGTGCAAATTACTGCAGATGCCCTGAAGTTAATGAAACTAGGATAGTTTATACTGCTGAAAATCTGGCCCCATATCAGTGCTTTTTTTCTGCCGGAACGCACCGGAACGGCGTTCCGGCACCTTTTTTTCCCCGCCGGTGCTCCCTCCCAGCTGTGCAGGCTGGGCCGGGCTGGGGAGATTTAAATCTCCCGCCCTGAGCATGCGCAGTTACAGCGTGCTCAGGGCGGGAGCGGACTGGCCGGCAAGCAGCTCTGCCGGCCGTCCCTGTAGTTCCCAGCCTCCGGCCAGGTAAGGGGGCTGGAGGGAGGCCTGGAGAGGGGTGGGGGGACAAGGAGACGGCCCGGGCTAGAGGGGTGGGGGTGGGGACAAGGAGACGGGCCGGGTTAGAGGGGTGGGGGTGGGGACAAGGAGACGGGCCGGGTT
>ML685789.1:12153469-12309029 GCA_007922175.1 Pelusios castaneus
TTGTGGGGTGGGGGTGGGGACAAGGAGGGACCCCCGCGCAGGCCGGCAGCCCCCACCGCCCCCTCCAGACCCCCGGGGCTGCTTTCTTTCTCTTCCTCTTCCTTTCCTTCCTTTCCTTTTTTTCCCCTCTTCTTTGTCTTCCTCTTCCCTGCCTTCCTTTCTCTTCCTCTTCCTTTCCTTCCTTTCTCTTCTTTCTTCCTTTCCTTTTTTCTTTTTCTCTTCTTTGTCTTCCTCTTCCCTGCCTTCCTTTCTCTTCTTTCTTCCTTTCCTTTTTTTCTTTTTCTCTTCTTTGTCTTCCTCTTCCCTGCCTTCCTTTCTCTTCTTTCTTCCTTTCCTTTTTTTCTTTCTCTTCTTTGTCTCCTCCTTCCTTCTCTTTTTTCTTTCTCTCCCTTCTTTTTTAAAACTTTTTAAAAATTAATTTTAAATAAAAACCTTTCTTAAAATTAGATTTCAATTCCAAATTCATTCCAATTAAATTAAACACAATGAATTAATTAATTCTATTTACAGGCACTTTATCTTCAATTAATGCCTATAATTTCTGTCTTGTGAGTTTTCCCCAAAAATTTATTTTGAAAAAGTTTTTCACACGGCTTGAAAATTTTGCACACAAGCCACCAAACCTAGAGGGAACATTGGCTACTAGTTGTGTACACAACAGCAGGCCAGCAGGCTAACATCGGTCAGTCCCACACTCTGGGCCTGGCCGGAGCCCACAGCACCAACAAAAAGTGTGTGGATGCATTACTGCCTGCCACCCAGTACCCAGAAACACAGGCCAGCAGCAGACGTGATAGCTACGCATTCACGTTTTTTTCTAATTATAATACGGCCCCCCAACAGTCTGAGGGACCGTGAACTGGCCCCCTATTTAAAAAGTGTGAGGACCCCTGCTGTAAGACCTCACAGGTTGTCTTTCAGTATATTAGCGGCCTGCATAGTTAATAAAACTTAACAGTTTTTACCTTGTATTTTTATTTCTTTGATATATTCAAAAATTTACTGTTTACTGCACTATTTTCAGTGTTATTTCTTTATGACACGACGGACATCAATAGGAGTTCCGGTACCTTTTTTTTTAGAAAAAAAGCACTGCCCCATATAGTAACTGTAATTAGAGATGGACCACAAAGGCTATCTATTATTTTTTTTATTTTGCAGAACCTGATCAGAAACAATTCCATAGTCAAACTCAAAACCAAGTCTGGTTCACATTCAGGTGGGGCCAATTCTGAGGTCTCATTATTGAGAAAGAGAAAGTGGGTTTTGAGAGGAGGTCTGTTTAAAAAACAATCAATCTTCAAGGAGCCCAGAGGACTCCCTAGAAAATCTTGCATTTTAAGAATTTTCAAAAGTTGAAATTTGGCTACTGTGTCAGAATTTTGCTGATATTTTATAATTTATAGGAAGAATGTTGACTCTCAGGCTGCTGCCGTTCCACTGCTTAACATCTGATAGCTTTGAACATACTTTGGTTTTCTGAGAATAGTTTGGGCACCCTTGAAGAGTGTTTGAAAGGAAGAGCAAATGTCTTGCATACTTTATTCAGACTCCCAAAGTTCAGAGAGTTCAGATAAATTCCAGTTTTCCTACCCCTCACTCTGTATCAGATACATATTCAGGATCAAATTCCAAAGGGGTAGCTGTGTTAGTCTATTGTAGAAAGACAACAGAGTCCTGTGGCACTTTTAAAGACTAACAGATTTATTTATCGCATGAGCTTTCATGGGAGAAAATCCCACTTCGTCAGACGCTTTGAAGATGGGAAAGTTACAGAATGGGAGGAAATTAAATGCAGGAGAGTGTATGACATAGGATCAGGTCAGGCTGTAACAGCAAATCAAAATAGGTGTTAAAGACTAACAGATTTATTTATCGCATGATTGCTGTTACAGCCTGACCTGATCCTATGTCATACACTCTCCTGCATTTAATTTCCTCCCATTCTGTAACTTTCCCATCTTCAAAGCGTCTGACGAAGTGGGATTTTCTCCCATGAAAGCTCATGTGATAAATAAATCTGTTAGTCTTTAAAAGTGCCACAGGACTCTATATTCAGGATCAGTTTAAATTCCCAAACACACATACTTAGCTGTATATTCCTTGCAGAAAGCTTTTCATTACTGCATTCAAGCATCAGTCTTCTCACCCTCATCCTATCAGGGAAAAAGGTATATAAAGGCTCATTAACAATGTAGTCTTGTTTATCTTGCATGCTGGCAAAAGCTTTGGGACCCGATGAAGAAGTGAAGAATATGATTTATGATACCCATGAGTTGTTTCACTTTACCTATGTTTCACTTTATATCCCACCATTGCAATTCTTCTAGAACCTAAGGATAGTGCATGTCCAATTCTTAATCATAGGGGTTACATACCCATCCATTATTATTTTTATCATCATACAGACTTAAATGATGGGTTCTAGAAGACTACTTTACTTGTAGCCAGAAACCTACATATAATGTGGAGCCAGAATGTAGGAACTGTGGGGTAATGTCAACATGTGTGCAAACACTGTGATCATCACATCCAATCCAGCATTTTGCTTGTTTTGGGATCATATTTATTCCCCTATGAGATTGCACATACAGTAAATTCTGTAGAATAGTTTATAAAACAGCTCCTACCTCTTGGCAAAAACAGAAATCTTTCTTGGCATTGGAATGCATTTCCTCTCAAAAATACTCGTTTTCTAAGATAATTGTCAATTCTTTTTGGAAAAAAAAATATACATATATAAATGGCACTTCTGTTATTAGGAAGGCCTTGAAGAGAAACGTAATATTCATATAGTTAGAAAAATTAGTTCTTAAGTAAAGTATCTGAGGATTTTGTAATAGTCACCTACTGTTAGGGAACACAATACAACAGATTAATTCTGGACTAGTAAACCAGAGACCTAAATTCTATTCCTGGCCTGTTGTGTGATCACTGGCCTGTTGTGTGACTTTGGACATCTCTCTTTGTTTTAATGGTCCCATCTGCAAAATGGAGATGAAACTTTCTTTCCTTTGTAAAGAACTCAGACTTCTAGAGGAAGAGTGTTAGCTATTATCAATATTACATTTTTACCCCTTACAAGATAGATATTTTAATGTCCTTAATTGTTTCCATGAATAAAGGTCCTGATCATGCCCCAGTGAAGTCAATGGAAGTTTTGTAAATTACTCCAACTGGAGCACTGACCTCTAAAACCAAAAGTTATTGGATTTAACTTGTAAATTATTGTTCCCATTACTAGGTTAAAATAAATTAGCATTCAAGTGAGAATATGGTAAAAAAATATATCAGAGAGCTTCCTTGTTATTTTCTTATTAATTCAGGCATTAGGAATTTCTGAGGCTTTATTGTCCCATCAGTACAGTGAGGAGTTTTATATAAAAGTACCTAAATCCTCTCCACGTACATAGACTGTAAATCTCTCTAGTAATAACAAAAGGATGGAACCTCATGTAGTTCTAACTGGGTTATTTAAAAAAAGAAGGGCTGAGTACTTCAGTGTATTTTTAAATATTCCGTCTATATCTTGATTAATGGAACATTGCTGAAATTCTTTGGGGGAGTATATCATGTTAATAAGAAGCTTTTAATACAGATCTTTGAAATTTTGTTCACGATGGATATTCACACAAGTCTTTAGTCCTGCATGATCTATCTATGAGCATGGATTAGAGATGACAGCACTTCTTCTTTGTTGGGCTGTCTCACGTCTCCCATGATGGCTGCAAAGCATAGGCAAGCAGTTCTTAAAGTGGAACATTCTATAGCCAAGATGACCTATAAGACATTAGGTTATACGCCAAAGAGACCATGTAAGTATTTTATAATACAGAGTATACACACACACACACACACACACGAATCTTTACTTTTTATATGCAGTTTCATGCCAAGAACAGAAGAGTTGTGAATTGTAAGGGTACTGATTCTGCATTTTATACATACACACATAAGTTGTATTTGCTAGACATATATATCAATCAAATACAGTCCCTTTGTGTTAATAAAACTCCTCCTATAGTGCATTTGTTGGCAAGAAAGTGGTTTTGCTGCAGGAGTTCCACAGCAGATAAATTCTTAATGATGAAAAATAGGCTAAGGCTTTGGAATTCAGTTTTCATAGGACCTTCCGCTCCACTGCACCATTTTCTTAATGGCTATACTACTACATCACTTGAGCCTGGGTATATAAACTCCAATCCCAATGAGAAGAGAGGCATTTAACTTCCTAAACAGCATAGACTCAAAGTAAAAATGACCTTTTCGATTCTGGAAGTTCTTTGGAAATTCAACATGACACACATAAAATCTTTATTGTCAGCAGCCAAGCAGTTCAGAGCTAGTTCTGTAATCCCTGTGAGGGGCCTAACGTGCACACAGGAAGCTGGATTCAATTTTTCACTTAATTCCAGAGGTTATCCATTATCCTTCCTCACCAAGTAAAAAAAGGTTACTTTTCCTTGGCAGGCAGAGCGAAAATTGGGATTCAGTCACAACCGACCTGCCAGTAGACATTAGATTATCCCCTTACAATTGAACATTTTATTGTAGAAGTCACATTTGAACTATGAATGACACGAGTCAAAAATCCATTCTTAAAATAAGCCTGAGCAGTGCCTGTTCCCCTAAATAGCTCACCTCTTGTACTACTCCCGCAGTACTTGTGGCATCCAGAACGAGCCAGAACTGTATGTACATAACGTGTAATTTTCACAGGTATAATAGTTTATGGATTAATAGGGGATCTGGTTTACAGCAATGCAAAGGAAAAAAGTCACTGAATCAGCCTCCATGTTTTAATAAGACAAAAATCTCACCCACAGGGTTTTATTCATCAATAACAATTACAAAGAAACCTAACACAATATGCAGATCTTTAATATCAATAACATAAAACACAACCTCGCTAATTAAGATATGTAATGTATTGATTGGTTGTGCTATAAAGTATATGCTTTTTGCTACTATTTGCTAGTGTAGATATATAGTATTGCCCCAGCTACCCACATTTTAAAGTCCATTCTCCCCTTTGCCCCTGCTCCCTCCCATCCCAATTTGGGTTCCTTTATACTTGGCATGTAGTAAATACTGTATGTACAGAACAATGCTAATGTCAAAATCCCAATTCACTTACAACAGAGACAGAATTAAGCACTGGGCAAAATGGGAAATGGTGGGGTTCCCCTTTGGCAATTTTTACTACATTTTTTTTAAAACAAACCTGTTATGTTTCAACAATAAAAATTTGAAAAATATTTCTTACATAACACTTAAAAGAGGGGATATTTCTGCATGAGAGCATGGATTTCTACAACAGTCTTAGATGAATGCAGATGTGTCTTAAATAGACAGCTCTTTATTAACAGACCCTTGTAACTCAAAGGGGAAAGGGAGAAATACTCTGTAGAAGATGTGGGGAAAAAAAAGAAATATTGGTTTCAAGGTCAGTCACTTATTATAGAATACAAGGCCTACCCTAGCCCGACCAATACACACAATGCCAGATTTTCTAATGCACCTACCTCTCCCTACTCTGGGTGGAGCAAAATGAAGTGTTAGGGCTGCAACTCCTTGATTCTTAGGCCACATCTGGCCAGGACCACAGGACAGCTTAGAGGAGTCTGTGGACTGCTCTAAAGAACACTGTCTCATAATATTTTCCAAGGAGACATCTCATCATCTGATAACAGCCCGAGTGTCCCTCCTGCGCCATCCAGCTCCCCAGTGCGTCCCCTTCCCCACTGCAGAGAGCTGTCAGCTTATTTGTAGCAGTTGAGAAATCAGCCATGTTTCAAGAAAATTTGGATCTGCACAAAAAGGCTACAGTAAGCTTGAGAATTTAGTCCACAGAGTTTAATATAATTGATGTCTTTGAGATAGTCTCATTACAGCACTACTGTGTCATGATTCACATGTATTTGCCTATTAGGATGACGAGACAGCAAGTGTGAAAAATCGAGACAGGAGATAGATGGTAATAGGCACCTATATAAGACAAAGGCCCGAACATCAGGACTGTCCCTATAAAACTGGGACAGCTGATCACCATATTTCCAATAGCCTTTATGACCGAGCTCTCTCTAACAAACCTAAAACTTATAACTGCTTACTTCAACTGCACCTCATGGAGAGAGCAAGTTACTCGACCTTATATATACACATAGTAGGTGTAAGTAGCATTAAGGGAGTTGAGTCAAAGGAGCTTTAATTTACAAACCACCTCTGGATCTGGCCCAGGTTTGTTTGTTTTGTTTTTCTTTAATGTAGACCTATTATATTGATACAGACCAGCTGCAAAGTTTGGATTTCTAGCCAGGTCTGAACTTCTAAAATTTCACAGGAGCTTGGAATCAGGTTTTGGCTTTGACTGACTTCTAGAAAAAAGCATCGAAAGAGTTTTTCCTCAACTAAGAACAGCTCTGTCTACTAGTATTGTCAATGACAAATTAAGAGGTTAGTAACTTTAGACTTAAAAAAAAGGATAATTTTTGATCAAAGGTTTGTCTTTTCAGACATTTTTACTGAAGCCTACAGAGGAAAAGAGGAGGAAGGAGAGAGCTGGAGAGCAGCTTTTAATTATGGTATGTTTTCTTGCATGTTGACTGCTTAGAATTTTTATAGCTGTAGGCTATTGGGGAATTAATGAGAGAATTGCCAACATTCCAAATCAAAACCAAGAAAACGAGAGCTCAATGATCTCTACAGAATTTGAGCATATAGGAAGTTTCATATTACAAAATGTTGTTGCTTTGCTTTTTTTATTTTGTTTTAAAAACACATGAATTTTTCTCCCCAGCCATAAATGCAACTGCTTAATGTGCTCACTTGATTGGTCATGCTCGGTGGCTATCTGGAGATTTTGCCGCAAACAGCCATCAAAGAGGCAGGTCTCCACTCTCACTTTTACAAGTAGGTCCAAGGTTTGGGGTCCTAATTAAGTAGAGCCCTTGATCACATTCTTATATTTAAGCATATGCTTCAGTCCCTCTAAAAGCAAGGAGATTAAGACTTCACTGGGAATTAGGCACTTTGGAAAATCCTGCTAGGCACCTAAATACCCTTAAAATTCTGGCACACAGACTAAACAGGAGCTCATTGGAGATGTTGTTTTCATACTGGCTAGAAGGATATGGAAACAGACAACAGAATATATTATTATAGTTAATATTATGGCTAGCACCTGTGTTCAATTAATCGGTAGAATGCATTCTATACAAGAGCTATTCAAGAAAACAGTTTGGAAACTCCCAGAGAGATGCATGCAGATGCATTAGCACATTGCTTTCTGAAATCTCTTCAGACTCTTATTTTTGTCTTCATTAAAAGAAAGAACATTTTGTTTAGAAAGTAAAGGAATCTTGATGATATATCAGCACAGAACAGTTCACGGTTTTTGAAACGTGTAGCTGTCCAAGCAGCTTCTGTCCATGCTAATGTTTAATAACAAACTTCAAACTCAGACTAACTTCAATTGGGTTTGAAGTTTATGTGAATGTTTTGCACAAGTCTATTAGAGATCTCTGCTTAACAACAATGTCTTTTGAGGACCAGCTACAAAAGGTGATGTCAGCCTTATGAACCCACTCCACTTCTTTTGTCTATTAGCATCAAGACAAATAAAGTTTGCATTCATCTTTACCACCTTCTTATTACACAGTGTAAGGACTGATGGTTAGGGCTGGAAAAAGTTTTTGGAAAAGTTTCTTTGTTTATTTTCACAAAAAACATGAAGTTGGCTTGACCAAAACACTTTGCAAATTTATATCACATTTGCTAATTGTTTTGTATAAAAATAACCAACAAATTATTCAAAAAGTCAATGGTTCATTTAGACATTTTCAAAATGAAAGGTTTCAATATTTTGTTTCAAAACTTGATTCAATTTAATTAAAAGAAAAACTCGAAGACAAAATATTCAGTTTTGTGTTGACCTGACTTCATTTGACCTGAAATATTTTTTTTTTTGCCAGAAAGTTCAAAAAATGCATTTTGGGTCAACCAAAAATTATTGTTTCTGGTTCTGCTACCAAACAAGCCAATAAACCCCACACAGCTCTATCCATGACAACTCGTTACAAGCTACTCAATAATATTTATTTAAAGCCATAAGCCTAACTGCAGGAGAGCAATACAGAAAAACAGTTTTCTTCCAATTATTAGAAAATCCCTACAAAATTTACTAGAGGTTAAATTAATTGGGTTCTATAGCAGTTACTTTAAAGGCCTATATATTTTATTAGAGAGCAATTCATTTCTACAGTGTTTTAAACATCCTATAGAAATCTTTATCAGGGGTCTAATTGTCTGTCTAGTTCTTAAGGATGGTTCACAAATTTCATACAGAGGTTATTTCCTGGGGGCAGAGGAGACTCTTTCATAAGGAAAGAAAAGGAAAGGAAAAGTCACACTAAGTCCCGCAGGATTCAATCTATGCAAATTCTCTAGAGGCTGGTTCCTCAAAGCTGTGGCCTATTTTAAAAAAAAAAAACTGTCCTCACATATAGTTCAAAATATATTTCCTACAGAAATATCCCAGGAGATTTGAGTATCATTGGCAGATATACTGTAGACTATTACTGTGTAAGAATTTGCATTATGGCTTCTTAAGATAAAAAAGTTAACTGAAACAGAACATTCTTCTGAAAGAGCTCAAATTTCCATTTTGCAGCTTTTAGGACCTCACATTAGTGAATATATTAAAAATAGTGTAAAAACTATTCCCTACCCCGGGCTTTCAGAGACTTCCATTACATCTGCAATTTCAATGTTTATTATGTGTTACTTTTCAAACATCAATCACATTTGTTAAGTTATTGTTAATACTAAAGATTTACCTTTGCACTACAGATGACACCTAAATGTTAACAGGGAATGGGAAAACATGAAGCTCAGATCTCCTTTATTTTACAATGTCAGAAAATTAATTATTTTCCCTGATAGCAACGGGGCATTAAATCTGTAACTAATTCCATGTGTGTGAAAGCTGTAAGGATTAGAAGTGTATAAGGATGTTGTAGAATAAATCAAAACCATAGCAAATTGTGCAAGGTTGATGAACTGAGTCTTTGTAGGCAATCAGGATATGAAAGTTAAATCCATTTACCATGGGCCAAATCCTGCTTGCAGTAGTCATGGGAATATTACAAGTTATGTGCATTATGATAGCGACCAAAGGTCCCAGACCCATTTCGTCTGGCACTGTCCTCCTACATAAAATGAAAGTCTTTGCCCTACAAGGCTTCCAATATAACTATTCCCATTGCACACTTTTGTCTAACTTTTAATACTCACAGATCAATGGTTTGAAAGTTCAACTTCAACTCTATCTCTGCTAGATACATGTTCACTTAGATAGTGGTGGTGGTGGGAAGGGAGAATAAAATGGAAGAAAGATAATTTCTCTTGAAGGAAAGAGATACAGGGGACCAAATTTGGCCATGGGATTAATACATTTTGAGGCAAGAAGAGACCATTGTGATCATCTTGTTTGACCTCCCACATAACACAGGACAAAAAACCTCACCCAGTAATAAGCCCACAACTTCTGTTTGAGTTATACTAAATCATTCTGAAAGAGACCCAGTCTTGACTTATAGAATGCAAGTGGTGGAGAATCCTTCCCATCCCAATGACTTATTAGTCTTGCTCTTAAAACTGTCTCCCATGGCCAACAGAGCTGGCACTCACTTGATTGTACATTGGGATCTGCCTTCTTTGCCTCTGGCTCCCACAGTATCTCTCTCTTGCAAGCTGTCACATGCATAAATGAGATTTATTTGATTATAATGATTTGGGGGAAGTAATCTTCTCTATCTGGGTGTACGGACAGCATATAGCACAATGGGGATGCTGATCCTCATTGACCCCTCAAGGCACTATCATAATATAAATAATAACAATGTTTTCCAAAATGGGTCTCTTTATGGTCCCTCACAATACACCATTGATGGGCGCATATAGCGAGTGACTTGTTCTCTACCCATGTCCATTTTCCCCACGTCTCTGATTTCATTTTCAACATTGCACTCATCCCTAGACTGCTGCTGCATGACTGCCAGTGTCCTATGCCCATGGCTCTGCTCAAGGTCATATATGCGCCCTCTGAGTGTTCATACTTGGAAACTTGCCTGCCACTATTCTGGGCACCTCCCAAGCTCATAGCCTCAGATCACTCTACTGGCAGCCTAACTCAGTTTCCTCCCTTGGTTTCTCAGTAAACTTAAAAAAATAAAAAAATAAAAGGCTTTGACAAGTCCATTTACAAGAACCCTCTTTAGAGTCTCATTTATCCACATAAAGTTCAGACTCAAACACAAATGTCTTTGCTCCAGACTCAAGATGGGCACAGCTGAAACTTCCCTGATCTCTTTTTATTTCCTACTTGAGGTTGTTATTCTGAGCCCTCCTTAGGTGGAGGCCACATCTCTGTTCTCACTCAATGCAGTTTCTCTACAGTTTCATGTGCTGCTCCTGCCAGCCTCCTTCTGTTCTTTATAGACAAATCACCTGTTACCTTTCAGGTATGGCTCCTTCAGTAGTCAGGGTTGGCTGTCCCCAAGCCTTCCAGTCTTTAGGGATTCCTACTCTGTTACAGTGCTATATGTATATTTTTTTCCCTCCACGGTATCTTGCCTCATTTTCCTTCCATGCCCAGTACAGAAAAAAAATAGAACAATTGGGCTGTCTGGGCCAGATCCTCAGCTGGCAGAACTCGCCATAGAACCATTACAAATCAATGGAGCTAGGCCAGTTCATAGCAGCTGAGGTCCTTTGTCTTTAACAGCCATGTGGTAAAACTATAGATTTTAGGTTTGCTGACCTGGTGTTCCCAGTTTGATGTAATGGGGCCTCCCTTTAGAACAGTCAAATGAATTTCTTTAGCTGTCTTCTGTTTTACGTCAGCTCCGTTAATCAAATAATGGAGGAAAGCTCATAAAAATAAGTAAACAAACATAAAAGGCTGGACCTGAGTGCTATTGTATTTCAGAGCTAGCTCAGTGCTCCTGTTAAAGGGCTGCTGCAGACATATACAAAGATCACATGAATAATGTTGGAGCCATCTACCTACAGCATGGAAATGTGATCTTTTCTGTTCGAATGTGGTTGAAATTTGTTGGAACTGGAAAATAGATTATTCTTTCCTTAAAAGGACATCTTCTCATGTATACTGCCTGTACTGTTACAGAGCTGGGGGTGGGGAGATAGAGAAGTTTTTGGTCCTTGCTCACTTAATAGCTTTAGCATATTCCTGTCTGATGAAGATGAAAAAAACTAGAGTTGTAAAAATGGACCATAGAAAAAAAGGAAGGTGTTTAACCCTGAAGGAGAAAAAGAATGCATGGAACCCAGTTAAATAAAGTAATGTTCAAGACCTTAACATCAATTAACAATGCAAAGCTCTGGTGTCTGTATTTTGCTGATCTGAGAGGGTTTTGGCCTAGCTTTTTTGTTTTCTGTGGCACGAAAATTTGGATTAGAGATGATTAACTCTAAAAACAAGACAGCACACAACTTTAGCAAAGAGCCACCCTTCATAAAGAGATCATGCAAAGAAATATCATATTTTGTAAAACAGCATCCAAGTGTAACAGTCATAGACTCAGAGTTTAATGATCTAGCCTCTCAATTAGCTGCTAAAGGAAGAGAATATAATATATAATTATATTAGGAAATGTTGCTTCAAAAGTAAAAGCTAAAAAAATGTTACAAGCAATAAAGAAACTGGAGATTTTGAGATGTTAAAACAGAGAAAGCTGAAAGTGACGCGCACACAAAAATAATTTTCTAATACAGCACCTACCTGATTCACCATCCACTTCATATTCAAGAGTTCCAGAGACAGGACAACTTATGCAGTGGTAGTCAGACCCAGGGTATTGGAGAGAGAGTGTAACAACTACAACCCATACTTTATGGGGACCTTATCCTGAAAGAAATCTTTCCTGAATCACTACTTGTGGCCTTCAAACAAATGCCCCAAGCTCTCCAAGCTCATCATCAGAAGCAAGCTTCTTACAGATACATCAACTCAAAGCAATACTAGATTTTGCCAGAACAATGGATGCAAAACCTGCAGACACATCTCCACTCCTACAATGATCAACATCCCCCTGTCCCTCACTGCACACACCTTTGATCCAGGGACCCTATACATACCTATCCCAACATGTGGTGTAACTTATGTATTGCGCTAAATGCCCTAGCAACAACTACATGGGTGAAACCAGATAATAACTACATTCTTGAATGAATTTGCATATGAAAACAATAAATGGCAAAAACACCCTCTGACCTGAGTGTTACACTTTTCACAAAGCGATAACTCTCTACTATTCCCTGTCCTTGAAGGACATCTGCACAATCTTTCCAAAAAATGAGTTTGGGAGATTAAATTTATTACTCTGCTAGACTTCAAAAGTCAAGGAGTGACTAGAGTCCCTGGATTTATGCCTTATTACAACAATCTGTAAGCCATTGACTGCCTCTTTTTGTCTTATGACAGCAAAAGTGTTAACTGGCTGCTCTACCATTAACGGTCTCTTACAATGTGTACTAACTGCTTATGCTACACAATCTGTGCCACCTTGCATTTTGCTATGAGGTCCTTTCAGGATTTGAAGAAAAGCTGTGTATGGCTCAAAAGCTTATCTTTCTCATCAATGGAAGTTGGTTCAATAAATGATGCCACAGCTATAAAAGTACACTTTTAAAAATATGTTATCTAAGAAATGTTCTTTATAGTTCAAACACAGGTTGGTTACATATCTAGAGTACTGAGTAGACAACTGAGCTATCCAATACATTTTGACTTAAATTACAAACAATTTTCAGATTACCCTTGGTTCACAGTGGGTTGAATTTATGAACCAGCACTAGTTGATTAGAAACTTTAGGTGCACATGAAACCTCCTTCTTCACTTTATCCCAGCTAACTGGGAACATTTTGAAGCTTCTCTTCAAAATACATTTTTAGTTTGAATAATGTTGGGCTAGATCATATGGGCAAGTCACACAGTATTTCACCAGTGCCCTATTGGCTGACCTTACACCATGTCATCTGCTGCACAGACTCCTTCTTTGTCATTTATAGAGTCTGCATTTAAACTGAATTCATAGAACAATAGAGATGGAAGGGACCTCACGAGGTCATCTAGTCCAACCCCCTGCTAAAAAGCAGGACCACTCCCACTAAATCACCCCAGCCAGGGTTTTGTCTAACCGGGCCTTAAAAATCTCCAAAGATGGAGATTCTATCACCTCCCTAGGTAACCCATTCCAATGCTTCACCACCCTCCTAGAGAGAAAGTTTTTTCCTAATATCCAACCTTGATCTCCCCAGCTGTAATTTGAAACCATTGCTCCTTGTTCTGTCCTCTGTTACCATCGAAAAGAGCCTACCTCCCTCTTCTTTGGAGCACCCCTTCAAGTAGTTGAAGGTTGCTATCAAATCTCCCTTCAGTCTTCTCTTCTGTAGACTAAATAAGCCTAGTTCCTTCAGTCTCTCCTCATAAGTCATGTGCCCCAGCCCCCTAATCATTTTTGTTGCCCTCCGCTGGACTCTTTCTAATTTGTCCACATCCTTTCTGTAGTGGGGAGCCCAAAACTTGATTCAGCTAGAGAAGTCAGAAAAAAATTACATCTTTTTCCCTTCTAGCCAGTGTATCTGACTCAGACAAGCAGTGGCCTAATTATGTTATCCCTGCTGTAAGTCCCTGTTGTTAGTCTGAAATGCCTTACTTTATATTTTGGCCCAAATAAATAGATCCCAATTTTACAAAGGAAAAAATGTCTTCTGCTGAGATGTAGAGTCCTATTTTCATGTCAGAGTAGATATCTAAATTAGGTCTCCTTGCCAGGGGTCTGCACTGATATCGCCTGCAGTTGATAGATCACTGTGTTATTATTTTTTATATAGCCCCACATTAGATCCTAGGTTTAAAAGTGGTATAACTTCTGCTTCAACCTTCTCTTCGTTCCCTAGTTAATTTTGTTTTGGACAGCATAGCCTGAAGCACTGCATTCTCTGGAACATCAAAAGGTAATGGGAGGAGGATGGTGAAGTTCTATGTTGCTATTTTTGGCCTGACTGCAGATTGATAATGCAGAGCAGTAAGAGGAGTTGCTCAGTGAGTGTTTCAAGGATCTCTTGCTCGCATTCGACTGTCAACTCTTCTCCCTTCCAATATCCCACTGTGAGCTTACACAAGCCTGCATGAACCAGAAATTTGCTTATAGGTTTTAGTAAGATTCATAACATAGGAAAACCAGCCTTGCCAGAGGGTGGGAACCTGAACCCTCTTCAGATTTCAAGGCTAGGAAAATGTGTTCTCTCTTCCCAGCAATTAGAAAGAGAACACATGGCAAGTGTTTGCAGCTGGAAGAGAGGGAATAGCACTTGCCAGCTATAATATGGCCTCATTAGGGCAGCAGCTGCTTGGCTTTGCCATATTTAAAGGACCTGTCCCAGGAAGTCATAACGGGAAGAAAAGGGACTATAAGGATACATCTACACTAAAATTAGACACTATGGCTGGCCCCAACCAGCTGACTCAGGCTTGCCAGGCTTAGACAAAAGGAGTGTTTAATTGTGGCATAGACTTTTGGGCTTGGATTGCAATCAAATTTCTGGGACCCTCATGGCTTGCATGGACCTAGAGCCCAGGCTCCAACCCAAGCCCGACTAATTGTGGTGTAGATGAACCACCCTTTAGCTGGAGTCCAAGCTGCTGGCCCAGGCTAGCAGTGGCATTTTCATTGCAGTGTAGACATATCCTCAGAGGGCAGCTGAGAATGGAGGGGAAGAGTTATTAATGATTGGTGCATCTTCAGCAGGGCTGCTTTTGTATGTTGCCCCTCACAGAGGTCTTGGAAAAACTACTGATCATAGACTCATAGACTTTAAGGTCAGAAGGGACCAGTACGATCATCTAGTCTGACCTCCTGCAAAATGCAGGCCTCAAAACCTCACCCACCCACTCCAGCAGTAGGCCACTAACCTATGATTGAGTTATTTACCTTCTTAAATCATGATTTAAGGACTTTCAGATACAGAGAATTCACCGATAGGTGAGCCATCCCCCTTGCTACAGAGGAAGGCGATCAGTTCTGTGTGATTTAAAATTTCAATCTAAATTTTAAAATCATCTTCCTTGTTCAAGGAAAATTAATGTGGTCTTTCAACAATGTCATATAACGAGTGCCAAATATGACAAGCTGGTATTAATATAGTAAATTACTTAATTCTATTAAGGGAAATTGTACAGCTTTAAAAAATAAATGTTAGAAAATGTTTAGAACCCAAATCAGCCATCCTGTATGAGTAGACCTAACAATCACAAATTAATATAATTTAAAAGTCATGAAAAATCAATTTTTCCATTTACTTATCATGACCCAGACTCAACATGTTTGTATAAACCTACTACAAAAGCTGACACCATCTTCTCAATCCACTCTCCCTGCACTAAAGCATTCTAGGGAGCCATTGAGATGTCCTCAACATCCGTAGGATAAACAGAACTCAAGACAGAGGGTACAGCTAGAGCTGGCTGGAAAACAAGAATTCTATTTCAGTGCAAAGGCTGAGGTTTCAACATTTGTTTTCATTCCATATCGGAATGAAAATGAGATCTTTTGAAATGTATTGTGAAAATTTAAAAGTGGGAATCCAGTACAGCCAGGTGGTTACAGCACCTGAGATGGAGAAGATCGAGATTTAAATGCCCACTCTCCCTAATTTTGAGCAGGGACTTGATTCTCCCACATTCCACTTGAGTGTCTTAACCAGTAGACTATTCTGAGATAGATCTCTCTTTCTCACAGCTGCTCCCTCCCCACCCCTTTCTGTAGTGGGGAGCCCAAAACTGGACACAGTATTCCAGATGCAGCCTGACCAGTGTCGACTAGAGGGGAATTATCACATCCCTCGATCTGCTGGCAATACTCTTACTGATGCAGCCTAATATGCCATTGGCCTTTTTGGCAACAAGGGCACACTGTTGGCTCATATTAATCTTCCCATCCACCATAACCCCCTGGTCCTTTTCTACAGCGCTGCTACTTAGCCGATCAGTCCCCAGCCTGTAGCAGTGCATGGGATTTTTCCGTCCTAAGTGCAGGACTTTGCATTTGTCTTTGTTGAACCTCATGAGGTTTCTTTCGGCCCAGTGTTCCAATTTGTCTAAGTCTCCCTGGATCCTGTCCCTGCCCTCTAGAGTATCTACCATTCCCCCCAGCTTGGTGTCATCCGCGAATTTACTAAGCATGCAGTCTATGCCATCATCAAGATCATTAATGAAGATGTTGAACAGAACAGGCCCCAGGACCGACACCTGGGGC
Source organism: Pelusios castaneus (assembly GCA_007922175.1). NCBI lineage: Eukaryota > Metazoa > Chordata > Testudines > Pelomedusidae > Pelusios > Pelusios castaneus. The sequence goes on from ML685789.1 coordinate 12,169,811, forward strand.
ACTCCACTCGTTACCGGTTGCCAACTAGAGATCAAGCCATTGATTCTTACCCGCTGAGCCCGTTGATCTAACCAGTTTTCTATCCACCTTATGGTCCACTCGTCCAACCCATACTTCCTTAACACGCTGACGAGAATGCGGTGGGAAACGGTAACAAAAGCCTTGCTAAAGTCAAGGTATACCACGTCAATGGCTCTTCCCGCATCCACAAATCCAGTCATCTCATCATAGAAGGAAATCAGGTTGGTCAGGCACGATTTGCCCTTGGTGAATCCATGTTGACTGTTCCTGATTACTCTATTTTCCTCCAAGTGTTTCAGGATGGATTCTTTGAGGACCTGCTCCATGATTTTCCATGGGATTGAGGTGAGGCTGACTGGTCTGTAGTTCCCCAGATCCTACTTTTTCCCTTTCTTGAAGATAGGTACTATATTTGCTTTTTTCCAATCCTTGGGGGCCTCCCCCGTTCGCCACGAGTTCTCAAAGATAATGGGCAGCGGCTCTGCAATCACTTCAGTTACAATGCAACAAACTTTACTTATTGGAGGAGTCACATTGAAATCAATAGGATTATTTACAGCATTAAAAGTTACAAGAGCTCTCCTTTGGCTGGTGCCATAAGTGAAGAATGATTTTAAGATTACTTAGTTTAGAACAGAAGGGCTTAATTATTGCTCCATCAAGGCTGAGCCACGTGGATCAGGATCACTCGCATCACTGGCTGTCAGTGCCAAGAGCCATTGTGTAGCATTTGAAAGATGCTAGAGGAGCACCCTGGACAGTAAGACCTTGAAACAAAGGTGCTATTAGCAACTCACATAACAAAGCTCTAAAGGATGTATAGCAGTGGAGCTAACGTAGGGGATGAGGTTGAAAAGGCTGACTATACAATTCCTTTCTAATGCTCCCATGCAGGATCATACATAATCTGACTCAATCTGTACTGGTGAGTGCTAGATATTCACCTGAATTGATTACAGATTGGGGGTCTTGAACAACTAAAACAAAGTGTATGAGGGCTTCTCAACTCACATGTATGGAATTGGTTTAAAAGAAAATACGCAATTTTAATCTTTCCTCAATGGCAAATGAGTTTTCTGTATGCTTCCAAACCCATCAGAAGGCCAGATTCTATTGTAAATTACCACTTCCTTCTTTCATTTGAATACAAATACACTTTTTGCTGTTTTGTTTTATATAGATCAGTAATATTCAGACTTCAGTGGCTCAGGAGCCAAATAACAATCAACATTAACCAAAAGAGCCACAGGAGTGTGAATTCATTATTTCTTTTATTTGTTTGTCTATCTATAACTCTCACAGCAAAATGACTGATCCAGTATTATTATTTTATTAACTATAATTGGTTAATAAAATAATAAAAGCATCCTGACTGTTTAATAATTAAATCACACAGTGTTTTAATATCATGTATCAAAGAGCCTCAGGAGACATATTAAAGAACCACTTGCAGCTAACCAGCATGAGTATCACTGATAGGGAGTGTACTCCACATACTGGAGAAACCTATTGATATGCCAGATCCTATGAAGTTTTACTCACGTGATCCACCTTATCAAAACCAATACAACTACTGACACGAGTCAAGACTGCTCTCATAAGATCCATTGTGGGATGTAACCGTTAAACTGAGATGGCTTAGCTTAATAATAGTGAAGACCATTGCCTGTTCTTCATTCAGGTCAGTGTTTGCAAATATGCCACTTATGCATTCATCCTGGGGCAAAAATCAAAGTCTTCAGGATGCACTTGGCCAAAACCTAAGGATTAAGTGGTGCTTAACCAAATGTTCAATTGTCTTAAAAATTCAGTTCTGATATCTTCATACAGACTATGGACCTGATCCTACACAGATACGAGGATGCTCAGCACCTCTCAGAAGTTATTCAGTGCCATATAGGACCAGGCCTCCTATGAGGAAGAAGTAACAATGAAATGTAGTGAGCATGGATCTGGTTTTACACTCACTGAATGCAATGAAACATTCCTATTCACCTCAATAAGACCAGGACTGGGCCTTATATCTACTGTTGTTACTTAGTAACACTGTTCCTCCATTTTAAATATTTTCTAATTGTTCTAGAAAATGATTTGTTCTGAGGCAAATTGTAAAAATATGCAGGGCGTATTTCCTCCACTACCCAGACCATAAAACACCTGCCTAACTGTTCTACAGACCACTACCACCAGCACACCCCAATGGCTGGAATAGTCTCCATCGGCTTGTTTGTAGACCCTCCATTGCTCGATTCATATAGTGAGGGAGCCTCATACCATTCTGGATCCAACCTCACTCGCTCCTGCATGTTTCCACCCAGGGAATTTGCACAGAGCTGTTCAAGGAATGCATGTGGATTTCTGTACCCCTACCCATAGCCAGTGCCTCCCCGCACATACATACACACACACTTTTTTGTGTGTGCAGTGGGGTTTGCAGGGGAATGATATTTAACCATGTGTCTAAAAACACTAAGGTATCATTTAGGTGCATTTTAAAATCAATATTTTACCTCAATACCTGTACAAGCAATGAATGCTGCAAGTAGAACATTTAATTACATTTTAAATATATCTAAAAAACAATATGTATAAATCTCCCCCCTCACCCCCAAAGTAGTCTGGGTGTGTGTCATAGGAGCAGTTAATAACCAGTCATAATGCAGTGTAATTAAAATGAAATTAAGAAGGGTAGGCTCAGGATATTGGTAAGGGAATACAGAGCATTTCACCCCTAGGTCACTCTTGGAATCCAGCCCAGAGATTGAATGTTTATCCCATTTAATTGGTGCTGGATTGCTCATTTGAAGTGAGTTGGTGGTCTCAGACCAGTTCCAAGTGAACATATATCCAAACTAAAGCACATCCTCAAACCTGGCACTGTTCCTACACATTTAGCAGAGAGGCAAAATGCAGGAGAAATAGGAATGGACTAGATTAGATTACATTAAAGGTCCATTCAGTTCAAAGAATGAATTACATTGGTGAGAGTATTGCCCTTACCAGGCTCTACTATATGGCCCTTCATTTGCAAATCCACCAGCTTGACACTTTTAATAAGTACTAAGGGCCTGATTCAAATTCCACTAAAGCTAAGATTCCGGTACGACTTCAGTAGGCTTTGGATCAGGTGTGAAAACAAGTAACACAAAGCAAAAACCCTATCTTGAGAATTATTAGAAGCAAATGTCAAAATTAGCCACACTGAATGGTGTTTGTTCTCTTCTGCCTCTTCCTATCTCCTGTCTCTTTGGTGACTTAAATTTCTGATTCTTAGGATCTGGAGCTCTCCCCATCCATGGGCATCACAGCAAGATATACTAGATCAAGACTCTAAAGTTTCATAGTGCAGTATATATATATATATATATATATATATATATATATTGAATTCACATGGGTAATAACAATTGTACAATTGAAATCTTATATATTTATAGGACAGGCTCCAGAATGCCCCAGCAGAAGCAGTAGTCACAGCAGTCAAGATGGCCTTTCTGACTGCGTGTTATCTTTTTTCTGTGTCGTTTACAAATCTGCCAGCATTGGTTCTGAGGTAAGCACAAGCAGTTACTTCCATAGAATGCTGAAAAAAATATATATCTCTTTTTATTTTACTGCCTGCTGTCTAGGGTGTTATGCATCTTAAAAATTCTCTCAAAAATGGTACTCTTTGAGAAACAATCTATTTGGGGATTCTGGTTGCAAAATACCCACCATCTTCTACTCTCCTAGGGCGCGTCTACACTTACAAATGAGGTAAACTTAAGGGCTATATCTACACTTGCTAAAATTAGTTCGAATTAGTTAGTTCGAACTAACTAATTCAAACTAATTTTAGTTAGTTTGAATTAGCTTAATTCGAACTAGCATGGCCACACTGGAATGTTAGTTCGAACTAAGCAAGCACTTGCTTAGTTCGAATTAGCGATCCCCATTCATTTCAATGGCCGGTTAATTCGAACTAAGAAATTAGTTCGAATTAACATGGCCACATTGGTTAATTCAAACTAGTTAGTTCGAATTAACCCCTTAGTTGGAATACCCTATTCAAACTTCTTAGTTCGAATTAACGAAGCCTAGTGTAGCCATGGCTTTAGTTAGTTTGAATTAAGCCTCCTTAATTCGAACTAACTTGCCAGTGTAGACATAGCCAAGGAGGCTTAAGTTGACCTAAACTACTCCACGTCCACACTGGGCTTTCCTTAAGTTGATTTAAGGAGAAGTTAAGTCTACTTCACACCTTGTTTTATGTTGACTTAAGCCAGTGTGGACAGGGATTAGTGGCTAAGTTGACCGTATTAGATCGACTTAAAGTGTTAAGTCAACTTAATAAGGTCAAAAAGGGGCTATGTCTACACTAGAAAAGTTAAGTTGACTTTTGTTAATTCAACTTAACTTTTCTAGTGTAGACATAGCCCTACTTAGTAGTATCACTAGTATCCCTTAAGGAAAGTATAGGCATCTGTTTCGTGCTTGCAGTGTTCAAGCTGGCTCTCTATAAAGGGGGCTCACTTGTGCAACAATCACCTTTGAACCATCCAGCACCCGGTGAGAAATAAGTGTATGTGGGAACTCTGCAATAAATCAGTGATATATGGCATCTGTATTTATAAAACAGTAATATTTCTTATGTCTGTGTAATGCATCTTTAAATAGTCAGAATGCTGCCTGTACGCAATGGTAGCAGATACGTAGTTCTACAGGTTCTGTGGCTTGTTTCCGGAGATGCACCTGTTGATATCTCAGAAAGACCTTATCTGGGTTCTTTCTTGGTATTGTCTTCCTGTATAGAATCCTGAAAACACATGATTCATCCCTGTGTATGTAAAAATGTATTTAACAGTTTTATTCACTATTTCTTCATCTCCCCCCGCCCCCCTGTTTGTTAATGGGCAGAAACCTAGATATGACATACTGTTCTTACGGTTCAGGACTCCACTATGCTAAGTGATGTACATAAGAACTGCTGTACTGAAACAGGAGAGTGATCCAGTATCCTGTCTTCTGACAGTAGCCAATGCCAGAAGCTTCAGAGGGAATGAATAGAATAGGTAATCATCAAGTGATCCATCTGTCAGCTATTCCCAGCTTTTGGCAAACAGCAATTTTGGCCTATTCTGGCTAATATTCAATGATGCAAATATGCTCCATGAACTTAACTACTACTTTTTTGAATCCTGTTACAGTCTTGGCTTTCATAACAACCTCTGGCAAGGAGTTCCATAGATTGACTGTGCATTGAGTGAAAAAATACTTACTTTTGTTCATTTTAAACTTGCTATCTATTAATTTAATTTGGTGACCCCTAGTTTTTGTGTTATGAGGAGTAAATAATACTTTTACATTTATTTTCTACATACCAGTTATGATTTTATAGAACTCTAGCATGTCCACTTTTAGTTGTCCCTTTTCCAAGATGAAATGTTCCATTTTTATTAATCTCTCCTCATATGGAAGTTTTCCATCCCCTTAATCATTTTAGTTTCCCTTTTCTGTACCATTTCCATAGATTATTTTTGAGATAGGTGGCAAGATCTGCATGCAGTTTTCAAGATGTGGGCATACCATAGATTTATAAAGAAGCAACACAATGTTTTCTGTCTTATTACTTATCCCTTTTCAATGATTCCTAACATTCTGTTTGCTTTTTTGACTGCTGCTACACATTGAGTGGAGGTTTTCAGAGAACTGTCCACAATGACGCCAAGGTCTCTTTCTTAATTGGTAACAGCTAATTTAGTCCCCATCATTTTAGCTGTATAGTTGGGATTATGGTTTTCAGTGTTAATTATTTTGCATTTATCAACATTGAATTTCATCTGCCATATTGTTACCCAGTCATCCAGCTTTGTGAAATCCTTGCGTAACTCTTTGTTGTCTGCTTTGGACGTAACTATCTTAAGTAGTTTTGTATCATCTGCAAATTTTGCCACCTCAGTGTACAAACCCAGAACAAAGACAGTGAACTTGTATTTAACATCTTTCTTTTTTTAGACATTTAAAAACTAACACAACAGCCAGCTGCTGACTGCAGCCTGTAGCCCCTGGCAGTCCAGTACCCCACCTTCTAAGATGGAGGGTGACCTCCGGCTTCTGAACCTATACCCCAGATACTAAGCAACTGCAGCTGCTCCACACATTACCAGAATACCCAGTCTATTAAGCAGGGGCCTGAACTATGTAGAACCATTTTTGACCATATAAATTTAGCATCCAGATGTATGCACCATATGCATGGGCTTTTCAGATTACTACACATATCCAAGGTCAGCCTGACTATAGATGCAAACTAGGCGGTCACCTAAGGTGCCAGGTTTTAAGGGGTGGCAAATTAGACGAAACTGATTTTTTCCCTCTTTTAAAAAAATATTAATATATCATTTTATATATTGAATATAAAAATTAAATAATCTATATTGAATGGGGGGGCCAAAGTCATAGTTCGCCTAGGATGCCAAAAATCCTTGGGCTGGCTCTGCACACACTACCCCTAAAGAAACCTCAAAGATTGCTTCCAAATGAGCCTGCTGCTCTCAAAAAAGAGCAGATCAGCATCTTCCGCATTTGATACAGTGTGCTGCAGAATATGGCCTCATCTTCCTACTATTAGTAGTATGAATCTTGTACACACACTTGACCAGCTCTAAACAGAAATCACAGGTCAATTGCTATCTCTCTTTAGGTACCACTTTTAGTCAGCCAAACAAACAAGGAGTCCTGTGGCACTTTTAAAGACTAACAAATTTATTTATTGCATGAGCTTTCATGGGAGAAAATCCCACTTTGTCAAATGTTTTGAAGCCTTTATCCAGTCCTTTGCAATTCACTCTCAGGGGCCCAATATCTTAAAGGATGAGTTGCAGGTCAAAAGTAAGAAGCAGAGCATTGCTATGGTAGGAGTCACCTTTCGCTCTGGTCCCAGTGCTCTTTACGTTCCTGTCTGCACTGTGGCAGCTATGCTGCCTTATACAAAGGGAGAAGAAGATTGAGTACAAGGTATCTGCCAGTCCCTGTTTTATTCCTCCCACTCCCACACACCTGCACAAGTGGAAAAAGGGAGGAGAAAGATGTTTGCAGCCGGTCTGGAAAACATGCTTCCCCTCTTGCATTTTGCCCATGATATGGATGACTGATGTGGACTGGATGGGGTGCAAGGCCATTGTAATAGCTAAGTCATAATTTGTCTCTTTGGTGAGTGGAAAACTACATGCAATAAGCCAAGTCATCTGCAGAAACTGAATACCAGTTGACACAAGAAAACATTTTCTTCTGTTCTACTTAAATAGGCTCTTCCTTTTTGAAAACACTATAATTTTCAACATTGCTACCAAGATAATAGGCAGCTACAAACAATTTTGCCACAGGGTCCTCCAAGCCCCTCTAAACCAGCAAAGACAAGGTGACCTATGTTACTCCAAAGACTAAGAGTCACGCTTGGCTTAAAATCTCTTCTTTGCTTTTGTGGGTGTACATCAGGCATTTAATATTATTTGCATATAGTTGCTGTGGTGTGGTAAGCAGAATAGGCTCCTTCAGAAAACATTATGTAAAGTAATGATTTAAACTGATTAATACACTTCAGACTTGGGGATTTGACTTCCATTTGTGCAATACCAGGGCCAGATTATCACAGGGGCTACAGGGATTGAAGCCCTGGGCTCTGCCTGTGCTAAGGGAAGAGGGGGGCAGGGCCCTGGGGCCAGAGGCTGGGCTCTGCACTCCCAGCCCGTCCCTGGGATGGCTGGTCCGCTCCCGGGGGCAGAGGGTGGGGTGAGCCAACACCTGTTCACTCCACCCAGGGATGGGACTGGCGGGGAGAGGGCGTGTGGCCTGGCCTCAGCTCCAGTGTCGCCTTCCTGGGCCCATGGCCCTGGGAGACTGCACTGGAACCATGCCACATGCCGGCCGGCCCCAGCTCCGGCCCCAGGACAGACTAGCTGGAGCAGGGCTTGGGCGGGAGCTCCCTCTGGCCCCAGATACCCCCAATGATGGACCTCCATGCTGGGGTTTGGGGCCCTGTGGAGAGGAGGGGCCTCAGGAGGAGGTGGGCCCTGTAGTGAGGAGCAGCCCAAGGCCCCCAGGCCAGTTAATCCAGCCCTGTGCGATACACACTTACTGTACAATGACATTCTCTGAATTTAATAAAAGATGGGGTGAGTGGAAGAAGCTTTTTAAAAGAGCAGATTTCCCATGCACTACGACTATTCACTTGCAGTTTTTCCACAGTATTGTGGCACGTCTCCCTCACACCAAATTCATCAGAACTTCTTTTTCACATTCTCAGGAAATACAGTGCCCACATGTTGGAAAAGAGATCTTTGCAAAAGGTGTGGGGTGGGAGGGGGGGTTAAAAACCTAGTATTAGACCATATCCTTGAATTTACAGAACTGCATATACTTGGAGTGAAAGGGGCTTGAGATATTACTTATTTAAGAATTAGACACAATCACCATTTCAAATGTAACATGTTAACTCTTCCTGACCAGGATAGAAGCGAGGATGGAGGTAAACAAAGGCTGGACCCTAACAGATCCAGGGAAAATAATCATCATGAAAAAGTATGTGTGTGGTCGTAATGAGGAGGGAAGTTTCCCCCTCGACACTTGCCCCTTTTTTTTAAAGTTTGTGAAATTTCAGCTTTCACTACCCTTCTCCTGGAAGTCTGCATTTGTGCAGGACTCCAGGAAGCATCATGGTCCGGTAGACATAGTACAAGACCATAAGCAAGGTACTTAGGGTATGTCTACACTGGAGGCTCTGTTCAGTCACCTTAACCAAGGTTGACTTTAAGTCAACTTAAATTCGACTTTGTTAAGTCGACTTAGAGAGTCCACAGCCCTGCATCCACACTGGCGGGTGCTAGGTCGACGGAGGAATGGCCAGGAACTCTGTGAGGGGGCCTGGAGGCCAATTAGGTCGACTTAAGGGCTATCCCTCATCTACACTGGCTTAAGTCGACTTAATAAGGTCGACGTAAACCTTAGGTCGACCTTCAGAGGTGGTGTTATTAAGTCGACTTAAGGAATCGCTTAAGTCAACCTAAGGAGCGCCCAGTGTGGACTCAGCGGTCTGTAGGTCGACTTAACTGTCCTTAAGTCGACCTAAGGCTCCAGTGTGGATGTATCCTCTGAGATGTTCACACCTCCGGTGCATAGCAGGGAGTAAGATTTGTTGCCTTTCAATGTCAGAGGGAGCAACAGTTTCACATCAGCACAAATAAGTCTGAGCAACTGGCACAATCCACTGGACTGAGCCCACCCATTACCTTACTCCCAAGAGCACAGGGTGAAAACCAGGCTGATTATAGGTGGACATAGGAGAGAAGACACTGGCCCTCTGCCTATATGCAAGATGCAGGTTTTCAATTCCCCTCTTTATCCTAACCCTTGCTATTATGCAGGCATAGCTTGGATGCAAAACACACCTTTGATGCAGTCCCCAGGCTCACTGTTGTGCCCATCATTTTTTAACTTTGTACTTATATGTGTAACAATGTGCACCTCCACTGTGGAGGATTAAGTGAACAGTACTTTACAAACATATGTAGCTACGCCTTCTGCTACCCTTGGAGGAGGAGAGATGAAGGGCCAGGTTTTCAGAGATAATTAGTTGCTTTTGAAAAATCTCATTTGCCCCTATCTGGAGCTTCAGGTGCCTAAAGATTTTAAAATCTGACCTGCCCGCAGTCTGACAAGTCTGTGTCAGAACCAATTAAAACAAAGGGGCCCAGCCATGTTCAGTTGTGTCCATGCCCAGTGGTTGAATCTGTGCAGAAGCAGTGAGGTACTGTTTGCACAAACCACGCCCCTCAGCAGCAAGTGGTAGGCACTGTGCTGTGGGGAGATGTAGTATGACCGTACACAGAATTGAAGCAAATATTTAAGAGTAGGTTTACTCCTTACTGATACAGGTACTTACATATCCCTTCCAACCCTGTCCACCACAGTATCTCAGGTGATTGGTTCACCCTCTCAATACTCTGTGAAGGAAGCAATGATTGTTGTCCCAGTTTTACAGATGGGAAACTCTGGCACACAAAGAAAGGAAGGTTGCTCACCTTGGTGTAGTAACTGGAGTTCTCCGAGGTGTGTCCCCCCCCCGTGGGTGCTCCACTGTAGGTGTGCGCGCCCGCGCACACCACGGATCGGCGATGTCCCTAGCTATACTCGCCAGGGTCGCACGACCGAAGGGGACTGTCTCGCGGACAGTTTTGGAGCCCTGCAACAGCCATGCGACCCGAGCCTCCCTCGGTTCCCTCTCTAACCGCGAGCGAGAGAATTTTGCCCGAAGAAGAGAGGGGAGGAGGGAGCGTAGTGGAGCACCCACGGGGACACACATCTCGGAGAACTCCAGTTACTACACCAAGGTGAGCAACGTTCCTTTCTCCTCCGAGTAGTGTCCCCGTGGGTGCTCCACTGTAGGTGACTCTCCTAGCTGTGCCCTAGTTGGATGGAGGCCTTCTGAGGAGGTAATTTGTATAGAAGAGAGAACTGATATGCCTACTGAAGCATCCTGCTTTGTTGCTGTGTCAATAGAATAATGCTTTATAAAGGTATGGGGCGATGACCAGATGGCCGCCTTACATATCTCGTCTATTGGGACATTTTGAAGGAAGGCTGTGTTTGTAGACACTGCCCTTGTGGAGTGTGCTGTGATATGTTGTGGTAATGGTGTTCCCGAAAGTTGGTAGCAGGTTCGTATGCAGTTGACAATTATTGTTGAAATTCTACGCTTAGAGATAGGTGAGCCCTTATTTCTTTCTGCTATGGAGACAAAGAGTCTATTTGTATTTCTAAATGTTTTCGTTCTTTCCAGGTAAAAAGCCAGTGCATGACGGACATCAAGGGTGTGAAGGACGGCATCTTCTAAGCTCAAGTGAGGTTTTGGACGGAATACAGGTAAGTGTATTGTTTGATTGTTATGGAAGGGTGAGGATCTCTTTGGTAAGAACCTTGGATGGGGTCGCAGGCAGACCTTATCTTTGTGAAAAATTGTATACGGGGGGTCTGCCATTAATGCTGCTATTTCGCCCACTCATCTGGCGGAGGTGATTGCTACTAGGAAGACCACTTTCATTGTCAGATGACCCAGTGGTGCCTTAGCCAGGGATTCAATCGGTGGTTTTGTAAGGGACCTTAAGACCAGAGGGAGGTCCCATGCTGGATTGGGGGGGCGGATCTCCGGGTATAGGTTTTTGATCCCCGTTAAGAATCTCTTAATGATGGGATGAGAGAATATTGAAGTGTTTTGTATTTGATTGTGGAACGTGGCAATGGCTGCTACGTGTACTTTTATCGAGTTGAGTGTCAGTCCTGTTTGTTTCAGATATAGGAGATAGTCTAGTATGACTTGGACAGGTGCTGAGTATGGAGAGTTTTGTGATGCAGCGCACCACCTGGAGAATCTATCCCATTTGAGCAGGTAACTCCTGCGGGTAGATGGTTTTCTGCTGTTTAATAGGATGTGTCTGACTGAGTCGGAGCAGAGTAGCTCTTGACCTTGGAACCAGATATTCTCCAAGCCTTTAGGTTCAGGCGTTCGGGATTTGGGTGTAAGACTCTCCCTTTGTCTTGGGACAACAGTGTTGGGTGAAGAGTTAGGGGAATTGGAGTTGTGCATAGCATTTGTATTAGTAGAGAATACCATGGTTGTCTGGGCCATGCAGGGGCGATGAGAATCATTTCGGTTTGGTACAGCTTCACTTTGAGTAAGGTCTTGAAAATCAGCGGAATTGGTGGGAATGCGTATGCGTAAATGCGGGTCCAGGGGATGAGAAATGCGTCGCCTTTGGAGTTTTTCCCGATACCGGCTCGTGAACAGTATATGTGGCACTTGCGGTTTTGGTAGGTAGCGAAAAGATCTATTGAGGGGTGACCCCATAACATGAAACTTTTGTTGATGATGGGAGTATAGATCTCCCACTCGTGGGCATCGGTGAAGCGTCTGCTGAGAGAGTCCGCTGTTGTGTTTAGGATTCCGGGTAAGTATGTAGCTGAGATGGTTACATTGTTTTTGATGCACCAATGCCATAGTTTCGTGGCCTCTGCACAGAGGGAATTGGATCTGGCTCCTCCCTGTCTGTTGATGTAAAACATACAAGCTGTGTTGTCTGTCATGATTTTTGTATGTTTGTGCATCAGCTGGTCCTGGAATTGGGCGCATGCCCTGCGAACTGCCCGAAGCTCCAGCAAGTTTATGTGTAGGGAGGATTCTTACTCGGTCCATCTTCCTTGTGTGATGAGGTTTAGGGTTGGTATGTGCACTTCCCATCCCAAAAGGGAGGCATCTGTGCACATTAGGATTGTTGGGGGTTGTATAAACGGTATGCCCCTGCAGAGGTTGTGTGGTGTTATCCACCATTGTAATGAGTGTTTGATCTGCAAAGGTAGAGATATTTGCTGATTGGGGTTGTCCTTGTGTGGTTTGTATAATCTCCGGATATACATTTGGAGAGGTCCCATATGCAGACGTGCATATTGGACAACTGCTGTTGTTGAGGCCATGTGACCTAGCAGCTGAATGCATGGTAGGATTGTTGTGGTCGGTGCTGTTTGTATAGTTTTTACTAAGTTCTCTATGTTCTGAGCCCTCTGTTGTGGCAAGAAGGCCTTCCCTAGTGTTGAATCTATGCAGGCGCCTATGAATTCTATGGTTTGGGTGGGTATAAAGGTGGACTTTTTTCGTTTATCTGTAGACCCAGGCTCTTGAAAACTTGTATTGTGGTTTGGACTGCCCACATGGTTTGTTCCCTGGATGGGGACTTTATAAGACAATCGTCGAGGTATGGAAAAAATTGTGACTCCTCGTGTGCGAAGGTGGGCGGTGACAACTGCTAATACTTTGGAAAAAACTCTGGGTGCCGTCGAAAGGCGAAATGGGAGAACGGCATACTGGAAATGTTCGATGCCTATGACAAACCTTAAGTATCTTCGATGTGCTGGGTGGATTGTAACATGAAAATATGTGTCCTGAAGGTCGAGGGCTGCGAACCAGTCGTTTCTTTCCAATGATGGTATTATGGTTGTGAGGGTTACCATTTTGAATTTTTGTTGCTTGACAAATTTGTTCAGCCTCCTTAAATCTAGGATTGGTCTCCAACCACCTGTTTTCTTCTCTGTGAGGAAGTACGGTGAGTATACTCCCTTCCTCCTGTGTTCTGGTGGGACCCTTTCTATGGCTCCCAGATGTAGGAGGTGTAATGCCTCTTGGTAGAGGATTGGTTCGTGAGAGGTGTCCCTGAAGAGGGACGGGGAAGGGTAATGTGGTATGGGTTTCATCACGAAAGGGATGGTATATCCTATTTGATGATTTGAAGGACCCATTTGTCTGATGTGATTATGGTCCATTGTGGATAGAAATTTCTGAGGCAGAACTGGTAACACTGAGTTATGGTTGGTAACTGAGAAGCGCTGGTTTGTTGCGAGCCCTCGGCTTGAACATCAAAATTGGGGTTTGTTCGGGGCGGTTTGTGGTGCTGGAGGTTGGTTTGATGGTTGTCTCCTGCGTTGGGGACGTTGGCAGTTCCTGAAGGTGAAGGAGTCCTGCCTTCTGTATTGTTGGCTATGCTGAAATTGTGTTTGATAGTAGGACTGGTAGTGTGGAGTGTATGGTTGGTATCGTAATGGTTTCCTTTTTGGTGGTTGTGGGTAGATACCAAATGTCCGTAAGGTAGCATGAGAGTCTTTTGATGTGTGCATCATGTCGTCTGTGTTCTCTGCAAAGAGTTTCTTCCGATTGAAGGGCAGATCCTCTATTGTAGATTGTAAGGGCTTCGGTAGGTCTGCTGAGTGGAGCCATGAGGCTCTGCGCATGACAATGCCCGTTGCCATAATTCTTGAAGAGGTGTCCGCAACATCCCGTGCTGTCTGGAGAGCTGTTCTAGAAATCAGTTGGCCTTCTTTTATGATTGCGTGGAACTGTATCTGTTTTTCTTTTAGTATGAACTTGATGAAATCTGCAAGTTTTAAATAGTTGTCATAGTCATAGTTTGCTAATAAAGCTGAGTAATTAGAAATTCTCAGTAGAAGGGTAGATGATGTATATGTCTTCTTGCCAAGGAGGTCAAGTCTCTTGTCATCTTTGTCGTGGGGTGCTGACTTATTGAAAGGTTGTTTGCCCCTGTAATTAGCCGCTTCTACTACCAGGGAGTTCGGTGGGGGGTGCGTGAATAGAAATTCTGACGACTTGCCCTGTATATAATATTTTTTATCTACCCTCCTTGATGTTGGGAGAATTGATGATGCGTTGGCCAGATATTGTCAGCTGGTTCCAGAATTCCCTCATCCATGGGAAGGGCCATTCGACTTGCTGGTCTGGTTTGCAGGATCCTCCATAGCTTATGTTGTGAGTCATTGGACTCCTGTGTACATATTTCCTGTGATTCGGCTACTCTCCGAAAAAGGTCCTGAAACTGCTTGAAGTCATCATTTGATGCAGGTGGTGAAGGTGGCAAGGTGTCATCTGGAAGAGATGTGGGGTTTCCCTTAGGGGAATCCTGAACTGTTTGGTGAGATCAATCAGCTTCATGTGAAGGGTCACCTTGTTGGGATTGGGTCGAACATGTAGGTGACCTTGATATGGGGCTCATGCCTGAATATCTGGACCAAGAGTCCCATTGCGGTGGGTAGTTATAGGGTGGAGCATACCACGGTGGTGGGTACCATGGGTAGTGTGGCATCCAATGACTGTGGTCCTGTGTGTCATGGCTGTAGTGGTATTCCTCAGCACTGGGCGGAGGTGGCCGATAGTAGTCTTCTCCTCAGTCGTAGGGGTAATGAGGAGGTCTGATGTCAGGTCTGGGGGAAGGTGCACGGCTGTCCAGATGTGGTTGAGGAGATGGAGGGACCTGAATGTCAATATGTCTTCTCTTCTCCTTTTGTTTCCTAGGCGCTGGTGGAGCTGGTTCCAGATTGGAGGCAGGGCCCGATTCTGGATTAGGGAGAGAAGAGGTGAGCGGTGCTGAGGTATTCGTATGAATCAGGGCCTCTGTCAAAGTCAGCTGTTGCGGCGCCGCTTCTTGCGGAGCCGGCGCCGTTCTGGGGGTTGCTGCCGGCATCGGTGCCGGTGCTGGCTCCGAGTATCTCGGCGCTGGCGTTTTCGTCTTTCCAACTGCCTTTGGAAATCTCCCCCAGCAACAACAGAGAATTAGTAAGTAGAGCTGGTGTGCAAATGGATAAGTGAGCTGAGCAAGTCCAGAGGAGAAGATGTTAATACAGCAGTATATATCTAAGAGTCCTGCAGGATGATGGAAGAACTGTTAAATTCACGTATATCTTTACTCAGAACTTAGCACAGCCTTCTTCAAATGGGCCCAACAGCCAGCTGACAACTGAGTCAAACTGCAGAACTCGAACTTATATGCAAATTTGACTCAGTTGTCTTGGGGTTAAACAGGGACTATGGATTTTTCTCGCATTACAACAAGTGATTTGACCTCCCCCTCCTCTATGTGCTGTTCCCCATTGTTTTGAATGCTAACACCTATTTTGATTTGCTGTTACAGACTGAGCTGATGCTATGTCATACACTCCCCTGCATTTAATTTCCTCCCATTCTGTAACTTTCCCATCTTCAAAGCGTCTGACGAAGTGGGATTTTCTCCCACGAAAGCTCATGCGATTAATAAATCTGTTAGTCTTTAAAAGTGCCACAGGACTCTGTTGTCTTTCTACAATAGACTAACACAGCTACCCCTTTGGAATTTGACTACATGTTTTAATAGTTTAATTCTTGCTATCTCCTAGTGCCACCTCTGGCTGGAACTCACTGACTACGAAAAGCTAATAAGCATTTCTAGGAGAAAGTGAAGTGCAATGTGCTAGACAACACATTGCTGAGGTGGAGTAAGGGAAACCCACTGGGTTCACCACCTTTTCAAACTGGTAATCAAATGCTGAATTCCACTGCTCCTGCACCAGAGCAAGTCTCTCCTTTTCCCCACACTATTAATGTTCATGATGAGTTGTTCACAGTAAGTGGAAAGCTTGAGTTTCATAACTCTGTAGACTGCATATATGCCATGGAGAAAGCACATCCAGTGGCCCCCATTTAAAAGGTTCATTTCACACAGTATTACCTGAAAAAAGGTAGATGACTAGTAAACAAACAAACAAAAAACCCTGAGGTACCACTGAGTTTGCATTTATTGATCTATGGTAACAAGTAATAGACACTGAGGAAGTGATCCTTGGCTGATGTAAAATGGCCTAACTCCAAGGAAGGACGTGACGCTTTGCTGATTTACACCAGCTGAGGATCTAGCCCTGGCAGTTTAATGGTGAGCCTTGTTTGAACCAGTGATTAAACACTGCAGGTCTGCCACTCCACTGTTCAACATCATATTGTTGGATGAATAGGTGTGCCTTCAAACATCCTTAAATATGCAGCACAGGGCAGGGCCACTTCACAGTGTGTGACATACAGAGTAGCAAAATCATGCAACAGAAAAGTAAAGTGAAATATCAATGTGCAATCTACAATATATGTGCATGTGCGCATCTACGCCCATACTCACATATATACATATGTTAAACTAGACGCACATGAAAATACAAAAATACTTATATCACATATGCAAACATAACGATAATACTTAGGTGAATACACACAGACACGTACACACACATGCATTTATAAATCATTCATCTAAGATATGCAACTATATTATTTTCAGATGTATACCTGTTAAAAAATGACCCACATACATTGATATATTATAAAGAGTCTGAACAATTTTATAGGCTGTTCAAAGCTTATGTGTAATTTATTTATTTTTAAATACCACATCAAACAGCTGAAAAAGCCTCATGGACCCTTCCAGCTGCTGCTTTAAAACTTCAGGTTGCTGGTTGCCCCGGGAAGTCAGATTTCCTTTCCTGTGCTGCAAGCTAGACTAACATTGCTTCTATTTTTACTTCTATATATTGTGAGCTACAAAATCTAGCCAAAGTACTGTTTTTCTCTGGAGCTATCACATTGCTAAAATGGGTGGCACTTCAAGGCTGGCACAATTAGGTATTTAAGAAGAGAAATTGAATCTGGAAGAGCTGTGTGCCACTCCTTATGGTCCTCTTTGGCTATAATTCTAGAAACAATGAACTAGGTTATGGCAACTCACTCTGCACCATGGGGTTTTCAGCTCAGGGTTAGAGAGTCAGCCAAAAGCTCCTCGCCTATCTCTCCCTGTTCCCAGTCTCACCATTTCTAATATTCTTAGTGGGAAAAGTAAAGGGAACAGCACCTGATATTTGTATTGCATAGGACAATGTAATATATAATTACATTATTTGCAAATTAGTGAAGGTGTGATTTTCATGTACCTATTGCAAAGATGGGCATTCCTACTGCTCAGTCTTTTTTTCTCATGGCATGTTGGTCACTGGCTGCTGTCCTGCAGGTTTCCTTTTCCTTTCTTGAGGCTGAACCAGACCTGTTATTGGGTGCCTGATGCAACAACCATCCACTTGCTTCCTCTAAATTACATGCATGATTCTAAACTTGACAGATTTATAGTCTTTGGGTCTATTGTATGTGACATATTTCAGGGAATGGTTGGACCCTCTGAGTTAGAATTTCGGATGTGACTAGCACTCATACTGGGGCTCATTTTAAAAAAAAAAAAAAAAGATTAGCTCCTATTTGGCAGCCTAACTGAAGAAGTCATATTTTTCAAAAGAAATCAGTTTCAAACAGCTACCAAATATATGGTCACTTACCTAGATGCCCAACTAGGAGCTACTGGGTGCTATGCTCTTCTGGAAACCTGGCTATATGTTATATTTATTTAGATTCAGAATAACTAAAAATGCCTATTTGAAGGTCTAGGTGCTCTAGCATAATTAATCATACAATACATACAATTAAATTGAATATCAACAGCACTGAAATCCATCCCAAAAGAATTTGACTGACCAGACGACCACCAACCCCATTCATCATCTAAGAAGCAGTCCCTCAGCTTTCTACAGAGACCTTCTACAAAGAGATGTCTTTTGCAGTATGCTTGGAAAGTCACCAGAGCTGGGCCATTTTTTAACCAAGGGGAAGGAAATTCCAGAGTCTTGTAGGCTTCACAGAGAATGCCTTGCCAGTTGCCCCTCTCTTTGGCAGTATGATATAGGGAAAGATGAGGTTGCTCATGTTGGCCTTTAAAGCACCAGAGCTCATAAGCAACACCTTAAAATCCAACTAGAGAAAAAATGGACAATACATAGAACATATATCAGAAATGGCAGCATTTACACTGGTTGTTCAGCAAGTTTTGCTGGGTCAGGGATTTAAGCTGTGCCATAGACGCTCCCCTTTCTATGGCCTCTGTTAAAACCAGCTACAATTACAGTCCCTGTTTTCAGGAGGTGCACAAAGTTCCGACCATCTTCCTGCAGGAATTACATTAGGATTAAATTTAACCCCAGATGTTGCTGTTGATAAATACAAGTCATTGTATTAGTATATCCAAGTCAATGCTTTGGCAGAACCAAATGGGTTGTTAACCTTTACTATTAAACTGTAAAACCAGCCACGCCACTGCTAAAACCTGTAATGCAAAACACAAGGTTGGGTGAAGGAACAAACAAACTTCATGGTAATTGATGTTTCCAGAAAATGATCTTGGCGTCTCTTTAAATCTATTTATAATTGCTTGCTCCCTGGCCCTGAATATGTATAGGATACTTCACCCATGAAGGGTGAGTATTCTGTTTCTTTCCTGGTTATGAGAGACACATAACAAAAAAGGGCCGCAGCCCAGAGAGAGATGAAAAGTTTTTTTTGTTTTCTGTTTTTTTCAAAACTTAAGTGAAAGACTGGTAATCATCCTTCATGGGTGAGATAGTTTATTTGTTCTCTGGGGATTCAGTTCTTTTAAATGAAAGTTTTTCAAAAAGTGATTGAAGCCTAGTAAGAGACAGTCAGAAAAAGAGGTAGATGGGTCTGGAAGAATGTAGAGAAAAGTGCAGCTGTGCCTTGGAAGTACAGCATTGTGAACCTCAAGGGAGAATTAAAGAGGCCCAGAACCCTGAAAGCAGATAGTGAGAGCAAATAATTACCAAAAAGAGAGAGAGAGAGAATGGAAACAGAAATGGGTGGTGATCAGAAGGGACTGCCTTTACTGGAAGCAAAGGAAAAGAAACATAGCCCTGGAAGCAGCTAGAGGCAAAGAAACTGTAACATGGAAACACCAGAGAGGGCCTATTACTGAGCATTTAGCTCCATCTCCCACCCAGAATCTCATAGTGTTATGTTAATGTTCTGGTCACCAATAAAAGCTATCCCACAATGGGATTCTGTGAGGCTTGTATAGTGGACACAATCTCTCTTCACATTCCCTGGAGTGCACTGGTTGCAACACCCTTTAAGATGATGGTGCAACCTGCTCCCTGTAGTGGTCCCAGCCCTGTCACGAGTACATAAGTGAAGGCAATATCCATGAGATAAACTGCAAAGTTATGCAATAAATTGAATTACTAGGCACCTTTGTCTACCTTATTTGCATTTATCTTGCTAATCCGTTTCTGCCACATTCAATACTCCAAACATCTTCAGAGAGCACACATTTATTTTACCAGCTTAATGAAATGTTTCCTTCCTCACTTCCCCCAGCTGTGAAATTTCCCTCCCCAACTTATACTAGCTCAAGATCCAGGATCAGCAATACTGAGTACTGCATGCATCAGTAATAAATTTAAGGTCCAATATGCTGCAACCCTGCTTCTTCAAGATTAGATATTGCCAGCTTCCCAATGGAACATATTAGTATTGTGTTGAGTCTGGAATGTCCCAAGATATCAGACTTTAAAGATGTGATATATAGAAAATCTATTTGATTCATGTGTGTAGATGTCAGGTGTGTAGCCCTCACTGCCAGACTGGTGCTTTTCCCCGTTGTGCTGGAGATTAGCCTGAGGCCAACCCCCATACCTTTGGTCTGTATGGTGGCCAGCTGTCTCTGCTCCCAGCTACAGCTCCTCTGTTAGCTCCCAGGACCACACCAGCCACTACTCAACTCAGCCCTCTAGCTAGGTCTTCATCTGTGTTTCCCTCCTCCAGAAGATATCACTGTCCAACAATCCAATCAATTTCCCAGGGGTGAGTGGGAGGGACCGAGGCCTATCCAATACTCTGAGGTGTCCCAACCCAGAGTCCATCTAATTAGCACCTTACTGCTACTCCTCTGTAAACTGTGTCAATGCTGCTTTAGTTCCCCAGGCCACTTCCCCATGGCCCAAGCAACTTCTTTGCCCTTATCTCAGAGCCTCGGATGCTCAATCCCAAGAGCCAGCTACAGCTCTGTATGCCTTGGTTATTGCTCCTTCAGCCCTTTGGGGAAATAGTCCGTACTCCCTGGGCTTCTAGAAGCAACTAATCACCTCTGGCCCTGCAGCTCTTTTTATATGGCCCTTCTGGTGACTGATTGGCTGCTCCTCACAGTCTCTCTAGGATTGGCTGCTCTCTGTGCAGCCTCTGTAAGCTGCTTTTAACCTCTTTGCATGCCAGTGAGGGGTGGACACCCCTCACAGTAGAGTTTTAAAATTCTTTTTTGCACAGGGGTGTTAGATTTCAAAATTTCCCTTTGTTCCAAATCTGAAAGAAAACTGAAAATTTCAAAATTTTCTGCTAAAAAAAATTCAGAAATATATTTTGTTTTAGGTTCTTTTGAAATATTTTAATAAAAATATTTTTTGTTCTGAAATGTCAAAATAGGATGTTTAGACTAACTTACAACTTTTCCAGTTTTCTTCCAAAATGAAATTCCAGAAAGTGACTTGACTTTTGCTAAGCATTTTGATGGAACTGCATGATCCAAGAAAATGTGGTTCCATCAAAATTTCTCCCAACCGCTCTATTATGAAGCATAGTTATTCCATTATTGCTAATTGGCATAGTAAAACCGAGAGGGTTTGATTTTCAGAGGTACATTTAAAAACTCTGTAAGACATCAGTAAGAGTTCTTTTCCCCATTCTCTAATAGATCTGGCATATATAGATTACATAATGGTGTGGCATATACAATTGTGAAGATATAGCTAACATAATTGCTTGAGCAAAAGTAAAGCTGTAGGTAAGGTTTCTTAAATGCTTTCAGTATTTTCAGTTTTCATTTCCTCCTAAGTAGTTTTCCAAAGCTCTCATCTTTTATGGTGAAATTTTCCAGGCATGGTATCTTCCCAAAGATAGAAAATTTGTAAATTTTGAATACAAATAAAAAGTTTATCCACTTTGAAATACAAGGAGAGTGGGAAAAGGACATCTTGCACATTGTACAGAAAAAAATGGAACAATTTTTTAACCACTATTGTGCATGGTAGAAGGTGAATTTGGCAGTGGAACAGCAGAAGGGCTGTCAACTACTGTATTGTTATGTTACAGATAAAGAAAAAAATAGGTACAAGATGAAAAAAATACATTACCAAGGAAGCAAGATTTGGTAACAGTCCTTCCAGGGACTTGCCTATCAGTGTAGTAGTCTTTATTGTAGCATCCCTATTTAGTCATGAAAGCAAATATCACACTAGTGAGTCATAGCTTGTTCATGTGTAAAAACAAAGATGCAGAATAGGGAAGTCATTATCTAGTGGAGATCTGTGTTCCTTAACTGATGGCTTAGATAAATAATGTTTTGTGTCTAATAGGTGTTATGTAAGTGGAATTATGATATCTCTAATCATTTGTACATTTGTTGAAGTTTATACTGCACTCAGGAATGAAAGGTACAATAAAGTGTAAGACTGTTATTAGAGCCAGTTAGAAATCCTTGTTAAGGATTTTGATGATATATATAGTTTCTGCAAAACTGAAATTTTCTATGGGAAAACTTTGATTTTGCCAAAAAGTTTGATCTTCCTTCGGTGGGGGGGAGAGGGGGCGATCAATGGGAAAATCAGAATGAAACATTACGTTTCAGGTTGAATCAGCCTGAATTGGAACAGTTTGGTTTGTTACAAGATGCTGGCTACAAACTATGGCTGAGGCCCTAAAGTTCGATGGGTTCGGTAGGCACAACACCAGAAGACAAGGTAAAAGGTATAAACAGTTTTATTAAGATACAGACAAGAAAGAAAAGAAATAGGAAAGCACTGCGGCTTACGCCCCTTTAGCAGGTGGGAACCCGTTAAACAACTGCGGGCATAGAGCATGGGGAGCAATGACTTGTGGTGGCAAACACAGCAGTTGCCCTGATGACAAAGTTTCAACTGGGGGGGGGCAGGAGGGAACACTACTAGCTTTTATACACTTATGCTTGCTAAGTGGAAAGCTGGCATGCACATCTACTTATTTTTCACAATTGTTTACCACATTTTTTTTGCCCTGGTATTGTTATTTTACAGAGCCTACAAGTTATGTCCAGCTCTGTTTTGCTTATACACGGGGTTAACTTTTGATCAGCAACACCACCTACTAACAGCTTATCACATTACAAATTCTTTCATTGGGCAGTACAGCTGAATAGAAATGTTTTGTTTTAGGGTTAGTTTTGCATTAATCTCTTTGTGTTTAAGTTGCCACATTGCTCCATGGGGAGCTTTAATTCAGGTACCTTATGCCCCCCTTCTCCTCCATGCACTAGGCTTTTTAGCTAAACTAGATCTCCCATGCTGCATCAAGTATGTCTTCTAGTTGAACTGCCACAGTGCATCATGGAGTCACAGAATCATAAAATCATAGGGTTGGAAGGGACCTCATGAGGTCATCTAGTCCAAACCCCTTCTAAAAGCAATGGTGCATCCTGGGAGGTGCAGTCCAGCTGGGAAGCTCAGTCCATAGGGAAGAATGAGGCACCCAAACTACAGCTCCCATGCGGCATTGCAATAACTGGGGCATTTGCAGCTCACTGTCAAATGAAGCTGAAATAATATTTTCAGTTTGGGAATATTGAAACATTGCAACACTCCCAAATCTAATTGTTTCATATCTTTCTGTTCCAAGCAAAGCAATCAGATGTTTTCATACTTCGGTCCCAATTCAGTATGAAAGCAAATGTTGAAATATTAGACTTATCCCACTAGATGGAAATTCCAATTTGACCAGCTCTAATAATTATTATTAATAGAAGTATCACATGCATCACATGTGGTTTAATAACTCCAAGAGCTTTCTGAATTAGATGTATGAAGACAAGTCAAATCCATCCTGCAAATCATTTTAGTTCCTTCACCAGTTTAATCAAGGACTCCTCCGACCTATGAGGAGGGCCTGAAGGGGGTCCCCAAACTGCAGCCCCTAAATTCCCTACTGACCTGGCCCTGTGGGGCTGGAGTACTGGTGGTGGGCATGGGGCAGACTCTGGGATCAGCACCCACAACTGTCTGTGGCACTCCCACTACTCATCCAGGGGCTTGCTGGTCAGCCCCTGGGGCAGGGCAGGCCAGCGTGTCTGCTGCACTCCAGCGGTTGGGCTGCCCCACGTGCTAACCAACCCTGGGCCTGGAGTGAAGAGGCCACATGCCAGCCAGGCAAGGGGGCAGACCAGCTGGTCTGGGGGTGGGAGCGCTACAGCGGGCCACGGCCTCTGGCTTCAGGAGAACGGCGCACCCCACCCTCAGACAACCATGGTAGGAGGCCAGGGTCCCAGGTTGGGGGCCCCACAAAAGTGGGCAGCCCAGGGCCCCTTTAATCCAGCTCTGGCTGCAGTGGCATGTAGCAGACACAGAAGCCGTTCAAGCTACTCTAACTCGGTGCAAGTTAACATGCATATAACTCCATGTATAGCAACAAAATTAAGAAATAGCTTAATAGAAATAAGCTATATAATAGCTTATTATTATATATAATATAATAAGAAGAAATAGTTCAGCTGTCACCTAGCCAATTAGAATGCCCAGATGCCGTAGCTCAGATCATTTCATTTCAACACAGTATCATAATACTGGTTTTAATGCACATGTGCAGAGCAGCAATGATGCTGGGGAAAATAGTGTGGATTTTTGATTATCTCGGAAGGTGTATCTTGTTTGAATTACATTATGAGTTACCCATCATGCTCAACATTGCTGTACTTTTTATTTACTCTCGTGTGTTCATACTCATGATTTTATAGAGGCATAAATGTTTTTTACAGCATAAATTGCACCATTAAGTGTTATGGTTGTTACATGGAGCACTTCATAATTGTCACAGTTCTACATTAGGACTTTCAAGTTTCCTCTCTATACATGGAATTAGGAAAATAAAGAAATACATATACAAATGTAATACAGCGAATGATTTTCTGTAGCTCAGTATCCATAAATATTATAGAGCAGGAGTGGCCAAACAGTGGCTTGTGAGCTGCATGTGACTTTTACTATTGAAGTGCAGCTCATGGAGCCCTTTATCCTCCCTCCCCACCCCACCCCCACCCCCGCCGCCATTCTCTGCCTAGCAAACTAGGGTCAGTGAGGTGTGGAGCTCAGAACTCCCGCCCTATGGCAGGATGGTGTGGGTAGAGGATTCTGAACAGCTGGGAAGGTGTATTTTGGGGAGAGGTCTCAGTAAGTTTGTTCCCCCTTATCAAGCATAAAATTGCAGTAGTTGGCTTGAGACCTAAAGATGAAATCATTTCAGTTGTTTACTTTATTGGAGCCTGGTTTAGTAATGTCACATATTGTGGTAGGGTGGGTTTTTATTTGTTTTTAATTTCCCATATTTACATTTGGGAACTTGCCAGCAAAGCACAGCATGATGCACAGTTCAGGAGTATACTAAACCAGAGAGATATTCTAAAAGTACAGCATGAGAGATTTGTTAGTAAAAGAAGCCATTGTTGCCACCATGAGCATCAGTATAAATTATACAACAAAAACTACATTAAAAGAACATTAAGATCATGAAGTCAAGCACTCAAAAGTTAGAAAATGCCAGAATGAAGGTCACCTATTCAATCTTAATTGATTTAAATGACTATTTAATTACTTAGCCAATAGTTTCAACAGGAGAGAGAGAGAGAAAAGACCCATCCCATCCCAACTAGTCAACAGCCTTGTAGACAAAGCATTTGACTAGGTTCAAGTTGCTGCTCTGGAGTGGAAATTCAAACCTGCACCTCCCACATCTCAGGTGAGTGTCCTAAGAACTGCATATAAGGGGGTTCCCATACCACCGCTATCTTCTTTTTGTCTTTGTGAATCTAGCTGTTCATTTCCTTTGCATTATTTAAAAAAAAAAAAAAAAAGGTTTAAGATGGCTGAAACAAAACACTTAGTTTGACCTAAAATGATTTTTTTTCTGATTTATTTTAATTCTTTCACAATAGTGAAAAAATACTGTTTCAATTCTACATGAACTAGGTTTTCTTTTTAACTAATTTAATTAATATTATTATTTTTCTAATATACTAGCACACTGGAAAGTGAATTATTTCCCCAGGTCTTATTCTGATACAATTTTTAATTATGTGACTATAATTTTTTTAAGCTTTTTCCAGTCCCCCCACCATCTCCTCCCTTGCTCCATAATTTAGTCTCCTTGCCCATGTAGTCCCAGCCTCCTCTTCCTCATTGGTTCCCAGTCCCATCTCTTTACCCAGTCGGTCCCAGTCTCTAATGCCAACTCCCAGTTTCTCTTCCCCTACCCTATCTGTCATCACCAGACTCCTTATTCCAAGCTACTCTTTCCCCTTCCCCAGGCCTAGTTCTTGTCCCCTCTGCATTAGGAACCTTAATTCTGCATGCTGCCTAGGCACCAGCAATTTGGTTATTGACAACACATTGATTAACACACATTAGTTCCTGTGTTTGACCTGGAACAGCCACTGCAGGACAGGTCTCGCTTCATCCTCCCTGTAGCACTGCTCAGGAAGGAGCGCATTTAGTCACTATGGGCTGGAGTATGTGTAGTCTAGTGACATATAGGGTGCATGACTTTGCAACCCAGAAAAAGCTTATTGCAGACAAAAAATCTCACCCTGTGTTATTTCCCTGTGGGTTTTTTGTTGGTTTGTTTTAGGAAACTAGAATTTGATTTTACCCATTATGTAAAACTGTTCTCCAATCATGCATCACCACCAGGGTTTGAACTCTGAAATTTCAGCACTGACTTCTAAGATTTGAGCTATGTGAGACAAAGAAAATGCACTTCTACAACCTGAGGCCTTTCTCCTTGATTAATTTTGAAGGCCTTCAGCAAACAACAGTTGTATTAGAGCTTCTCAAAAGGTGGAGAAAATCTGTTATAATGAAAAGTGTTAGTCAACTTAAATGGAGGTCAGTCTGTAAGGCTAAAAATGAATTTATACTATAAAATTGCTTCCAACAAGAATTTCTATCTGGAATATTGCCTATTATTCATTGATAAAAATGCTATGCTTATTCATTCACTTATTCTTTAACATCATAACCAAAGTCTGATGTAACTCCATATTTGTAACTAAATCTCCCTTTTGAATTGTTTACTTCATTTTGTATTGCCCAGCCTAAGTTTTGCTAAAACTTCATTTAGTTGTATGAACTTAATTTGGACATGTGAATGAGGGGTGTGTGTGTGATAGGATCTGTCTCCAATACTAGCCTGTCCCGATAATGAACTGCCAGCACCACCTTAATGGCTGAAGAACAATGCAGACAAGCCCTGCAAAAGCAAGAAGAATCCACCCTAGAAAGAAAGAGACAAAAAGCCTCATCAAGAGCAAGATCTAAGTCACATCTGCCATTAATTGGTGACACATGGTCATACAGTACCCTGAGGCAGTGTGACACAGCAAGACCATGGACTAAAAGATATAAAAGTGGAGTGAGACTGCATAACTTTCAGTAATGTTCTGTTTCTGCACAGCATCCGAAAGTGTTGGTGCACAGCAGAGACCCCGCTCTTCCTCATGCCTGGCATCCCTGGCCAGGTAGCATGCATGAGTGTGAGAGTATATATAGAGATACTAAATATTAGCTATTAATATAATTGAGTTTTCCTGTTAATAAATATGGCATATTGCCTTGTCTTCCTGAATAAGATCCTGCTAGTTTTTTCATTTTCTAAGTACAGCAAGTCAGTTCCCTATTGTGCAACAGGTAACTGTTTGGCAGGACTGTACAAACACGGAACAAAAAGACCCAATCCCTGCCCTGAAGAGTTTTTGTAACTCATCTGTTACACCTGCCTGGTACCCCACTAAAATCAGTGGCTTTCTGTGCAGGCACAGTAGCCCATCCAAACCACACACATGGTAGAATCTGGGCAGTCAGTCCAGGCACAATTTAACACATGTAAACAGTTCCAAGGACTTATTCATACAAGTTGTCTAATTTATGGAACTATTTGTGTGCACAAAGTAAAAAACTTAAGGCTCTGCAAGATTAAAGACCTAATGATGCATGCCATTGCACTAGCCATGACTTATATTTCCAACACTTTAGTCTTGTATCTATAGGTATTCAATTTTGGAACTATGATGTTGAGGGGCTCTTCCTGCAAATACGTATAGGAAGAGAGACATCTTCCAAAACAAACAAAAATAATAAGTGTTTTTGGTGATCACTATCATTTAATATTACTCACTAAAACAGATCTGTATTTCAGCCAGTACTAATGGATTGGAATTAAGGCTAAATTACATGTTGTTCTAACTATGTAATATCTAGCAATTTGTTTTCTGTCCATTTGGTTGGAAAAGCTCCTACTTCTGTAACATAATTGTGACTGTTAATAGGTTCACCAGAGCCTCTAGACAAAGACAATGCAGGGACAATGTCTGGAGTCCATGATAAAGTCAAAGCTAAAGGCAAAGTTTCCTACACAAGCCCCTTTTGGCTTACTATTATTTTTTAAAGAGACTATTGAATCCTGGCCTCTTATTCTGGTACATCTAACCTATTACTAGGCAAATTGCTGTGAATTTCCATCCCTGTACTTCACAACCTATACAAACTTAAGCTCCTGCCGAAACAAAGTATAGCATTGTGGATGCTGTTTCAGACTAGACACTGCTGTGATGTAAATCCACTGAAGTCAATACAATCACTCTGTATTTTCACAAAAACTGACCTTGGTGTCAGAAAAATCAAAAAATATGATTATTAGAAAAGACTTATTAGCTTATTAGAAAAGATATTACTGTTCCAATTAATTCAGATATCTAACAGCACAAAATCAGACAGAAGTTACCTTTCATTGGATATTGTCTAAATTCTTTCATGTTCTAGTTTCTAAAGAAACAATAGTAAGAACACAAATAAGTTAATTTAACTCTGAATTGTAAGGTAGGTTATCACAACAAAATAGTATGTCTAGACACAAACATTGAAAAGCCTTTATTTCAGTGCTATTAGCATATTTTAAAATTTAGCATGTTACCTACTGTACTCAAGTGTTGAGTAACTTGACAAACTAAATACACCGTGGCTAAAAGATAAAATTTTACAGTTTACATTAAATCTTTCTAAAATCTCTCGTCTGTACTCCTGAAACATACATATGGTTTTTAAGGCTAAAAATGTTGAATATTTTCCGCATATAGTAGATACTGTGATTAAGAATCCTTGTTTATATTGTGTTGCAAAGTCACACACTTTTCTCACACACCATCTTATGTTTGGCATATAAGATGGCTCCAAATGATAAAAAGTCTGTGGCTCTCTAGACAAAAAGTGGGTATTCTAAAAAGAAAGGAAGATGGGGGGAGAAAAGAAAAGAAAAATTATGCTATACACGTTCAGTAGTTTGGAGAAGAAGTTTTATATGCAGCAAGTTTTGCTGAAATTAATTTAGCTAAAGACATTCCAGAAATCAAAATCAGAATACAAGGCATGAAAGAAGAAACGTGTTCACTATGCTGTGTACTCTTATCCCAGTTCAGCAAGATACATAATAACGTGCCGTATCTTAAGCATGTGACTAGGCCCATTAATCTTTCTACTGTGTGTTGACGAGTTCCAAAGGTATAGCCGTGTCAGTCTAGTTCAGCAAAACAAACAGAGTCCTGTAGCACTTTTAAAGGTCAACACATTTATTTATCGCATAAGCTTTTGTGGGAGAAAATCCCACTTTGTGTAAAAGAAGAAGAGTTTAGGTAGGTTTTTGAATGAGGTTCAAAAATACTAGATGTGGGCCCAAAGCAACATTCTAATATTGGGGGTTTTATAATCTCGATATGGAACCATTTTTTAACTTGATCCCATTGCACTAAACATCTCTCTCTCTCATACACACACACACACACCCCTAATGAGGTCAGTTTTATGATTGTTACTGTCCTTTTCTATAGAATTATATTATTTTAAAAACCCACAGACCTAAATCAGAATTAGTATTGAACTGAAAGGGTGACCTTGCAGACCTTTCACATTACTATTCTGTTTCCTGTAAGTGAAAGTAAGTTTCATTAGTACATGTCTAGCCATTCCCATGAGGAAAAAAAACAGGAGAAGGGGTAAAACCTGCAATCATGGAAGATTAGCTCTCCAAGATTGGCTAACATTTAAAATAGCTTTTAAAAGGAGCTGGCTTTCCACTGTAGATTTAATCTGGAGTTTTCAGCTAGTCTTAGGCACCCATCTCCCATTGGCTTGTATGAGAGACATGCACGTAATTCCCTGAGACTCCTTTAAAATTCTAGCCTTCAAAAGGCCTGAGGCCCCAGCATTTACTTATCGGACATTTACCTTAAATGCAGCCGTGATTTTTCTGGTTTTGAAAATACTTCTTCATTGGTAGAAGTGGGAGTGCAGGTGGAGGCTGAGGGACGATTGCTGATTGATAAAAAAAAAAGAGTATAACACTGAATGACCGATTTAATTACAAGCTGTCAAGAGTCTTACCGGAATAACAGGCTGGTCATCTAGTAGTTCATTTTCGTACTAAGCATTTTGAGTAGAGGTTATTGATCAATAGTTTGAAGCAAGTGGTGAAGAGCTTCTTCATCAAAAGTCTGTAATTACAGTAACAAGATCTATTGTCCTTGACAGCTTGTTCTGTCAAAGTGCTGCAGCCAGCTGCAGAAACCACAACCACTGGTGTACATTTGGGGTGCAGCTTTGGGAAGTGTTCTTGAAAAGATTGAATTTATATATACACTCATTTTGAGTGGCCCTTAGGGACCCTCTTCAGAGGCTATTGACTATGTCCTTCTGCAGGACAAAACAAAGAAAATTTGATCCAGGAAATCTGTGGTACACTGTCCACTGGCTTTTTGACATTAGGATTTTTTAGTTTACTCAGAAGCAGAATACAACTTGCTTTCTAGGCAGAGTGCTGAGTTAATTGATGTCCCGTGACATTGGTGGGACGGACTGCTTGTGCATGAGTGATCGGCTTTTCCCCTAACAAAAACTATTGCTGCTCTGAGCAGTGTGTCCTGATCCTGGAGAAGAAACAGCTAGGAATTCTCTAGGAGAATCCTGTGGTGGGGTTTAATGTTATTTGGGTGATTTTGTTTTGTTGTGCGTGTGTGTGGTTGTTTGTTTTTTTAAAGCATATATAATGATCACAACACTGGACAAATTAAACACAGTTGGTTATTGACCCAGCCTATTGTTTCTTTTAATGCAATTTTCTAGAATCCATGCTTCCTAATTTCCTGATGCTTACTCTGGGGTCCCTCTTTGCTGGTTCTGAAGCATTGCTATGTAGCATTGATTTCCAAGGCTGAGGTACAGCATGACAGCCACCTAAATCCCAGTTCTCGTGCTTCTAAACTTCACCTTGTCATATGCAAATATTCTGAAGTTCACTCCTGAAATTCACTCTTTAGTATACATCCTGAAAGGAACCACGTGTTTAAAAACTTTTATTAAGAAAAGGTTATAAAGGAACAGACGATCATAGTGTTAAACATAGGGAGTTACTGGGCATCCAAGTTCACAGTACAGGTCATTCAGAAGGAACATGTTGCGGGAAAGAAGGCAAGTACAACCCAGTACATGAGACAGCATTCTGGATGGAAAAAGTCAAAAGACTATGGGTTTGAAGTACAAGAGTTAAGAAATTCAGGAGCATAACCTTTATGGACGTTGCAGAGGGTATATAAGGTGTGGTGAAATGGAAGTACATATGTTAATAAAAGTTAGTTATCCCAGATTGTCTTAATAGCCTGCTAGTCC
The DNA here is from genome assembly GCA_007922175.1 of Pelusios castaneus. Lineage (NCBI taxonomy): Eukaryota > Metazoa > Chordata > Testudines > Pelomedusidae > Pelusios > Pelusios castaneus. The sequence goes on from ML685789.1 coordinate 12,200,837, forward strand.
TGACCACCTATGGCATCTTGGCTATTATTTAAGTCTGCCTCTAGGCATTCTGAGTTCATATGAGATTTACCTAGCTACTCCCCATATCCTCACCTTTCTGATCAATACACATCTGTGTGAGGGAGAAGGAGAGTTCTGTTTATTCTTTAATCAAGATTTGTACCTATTCTGCCATGGCACATTGTGGCAGAGGGCCCACTTATCCTCTGAGCACCCTTTTGTATCAGTGCAAGAGGCTGCTGCTCCCTTTGGCTCTAGCACCTCCTGCCTGCCTCTGGATCCAGGTCTTTTGCAGCTCAGTCCTAAGTACAGATCCTTTCTGGAGTATCCTGAACAAGGCCAAACACAACTGAATAGTTCTCTTACCCTCTTAAGCTACTGATTATTTTTCCTCTCTACTTACCACTGTATCCTTTTTCCTCTCTACTTGCAAACTGTAGCCCTTGCACAAGTCTACGCTGCTGCCATTGCATCTGCCTGTGTACCCTAACTCTAGGATTCCCTCAGCCAGAAAGAGCTATCTCCTCAGCTGAACTCTTTCAGTCCACTTATTATGGCTTAACTCCACCCTCTCTTCCCAGGAGCCCACATGCCCAGGTACAAAGCATTACTAACTAGATGCCTACACTAGCCTTGCAGGTGATGCAGGTTAAGGGCCATCAAACACATTTTGCCTTTTTCTTGTCTATTGCTCTATTTCCCTGATATTTTCTCTGGGTACTTAATTAAGTAGCATCAGAAGGATCAATAGCATTATTGGCCCAGTCCTCTTTTCTCTGCAAGATTAAAACACCCTCTAACCACAAGAGTACACTCAAATCAAGAAAGAAAAAGCTGGTTAAAATAGCAGGGAGAAGATGTAAGGTCCTAATCCTAGTTCTGTTGGAGACAGTGAGAGATTTGCCATTGACTTTAGCAAGAACAGGATGGGGTCCTACATTAGAATGTCTTCTGACTTTTTAAAAACATGGCTAAATCCAGATTTTTTTATTTCTCTCCACTCACTGCTATACAGGCAGGGCTGAGATGCAAGTGTTACATGTACTGCAGGCTGTCCTATCATCTCCACTTACCAAACCTCTAGGAGTAGTTGAGGGGCAGGGAACAACATTTTGCAAAACACTGCTTCCAGCCAGGAGTCAAACAACACTAATTCCTAGTTCATTTCCTAATTATGATTAAGTCACTGACTTGTGACCACACACTTGAGTGATTCTCTTATTGTAGGTGGCCAGGGCTGGATCAAGGCAGGGAATTTTGGGGCTGCTGCCCCAGGCCCCTGCTACTCTGCAAGATCTAGCCTCGGCCAGGCTGGCACAGCACTGGTCGGGTGCTAGGAGGGGCACAGCTGATGCTGAGGGGACCAGCGTTGGGAGGACTGGGGCCAGAGGCCATGGTCCACGACACTCCTGCTCCACACTGCCCTTGGGATGGCTGGCCTGCACCGGGGGCAACACGGGCTGGTGTGTGGCAGCTGTGCTCCCAGGGAGGGGGCTAGCTGGCACAAAGCGTAGCCTTCATCATCAGTGCTTCGGAGCCAGGAGCGCTGTTTGGCCACCATGCCAGGGCCCATGTGGTACCGGCCCGGTCAGCCTGAACTGCAGGGGCCTCAGAATGATGGCCCAACAGTGCTCCTGGCCCTGAAGCACCACTACTGGAAGCTACATTGCACGCCAGCTGGCCCTGCGCCCTGCAGCAGACCAGCCAGCCATGGGGTGGGGCAGGGCAGGAATGCTGCGGACTGCAGCTTCTGGTCTCAGGACCTGGTCCCGCAGTGACAGCTATACTCCCTCCTCCCCCTCCCCAGAGGCAAGCACGAGCCACTAGGGCCTTAATCTGGCCCTGTAGGTGGCACTGAAAAACAAAGCTATGAAACTAATACTCAGTAGTTCAAGAACATTTGCCAGACATGCAGCACCAGCTTCAGACTGCACAATTTGTACCTGATGTTAAATTACAGATGCTAAGTAACTGCTCTTCTACCTATATGTGTGCGGGTCAGGTAGTTAAAAGGGCAGGTGCACCGATTTATACCCAGCATCCCCATTTCAGGCACAAAAATCTTAGTTCAAGGCCCACGGGAACAAATTAGACCTGCAACTGCAAGGCTGGACCTTCACTCTGCTCCAATCTAAATAAGAACATGGAGGGATAAATGGAGGCTCACGATGCACAAAATAATCCCTAATTTAGGGAACAACGCATAAGCCATCATTTAATGTTAATTTTCATTATCTAACATGCTCATAGGTTTTGAACACCAGGGAAGAATTTCCTGACTTTGCAGATCATTTAAAAGCTTAAGGGATTATCAAACCAGTCATTTAAAATGACATTTTCACTGTGCAAATATTTGTCTATTAAATAGGCTGCATGGCACAGGACCTGATCAGCCTTGGCAGTGTTACAGGTTCTTCATGCACTCCAAACCCCACTGTTTCCTCATAAAGCTGTCAAGTCTCAGTTTAATGAAACATATATAAACTCAATGATGTTAGCCATGTCTCAGCAAGCTAATTCATTTTGGCTTTTTTCCTGTTGAGTTCCCCTATTAGGACTTTTATCAATTTATCCTTTTAGGAACTCCCCAGTAGGTCTGCTGCAGGCACTGAGATGCGAAATCTACGAATGTGTTTAATTTTCAAACCACCAAAACATTTACATATAGAAAAAAAAGCCTGTTGTTCAGTTGTGCTTATTTTAGCTCACAGACGACATAATGTTTTACCAGATCTTTTCTAATAAAATGCAAGCAAGCAAGCAAACAAACAAACAAACAACCTAGTTCTTTTCATTCCCCCTCCCCCAGTTTTTTTAACTTATTTCAATTGTTCACTCTGAGATATATTTCAGTGCCTCCCCTTTATAATCAGACAAAATGGAATCTATTATTCATAGTCAAGACCTAGTAAAAATATTTTTTGGTATTAAGTGCATATTTGTTTTCAAAGAGATTCTGCACAGTTTCACCAATTTTGTCATTTCACTAAAAAGCTGGAGTTTCATTCTGAGGTTTGGGTGAATAGATGAATAGAGGCTTTTCATTGTGTTTTGCCTTCTGTCAGAGTATCCAGCTTTAAGAGGCTAGATAGAACAGTTGGCTAATTCAGGAGCATTTTGCCTCTGGAGAGTAGGCTTCAAACCTTATTTAAGTCATAAGTTTTGTTTTATTTTATGGTCTGTTTTATGGCTGTAGCATAGTTTTTAGGGGATGTTTGTCCATATCAAAAGATCCCATCATATTTCCCAGCACATAAATTGGACAAACACATTCAAGAAAGAAGTGGTATATAAATAGCAAGGATAATGCAGGCCAGGTAACATATATTGTTGAGAAAACTCAAGGAAAGAAACATTTATAATGAACCAGTAAACAAATTCAAAAAAAAAAAATGTAGAAAGAAAGCACAAAGGATAATTTCACTACCTTGACATAAAGTCACTGTTGGGCCAAGGAGATGGCATGTCACCAAAACCAGCTGAAGATGAGAAAATTCCATCCTGGATCAAATTCACAAATACTCATGGCAGAGTGAATACTCCAGAAACAAGGTGTGTAAATTTCATTTCAACACACAACTATTCAAAGTCCAGAGATTTGAGTCAGATATGCCAATTAAGGTCATGTTCAGTTAACTTACATGCAACAAGTTATTGGTCTGAAAGTCTCGTTTTTTGTGGATAAGTAAATTGTGAGACTAAGAACCAATATATTGACACTATTAGTGTCAGTCACAGCAATGGGGCTAAGGGCTGAATGTAAGGGATCCTCAACAACTCTCATGATCAAGACTGCAGCATATTTGGAAAGCTAAGGCTACTACTAAACTGCATAGTTCCGAAGACAGACCACTCTAATCTATTGTTTTCAGACTGCCATACTTCAGAAGTATTAGATTTACTGATTTTAAAAGGAGATTAAAAAAAATCCAAATAAACCCACACGACCACCACCACAAAACAAAACAAACCTACTCTAAGGAAAAACTTGAACACCTCTATTGAACATGCTTTTTTCCTTTTTTGAATTATTGTCTGAGATTTTTACTTTCTATTTTTGAATCACTGCAGATCATGAATCAGCGGCTACTCTTGAGTAGTTTCGTCAATGTAAAACATTTTCCTGGCTTTTAATTTTAGCTATTTTTCTTTTAAAAGAAAAACCCCTCTTAGAATATGTATGAGAGCAGAGACAACTCAAATAATATGCTGCATAAACCTTTACTTAAATTTTTGAATGAACTTACTTTGTCTGTTTCTGTCCCTGTATGTTTGCACTCTACAAATAGCCTAGCAAACAATTTACCTGGCACAAATATTTCCTGAAAGAACCAATTTAAAATGAACATTGCAGACTAGTCATAGAAAGTGAATCGTACTTGAAAATTTTCAGCTAAGGAATAGAAATGTGTCATCTGTTTTATAAGTACAACATCATAAATTGAATTTTTAAATATTAAATATTGGAATAAAATAATTAGCAAGTCATGGTTCAAAGCTGTTTTGCTCAACATTTCTGAACAAGAAATAAATTAGAGGATCCCAGAAGATTTAAGGGGAGGGGAAGGGGAAAAAAAGGAGGCATATTTAATCTATAAATTCTTCATGATGAAACATGTCCAGCTCTATTCTATGATCCTAGTTGAGGTAAATTAAGTCAGCAGAGAATTTTGAAGTAAAGGGGGAAAGTTATGACAGCATGAAAAAACAGGTTTGCTTACAATTAACTTGTAATTGTACAGTTAACTTAGTTTTTCTCTGGTGGATCCTACCCATGAACTATCTTATCCTAAGCAAAACAAAATAAGCACATGTATGTTGAAGTGGCAAACAGCTGTGTGTATACGCCCCATATTTCCTAGCAAAAGGAAAGAGGGCTCAAATATAGATTGAGATATTCTGAGTGATGGTAACCATTACTAATCTTCCTCTTCTGCAATAGGCACCATGCTAGAGCCGAGACTCAGTGCTGTGACAGTAGAGAACCTTCTTTCTCTGTTATTGGCACTGGGGAGCTGATTTTGATGGAATCTGGACAACCACCTGCAGAGCCTCTTTAGTTCTTGTTAGTATTCAGCGTATGTCCTTTCAAGCATTTTGACTGAAAGGGTGGGTGGTTATTTTGATTCTTTTCAACACTACTGTTGCTGATTTTCTCAGGTTAACAAGCACCAGTTTGCACTTCCTCTGAATGTTGCCAAACATCTAGGTTCTAAGAAGGGTTCGAGCCTTCTGCCTACGTGCTATTTTATAGCATATACATTTAGGCAATGTGTTCCATGTATCAAATACCATTTTCGAAGGCTATTTTTAGGTGAAACTGCTCTTTCTTCAAGAAACTGTTTTTTTGTTTGTTTTTTTTTTGTTAATGCACGTTTAATGTGATTTTTATATTTCATTTGAAAATGACAGAAAAAATGCATTATTTTCCCTTTTCGGCCTACTCCCCACAGACAATTGTTATATAAGAGCAGCAGACACAGCATTCTGGCCCTATAGGTGCAGAGCCTAAAGGGCATTGGACCAGGATACAGAAGACCTAAGTTCTGTTTCTGACTACAGCTGACCTACGGATGTGATCTCGAATAAATCACTTGTCACTCTGTGTTTCTTTCCCCCTTCCTACCCTGTGAGTGTTTATTTACTCTCAGTTTTTCAGAGCACAGAATGTCTCTTACTCTGTATATACCCAGTGAACACACTAGAGCTCTGGTCCTGGCTGGGGCCTCTATGTATTGTATTGTAACATAAACAGTAACAGTAATTTGCATTTGTTGAGCACTGTTTTGCCAAGGATCTGAAAGCAATGAGACAATTATCCTTCTGAGCTTTATACCAGGGGAAACTGATGCACACACACATAGCCTCAGTGATTAGAACCCACTTAATGTGTGAGGTAGTAACAGAGCTGTAAATGGAACTTGGTTATCCTAATTCCTAGTCCCCTGCTCTTGCCCCTAGATATCACGGCTTCCCACGGTATTTGTACCCGTAGCAACTCTTGATTCTGTCCTCCCCTTTTTGTTTAATGGACATCACTGAGCTTTGTTCCCAATTCAAAATCTAAAAGTGCTTCTCCTGTCTCCTCCCTGTCTAGCCACAAATCTACTCAAACAAAATGAATCCCTTGAAAACTATCATTACAAAATGCCACCTTGCTTTCTTCGCTAAGTGCGCAAGAGTTGTTTGTTCCCTTTAGCAGTTTTCAAAATTGTGAAGAAAAAAGAAAGTTTTACATTCTCTCATCTGCTTTTCAAGAGGGGTTGAGGGCTGCTTTTCATCAAGGAGTCTCATTTCTCTCTTCTCATGAGCTGCCTTTGTAGAGGGTGACAACTGAGACCTCTATACCTACCTACATGGCTCCAGCTTTCAACCGGCATACATGGCACGATCCATTGACTACAGCCAAGCCCTAAGATACAACTACATTTGCTTCAGTCCCTCAGAGACAGACACCTTCAGAATCGCTATGAAGGATTTTTAAAACTATAATACCTACCTGGGGAAGTAAAGAAAACAGATTAACAAAGCCAGATGGGTACCTAGAAGTCACCTACTACAAGACAGATCCAATAAGAAAAACTACAGAACACTACTAGCCACCACCTCTACAGGCCCCAAATCAACCCCCTCCAGCACATGGAAGATCTACAACCTATCCTGGAAGACAATCCCTCACTCTCACAAGCCTTAGGACTTAGAATAGCATTACAAAAGCTAATTTCCCCCCTTTTAACAGTCTCACCTTCTCAGCTAATGTTGTTACAGGGACCACTTCTACACTGTTTGAATGAAAACAACTTGTTTGGTTGTCTGAAACAGACTACATAGTTTCTCAACTTGTGGTACACGTACCCCTGGGGATATGCCAGATACATGCTAGGGTACGCATGGCAGCCACCTGCTTCCCCGGTCCCAGCTAGGAGACAGGGGTCTGCTGCAGACTTTGGGGGTACTTATTTGAGTGCTTTGGGGTACTTATTAAATTTTTCAGAAGTTAGGGGTACTTGCTACTTAAAAGGTTGAGAAACTCTTGGACTAACAGACTATCCCTCTGGAACTGTTTGAATTGACCTTGTGACCCATCCTTCTCAGTATGTGCATATATACTTAACATGCTAAATTTTCCACTTCATGCATCTAAAGAAGTGGGATTATGCCCACGATATCTTCTGCAATAAATACATTGGTTAGTCTTTAAAAGGGCCACAGACTCTTCGTTTGTTAAATTACTCTAAAGTGATCTTTTAGAGTTCTTCCAGATCTGCCACAGCCATATAGTAAAGTGGAGCTGCAGCATATCTGGGTCTCTCCCCTCTTCCTGTCCCAGTCCCACTATATCGTTTGTTACCTATTTTGGAAGGTTTCCACGCTATGTATCATACATATGTAAGAGCAAGTTCCTGCTGGGAAAAGGCTTATCGCATCACCTACCGACAGAGCCAGTGGAAGGCTTTCCTGGAGCAAACCTTTAAATATAGAGACCTTGTTGGTAGACCTCCAGGGTCTCAGTTAAAACCTTAGCTACTGATAGTCTGCAAGCTGCACATGCAGTTAATTCTGGCAGTGCTGAGCCCACTCACAACATCCAGACACTGTGTCAGCCACAAGCTTTATCAGAGTGTGTTATGTTTCAGTAGCTCCATTGGCTCCTATGCTGAGAAGAGTTTGAACCTCCTGGTGACTTAGTAGTAGAGTTTGACTTCTTTTCCTTGGATGAGATTTAAAAGATAATGTGGCAAACATATCAAAGAGCCTAATCACTTCTTCATCAGCATTCAGCTACAGCTAGCCCTCTTTTGCAGCTCTTCTTTATAGTCATTCACAGCATCTGAATCTTAGTCATTTTAAAAACTCCAAGCCAGAAACACCTGGAATTGCAGATTTCAGCAATTTTCTGAACATGATCACCTACAAAGCTTTATGTATTTCCTGAAGGATCGTCAGATCAAGGTTTCCATTCTTCCATCACTGATGAGTGACTTCATGCTAGGTCTCATGTTGTGTTTTGTATAGAGGTCAGGGTAAATATGATAGGAAGATATATTCCTAGGCAGCCCGTTGGGTGCTTTATTTTATGGTTTTGAAATACATGCATTTTGTGATAAATATTTTTTCAACATTATTTATATTAATACTGTATATGGAAAAATTACACTGGAGCTCAAGGACCCCCCCATGGATGAACACTGATTTCACACACATTTTTCCACACATCTCTATTGGCTCTGCTTGAAATCACATATTAAAACCCACCAATCTTTCCAGCACAGACTGATGAAAGCCTCAGCACAAACAGCTGCACTTCACATGTGGTTTAAGTTAATGTCTTATCCTGAATGTTTAACTCTAGTTGGCCATGCTGCTTTTATAATGTTCACAATCCTCTTTTGTTTCACATTACAAGTAGGCTGCTCCTCCATTCACTGGTGTTGGAGAACACAATGAGGCTGGTGGAACTTCATGTCCGCTGTGCCCAAAGTAACTTTCTTTTATTGCATGTAACATGAGGATTGAAAAATGTTTGATATCCTGAAAGCACATAAAACTGCTACATTGCTACAGTATAAACAAACGCTAATCTGTGAGCATTGTAACATTTCCTTCCACTAAACATGGAGCATTAGCAACAATAAGTCTCACAAAATGTTCCAGGTGAATTCCAAACCTTTAGAAATCACTGCAATATTAGAAACTTGAATTAATCTATATTTTCTTTCATTCTCTGAATGGCCCTGACATAAATCTCAGCTATTTACTAGCTGTTGTATATTGCCCATCTAGGAGTGGTCCTTGGGTGGCACACTTGGAAGTGTGAGTAGAAGGCCTTTGTCCACTCATTCCAAGCACCTGCATAAGGGACACCTGGCCTCTGGCCTCAGCCAATCCTATGTGTTTTTAATACACACACCACCATCTTTCAATGTCTCAAATAAATGCTAATCTGTAGCTTTTCTTTGCAAACACATTTCAGGCTACAGGAGACTTTTTACCAACTTAATGGCAGCATAGCTTCCTGCAGGTAGTGGATGAGGCCAGTAAAGTGCCTAATGCATGTGGGAACATTTAGCAGGGCCTGCTTTGACTGACACGCCAAGCAAACCAACAAGACCATAGAGTCTTATTGAACATTCAATTGTTATGGCCAATGCCAGGTCGTAAAGCAGACACCTACGGTGACGTCCTGTCCTCGCTGACTTCGATAGGGTCAGGATTTCTCCTGTGGCTGCAGCAAACTTCTACAGAAACCTCTCTTGCAGCTAACCTCATTTTAAATATCAGAGTCCCTGCTATCGTATGTATTTTTTTAAATGGTGAAACCTTGCACTACAGAAAACCTTACTTGGTTTTAGCCATTTTCTTTTATATCTAAATTGCTGTGTCTGTTTCTTGAGAGGAGTTGTCTTCTCAGTGAGTAAACAAACCCACTCAAGTTAATATCCACACACGACATACCAGCCAGACTCCCAAGTATAAAGCCTCAAAGAACTTACTACAAGCTTAGCATGTGAGAAAAGACAGCAAAGGATGCAAAGCAAAAGCCGTCATTTGTTGCTATAAGCGACATCTAACACTAGGAGGGTTTGCCAGCATAGCTATCCCAGCAAATCTTTTCCAGGGTAGAGTAGAGTAGGCAGGGCCAGATTAATCAGCCTGGGTGCCCTGGGCTTTTCCCCACTGTGGACCCTCCCCCAACCTGGAGCCTCACCATGGGGGAGGGATGGGGGGACAGCAGAGGAGAGGAGAAGAGAACTCAAAGAACAGATCAAGAGTAGAGTATGGGCCTGGGTTTAATCAGGACTCCTGGGTTCTATTTGCTGCTCTGGGTAGGGAGTGTGGTCTAATGGTTAAAGCAGAGGGCTAGGAGTCAGGACTCCTGGGGTTTATTCCCTGCTCTACCATGGATGCAGGGTATAATCTTATGAGAAGGGAATTCAAGTACCTTCTGTGATATGTGCCTCAGTTTCCCTGCCCATTAAATTGAGACGGTAACTACATGGTATATCGTGGGGGAAGGGGCTTCCCAGCCTCCTGTTGGCTCTATGCTAGTCTTAGCCTGGGGAGAGCTGTGCCTGCTGCCGGGACCCACTTCTGTCTCCATCACTGAGCTGGGAGGGACTCGGGCCAGGCTGCTGACTCCAGACATGGGCAGCCCCACTGGGGTCTGTATCAGGGCTGCCCAGCCCTGCTGCTGCTGGCTCTATCAGCTCAGTATTGCACGGGATCTACCTGGGCCCTATGGCTTCTTTCCTGAGTCAGAGGGAGTGGGGGTGGGGGGTTTGCCTGGCCCGTGGTGTTGGACTCTGTGTCCAGCAGAGAGGGAGTGTGTGTAGCAGAGCTGCACTCAGTGCTCCACAGGGGCTTGGAATCCAGGGGGGAGGAAGGTGGGTTTGGGGGACTGTGCCCCAATTTTTTTCCTGTGTGGGGAGCACAGCTGTGTATGTAAATAGTTAAAATGTGTCATGGCGTAGCTTCACAAGAGTGTCATCTTGGTTTGCTGCCTGGGAGTAGGGTCTGACAGTTCAGTCATTCTCAGTAGCCCAATGTTGGCCAGTCATACGGACAGGGCTGTCCCTGGGGTGTGGGAGGAGCGTAGGGCCAATCGGCCTGTGGGGGCCCCCACCACCCTCAGTGCAGGGGGCAGGGCCACCCTGAGCCAGAGGCTGGGCTCTGCGCTCCTATGCCACCCCTGGGCTAGCTAGTCTGTGCCCAAGGGGTGGGCCAGAGCATGGTCACTCTGCTCTGGAGACAGGGTCAGAAACGCTGCTGAAGCAGGGCCCGCCGAACCATGGGGCCCAGGGTGGTTGCCTCACTCGCCCCCCTCTCCCATCCGGAGGCCCTGCATGTGGGGCAGGGGGATGCACCAAAGTCATAGTTCACCCAGTGCGGCAAATAACCATGGGCCGGCCCTGCAGAGGAGAGTTTTAGAAATATTTTGAAGGAGGCCTTTCAGGTGGCTTTGGCAGCATTTACTGGGAGCTCATCCCATGCACAAGGCAGAAATTGTAAATGTGTTCTTATGGATTGTTTTGTTAACCACTTTTCTCCCTTCCACTCATCTTGCAACACCTCTGCTCCTCTGCATTTCCCTCCCTCGTTTCCTTTTTGGTTTCTGTCCTTTCTCTTATCCTTTTGAAATCGGTTCTTTACAAGGCCTGAAGACACTTGAAATGTATTTGTGGAACTCTTAGTTCTCCGTCCTGGACTTCACTCACACCTTATTCCCAATCTCACCCTCAGAGCAGTGGCGTACCAAGAGTCTCTGTGCCCAGGAGCCAAGCCTACATTTGAGCCCCCCTTCTCTCCCCACCACACACCCTCCAACACAGGATAGGATGTGTCCCAGTGTTGTCTCCCAGATGCCTCGAGGAAGGGGTCTATATCTGCAGGGGGAGGGGGTGGAGGCTTGAGGGGGTGAAAATGCAGGCTTGACTCTGCTGCCCTCATGCACATACTCACTGCATGTTGCTCACTTCTCCATCGGCAGCTCAGGCCAGCTCTGATGAGGCAGCCTCACCCCCCGCCTGGGGGAAGGGTGTTGAGGGGCACCCATCAACACCTCCTGTGCCTTCTGCAAAGGGCCAGGTTTGGCAGCAACCTCCCCTGCACTTACCTGCTGCTCCAGTCCCGCAGCCTGGCCCCTCAGATGGCATGGGGCTCCCCCTCCCATCTGGGGAGGTGGGCTGGGCCAGCCCCTCAGGATACATGGGGAGGGAGGAGCACTGAGGGCTGCTCCCAGTGCCTCCTGTGTCCCCTGCCCTTCCATCTGTTGTGAAGGACCCAGCAACCCAGCCAAGCACTGCACCGCCCTCCCCACCATTTACCCACCACTTCACCCTAACTGGGGTGGCCTCACTCCTCCACCCTGCAGCCTGGCACTTGGGGGCCTGCCCCTGCCACTACCCCCTCAGTACATTACTGCCTCAGCCCTGGACCATTCAGAATCTTATCCAAACCAGCCCTGTCCCCCCATACTGCAGATCAACCTTCTTCCCAGTTCCCCATCCCCACTGTGATGCATGGAGCAGAGAGCAGTGAAAGGGAAATGGAGAAGGAGAGGCAGCAGCAATTGCAACAGCAGGACCTAGCTACCAGAGGACAAGATTGCCTGGAAAACAACTCTCCCCTACCTCCCCACTGAGAGCACAAAGAGCCAAGATTTCCACTGGCCACAGCGCACAGGTGCAGAGTGAGGTAAGTAAAACTCATTTCACTCTCCCACTTTCACTTCCTGTAAATCTATGCAAGAGCCAGAGGCAATGCTTCTCACAGAGCACAGCAGAGTACCATCAGTCCAATTCTGAACTCTCACAGCCTTGTGTAAATCAAGACTAATTCCACTGAGCTCAGTAGGGTTACACCAAAATAAGGCCAGCATTGCTGAGTTCAGAATCAGCGTCCTTCCCCTCGGTAAATGCAGCCAAAACATTTCTCTGGAAAGTATGAGTAGGAGGAAAGTGCAGTTAACTAAGCTGTCAAAGAATTATTACGTTTTCAGGGGAAAGAAAAAAGAAAAAAGGAACAAGCAATGCGACTTTGATAACCTTGAAGCGAACACCAGGAATGTCACCAACAGCGTAAGCCTCTCCCAATGGACCTTAACAAGCAAAAGAAAAAAGGCACAAACAGAGGATAGGTCAGAGAAGTACATGGAATTAACATAATCAATGTAGAGGTGTCCGCAGATTAGAATTAAAGAACCCAGCATCCTCTACAATACAGGCCTTGGGCCATGCAGCACAAGTGCACAGAAGTACAGACAGCATGTTTATTAGACTAAAGAAAGTGACGAAATGACAGGAACACAAGCCATAGATGAATGCCTGCGTGCCACAGTGTCTAAGGGCTAGTCTTCACTGTCAGAGGCAAAATCGCTGCCATCAGATCAACCTTTCCAATCAACTGATCAGGTCTGTGATGACCCGCTCAGTCCATCAGGAAGCCAGTCTCTGAACAGCACCAGGCAACTGGAGTAGCTCTGAGTTGAAGGGAGGCCCCTACCTTTAACTCGGAGTAGTGGACATGCCAGGCATAGGGCAGTCAAACTGAAATACACGTTATTTTAAATAACTTGTGTATCTTCATTAGACTGCTGCCAAAAGTGGCAGGCAGTGTAGACCTGCCCTAACACATCCTGTAACTAGATTTCAGACATTAACAGTCAGGCAGCATTTTGCATAAGTTCATATTTGCAAAGATGAATTCCAAGAAAATTCAAAGGCCGTCTTTTTCCCCTCCTTTTCATTTTGAATAAGCCTTTTCCATGGATCTAATATTTGCAGAGTTTGAGCCTGCTCCCACAGAAGATCAAAAATCCCATTCATTTCAAAGAAAGCAGAACTGGAACATATCTGTCCTTTAGCCGTTCTGTGAGTAAAGATTTAGTCTTAGCATTCTGCTGCTGGGCAATCCTATGCTTGGCAAGTAGGCAAGCTATTGTCCATGGGTAAATCACTTCCTATGCTTATTTCATAGCAAGTGATTAGCAATGTGAAAAAATGCAATGGTTGGGACTGAGGAGAACATGGACTTTTCCCCTCTCTCTTTCTAACCAATTCACTTAGACATGACAGACCACTATGGTATCTATTTTTTTTTTGCTGCTGACACCACATCAGAGCATTTTCTGTAGAACAATTATAAAACTTTTCAAATAACCTCTGATTAATCCTTATTTCCATACTTTATACCATATGATTAAAAGTGTGTTTCTTTTTTCTGTATCTTAAAAGGGTCCAAGAAAAAATATTTATAGAGATCACTCCAGCATTCAGAGCTCCCCATCCTCATTCATGGACAAATCTGCAGAAAAGAAAACTTAAATGTACTATTCGTGTGTGTTCATTAGTCCCAGGGCAGTTCTCACCCATCTGTCTCTTGATTAGCACAGAGAAGAAGCTTTGAAAAGAGGCAAAGGAGGTAAGAGATTATTGGGAAAATCTAGCCCTGTCTCAACCAGACAAATAGAGTCAATGTCCCTCTTATTATTATTTATGCTATTTGTCATTGTACTAGATGTTGACACACAAAAAACAAATATAAGGCCTCAAATTGCTTACTACAGGCTTAGCATGTGAGAAAAGACAACAGAAGATGCAACAAAGAAATGGGGAGAGAGGACAGGACAAGGTATACATTGAATTGCTCATACTTCATACATTAAACAGCAGACATAGCATGGCAACAGCCTAGCTTTCTAGATTTCCCACAACAGTAAAGGCTGGCTCTGGTGCCATTCTGCAGTTGGCTTCCCCATTTTGGCTACACACTATATGCCCTTCTACACACAGTTAAATGATGTTATAAACATCTTAAACGGGGGTTTAATGCTGGTTTTTCATACACAGTCTGCCTTTTCCCAGAACTTTTGGCCAGCCATGCCCATCCCCATTTTCACAATGGTACGTACTCCTACCTGATCCTTCAGTTATTAGCCTCCCATCATGAGGCAAAAGGGGAGAGAAGGTGCTTGCTCCATAGTTTCTCAGGTCAGGTATCAAATACTATCAGTAAGATGACATTGTGGGAACCGTTTTATGTTACAGTAGTGGCTTTCCACACGAGGACTCCATTTTCCATTCTGAGACCCACTTGGAAATATTTCTTGCAGCTCCCTGCAAGCTAGCCAAGATCTCCCTTCCAGTTAGCAATATGGGAAGGGTAGGGCTGTCACAGGCAACCTCCTGACACCCATTTGCAAGTCCCAAGTTGGAACTGTGCATTACAGTTCCATTACATCATGTTCTATTCTCACTAATCCAGAAAGCTGCCTACTTCATTCACGCACATAGTACCACTGAAATCATTTAGGTTGTCTGGATAATAAGATTTTGTCTCATTAGGATATTGATATGACTAACATTTTAATCATTCTTTTCGAAGAACCTAATCCCGAGGGGAAATTCTGTTCTCAGATCTGCACATGCTCATCTTTGAAATGGTTAAATCTGCAGACAGATATATGGTGTTCTTGCACCTTGCCAAGAAGCTTTTGAGTAAGGGAGGTTCTATGATATGCACTGCTCCCAAATAATAGGTGTGCACTGTGCAGAGTACCATTAAATTCAAGGGGACTTGATTCGGGAGTCAGATTCTGTCAATGTGGATCCACTGATAAGATCCGAGACATAAAAACTTCTTAACAGGCTGCAGATAATTCACTATTTTTTCCACTCCTTACAAACATCTTTTCTTTCCCTTTCCCAGAATTGGAGATGGAGGTGAGTTGGGAGGATACAAAAAGTATTGCTTAGAAAGTAAAGCAATAGGCATCTAAATAGATTGACATATCTAGATAGTTTATAAGTATGCATTTTTACAGTATACTTTCTAATCATACTCTTATTTAGCTCTTATAAAGATGGTTTGCACCCATAATTCTTACAGCTTTATGACAAAGACAAGTGTATCATTCTCTCTGCTTTACAAATGGGGATGCTGAACCGAATGCTGAAATGACTTGCCCAAGACCTTGCAAAAGTCCAACAGCAGAGCCAAGGAGGAACAGAGCTCGGATTACCTGTTGCCCAGTCTGGCTCCCTATCCACTGACTGCACAGCTTATCATGTAATGCCTTATAATTCTATGTTCTTTGATTTCACAGCCACATGGTAGGTATTTCCATATTATCTTTTCTTAATTTTTCAAAATATTTAACAAAAATATATCATTTCCTATTTTAAAAAATGTTAGTCTATTTTATTCTCTTTCCAAAGTGCTTCAAATCTTTATTTTAAAAAAAAAGTGTAGAAGGGAACGGGGGCGTATCTGCATCTATTTAATTCACAGTGCTGGTCCAAAGGAAATAAGTAAAGCCAACCTTTAAATAGCAAGAAGCAGAAAGGGCACATAAATGTGGTTATATTTATTTAAACTTTTATGGCATCATATTCCTCAGGGATCATTCCAAATCAGCGCGTATCCTCTAGAGTCTAGAGTGCAGAGGTTTGTAATAGGATGTTTAAGACCCTGATCCTGAAGAGAGTCATACACAACTTTCTATAATGCGAGGTGTTCACATTTCTTAAAATGGGAGCCTAAGGATGGGATATTCAAAAACAAGGCAGAAGTGCCAATGAAAGTAACTGGGGCTTGTGGTCCTAAATCACTTAGGTGCTTTTGAAGAATCCCAGCATAAACAAAAGGTATGTATACAAGTTCAGCAGTTGCTATCAGCTTCATGCTGGCATGGCTGCACAATTAAATGTGCATGCAAACCCCCACCACCACCACCAAAAAAAAAAAAAATCACACTAAGTGCTGCTTGGCTGAAAGAATTTACATACCGTATTTTTCGGACAATAAGACGCACCTGACCATAAGACGCACCCAGTTTTTAGAGCAGGAAAACAAGAAAAAAATATTCTGAACCAAATAGTACCAGTAAACTAAATAGAAGAGAAAAGGAAGGGAAGAGAAAGGAAGGCAAAGAAGAGAAAGGAAAGAGAAAGGAAGGCGAAGAAGAGAAAAGGAAGGGAAGAGAAAAAGAAAGAGAGAAGGAAAGAAGCAAATATGAGAGATGTTAAAGGGTCAAAGCGAATGCAGGCTTCTTCCTCTGGTAAACACCCAGTACCAGGGTGGGCCTCAATCCTTTGTTCAGTCTCAGAGGAATAGTTCCAGAGACATGTTTAATCCTAGTGGCTCAACAGGTTTTCTTCTTCGGCCCATTATACTGGGGAGCTTCCTTAATGGGCCATTAAGGAGACAATGGCCAGGTAGACATTCAGTCTGGGGAATTTTCCCAGCCTTACACAAGTTAAAATATAACAATCATATTCCTGAATACAAATCCTACACATAAACTATATAATCATTCCCCACAAATTATTACCTTTCTATTGACACCAAACATGGCATAGTTCCTATGGATTATAACAATCATAAAATATTAATACAAAATAATATCATAAATGGTTCCTTAAACCCTGACAGCGTCACATATTAATACAAAATAATATCATAAATAGTTCCTTAAATCCTGACAGCGTCACAGGAGGGCCAACCCCAGCCGAGCCTGCCCCGTCCGGCAGGGGTGTGGGTTTGTTTGAGTGTGTGTTGGGTTGGCCAGGGGGTGGGGGCTAGCAGGGAGTGGGCTGGAGGGCCACAGCCCTGGATCTTTTTGCTATCCAACAACGCCCCCTGGCGGGAACACTGCTTGCTGGACAGCATTCGGACTATAAGACGCACTCTCATTTTTCCCCCACTTTTGGGGGGAAAAAAGTGCGTCTTATGGTCCGAAAAATACGGTAATTCGGTCATTGTGACCAACCCTTTTTTTTTTCCCAAAAAAAACTCTATTGAAAATTGTGTGTACGCACGTAAACAGGTGAAATCATTTGATCCACTGCACAAATTTGATCAGTTCTGGAAGAGAAATGTAACAATGGCACAGAACAACACTACGCATGGAGTTAGGAGAAGAAGTGTCAATAGGCTGATTCTCTATTGCCTCACATCTTGTGCAGTCATTTTATTTGTGGAAAGTGAAAGTGAAGTATGGGTAAAATGCTACCAAATCACAAAGCTAGAGTGTTACATGTACTTTACAGAGATGCAAATAACTACACAAAGTGTCATGCAATGGAGAATCAGGCTCGCTTTAACCCTTTGAAAACATGGAGAATTCAAGACAGGAAGAATAGAGTTAACCAAATTGGAATGATTTAAGAAGTGAGACAGGATCTTCATTGACCACAAATGGTCATGACCTCAACTGAGCCCTAGTCTACACTTACCGCACTTTTCGGCGGCAGTCAACGGGAGATATGCAAGGTACGTAAAATACCTTGTGTATCTCCTGACGACTTACTAAGAGCTCACTACATACTAGGGTAAGCCGACTAGAAATACCTTCCTGTCGGCTTACCGATACTCCAGTACCGGGGCTGGTATTGCTATGATGATTTCCGGATCAATTGAACACATCTACACAGACCCTTCCGTTGACCCCAGAAGATTGCACTGGCTGCGGCGATTTTGCTGTCGGTATAGACTTACCCTGAATGTCTCAGCTGCAAGTGTAGCTGAAAAAAATCAAGATTTAACACTGCCATGTGGCAAGAGTTTCTCAGCCATCAAAAGCTTTATTTCTTTCCATTTTGTCATACCACCTGCTCTGTTAAAAAACAACAGAAATCAAACCCTAAACACTCATCATTAAACAGCTATAACACTCCCTTATTTTCAGATGTGGGTTTAGGTTTGTTTGAAGACAACTCTTTCTGGTCCCTGCCCTCCCACCAAGAAGCACCTGGTAGGAGAGAGCAGAACTATTACAGGAGAGTCAGGCTAATTATTAGCTTAAATTCTAAAACAAAGAAAATTCTCTCCTGGTGCAAAGGTTTTGAAATACAGTAGATAACTGGAGACACAGAGTTGCTTCCTCTGTCTATGTAGCAGCTTGTTCACAGCCTGCAGATGCCACTTTTCCACAGCATGGCAAAGACAACAAACAGACAGCAAACAACACCCTCCCACTTTGCATATTCCAATCCACCATTTCAAACAGGCTTCTTCGCTTTTTATCCTAAAGTGGTACTTGTTAAAGGAGCTGTGACCACTCAGGCTATTTCCTTTGAGGATGATAACACTGCCGCAGAAGCTTCATTATTATGCTAATCGAGCACAGTCTGAGCAGCTTTCATAACTGCCACATTAAATCATCTACCAAGGGGAAGCCTCAAGAGCCATTTACATTGCACCATGTGCATATTAATGAAGCCGGTAGCTGCAGAGTTGTTTTTGAAGCAACTGTCAGATTTTTAAAAATCCACAATTTTGAATTTAAAATATCTGGAAAGTGTGAGGTGGTTAAACTTCAGAAAGGTTCCACAAATTCTGAGGGATGGTTCTTCCGTCCGTAATTAGGAGGGGGTAGAGAGGGAGAGCAGAAACCTGGTTCTGAAAAGAGATCTGTGATCTTTTGCAATGGCTCAAAAATATCCATACACAGCAATACACATTCTAGCTCCTGGTTTTGACTGGGTGAGTAGAAAGAATCCCTTTCATGTCCCTGCCACACATTAGTTTATGATTCATGTAATGAATCTCATGTATCTATAATACTGGGTATTAAAGTATGCCTGCAGGATGGGAAAAATCATATAAGCTGCAAGAGGACATGACATGTCAATGAAACGGACAGGTCAGTGTGGAGAAACAAAATAGCAAAATAGTTATTCTTAGCCAAATTAGGGATTGTAATCACAGTTCCTCACCAGTTTAGCCATTATCACATTGCAGTTTTTCATAGGTATTATGGGAAAAGTGAATTTTGAGGGGAGACTTGAAGAAGAACAAAGCAGTGACTTTACAGATTTTGACCAGAAGCTTTTCTTACTCATAAGGGGAGAGACATGACGGTGCGAATGCTTGATAGAGACTAAGGAGAGGAAGGCCAGCATCCTTAGGTAAATGAAGATAGCAGCTGAGCTGTAATATGATAAATACAGCTATGCAAATATTGTATGGGGGAATAGGATGAGTACTGGGAAAGGAGTGCATTCACTTTCAAAACCCAACTTCCAGAGACATTGATTCAGGCTACTCTCTTCCTTTGCTTTCACTGTCTTTCACACTAGCCATCCACCACCTCCCTCCCTGATTCCTACTTCCAAATCTCCTGGATCCAGGCAGCCCTTGGCTGAAATCCATCATATCCCTGGGAATTTTGCCATCAGATCTGTTGCAGATTGCATGGCACTTTGGATTGGTGGCAGGGGGTGGGATGACATACAAACACTCACTATTGCAAGAATCCATCTGGACCTACACCAAGGGAAGACTTTTCTTTAAGAGTACAAAATATCTACCCACAGTCCCACCTGAAATCCATAGACATCAACATTATGTTTATTTTTGCAGAAATAAAACAATTACTGCAGACTATTGCTATGGAAACACCACAGTAAGCCTAACACCATTACATTTGTGCCAAAAAGAATAAAAAGCAGGGATTCACATGACCTTCCATCTAGCCTTTACTAGAAATGGAGCTCTCTGCTTGCCAAAAAAGGCAGCACTAAAAATAAATATCAAAAAGGTTGGAAGAAGATCTCTTAAATCTTACAAAGAGAAAAGAATGAACTGGAAATGGAATGGGTCTGTTGTCAAGATGCCTGTGTGCACATTCATAACTCATAAAAGGGAAAACTGGATTACCATTTTGCTGGAATTCATTTGCACGAAAAGAGATATTTCCTTGCAATGCAGCTTACAAGAAAACAGGGAATTTTCTCTACCCAGACCACTCCATCCTTAATTTACTCTTCAAGATCCACAAATTGTCCAATATTCTTTCGCAATCTTATTTCCCATTTGTTTCTTGGATTTGTTTCCTGCCTGATTTATTTTTGTGCTGAGTTAAGTCCCACATAGCAGCCGATACCTTTCTTCCCTAGCCTCCCCCACAAAACAGAAATTCCGTCTTTCCCACTTTTGAAACTTTTCCACCAAACACTATCTTTGCCATATCAATTTTGCTGGCACTATTGAGAGGTACCATATTCTCCCCTGCACTGGAAACATGTAAGCTTAAATTGACCTCTCTTTAACATTTGAATGCTGGTTTTAATTTCAGGTCTGGATAATTTAAACTAAATAGTAGGGTATAAACCTAAATTAGAACAATTTGAGGTTCACCAGCCCCCAATCTGCTACAGATGCTTTTTTTTAAGTTAATTAGGCATGTAAGCAGACACATATGGGTATTATAACGCCCATCATTCATGAATCACTTAAGGTAGTTTAAAAATATCAAAATCTTATGTGAATCTAGACAATATCACTCCTGGAAATGAAGACTATTTTTAAATGGGTCTAAACTAAGTCTGTAACCAAGTTCTCAAATATTGCTTATCAAAATGCTATTCTGTAATATAATAGTGCCATGCCATATTATATAGAGAGAAAATATAGCATTAGCTGCTAGAGGGAAAAAAATCTGATATTCTTTATACATAAATCAAGTTCCAGAGAAACTTACAAAAAAGGGTTTGAATCACTGCCCAAAAATCAAAGGTTTAGTTTAGCAAACAGATAAAAATTTGTCTCATTCAAAAGTATCTAAATGATCTCAAATCATGTGTATATTTTGCTTTTTGCTGTATAATTTTCCTGCATCTTTGCCTGGCTTATCTATTTAGATTTAATGTTTCTCAGGTCAGGGAATACATCTTTCTACAATAGAAAGTAGTCCAATAAAACCCACTCAATAACTAGGCTCTGAGTACTACTGCAGTACTGTTACCACTGTTATAAACAACCAAACAAATATGTGTAATGAAATATAAGATGCTCTGTTATAGCGGATACATACACACACTTCAGTGCATTGCTTAAGACTACAGGTATCTAATGGAACTGTATTTCTTCAAGTGTGTTATTGCTTTTATAAAATTGTTATGTTGTAAGCAAACTAATGAATGCTGACCTTCGTAATGTGAACAGATGGCAGAAGAAACAGATGTTTCACTAGTTAATAAGATAAAAAGGTATGTTAAACAAGCTAAAAGAATGTATATTTAGGAATGTATACACAAACAGATGCACACAGCCAAAACTTAAATTTGGTTTTGATTTATTCACAAATTCTTAATGCTGTATTTGAATGAAAACCTGAAGTACTTGAAAAAGAGCAAGTGGTGAACATGTGGCTCTCTCTAGACTCCATCCATTCAAGGGAATTGTAATCTGAAATTCATAGCAATACATCTTTAGAAAACCTCACACTGACCTATGTGCACTGCTCGCTCAGACTGTCATGCATAGGGTGCCTGGCTAATGTAGGTAGCTATCTAATGTTGCTGTGCGTTATTACCTACCTAGGGCTTTTGTTGCTATTAGGCCCACTCCAGACCTACCTAACAAATAATTTTGCTTTCCTCCGATAGCCATAACCACCAGAGAATAACACCACATTGCCATCATCACAAGGTGATGTTAGTAATCATGGCATAAAGGAATGTGGAATTATAAAAGCTAGATGTTACTCAGTTCTGCCTGGCATCAGTGTTTGTATCTCTATGAGTGTTTGCAACACTGTGTGTAGCTATGCAGAACTAGGGAAATTTGTTTGTTGAAAACTATAGTTCAATTTGACTGCTGTCAGGAACTTTGTGAGTCATAGTCTAGATGAACCATAAGCTTCTAATGTCATTTAAAGCACCATGTCGCATTACCAACATTTGATGATTGTGCATCGTTGCAACCTTCCTGGTTGCCCCTTGCTCTCATGTGATTTCCTATGCATGCATGTTGAGTTGGTGGGTATTTTTCTACTATATTCCCTTCACACAGCTTGAAATTGCAAGAGACTCTGATTGCAAGATTATGGACTACTTAGGATCTGGATGTGCCCTTACTCTTACTCCTGAAAATTCACCTTGCTGGCGATTTTGATTTTTATTTTTTTTTTTGCTAACTTCCCTGAGCTTCCTGGTTTGGATCCTCATCTTACTGTTATGAGAATGATCCCATAATGGCCAAATGTCCAAACTAACATCTTTAGCTTTCCTTGATTTTCTTACTTCTGCCACTTTAACAGACGCCATTGGTTAGACTGTGCAACCCTTACTTATGCTGGTAACTATTTACCATCCAAGTGAACACAAAGAAGTTAACGGAACTACTTGCATGAGCAACTGCTCGCTAACGTGAAAAAGGGTTGCCAAGACAGAATACATGAATGTGGCTATTTCTCACATATAACAAATATTAATTCAGTAGGCTTTGATTCAGATTGCTCTATGATAAAGCTATTAGGGCCAGCTGTGCACACATTACAAATGCAATAGTCCTTCTATCTCTACAGTTCTCGATACTTCTGGATAGCTCCTTTCTATAAGGCTATGACTTGATAATATTATTGTTCAAAATAACTATTCAGATTAGGTATTTTGTCACACTGTTCTAATGTTCCTAATTCATCATGAATATAAACCAGTCAGTTTCTAGACTTCTTCAGTGTCATGTGGATGCTAAGCTAACAAATTGATGATGTTCAAAAGAAAATGTTTATTTATTAATAGACCGAGCAAGCTAAATATCCAGGTTAAAAGAATATGTACATATGTAAGACCATTTCCTAATTTTGTAAAGTGAGTTATTTCATTGCAGGGACAATTTAATACAATAGAGTGCACATACCTGGACACCTGCCAAAACCTGCCTGTCCAGGAATGTCATCCTCATTAATAAATTGCTGATCTCTAGCTCTCAATTAACCAGACAAGCTGGTGCTATCATACAGCACTCAAACAAAGAGAACCAAGATTTCTTAGATCCTCCATCTCGTTCTTCTGTATAACAATGGAATTTCTGCAAGCATGACATATACAATGGGACTTAATATCGTAGGCAACACTCTTAAATTATGAATTATGCTGAAAAAATGTGAACCAAGGGGAGAAGCATTAGCATGAAGGCCCAGAACAGGTGGGTTTTTCATGGATTATTTCAGACATTGTCATCTGGCAAATCAGTTCTACACAAGAACGAGTTCTGTATAAAGAGCTCTGGAGGTATCAAAAAATCTACCAGAATTTTTCCCCATGACTTATTGGGGGCTTCACATAGGTGTAAAGATTCACCTGCCATGATCTGATTACAGAATTGGGGCCCAGATTTGTACAATGACAACTATGAATCACAGAATATAAATGCAAGGGATCCAGCAACATAATAAATCATGAGAGCCAAGCTCCCTTTATGTAGAAATCATACAGAATTTAATGAGGATGGAACCAATAGGTTTTTATAGAAATGATGCTAAGACCCCATCAAATTTAATAAATAGTATTCTTTCCATATGTGTTTCAGCCATGCTATAGAATTCTATAGTAGGAATATAATCCTTTCCTTAGAAAGGTAATGAAGTTCAAGTAACCTAGAGAAAGGTTATTTCCTATTAAATTCCATAAGTCTGTTCATATTTTCTCTATCTTTTATTTAATTCAATAAGGGGGCAAATTCTCTGCCCTGATAACTGCTTGAGTAAAGAGAACGTGTGTTGGGAAGTGTGCAATATATAGACAAATAGGAGAGTGAATTTGGCTTATGGACTTAATTCATACCTTTCTGTGGATCTACTGAAGATGAGGTGCCATTGTTTCTGGATGGTCTACAAATACCAATTTAAGGGTTTATGTAACCAAATACATGCATGATAGGACTATGACCAGAGTCCCTGTTCTCTTCTTGTTCTGAAATACTTATTTGATGTGAGATAACATTAAAAGTGAGGATGAACTATTCAGCTAAAATAAAAAACAGTCTCCTCCATAACTTGAACCAAACAGCAAACCAAAATTTGTCCTTTTTTTTTTTTTTTTTTTGCTCCCTCAGCAGGCTTTGATTTGGGATGAGACTGGAAGTAGCAGCATTGCAAGACAAAATAAAAAGGCTGTTCTCCATGGCTACATCTATGCCATGAGCTAGGGACGGGATCCCCAGTTCATGAGAGCTAGTGGACTAAGTAATGTAGCCAGAGTACTACAGGCAGCAAAAGCAGCATAGTCTAGCTGCCTCAAATATGTACTCACAGAGTTTAGGTAGGTTTGTATCCAGGGTCGCTAACCAGCACTGCCTCTGCTCCTCCCCATGCTATCATGACTACTCCACCATTTTTTGTTCTCAAGCTGGGAATCACATCTCTCATGAGCAGTATAGATGTAGTCATATAGCATTTAGCAGAAGAAACTAATGTCTCAAAAGCCATTCTGTTTGTGTGAACTTCAGTCGAATTCCTAGAGCAAAAGGAGTTTGAATAAGTTAGTGCGAACATCCGAACTTGCAGTTGTGTACGCCTCATGATTTGCTGTACGCAGCCTACGTCTTTACCTTCCAGCAGCATAGGGTATGCCACTTCAGTGTCTGACTAGCTCTTTTTAATAAATAACTACTGGTACGTGGTTTCTTTTCTGCTGTCACGACAGGGCATTCCATTTAAACAAGTCTTTGTGAAAACAGATTGTTTTTAAAAAGGGGGAGGGGATTTAGTCAAATTATCTATAAACTACAAGATGAGTGTCCATATTTTCTAATATCTTCTGTATGTTACTGCCACTGCCCTGTAGTAGGGAAAGGGACAATTTTTTGTACTTTTTTTATTGTGGTTTCAGGATTTCTGACAGAGCTAGGACAGAGGATGTATTTAGCCTCTCCTAACAGAGGCAGATAGTTATTCTTGAACTCCCAGGTGAGGAGAGCCCAAGTATAATTTATCTGTTGGAATTCTTACCCTGTATCATTCATTTGGCAGACTTCTCTTGGTACTATTTTAAAGCCAGTTGTAGATATATTTTCTTCTATTCTATTCCATTTTCTTTTCTAGAGCTCCATATTTACTTATGTCTGCTACTACTTTTGCTTACCTAAGCCTTCCAAATACATTGGCTCCTCCGTATATCATCTCTAAAGGTTACCCCTGACTCAAAAAGCTTTCACTTAGTGTACCAGTGCAGCTGTCCTGAGTAGCATGTTAATGGACATGCTACTATGTCAACAGCAGAGCTTCTCCTGTCAGCATAATCCACCTCTGCGAGAGGCAGTAGTTACATCAACAGGAGGAGCTCTCCTGTCAACATATCTCTGACTGTACCGGGCGTTAGGTTAGTACAACCTGGCATTGGCCACTAACAAGACAATGGCCCATCTAGCCCAATAGTTTGACCCCATATGGCCATTATTGTATATGTATGTTTTTAATTGCATCACCCAGGGCCGTAGATTTTTCACAGCCCTGCCTGACAGTTTTACCTATACAAGTTTGTAGAGTAGACCTGGTCTCAATCCGGACTCATTAAGTTCACATTGAACTAAATTCTCAGAACAAAACAGAGCTTTTTAAAAATGGCTTTGTTTAACACAAAATCATTGTTTAACTGAGGGAATGACTCTTCCCTATCAACTCATCTGTATAACCAGACCTTGGCCACTAGTGAAGGACAGGGAAAGGAGTGGGAGACCTAGCTGTGGATAACTTGTCCAAGCAATATATTGCTTTTTAGCTGCTCGAGATCTTACCAGTACAGATAGAGTTACAAATTTGTAGTGCAGTGTTGCATCATGACAGAATATTGATGTCATATTTAAACAGCCTTATCTTGTAACTCTAACTAAAAACACCTTGTGGGCTACCATTTCTACTATACTCTCTAAGCCAAATTCTGTTCTCTGGCACTGGAATTCAGTGCAAATGAAACATCCCTCTTCACTCAACATGTCTATAGTATGTTCATCTCACTGTGAATATTGCCATTACATTTCTCATTTTGCCCTGACTCTCTGCAACATGGCAAAGAGGTGAAATATCTTGTCTTCCAGATGTTCCAACTAGCTGGCATGTCAGTCACACAGAATGCTCCTGAATCCAGGGAGCAATACACTGTGTAGTGTACACACCACCCACCCATCTTCATTGTTATAAATGCTTATTGCCCATCAATTTCTCTGTTTTGCTCTTACAGAGAACTATGAACATGTACAACCAAAAAAATTAACTGTGTCTGCTAATGAATTAACTGTAAAGATATCCAATTAGACAGTGAATCATTTACTCTGTCTGAATAATTAGTGGCAAAACAAAAGTAACGCAAATGAATCACAATACTTGTAGTTACCCTATATGTAACAAAGAGAATTAAATTATAGACACTTTATTAACCTCATTTGAGCTAAAAATCCACTGAAGTCAATGCAAGGACTTCACTGACTTTGGATTAGTCCCTTAGTTGCTTAAAGTAAGAGCAAAGAGTCAATGGTTTTGTTTAAAATCAGTGTATAATCATGTAATTGAAGATACTAGCATATTTAAACTTGTCAAATTCTTTATAATTTCAATGGATCACATCCATATTTTAAGCATTTTCCCCTCCATTTTTATCAATTTAAGTTCTCACAAGTATGCAAAATTATGGGGTTTAAGCATTTTTTAAAAACACTTATTTAAATTTTCATAACTATAGGAAATTATGGAGGGAGAATCAGACACTTATTTAATGACAGTAGGAAGACAATGAAATTCAAAATGTTAAAGCTTTCTAACTATTAAAATTCATCAACTGTTAAAATACTGTTAAACTCAACTTCATATGTTGAAATATACAAAGCACATTAGCCTTAAACTCAGACTCTCAGGCAAAGTAAGAAAATGCTCCTTTTCTGTACATTTTGAGTAGTATCGATGTAAAACATTTTTCCATTGGTATGTGTACAGTCAAATTGATGTTTACTGACATGTATCTATTGAGAGAATAGTAATGCTCTAGTAGGCAGATCCTTCCATCCATTCCCTCCAAACTTGATTCCTTTTGCCCCTGTATCCTTCATCCTGTCCAAGTTTTGGTCTTCCCCACCCCTGGCACCTCATCCCAGTCCCACTCTCCACCTATAGCCATGCTTAGCCTCCATGCCTCAGGCATCTGATCTCAATGCCAGTCTCGTTGCTCCGCCGGTTGCAGTTCTACCCCCCAACCTCATAAAAATGCTGTTCCTGTCGTCTCATCCCACAGGTTTGGCTCTTATCCCCTCTGCATTTGAATCAGGCAGCTTTCAACCCAGTGCTGCCTGAGCCCAGCAGAAGGAGTCAAAATGCACAGGAGAGCCAGTATCCCTGCTGTCAGAGTCAGATCTAACGCAGCCCATAGCAGTTCATAATGGCAATTGAAGAGAAACCCCAGCTATGGGCTGGCGCATGCTCAGGTGCATGGAATCTTTGGGGAATTTAGCTACTTAACATCTAAGATGTCTGTATATTGCATGTCCAAACTGCAGTTTTTCAAAGACTTACAATATGGCCCAATTGGGGCAAATCTTGCTGGGGATAGCAAAAGGCATTTTCCTGTCACAAAGGCCACCCCTTGCCTGCCACATATCATGTTTTTGTTCCAAAGAACAGGGTGCTACCACTCTTCAGAGGAAAAGGTCTTTAAAAAAAATGGGCAAAGAAATATATTTTTCCCTAGCCACATATTCTCTGGCATGGTTTGTGACAATGAGTGCCAATCTCAGGGAAAACTGTCCAGAAGCAGGGCAGACACCCCAAACTGGTAGTATGTTCTATAAATTAGTTTCACCAGCCTGGTAACAAGTGTGTTACTTGGATCATTGTAACAGTCTCATCATGGACTCACAGGCCTTTGGGCATTCCAGTCTCTCTTGCCAGCCAGGCAAGCTGGACTTCGCGATAAATGTTCACTTACACTAAAGATCACCAAATATTCAGCTTGCTTCCATTTCCTAGGGACCAGTCACTTAACCCGCATCAATTTGTACCCTAGAAACAATGCTTGTGGCCAATCCTTTAGTAAATTAACTAAGGATTTATTAACTAGGAAAAAGAAATGAGAGTTACTTACAGGTTAAAGAGGGCCACATATAAACACAAATGAGTTAGTCTGTGGTTCCACCGGGCAGGGCCATCCCTGCGGGGAGGGTGCAGGACCCAGGGCCAATCGGCCTGTGGGCCCCCCAGCCCCTTCGCACTGGGAGGAGGGGGCAGGCAGGCCAGCCAAGAGGGGCCAGGCCCCACTTCCCTGCCCTTGGGCCGTCTGCTCTGCCCTGGGGTTGGACTTCATGCTCCTACCCCACCCCACAGCCTTCAGCTTGCTGCCAAAGGCATCAGGGTGAGAGCAGGGTAAAGCATGGCAGTGGGGGTCCGTGTAACCGCAGAGCTTGGGGTGGTCACCTTACTCGTCACCCCCCAAGGACAGCCCTGCACCAGGTGACTGAAATGTAGCAATCTGTTTACTGAATGTCATTAACTCAAGTCAACCCTGGGAATCTCTGCTTTTAATACTTAGCTTTAGCCCCTGTGAGATTCCAAAGAGCCAAGAGAGAATCATTTCTTCCTGTTCGCGTCTTTATATGCTCTTCCCCAGAGTTCTGATGGGATGAATACTCCTGCATGAAACTTCATCATGGTTGGATGTGGCAATCAACCAAGCTTTTGTCCTACAATGACCTATTTATTTTAGATGGTGCTTCTTGGTGGACAGAGAGATCACTCTTCCTGCCTAGGTTCATGAGTTCAGAGCAGACATTTTCACAATTATATAGCAAAACTGTCATATTACCTTATAGCCTGGGATACAGCCATTACAAGTAAAATTAATGCATGCAGCAACTTACAATCATTTTATAGAGTCTAAATACGTGTAGCAAGTCCAGCATCTACCTAGAACAATACTAATATGTAGGTGAGCTGGTCTGGTTTCCAGCTATGCCTTTGTCTGTGCTCAGCTGATTCCTACAGTCTTGATAAGGGCTGGTACCTGATCTAACAGTATCGCATAGCGTATGTCTACACTTAAAAAACTAAGTCAACTCTGTTAAGTCGACTTAACAAGGTCGACTTAAGTTGACATAAAGTCAACCTTGTTAAGTCATCTTACAGAGTCTACACTAGACTCTGAAGTTGACGGAGAGCCGTGTCTCCCAGCCCCCGGGGACTCCCGGGGACAAGGGACCCGTGGCTCCCTTCTCCCTGGGATCTACACGGCTGCCTTCTTGCCAGGGAGCCGTGGCTCCCTTATCCCCAGCCCTAGGTCGACTTAGGAACCTAACTTTCAAGTGTAGACATACCCATAGACTCTAAGGTCAGAAGGGACGAATATGATCATCTAGTCTGACCTCCTGCACAATGCAGGCCACAAAACTTCACCCACCCACTCCCTCAATAAGCCTCTAAACTATGACTGAGTTATTAAAGTCCTCAAATCATGATTTAAAGACTTTAAGATACACTTCATTTTTGGAAATAGCTAAACGGTTTGGCTGAAACTTTTCAAAAACCGTTAATCGGAGGCAGAGAAAGAGCACAGAAAATTTCAGGTTGAACAGTTTAAAGTTAGCAAAGTTATAACTGCGAGCAGCAGGCAACCTTAAGTAAGGATGCTATCAGCTCCACATATAATCATACACAGCTATTATTCCAAAAAGAGGTGAGGCCACTGTCTTTTTGAAGAAGAGATGGACTTCATGAAAAATGATATAGTAAAAGTTCCTTTTCTGTTAATTAATATTTTTCATTTTTACCAGAAAATTAAAAATATAGTTTATCTCCTCTTTTCTCTGTTGAAGCAGCAGCTGCATAGGAACTGGGATTATAAATACCACATCAGCATTGGTGCATTTTCAGAGTAACAGAAGAATCATGAGTTTCCCATCCTCTGCTTTACATTGATCTGTGGACTATTTAGCACTAATAAAGCCCCTGTCAGAATTGGTACACCTCGGCTGTATAATTCTTATAATCTCCCCAGTGGAGAATTGCTACATTAGATTATCATGCTCAGTGACAGAACAACCTGATTCACACCGTAAATCTTTACTGGGTAGGCTGAGGTTACGGTATAATAAATCGCCTCAGTGTATTTGTGTGATCAATTGATTGCAACGTCAAGTATGGCTTAAATCCAAGAGGATATTGGAATGTTCCAGACACAGGGCATTTCCTTGAAATCAATGACTGCTTGAAAGGTTTGATAACTGGAAGCTTTGGGCCATTAACACCAGCTGGTCATTAAGTCCCCAGGAATGGTTATAGTTTTTTATAACCTTTCTTATCTAAAGCAAACAATTAAACATTTTAATTACAATATAGGGATGACAGGAGATAATTGAAGTTATCAGGAAGTAATGTAGCTGCATTAATGTGAGTTAGTGTGTCATTCCCATTGTTTACCTATGCAATAGTAGTTAGCGCAGCCAAGGTATTTCACAGTAGCTATACAGAGAGATGAAGCAGTGTGGATTTGGGCATATGAGAGTATAGTGGAAAAAAGGAGGCCCAGTGAGACATAGCTACTGCCCCTCAGATTTGATACTGGAATGGCCCATAAGGGCTGGAGCTAGGAGGACACAATCTGATTACTGCCTGAGTTTAGAGCCTGTGATTAACACACTTTTAGCACACATGGAACTGAAATTACCCTTCTCACTCTTACTGAGAGATTTGTACAAATGCAATGGAAAGGAAAATAATAACTTTTCTATAGGTTTCATGATCTCCTATAACATTTCTCAATTACATTTTTACAATAATTTATAATAGAGTTCTTCTGCATTTCCATAGGTCTCTCCTGTAATGGTACATGTTCCACAGGACTTGGTCCCATTTAACAATGGGATTTTTGCAATGTACTTCAGCGAGAACAGGGTAGGACTCACAACTTGTTGCTTTCTCCATCAGGCATAACTTTTCAAGGGAGCTGTACCTAGGTCCAACATGGATGCTGGTTTAGCTGTGTTACACTACACCTGCCTCCTTGACAAAATAGAGTGGGGTGGAATTTGCCCCTTACATAAAAAAAAGAACTAAGAACAGAAGGTAAGTGTCACCAGCAGGTTGAGTCATAAAAGTACAAGCACCGCTTAGTTAATGCCTGGAGTGAATGGGCAGTTACAATTGTGAATATGAAGAATGTGCAGGAATATAGTAATAAAGAGACATTAAGAGATACGTTGTGCCCTCATCTCCCTGTACACAGGGGCACAGGGAAAATAAGGTTCCCTACTCATTGTCCAGCCACACAAAAAATGGCACCAGACATGAGTGGGGCTGCATGACTGATGCTCTACCAGGCCTAGGTGAATAGGGAGAGGACAGGAGTTGATGAAGCTAGGACTTCATGCTATGCATGCCAGTCAACAGAGCTGGATTTGTAGAATGGTGGGAGCAGGAAGGGCTGTGGCAGTCTGGGCCCCAGCCAGCACAAGAAAAGAGCCTGGGACGCTACATGCTGTAGGGGAGTTTGTCCAAAGCATAGTGCTGCCCAGGCTGATTATTGGGCAGGACAGTTTATGTACCATCCTTTGCTCTAGCTCCTGGCCATATCTACAGCAACAATCCACTGGAAGAATAATCATGTTTGTGCACTATCTTCATCAATGAAATACCACTGGCAATATTAGTGAAACATTTCTAGGAAATGGGACTTGAAAATTTATAGCCTGGAATTTATCATATATTCCCCTCGATTGGTGGGACACCAAGAAGAGATCAGGTTGACCAAGAGCCTCTTAGATAAAAAAAAAAGCCACACAGTCCCCACAGGCTGAAGAGAAATGAAAGAGGGCAATTGAGAGAGGGTGGTGAGAACCATATCTTTGCGTGCACACATTGTAAATTTGTAAAGCGCTCAGGGGAGGAACACCATGAAAATCCAGATAGCTAAAACTTTAACTGGAGATGTGTGCATGTTGCAGAGGTATCATTTGCCCTTCTATCATTTCCAAATTCTAAACTGAACATTGGCCATTACGGTGTTTATTGTGATTGTGCATCCTAAAGAGAAATGACATTGCTGGGATCTAATTCTGTAACATTGAGGCACAGGAGGCTCTGAACAAGCTCACTTGCTGCAAGCAAAAATGCTTCCTATTAATGAAAAACTGGCATTCGTGTTTCCAAAGGTGGCTTCAAATGCTGCTTCTAGTTGTCATTCCCCCACAGATCCTCTTTGTTTTGGTAACCAGTTGTTGTTGGGCTTGGGCTGTCCACACTGAGCCTTCCCTGAATGGGAATATGAGGATTGCCTTTGATCATTATCAAAGGTCAACTCTGATCAGTGCCTGCAGGCTCACAGCTTGCCAACTGTTCTTGCCTTAGTCTCTTCTTGAGAAATTCTCTCTTGTTAAATTGCTAGTTTGTGGCAGGTCATTCATCTTCCTAGCTGCTTCTGACAACCTCCAGTACATCAAACCCAATAAATACTGGTATTGCAACAATGCCTACAAATGTCAATTTCTGGGGAGTACAGTAATTGATACAAAATGACTACATTAGGTTGCTATCTATCAGCTAGTTTCCTTGCAGTGTCTTGACTGCCAAGCTATCCTACAAAGGCCGGGAAAATATTTTGGTGTTAATTTTATAGCTCTTCATGGAAGGCTGTTTTAGGGCTTCCTGTCAGGTATGTGGCACTGAATTATTTTAGTCAAAAGATTCCAGTTACCAATCCCCAACCTGAGTGCGTAGTAAATCCACAGCCAGTTCAAGCAAATCCGGAGCCATTTGCAAAGTCATTTAATTGGAAGCAAGCGCTGAGCTAAGCAATGGAACGTCAGAACATGACATCTCCAAAGCGGCAAGGAGGGACACGCAGCAGAGATAAACAGAGATAAAGTGGCAGCGAAGAGCAGATGGCAGCAGAAGTTACAGTGGCTGCCAACAGCAGTCAGCGGCAGAGCAAACAGTGGCAGAAACAACAGCAAAAATGAGGTGAGAGCAGAGATTTGCAGCACAGGTATTGCTGACCACAACCAACCAAGGATAAGTGGGGTACAGTGGATGGAAAGGGGATCAGTGTGTTAAAGGAAGATCCATTTATCCGACTTTCACATTGCATGAGGAGCAACTGAGTCCTGTAGGGTGGGTGTTTGGTTACATACTTCTGAATCCTTGTTGGGGTGTTTTCTCAAGTTAATTCTGGGTTCCCTTTCCTTTTCCATTACGTCTTCTTTCTTTATACTCAGTGCCTGTGAGTGGGGAAGTGTAGCCTCTGAATGGCATGCAGGGGCATGCAGTTTAGTTTGCACTATAGTATTTGAGATCTGAAAGTGCAAAATATTTCAGTTATTTTAGAGCAACCTGCTACGAGTACCATAGCCTAGAGCTGTGTGAACACAGAGAACAAAATGTTTAAGAATTTAAGAATTTTCACAAATTCTGAATTGCTTCTCTTTGTGGCTATTTGGCTTCTGCTTCTGTCTGGTTTTCCATTAATATGAACAGACATGAGAGGTTCTCCACACCCCCTCCAGATGCTAGAATTATAGTTATTTATTTGCACCCACCCCATTCTCTCTTCACTATTACTACTGGGATATGTTCACTTTATTTATGAGGTTTAAGACTACCACTCAGAGCTTAAACAATACCATGAAACCAGAGTGATCAATCATGTATCAGAAACAATAACGCATAGTCAAAAGGCATAACTGAAGCAAATCATCTGAGAACACTATATTGGCTGAACTAAGAGTTAAAAAAGTTCCAGAGAGGTAGCCGTGTTAGTCTGTATACAGCAAAAAACAAGAGTCCTGTGGCACCTTAAAGACTAACAAATTTCTTCAGGCATAAGCTTTCATGGGCTCCAACCCACTGTTGCATCTGACGACGTGGGTTGGAGCCCACGAAAGCTTATGCCCGAAGAAATTTGTTAGTCTGTAAGGCTATGTCTACACTGGTAATTTAAATCGACTTAAGGAAGCTTAAGTCGACTTAAATTAAGCCACGTCCACACTAGGCTTTCATTAAGTCGACTTAAGAAATTCCTTAAGTCGACTTAATGAAATCTTAAATCGACTTAATAACTACCACTCATGAGGTCGACTTAAGCCTCCTTAGATCGACCTAACCCTTCCTGAGGTCAACCTAAGCTCAGTGTGGACGCATAAATCCACTTTGTTAAGTCAACCTAAGGGCAGTTAGGTTGACTTAACAAAGTGGACTAAGGTGACAAAGTGTTGCCACTTGTTACGTTGACTTTAATAAGGTCGATTTTAAGTCGACTTAAAGTAGACCTTATTAAAACCAACTTAACAAAAGTCGGCTTAACTTTTCTAGTGTAGACATAGCCTAAGGTGCCACAGGACTCTCTCTTTTTTTTTTTTAAAGAGTTAAAAAAGTTACTAGTAAGTTTATAAAAATCAAAAATGATTTGCAGATGATTGTCAGATAAATTGTTCACTAGACATAGTTTGCCCAATTATAAGAACAGGGTCACTAATGTAGGTTTCTAAAAATATTTATCTATATAGCAGCAGCAATATTTTTGACCCCCTGATCTCCAGCCCTCAAAACCTGCCAACTGCTACAGATACTCACATGCCACTGGTGGGTGTTTGCTCAACAAAGCACTGAATGTCCAACACTGGGGAAATCCCAATGGTCCGAGATAAACTGATAAGTAGCTTTCCATGTATTCTCTCTGAAGAAGGAGCAAGAAGCATAAGCACGCACCAGGGGAGAAAGAGACTAGTTGTCCCCCACTCTTTAGTTTTATTGTTAGAATCCAATCATAAGAAAGGGTTAAAAATTACACCACCAAGAGTCTGATTCTTTAAGATGCTTACTGTCCTCAGTTCTCAGGCAAGTCAGTGGATCCATGCACAGGATGTTCAACAGGCCATGACATGGGACCTCATGATAAATAGACAGACAGTAAAGGGAAATTAAGGTCCAGATTCAGCAGCCCATTCTTGTTTGGCCAAAACCCTTAGGTTGTGTCCCAGTTCAGCTAAGCATGCCTAGTCTCTCCTTATTTAGCAAAGCATTAAGTGCTTTTAAAAGCCAGGATAGACTTTCACAGATAGATTCAGGGGGCATGAAAGATCATTGTGATAGTCTAGTCTGAGCTCCTGTATAACTCAGGCCAGAAAGCTTCCCCAAACAATTCCTAGATCTTATCTTGATTTACAAATTGTGAGTAATGGAGAATGCACCATGATGTTGGTACATTGTTCCAGTGTTTAATTACTCTCACTTAAAAATTTACACCTTATTTAGAGTCTGAATTTGCCTAACTTCAGCTTCCAGACATTGAAAGTTATTAACTTTTTCTACTGGATTGAAGAGCCCATTATAAGATATTAGTTCCCCATGTAATCCTCACAGACCGTGTAATTCTAACCTTACGTTTCTCCTTGTTAGATTCCAGAAGCACAATCTCAGAAGTTTGTCACTATAAGACATATTTTCTAGTCCTTTACTCATTCTCATGGCTCTTCTCTGAACCCTTTGAAATTTAATCGACATCCTTCTTGAATTGTGCACACCAGAACTAGACACAGTGGCTATGTCTACACTTGTTAATTTAAGTCAATTTAGCTAAGTCGACTTAGCATGCCCCCACTCAAAAATTAAGTTGACTTAAAAGGGACCCTGCCAAATTGACTTAGTGCATCCACACTGGATGCCTAAGTTGACTTGTAGAGGCTAGGTGGACCTGGGACAGGTCCATGGTAGCAGGGGGGCACCCCTTGCCAAGTGCCAGGGGGCTCAGCATTTGCCCCATTGTACCTGGGTACAATGGGGGGCTGAGTCGGACAGGGACACTGGCAGGGCATAGGAGCTGGGTGGGCAGGGCTCTGTCCTGTCCTGTGGGGGGGCACACCAGGCTCTGCCTGTGCCAGCCACCCTGGCAGGGAGGACAGTGGGGGAGCCCTGAAGCCCTTTAAGTCGACTTAAAGTCGACTTAGGGCTGCTATGCGTCTACACTGGCTAAGTCAACTTAAAACAAAGTTTAATAAAGTCGACTTTAATTTTCCTTAAGTCGACTTAAGGAAAATGTAGTGTGGATGCAGATTAAATTAAGTCGACTTAAGCAAGCTTAAATCAACGTAATCTGTAAGTGTAGACGCACCCAGTATTTGTTGCACAGGTGCCAAATACAGAGATTAAATAACCTCTCTACTCCTACTCATAATTCTTTTCTTTAACTCAGGATCGCTTTAGCTTCTATGGCCACAGATTCACACCAGGCGTTCATGTTCAGCTAATTATCCACCACAGCCACTAAATCTTTTTTCAGAGACACTGCTTCCCAAGATAGAGTTTCCCAGCCTGTAAGTATGGCCTTCATTCTTTGTTCCTAGATGTATACATTTACACTTAGCTGTATCAAAATACATATTGTTTGCTTGAATAGGTGACCTATCCTATTCATTATTTACCATTTCCCCAATTTTGGGGCCATCTGGAAACTTAGGTTGACTTAACAAAGTGGATTTATGCGTCCACACTGAGCTTAGGTTGACCTCAGGAAGGGTTAGGTCGATCTAAGGAGGCTTAAGTCGACCTCATGAGTGGTAGTTATTTATGTTTTCTTCCAGGTCACTCATAAGAATGGTAAGTGGTGTAAGGCCAAGACCCAGTCCCTGCAGGACCTCAGTGGAAATATACCTATCCAATGGATGATTCCCTACTTACAGTTACATTTTGAGATTTAAAAGTTAGTCAGTTATTAATCTATTTAATGTGGTCCTTGTTAATTTTATATAGCTCTAGGTTTGTTGGTATTTTTAATAAAAAGATAATGTGGTATCAAGTCAAATGCCTTACAGAAGTCTATTACATCAAACACCATTACCTTTATCAGCCAAACTTGTAATACAAGTCAAAAAAGATAAAGTTAAACAGGATCAATTTTCCATAATGTTGAGTTGCAATAATTACATTACCCTCTTTTAATAAATAGAATTCCATATCAGCTGCTTAATTATCATGCCTGGGGTTGAATTTAGGCTGACATCCCATTGGCACTTCTTTAAAAACTAGCACACCACTAGTTTTCTTCCAGTCTTGTGGAATTTTCCAGGTACTCCAAGAATTAATGAGCATCAATATTAACAGTTCAGCAAGCTCCACAGGCAGCTCTTTTAAAACTCATGGATGCAAGTTATCTGAACCTGCTCATTTTAAAAATGTCTAACTTTAGTAAGAGCAGCTGTTTAACAGCTTCCAAAGACAGAGCGGCAGAAAAGAGACTTATCACTATATAATGAGAGCATAGCATCTGTTTTATCCCACATACAGAAAAGTTTTATTGAATGCTTGCTTTTCCTGCATTATCATCATCGTCTATAATTCTATTATTTTTATCTAGTAGTGGACCTATACCATTGCCTGGATTCTTTTTGTTCCTAGGATGTCTTTTAAAAACCTCTTATTGACCCTACCTTTGCTAGTCCTATATTTGTCCTCTCCCTGTCAATTTTCCTGCAATTACTAATTTAGGTTTTATATTCACTACTATCAGTATTACTATCACTACTATGTGTTTTTATATATTAGTTTTTTACAGTTGCCTTCACTTACCCTCTAAACTGGGCCATTTTTAAAAATGAGTATAGCCCTCTTCCTCAATTGTGGGAATGTGGCTATGTAGGACCCTAGTAAGTTGTTCTCAAATAATTCCCAGTTATCATTCCCATTTTTCTGATTAAATTCTTCCTCCCAGCTGATTTGATTCATACTTGTTTCAGCTTTGTGGCCCTACTAAAGCACTGGATATGTATATATTACTGGTCTTCATTTTATTTTGCTTGTCTATTATATAAAAGTGATGAAGGCAAGACCGAAGCACTGACTGAAGCACAAGATTGAATCTGGGCATAACTTAGCAGTTTTCTGTACTGCCAATCACACAGAAGCTAAAGGCTTTGGAGTTAGATGTTCCAAGTCTCACTTGCAGGTAGCATGGATTCTTAAAGGAGTGGAGAATTCAAGAGAGAAGAAGCTGGGTACAACACAAAAGAGTGGCCACAATATTTAAAATTTGAGTGCCTAAAGTTAAGCATCTAAATCATATTTAGGTACTTAAATTAAAAAAAAAAAATTGCCTGGTTTCCAGAGGTTCTGATTTCCCAATCAGAGTAGTAGATGTTTGGCACCTTTCTCTCTTTAGGTATTTAAGTATGAATTTAAATGCCACACTTTGGTTAATAAAGTTT
Source organism: Pelusios castaneus (assembly GCA_007922175.1). Classification (NCBI taxonomy): domain Eukaryota; kingdom Metazoa; phylum Chordata; order Testudines; family Pelomedusidae; genus Pelusios; species Pelusios castaneus. The sequence continues at coordinate 12,239,291 of ML685789.1, forward strand.
GAAAATGTCAACCTTAGTTTTTAGTGATAATGCAGCGGGTGAATTCATGCAATGCGCAGAGGATTTAGAAAAGATTGAAAAAAGGCTGCACTAAAAATATGAATGATGAAGTTCAAAAAGATTTCAGATTTTCCTTGCTATCTTTTCAGTTTCATGCCCCTGCAATTCCTGGGTCTGAGGGAGCCAGAAGCAAAACAAGAGGTTGATACTACATAGAGAGGTTTCATCACTATATTCTCAGCATGAGCAAGAAGTGGGAATTTCAACCATCACAATTTGCAAAAATATGAACTTTCCATTATATTTTTTCCAAACTCAAGAAGATCAGGTAGGGTGTTTTTGTTTTGCTGTGGAGTTTTTACCTAACTGAACCAAATCAGCCACTTATTGGCATTGCTCTTCCACCACCAGATATGCAGGAGCTTGAAATCTGGGAATGGATAATAAACCATTGTATCTGATCAGAATTCAGCGTGTCATGGCCACTTCACAATTTTGAATATAGTTTCAAGCTGGTTAGCAGGTGAGACCAATTGCTTGTACAGATTCTGCTTTTGGTTAACTTTTGGTGTTTGATAGGTGCAAGACTCCTGCTATTAAACACTCTTCTTCTAGCATGGATAGTTATCCCCTGGACCTTCTGGTTAAAGGATGTAAGCATGGTGCTGTGTCTTCCGTGTAATTTTTTGAAAGTGCTCTTTTTTCAGTCTCTTGGATGCAAAAGAAGTCGTTGGCCACTAGCTCTTACATTGCCCATTAACCTGTGTGCTCTTGGAAGCCATATCTATCATCCACATGATAATAAGATCCTCTCATTTATCTTCCAGCATCGAGTCACCCTACAAATAACTATCATAAGCTAGTTTTTGCCAACAGTTGCACTAATACAGCCACACCGAGGTCACCAGTGCACTGGTGAGACAGAAGAACTTCACCTATTTTTTTTACATCAATGGAGGCTATTTTGGTATAAGTGAGAGGAGAATTTGATTGTGCGTACACGCACATATGTATGTAGAGAGAAAGAAACAGGAATGAAAAAGCACTTAAAAACATTTTCAGATAGATTTCCAGACTTGCTGGAATAATTAAGAAATTATCACATCTACTACTGCCACACTGCATTTATCAATGTAAGCAACATATCAGGTAAGATCGTATCAGTTGATGCTGCAAGGAAATAATTACTGTTTTTGGCAAAAATTTAGGCACCTGGCTCATAGCTTTTGCTTTGCCACAGGTCATTTTTTTAAACTGCTTAATGAATATTCTTGTCACAACATGAAGAGTCACATCACAAAACCTGGTCACATTACATGATCCTATTTTATATTGTGCCAAATCTGGCACACATCCCTGTGATGTTTCATTAAATGTCATGGCAGGAAGCAAGGCAATCCATTAAAAAAACCAATCTTTGGGGATCAAAGGGACTTGAATAGCAACCATTAGTAGGGGCGAGCGGGGAGGGAAAATGCCATTTGCTGAACAAACAACTGTGCAGAGTTGCTTTTAATTATTTGCCCTATCCTTCTGTCCTCATAAAGATTGCCTAATTATGTTATGTCTGGGCCTCCTACTTAAGGCCTTTCCTCTGCTACAGTGGCCGGATTGCCTTGTGGGTCTTTTAAGGCCATAAAGTGGGAAGAAATTTGCTGTTCAGACCTTGGACTTGTGTTCATTATATTCAGCAGTAAAAACCTGTAATGGGGGAAAGAGAGAGAGGAGGAGTCTTTATGGTTAATCACTTCCCTCCTACTTATGGTAGGCCAGGCTGGGGGCCCTTCTTCAAGCTGTGCATATCCAAACAGTGAAGCAGGATGTTAATGTGACTGAAAACCCACTGCACCAAGAAAAGGATTGCTGGTTGGTCCAAAAGGATAGAAGATCGTTCTGATAGGTATCAATAATCATCAGCAAAATGGATTTGTGAGCCTGTACACCAAGCCCAGCATGGCTCAACCCCGCAGGCTTAGCTCAGAAACAGTCCAGGTTAAAAGTCATATTTCTCTGTTGCACATATAACAATGATTATTGCATCAGACTGAAATAATTTCTGAATTTCAAGAAGGCTGCATTCTGCAACAGAGGGTTCTGGAAAAGATATATTAAAAATATGTTTTATAGCTTCTTAAATTCTTTTATTTCTTTTGTTTTACAGACTTGCTTTGGTCCTTTTTCACACATTTTATCAGCCTGCATGTCTAAACCCAGAGCAAAGCTTCAACTTCAAAGAGGTTGCTTCTGAATGCGAAAACCAGTTAAAAGAAGCACCTCTGCACCCTACTGAATGCAGGTTCGGTGCTAGTTTAAATGAAAACTCCTCAGGTTATGTCATTTAAAATCGCTGATAAGAAACCTCCAAGCAAACACAACGCAGAAGAGCACTTTTCCAAAGCCTCTTATATAAAAGTCTTTATTGCAGAGAGGCTTGTTTGGTGCGGAATCTCTGAGGTATATTTTAATATAAACATTACAGAGTGGATGTTTAATTCTCACCATCATGAAACCAATTGCATATCTAAGCTTCATGCACAGATAGAAATAGGATTCTAAAGCTAATAAAATTAGCAGCTCTTCTTTAAGCATCTTACCAGGCAAAAACAAGGGAGTAATTTCAGAAGAACCTAAGTGGCTTAGGAGCATAAGTCCCGCTGAAAGAATTTATGGGACTTGTGTTGCTGCATCATGTTCTGGGTGCTTTTGAAAAAATCCCACCCCAATTCCTGCCTGTACATGAAGGAACAATGCAAGGGAGAGATCAGAGTGGAACTCTGAGGGCACAGAAACAATCTTCTTGGATTTAACGCTGTTCCAAAAAGAAAAGTATGCTCCTCCCATGATCTTCTGATAGAAGAGCTATGCTGCAAGCACCAAAATCACGGAGCCTGAATCCTGCCTGCATGTTATATGCTCCTTACATCATCCTTCTCCCATGGCATCTGTATTAAACAAGGACATTTTTGCCCTAATTGACCCCCTTGGTGACACACACACAAATATGTTAGTGTACCATGCTACACAAAAACATGTCATCTTCCTACATGAAGAGGAAGAATCATGTACTTGCTTCAACCCAAATCCTGACGTTCCTAGTATCTGTTTATCATGGGATGCACATCTGCACATCCCTGGGCTATGATCTATATGATTTTTCTGTTCGTTTGCACTGTGATTGTATGATTTCTCACGGAAGTATGTCATGCAAGGTTCCTTTATGAATGTTCGTAACGTATTCTACAGGATTACTATGGTATCGTGTTTCCTGCAGCACCACTTGTACAGGGGTGAAGCATGTTACATAGCACAGAGCTTCAAGAATACCTCTCTAGCACAGAGGCTGGGGAGTTACATGACAAAGGGAATGCAAATGCCCTCCCTGCCTCAGGTAGGAATGAAAAGAATCACACAGCACTGCAGAAAGGGAGGGGCCGAGGGGGTTTGGAAACAAAGAGAGACACTTTGAATGGCTTGAAGCTTTTTGCCTGGGAAACTCCGTCTTGCAACACTGTAAAACTTCAAGCAAGATCCGGGCCATGCCTTGCAATAGGCAGAGAATGGCTGTAAAGACACCTAACAGTTGACATCCTGTGCATAATCTTGGACTAGGACAGTGGTTTTCAAACTTAGGGTCGGGACCCAATAGTGGGCAGCAGAGCCTCAGGCACTGGGTTGTGGCGCCCTCTGCTCCTGCTGCCAAAAGACTGGAATGCATTGCTTAAAGATGTAATTGCTGGGTCACGGCCATAAATGATTTTTTTCAATTGGGTCCTGAGGAAAAAAGTGAAAACCACTGGACTAGGAGGTCAATTTAAGTAGAGGTATTAGACTAGTACTTGTTTTTATACCTTTTATTTCCCTGTGGTCACTTCTGACTCTTTTATATTATGATTCTGCATTGATTTGCTATATTCTCACTTAAAATCATAATCTAATTAATAAACTAGTAGTTTTATCTAAAGCTATGTGGACTATAGAGGGTGTGAGTGAACAAGACTGGGCATGATCCATTTCATGGTAAATGGACGAACTCGAAAACATGGTGATTGGGAGTGGGTCCCAATCCCTAGAACAGTGGCTCCTGGTGTAGTAACTGGGGCTGGGGGTGTTCACTGGGATACCATCCCCAGGTGACTGGAGAGAGCATGCTCAAGGCCTGGGACCGGTTACATGCAAGCTGCTAGAGTGGACTAACCCAGGAGTGAGTGGTCACCTAGCGAGGCAGGATAAGTCAAGATTCAGGAGTGGGGATTAGGGGGTCACAGCGGCATACCAGACCAGATTTGGGGAGCAGCCTGTCACACTGTTGTGTCCAGAACTGAATCAAAACCTCTACTCAATGAGAGTTTTCCTCAGGAAGTTCAGAGTAATCTCCTCAGTTCCCGAATAAAAGCATATTTATGAAATGGACTTATGAGTAACAACCAGCCCGGTGCTTTCATTATTGGCATGCCCAGTGATATGTGCTGTTCCTAACAGGATCTTACTTCCCCCCATTTTCCACTCCATTCCAAAAATATGAGGCTCACTCACACAGTCTAACTGCGAATAGAGAGCTCAAAAGAGAGTTGTCCAACAATGGTCACATTATTCAAAGCTATTAAAGATTTCCCAGTGGAGAAGCAGGGCCATAAAGGAGACTTTCTCTCTTTGAAGTGTAGCTCCCCACAGTTTAACTTCCATTAAAAAGGAAAACACATGCTCTCACAATACTCTGCTCTGACATACCCTTACAGACTCTTGGTCAGATTCCTGTAAAGAAACTAATTAGACAAACCACTCTGGTTTTCCCCCTCACGAAAGGTAGCAATCCTAACAGAAGTTAAAGGGGTTTATTGCAAACAAAACCAGCCCAAAGGACACCTGTTTTCCTTTCCACAGTGAGCAGAGTTCAGGAATTCATTGACTGCACGTGGTTAAAACAATGACCGATTCCTGTTTCAAGCAAGACTTTTTTATTCATCCACACATCTGTTGGAACAGAGAAAACCACAGTACTTTACCTCTACCTTATAGGGTAGTCAGGAGCTGCCAGAAACTGGGACTGGACAATAGGGCATGGATCCCTCAAAATTGCCTTGTTTTGTTCATTCCTCTGAAGCATCTGGCACTGGCCATTGGCAGAGACAGAATAGTAAGCTAGATGGACCATTGGTCTGACGCATTCTTATAGTGCTGGGATGCTGTATGCATTGGACTATAAAAAGGAAAAGGTTGGAGGGCCAGCAAGTAGTGCAGCCAAGAGTAAATGGGAGCCATTTTGCCATGAGCAAAATAGTCAGAAGTTTACACAAGTGTGTAAACGATATTAAAGAGAGAAATTGCCAGTTAAAAATTGCTTATCACAATAACCTTGCCCCAGACAATGCTAGAAAATATGTCACTGAATAAATGTAGTACATAATTGACAAAGGAAGAAAAGAATCCAGCTCCCTACCATTCCCCTCCCTCCTTCCCCCACCCCGCTAAATGGGCTTCTGAATAGTGATGATGATAGCATTTCCAGTGACTAAAGCAAACACACTATACGTGTGTTAGGGAAACTGACTGTATTCAATCACAGGAACATAGGTCTCTATATAGTATTACATCATAGGAGGGTATAGCAGAGCCCTGCCTTCACTTATAGAGGTAGTTCTATAACGGAGGCTCTTTGGGGCAGGTGCTGTCAGACACTATCTATTTGTACAACACCAAGTATAGTGAGGCCCCAACTTGGCTGAAAGCTGCCAGGAACTAGCTACCAAAATATAAATGATGAAAATTAGCAACTGAAAGCTGCATGGCAGGAGCATCTGGAAGGCCATGTCTTAACACCCAGCAGTGAGTTGCCATAGCACAACCACCCCAGCAACGTTTCAATCCTCACTGGGTAATCAAATGAGGATCAGGCCATATAATATAAGTACTAAACAAATTGAGACACACAATATATTACCTAGAGATCTTGGCCAAGCACTGCCAGCTACCTGGGAGTGAAGGGTGAGGAGACTACCTACTAGATATCATCTAATAGGAGACATTCAACATCTTTCAGAAATGGACCTCTAGTGACCTCATTGCATATAAGCTGAACAAATGGCCTCCATTGCTTAATAAACTTAGGTTTGTTCCTGAATGCATCATGATCCACATTCAGTCATTACACACAAGTAGCCCCCTAAAAATCAATAAGACTACCTGAATGAGCAAGGGCTACTCACATGAGACCCAGAGTTCGCACTGGAGATCTTAGTTGAACTTAATATTACAGAAAGCCAAACTTTTATTTTTATTTTATGCACAATTTACCCTTATTGCACTGCCATATCAATTGGCATTATAAAAGCCATCTGCTTTTTAAAGCATATATTGATTTGCAGAAGTGTGAGAATATGACTGTTATAGTATAAATCAAGATTGCTAGGCACAGTTCCATTATTTTAATTTCCATTTTATTGGGGTTTTGCTTTGGTAAAGAAACAAACACAACAGCTAATTAGAGTTCTAATTAACAGGCAATTCTGCATTTTATTACTGGTAAAATTTCTATTAAGGGAGTGAAAGGAGCTAATATGATCGTTAGAAAATTAATATGACATGTTGCTTGTGTTACAAAGTGGCAGTGTGTAAACTTTAGCTCAGGAACAGGGATCAAAAGACAGTGCTTGGAAACAAAGAATAATGTATTCACTCCATTCTACAACAACATGCTGTAAACAACATGCACTTCTTCCAAAGGTTATCACAAGAGAGAATTCAGTTTGTACCTTTGTTCTGTCTCCTTTCTCTTGGCCACAATGTTTGATTTATTCTATGGTTACGTTCTTTCCATCTCACTGTTATCTTGCTGGTTTCAAACCTGGATGCATTTGTGGAGTGTGTTAAGATTAGATAATTTTTAATAGACAAAGAAAGGGTTACACTCCTGCATATGCAGGAGGATATGGCAAACCTTACAGTCTGATAACCCCATGACCAATGGTGTGATTCTGAAGCCTTTTATGGGGCATGCAAGAGTGTGAGACAAGCTCCTTGCATCTCTCAGTCCATTTGCACAAGAACCAAGCAAAATCTTCAGAAGGAGGAAGCAGCCACACTCCTGCTTTAATCTTGGTGTAATTTAGACCAAAGGTAGGGCTGGAAAGAAGTGCAATTTGCACCAGTTTTAGATCTCTGTAGCTGAGCTGCCCAGAAAGCAAGATCAGTGGCTCTCTTAACATCTCCTCTCTGGCCCTGAGGGACTGCATCTCCACAGCTCACCAGAAAGCAGGGAAGTGGGCAGGCTGGTGAAGGGTGGCAGAAGCATTTGTGAACAGAAAGCCAAATCCCAAGAGTGGCATATCTACCACATAGGGCTACCTTGGACAGTGGGGTGGCCCAGTTATTGGGACAGCATGGTAGGGGAGAACTACAGAGCAAATCACCTAGTTATCACAGTGTTCCTTGCCAACCAATGCCCACTTAGCCTGGCTTTGCTCAGCTTTAAAGGATTTGGGTCTGAATTGGAGTTAAGCTTGAGTAAGGACTATGGATAGGATTCTGTGCTGTATCTATAAGAGGTGCAGTCCAAAGTGGAGAGAACAAATATAATCCAATAATCCCTTCTTCTGGCCCCTATATTTTTCAAGCCATTTCTCATCAAGATAATACAGGTAAGTAGCCAGCCAGCAGGTTCCTTTCTCATTGCAGCCACTGCAAAAATGAATAGCCAGCACCTCCCAAATCCTGAATAAAGGACGGGGAGAGAGACACACACACAAAATGGAGAGAGAATTTTGAAAAAAAAGGCATTCTAGTAATCTTGCTACCTGTTCTCTCTGCAGGATTCCCTGTTGCTCTGAGCTGGATGTGCTCTCCTTTGTAATCAGATTATTAAAGTAAAAAGACCAGAGAACTGCAGTAAAATAGCAATTCCCTTTGGAGTGGAAAGCTGAACAAACACACAGTCACACTTCAGATGCTATCCAAGACACATGCACACACAGAGGGGGGAAGTATGGGGGGGGGAGGGGTAGGGGTTTGAGAGAGATTATTCAAAAAGGTCCTGGTAGATAATGGAAGTGTCTGGAGCTAGGAACAACACTGCCAGCAAAGACACAGAAGCCTCTTTCTACAGCTAGTTCTGCTATATGGAGGCAGGGAAGAAATCCACTGGTATATAACAATAAATAAAGGATTAAAGGATGCCAAAGTCTAACTCTCATAGTTTACAAACACATCCAGCAGAGTCTGCAATCCTGCAATTTGATTTCAAGTCAGTGGAAATTGATATGTGACTGGAGTGCCATATTCTATTAGAGAAAAATTCAAACTACTTACAGTAAGCTATGAAAACTCACAAGCAGAGTCCTTTGTAGTGGAAGCTGGATCAATATTTTAAAGACAAAACACTTTTGCTGAGTTAAGAAAACTTCAGAAGCCCAGAAAGCAAGTGAAAATGAATGATCTAAGTAAAACAGGTCACACGTCGCAAGTGGCACTTAGCAGACAAGGTTGAAATCAAAACAGGGGTGGGGGAGACAAAAAGCCCACAAACAAACAAACAAAAAGAAAGTCACAATATCAGCATAAACTGAATTCTGGTCACAAATATATCCAACTGAAAATCTAGAACAAAGTGAAGCCTGCAAACATTGGCTTGTTTGTTTTGGTGTCCCATTTTAAAAGGAGGTAAACTATTCTGAAGCGCAACATGTGTGCAGCATCAGTACCATAGACATTGTTTGTTGGGCCAGGCTTCCTTCTGACATGACGCATGAATGAACAGAAGTGATCTGAATAGATTTTGTTTATGATGAAAGTATCCTCCTTTTAAACAAGTATTTGTTGTGACTGCACAATGTGCAAGATACACTGCCATTTTAATGCTTAAAAAAATAAAAATAAAAAAAGAACTGTGATTTTTCTTACTTGAATTCTAACCAAACTCAAAAGTAATTCTCAAAATCATACTGGGCAGCATGTGGATGTTGGAGGAATAGATTTTACAAGGTTTGGAGTAGAATTTTACTTATTCAGTCTAGGATTTTACAGCATATTTAAAAGAAGAGACACGCGGTATTTGATTGCAGATTATCAAGTACACTAAGTATTAGATACAGGGTCAATTAAGAAAAATCAGAGGGTAATTAAACTGAAACCAGTTAAGGTCATTAGGAATCTTGGTAAATTGGAGAATATGGAAAAGATTGAACTTGGGTGAGTTTATTTCTTATAGCATGACATGAAAGCATCACTTTTTTTCCACTTACAAAATCTGAAAATTGATCAAGAATGTTGTAGCTGAAGAATTATATACTTGGTTTATCCACTGTTCCCAAAGGACACTCCATGGCTCATACACATGTTGAAGGCAGCACAGTGGGGCACATTTTATAGCTATTTCTCAGGGTTTTCATCAAAGAAACCATGTTCTAAGCAGGATTCATGCTTGGCAATAAGGCATCAGCAGGTGTGAATGCAATTCAGCAAAGTCTGTTCTGAAACCATTTGTTTCTATTGTTTATGTTTACTGTTCACATACAGAATCTGTTTCTCCTGACTTTGCCCTGTGTTTATAAGAGCAGAGCAAATTATTGGCTTCTGTGTGTGACTCAGAGACATCTGTTTTCTTCTTCTTTTATCACTATATATTTTTTTCTTTGCAGAATTCAGTTGCCTGGAAGCAAGCCAAGATCTGGTATCAATCAAGCCCATGGATTAATTTATTCCGATTACAATTTTTTTTAAAAAAAATTGTGATATGCACCATTTCAGGCAACACCCGTCTCTAGCATTAAAGTGGTAGTTCTTATATGTTATCATTTTATAGCTGTCTGAATATTGTTATTGTAAACCAGTGGTCTTCCAGTAACAAAGCAGTCACTGTACATGCATGCCAAATGAACTGTTAAAATGATGACAGTGATTTCACTCCAGTTTTTGTATATTTTGTCTTTATGCTGGTATTTGTTGGATAACCTTATCAGTCCCTTAACAGCTATAAATCAAACACTTGAAAGTACTATTTTATGATCAGAAGTTAAAAAATTCGTGACCATCTGCTTTTGGCTTTTGTGTTTTTAACAGGGTTACTTCAGATCTTGTTTTCTGTTTCAGATCTGGATTATGAGTGGATTTCCTCTGATACACTGGCTTTCATCCATTGTCCATCAGGTTTTTTTCCACATCTCATCACATACAAAGCTCCTAGGTACAAATGTAGTGCCAAATTCTCTACCGGTATAAATTGGCACTGTTACAATAGGCGAGAACTTGGACCATAGGATGCAACTATTGAAATCTCATTTCATGCTGTATTTTGTTTGTACCAGCTTTCCCTGTATAAACTGCAAGAGTGGTATAAGAGGGATATGGCATTGCAAACTGAGATTATGCTGGCTCAGATTCATTTGAAACAAAGCAGGTAATGTGAGTGTTCCATTTTGGGGTGATGCTTCCTGGTTTTGTGTATCTGTTGACTGCAAGGACAATATTTTTACAAGGAATTGTTTCATTCTTATTCTGGGTAATGTAGTTTAAATATATCTTGCATGTGGAGCGTCAACGTTTTTCACAATTTCAGTGATTCACATAGCAACAGCTTAAACAAAGATCACATGAGCTTAATAAACTCAGCAGTAATAAAAGTAAGGCTTTACTTTAACATCTTACATTTATTTTCTATTTATCCATCTCCAAAGGTGACTTTGAAGTGTGGTCTAAGCCAAAGAAAAAGAGCAAGAACTCTCCTCTCCTCCCCATTGCCACTGGCTTGCTGTGTGGCTTTAGACCAGTCACCCACAGTGTGGTTTTTCCTTGATGCTGGGCACCCATCCAGTACCTCTGAAAAATCAGATTCATTTTATCCGCCTGTAAAATAAGTTTAATTACTCTTACTTCACAAGGCTTCTGAGATTTGTCCGTAGAGTGTTTTGAGAGTCTTCGATGAAAAATCACTGTTGTAAGAAGTCCAGGTTATTGTACTAGAAGACACATACACAGACAATGTGGAAGTGCAGCTACTTTGGGGTGCAACACACTTTTGAACACTGGGCTACTCACCTACTCTCCCTCTTTAGGCAACTGCTGAGGACAGGAAGTGGAGGAAGATACTGTGTTTGTTATTAATGACTGCGCTTTAAAGACTAGCTTGCAATAGCCCTTGTGCCCCCCTGCAGGGACTGGGAAAGAAGTATAAATCCACCTGTTCTGTGATCTCTACGCTAAGTTTGACAACGGTTAAGCAGCTGTCACTGCCCACCAGCTGCCTATTAACGCAATGAAACAGTTCTGATTAGTACATCTTGTGCTCCCCATGTCAGCTCATTGCAGCCACCTGTTTTCTCTTATCTTAAATTTAAGTTGCAACTCCTTGAAACAGACCTCTACGGTGTGTGTGTAAAGCACTCAGTACAAGGGTAGCCCCTGAACATGATTCATGGACTCTTGGGACTACTATATTGCTTGTAAATAATTCATAAGTAATTCCTCCCCTTTTTGTGTGACTGAGCAAGGCCTCCCACAGTAACTGCTCTATACTGTCTGCTCTCTCCTGCTCCAGCCTAGAGAGAAAGTGGCCAAAATGGAGCAGAGAGAGAGGCAGGGAGGAGATGGCATCATAGCCAACCCTCCTTCCCCTCTGCATGAGCCTGCAGAGTAGGGCAAGCACATCAAGGTGAACAGATCACATTCCAAGGCCCTACCTGAGGAGAGGCCACCTTCCTGAGGCGCACCTTTTCGTGTGCTTCTCCGGCCACAGGGCAGTGCCATATTACCCTCTCTATAGGGTTGTGTGACAAAAAGTGAAAATTTAGCCCTGAGAGTATACAAAAAAGTACACAGAGCTTTACAACAGGGAATAAATACTAAAGAAGAACAGAACCTTGGTAAATAGATTAGTCTAATCAGTCTTCTCAGCTTTGACTTCTATGAAAATCCCTGCCCCCCAAATTTACAAGCTAAAAAGGTCAGTTTTAGATGTGTAGACTATAATTATCCAACCTGGAATTTAACCAAGACATCTCACAGAATGGCTATTTCTTAGGTTCCACAAACACATCTATGCCACAACTAGGGGATAAAATAGTTTTACTACTTACGGGGGAGTTTGTCAAAGGCACAAAAGGAAAATGGGTGCCAAACACCAATGGGGGCAGGGGGAGAATTTGGGGGGCTGGTTTTCAAACTCCATTTGAGCTTCTAAAATTTGCCCCTACATTCTTAACATTTATTGAAGGCTGAATCATTGGTTGTCTAACCTTTCAGAGTGCAAAAGACTTTCACTTCTTTAAAAAATATATTCATGGGGTAGTTTGGAAGTTCTAGGACCATGCAGTTTCTTTATTTCAATTTTGCATCCTTGGCTAGCTCCTGTCCCATCATTTAGTAGAGCTCTCATTTTTGGTTGGACAAACCTTTTGTGCTTTGGTGCTAGTGACCAACCTCCCTCTCATTTTTGATAAATTTGGTTAGGGGAAATCAATTTCTATAGTCTGTTTTGTGATGTTGGGTCTTACTGACAGGCAGTAAATTGGAATTTGCAAGCCATTAACCAGTCGTGTGATCTAGTCCATTTAACTTTTTTTTAAAAAAAAAGTCCGCATAGTTAAACTATGAACATTTTATCATACACTTACTGAAGATTTTCAGTAGCTTTTTTTCCTGACAGCTTTTAAATGGCCACATGTGCACATCTGTATATTAACACATCTCTGAGCTCATGATACCTCCAAGAAGTGACGTATCAATGATTACAAGTCAATGTGATATCTACCATACATTTAAAAAAAAATGCTGATGGGACCACAATAGCTTCAGAAACACTGTAGTAGTAAAGGCACACAAGACATATTTGGGCCCGATTCTCAATTACACAAACACCTCTTTACATCACTCTGGCAGTATAAAGTGGCCATAAAGGGAGTGTAAATGTAAAATCTCCACTTTAAGGTGTCCTTAAAGAGTCACAGCAGTGTAAAAAAAGCCTTAGGGTAAATGAGAACCAGGCCGATTTATCTGGTGTTTTCTCCCAAATGAGTGGCTTCTAAGTTCTCTGCATTTTAAGAGGATGCAGGTGGTAGCAGTTGTTCTCACCCCTGACCCCCTCCTGAAATGCCTTGAAGCTATATTCTCCTGCCAGTGGAAAAAGAAGGATCCCAGTGAAACCAGTAGCAAGAGATTAGAGTGAGAATGCTAAACATCTTTAAACATGCAGAGTTCAACCCCAAGCACTGCAACCCCATCTCCTCCCCTCCAGCCAAGAAACTCTCTCTTAGTATTGGCATATTAGAGTAGTTTCCAGTTACCACTCATTACTTCCCTTCCACAGGTATTCCAATACTCTTGGAGTTGTACTTATTGTTACACCAGCAGTACCCTGCATCTGCCACAGCTCTAAAAACACCAGGAGCACAAGAGTGAGGATAGGCAAGTGTGTCTAATCAGACAAAGATTAGAAATGTGGTATCTCTCAAAGGCTATGTTGTTTGAAGTCCCCTGATGTGATTATTTCTAAAGATGGGTGAGGAGATCATCAATATACTGTTGATACACAGTTGCACATTTCTTGCCCTATTAATCCAACAAATTCAGTCTCAGCTATGGAGAAGCAATTGAAGAATTTCACAGGCGTTGTCTACACTTACTGTGCTGGTCTTAGTGAAGATGCTGCTTGCACCAACAGGAAGGTGTCTCCCAATGGCATAGGTAACTTCAGTTCCCTGAGAGGCAGTCGCTATGTTGACAGGAGAAGCCCCCAGCATTGACACAGCACAGTCTACACTAAGAGTCAGGTCAGTATAAATGCATCACTCAGGGCTGTAGATTTTCCACTGTAGCGATATAAGGTTCTAACAGAGACCAAGACTTTAGAACTATCTCCTTCTTAGCCTTGGGGAGATACAATCTTGCTGTTTATTGGAAGTCCGCTGTATTAAAAAGGCTAGTTCCACCTTCAAATACCTGCTTGTTGGAAAGATTCATTGGTTGGCAGCAAATCAAACAGAGAGAGACAGATTCTTGGCGATGTAATTCCATGGAAAGCTTAGAGTCAGATACAATATAAAAGTTTCTTTTTTCCTGTTGGTCAATGTGTACTATCTATGCCTTTATACATTCCAAGATGACCTCACCACAGCAACATATTCCCATCTAACCACAAAGGTCATGTATAATTCCTGTTCCCACATGCAGTCTGTTCAGAATGAGGAGGCGCAACTGACAAGTACTGTGAGCTATTAAGATCATTCTGTGCTCTTTGTATGGATTGTCTATGAAGCAGTGAATTGGTTTGGCACAACTTGTTATGAAGGGACCCCACCATGTTTGTGCTGGCTACCTCTGTGACCTGCTTCTTGAACTTTGTGCTTGTGTGAAGCTGACCTCAGAAACCACCCACTGTTGAAGAATCAAGCCATCTCATCTGAAATCAGCAGGTGACTGTGACTTTTGGTCTACAATGAGGAACTCACTCTTTCCTGAAATTGGTCTCATATTGTTCTTTCCTGCTTTTAAGAGGCACCTGAAGGATCCAATGTTATCATCACCACTCCAGTTTTATTCCAGTGTAACTCCATTTATTTTACACTCATTTCTCCTGATTTATACCAGTTCAAATGAAAAGAGCAAACCCTAACACTTCCCCAGCACAGGCATTATAGCAGCTTCTGTTGCTCCTACATGCATTATCTTCCTTCCTATTTTATTATCTGATATTTGGATTTATTCTGTTGTACAGGGCATTAAGGACTCTGGCAGGGGTGAGATGCTACATAAACGTATGCAGCCAATGTATTAATTTATATAGCCAATAAGCCCTAAACACAGCACAAGTTACACTTCTCAGGTTTTTGTTTTTACAAGTGATATTTCGAATGACTAGAACCTCCCCCTTTTATTTTCCATTCCTCTGTCCACAATCATCTGCCCTCCAAAAGGAGGATCTCAGACGCTGAAATTTATGCTTTTAGACTTTTGATCCATTCACAAACACAAGCTTGGAAATAAAGGTGTGCACCCTTATGCAGCTGGGACCATGTGTGCCTTAATCTTCCTCTGCTATTACTAATGGATGTGCTCTGTTCATGAGTACTAGCAGGGAATTGAAAAAGATCCCTAAAGTGCACATATTCTGATGCTCAAGAACAGAGCCAGTAAGAACAGTGGAAGGACATTGTGACAGACAGTCACGCAAGATTCTTCTTGTTGTTCTACTTCCTTTTAGCAGCTGTGTTTTTTCCAGACTGTTGCAGATTATGGCACATCACTGAAAGATAATAGTCTGGGGGGAGGGGAGCCCTACAAGCTGGTTATTTTACAACAAAATGCATCATCCTCAGGAAGCATGATCTTTTGGGGATCGTCTAAATTTGGCATCGTGGCTCAAATTTTCAACAGTAGCTATACAAAAGTGTACCTGTGCTTTTGCACGTGCATGCACTGCACACACAGGATGCCTGAAGTGCAAGAGTAAGTTGGAATTGCATTCATGCAAGGCTGTGCACGCACAAACTCCTCACTTGCAGACAGCATTATATACTCTATACATACCCACACGCACACTTCAGATCCATGCAAAAGTGTGTCTGCTCTTTGTTCATGCACTAAAAAACAAAGGGTTGATTCCCCTCCCCCCGAGTCCAATTTACAAACATTACTTCAGAAATGCAGGATGAAACTTAAACCATTCATGAAGAAAAAGACCAAAACATTCTACCTGGTTGCAAGCCATTTGGTAGGCAGTTATCATGGGTTGTACCAGCGTTGCACCCACCTCTCACAAATGTCCCCCTTTGGACATGTGTGTCTAGAGTTTTTTAGCTCTGGTGGCCTACATCAGCTGTTTCTCAGGCAGTTTTCAGTGACTCAGCCCTCTGGCCAAGTCACAAACATTGTCAGTCCATAAAACAAACAAACCCCTTCCAGGGTCAGGGCCGGATTAACAAAGGGGCTATGGAGTCTTGAGCCCCTGGCCCCAGGCTGAGAGGGGGGCCCTAGGCTCCAGCCCCTAATGGCCCCTGCTGTATCCAGGCCCATGTCACCCTGCATAACTCCCACGGTGCCGGGGTGACGGGCAGATGGCAGAGAGGGCCTACCCTGCACCAGCACTGTGGGAGGGCATGGCCCTGGGCTAGAGTTGCTGCCATTCCCACCCCTCCCCTGGGCTGGCCGGTCTGCCTCCAGGCCAGCCGGTCCGCCTCCGAAGGCAGGGCAGACAGACCTGTTCACTCCACACTGGGGTTGGGGCCTGGGCCAGGCCAGTGGCAGCTGGTGCTCAGTATGGCTTCCAGTGCAGTCCTCCAGGTCCATGGCCCTGGCAGGCCACATCGGAAATGCACTGTGCCGCAGCCAGCCCCAGCCCTAGTCCTGGCCCACCCCCACAGCGGAGTAAACAGGGCTGGCTGGCCAGCCGAGAGGCAGGACAGGAGCTGCCTCTGCCCTCCTCCCCCAGAACCAGCCCAGGTGGTGGCCCCCACAGCAGCAGGGGGGTTGGCAGGGTCCAGGCATCCAGGTCTGTCCAGGGTATATGACTGTATACCACCAGGGGCCTCTCAGTACCCCTCTGTTGATGTCTCTGTAGCCCTCCCCCAGCTCAGGCTTTATAAATAGTGCCACCAATGGCATGGGGTCAAACCCCCAAGGCTTCTTCCCTGGAGACATTATCTTCCTGCAGCCATCTTCAGGCTCCATACTAGCAGCCAGCCAGGAGGTCCCGCAGTGACCAAGGTTAAGCCTTGTTGTTCTTTCAACCAGCGAGTTCTCTCTTCTCTAGCTCCAGGCAGCAACTAACTAGTGTGCTGT
This sequence comes from Pelusios castaneus, assembly GCA_007922175.1. Taxonomy (NCBI): domain Eukaryota; kingdom Metazoa; phylum Chordata; order Testudines; family Pelomedusidae; genus Pelusios; species Pelusios castaneus. The sequence goes on from ML685789.1 coordinate 12,256,052, forward strand.
TCTGCAGCTCCTTTTTATATGGCTTTACTGGGCCCTAACTGACTGTTCACTGCAGCCACTCTAGGCCACTTGGAGGACTCCTCCTCTGCTCCTTTCTGGGAGCTGCTGTGGTAAGATCATGGGATCTCAAGCAGGAGGCCTCTGGACCTAGTCCACCCATCACATGAGTACACAAATTAAGATGTATTAAGAGATAGTGCTGGTGATCCTTGGACAATATAAAATATATAGCTATGATAAAAAATTTAGAACCCCTATGTTCTGTTGTGTCAACTTTCATCTGAATAACGATATTATCTTTTTTAATTTTATTTTTATTGGAATGTGTAAAGAATACTACTATTATGAAACAAAGAATCACATTCAGATCAGGCTACCAATAATAGTTTTACATAGTTAGACCCACAATCTGGTCACATACAATATGAAATGATAAATATTTCAGCCTGACGTTATAGGAGTTTTGCAAGAGTAGCTAAGTTTGAATAGAAGGGTTCTACACTTTTGAAACCAGCTAAACACACAGTCAGGAGCAGAGGAGGTTAATGATAGAGCTCTAACACCAACTTTCTGCTCCCCATCATGAATAGCAGACAAAAATAATTGAAAAGGCTGTTCTAAATTATGCCAGCTGTAGTCACTACATTGGCTCAAAATCTGGAGGAGTCTTGTATGTTTCCCTCCAATCCCCAGAAGTCTGGGGTGGGGAGGGTTCCCTTCTCAAGAGAATCATCAGCTGCCAGTTGAGGGTCAGCTGAAGCCCAGGCCAACCATCTGGATCATTAGCTTTCCTTTTCTCTCCACCTGAGCCCTGCTATAACAAAGTCTTTACCATGCCCAGTTGTCTACACTGGGTGGTCCCAGCTTAGCCCGAAGTTCCTTACTACTTGTAAGGGGTGGGGATTTCTTAAGTCTCTTCAGATGGGGGGGTCAAAATGAAAGTCACAAACACCAGCATTGTCAGGGATACTCCCTCCCTTTGGCCCAAGCAAAGAAGGGGACAAATCAACAGTGCAGCCGATGATCCAGCACCAAAATAGGTGGTTTGGGGAAATCAAGTTGGCTGGGCCAAAGTGGCAGCTGATGGACAATATACAAGCTATGTAATGTAGCTTACGTACCCCCCATCAATGTACTTAAGTTGACATACCATGGCATCTTCATAGCACTACACTTATGGGAGATGTCCTCCCATTGACACTGCCTTCTGCCTTTCGGGAAGGTGGACTAATTGAGTCAACTAAAGAGTGCTCTCCCATTGACTGAGCAGGTCTATACCAACTGGCTCAATTGTTGCTTCTGCCATCACAGCTGTGTAGACATATTCTGAGTCAGACTCAGCCTGGGAGTCCACCGTACTTTCTTCAGAGCTGGAGTGAAGGCTCCTGCTTTCCACTGAGTGCAGCTTCCTCCCTATCAAAGGCTTCCTTCCTATCATACAAGATTGAGAGGACTGCAGAAGGCAGGGCTAGTCCTACCATCAGGATCTCTCTGGCGCTCTCCTTATCCATGTGGGGTCCCCATCACACCTTAACTATTAAAGCAATGGCGACAAAGATATCTAGCTGATAAGAGGAGAGATACAAAAAATTGGCCCCAGTAACATTTTATACCTACTTTGAAAAATTCTTAATTAGTTTCTCCCCCCTTCCCCTCCCCCGCTATGCTTCTGGCATATACAGTATATAGGAAGATGTGGTATAAAACCTTAATCTGATAACTCGGACACTAATGAGATAAACATCTATGAATGCAACCTTCCAAAACGAATGTTGAGAAAACCTTTTCAATTACACCACCATTCCATTATCACGAGTGTCAAAATCTAAAATGGATTATTCAGAATGTTCCATGCAAGAGCAGATAAATGATTTATACTACACCATCCTGTATTCTAAATATGTCATAGGCATACATACATTTTTATATCTATATCAAATCTATATCTACATAGAGGTTGTTATGTACTCACACACAAGTGAATCAAGTTCTGTACTGATGTAAGCACATGCAAGTTCCAGGTAAAGCAGTGGGGTTGTGCCTGTTTATGGAATAGCTAAAGTTAGCCCTGCACACAATTATTTTTAGGGAAAAATCATGGAATTTATCATTAATGTTCACTTTAATGGATTCCTGCTGCCACTGAAAAATAAAAGCTGTTGAGAGAAAATTTGGATCAAACCATATTGTCAGCAACTTTACTCTTTTTAGTGAATTAATCTATTGATCTAGTAACCCACCAAAAGGTAGAACATCATCACCACATACAGCATGGAAAGTTATGTTGTAAACTTGTTATGAATAAACACTATACAGATGTAAAGTAATAGTGCCCTAAATTGCTTCTCTAATGCAGTTAGCAGTGGAATAGATGTTAAATACATGCAGATTTTAGGGCTCAGTCCTGAAAGATGCTGAGCACCCTCAATTAGCACTCACTTTCATAAGTGCAGGAGTGAACAGCAACTCCGAATCTGCATACCTAGTAAAATTAACCCTTTAGAGTTCATTTCCTTTAACTTCAATAGCAGCTAAATCAAGGCCTTAGTATCATACCAAAGTGTCATTTTTAAGTTCATGAAAACATAAAGCATAAATGTGGATTTCAAGGGGCTGAACTAAACCCCTTCAAAGTCAGGAGGAATGTATTGATTTCAATGACTTTTGTATCAGGCCCAGGAACACAAGTTTATTTAAAAAAAATTAAAAAAAATAAAGACAAACTCTTAACCATTTAAACTCAGAAATATTGCTTCCTTGCTCATTTTATCTTCATTATAATTCTACATTTCTGGATAATGAGACCCAGCTGTCAGTTTTCCTTTTACTTTGCTATTAAAAGAAAATCTCACACTTATATTTTCTAACAAAAGAGGTATGCCTGTGGTTTTGTATATTCCTTCTGTTGACTGACCTAAATATCTTCCTCGCTTTTGATAAGTTAGGTTTGATAAATTGATTTCTGTGGTTTCCTCTGTGATACAGACTCTTATTGACAAGCAGTGAGTCATGCAGCCTCTGTACACTGGAGTTGCTTTAAATACATTCAGGGAATGCTGTTGCAGGGTGAGGGAAAATTAAGAGGCCTGCTGTTAAGTTTATTTATGTTTTAGAGCAAGATTTTTATCTAAATTGGTCTAAGCATAAGAAGGAAATGCATGCTATCATGGTATTACTTCTGTTTTCCTTCCCCAAATCACAACTGCATAATAAATACAGAAATATTTTCACTAGCTGAAGGTGCAGAAAGAGATTCTCAACTCCACTAACAATAATGAGAGTGGCATATTGGACTTCATTGTCTTTGGTCTTCTGTATCAAAGAACTGGATGACTCAGGCATCTGATAGTGTAATAAAGAGGCTTTGGGCTTTCAGCAAGTCTATCTGCCTCCATTTGCCCTCCCATGCTTTGCTTAGTCTGTTTAGAATGGTAAGCTCTTCAGAACAGGGACTGTTTCTTTCTCTATGTACATATCTTGCCTAGCACAATGATCTCAGTTGTAATCTGTAGGTGCTAATGTAATACAACAGTTAAGCTGCTGGTGTGTTGAAACCACTGCATATCATGCTGACCAATACTGTCTCGCTGTTTCCTTGTACTCCCCATCTGTCTGTATCTATCTGTTGTCAGTTGTCTTATTCTTCTTAGATTGTAAGATCCATCTGGGTCAGGTCAGTAGAAACTGAGAGCCAGTTTATCAGCATGCTTCAGAGAGTATATGTGAAGTGACTGTTGTATTTTCTAGCAGACAGGTTTCCACATCGCAACATCAGAACTGATAGGTGCTCACAAACCACAATGATGTGCATAGTGTAAAAACTGAAAATGGAAGAGCATCAGCAGAAGGACTGAATGGGCAAAGAATGTGACCTACCTCGTAGTGTTTATCAGCTATAACCTCAGAAGTAGCCATGGGAGATATTGTGCCTCACAGACACAAATACCTCCTGACTCTGGAGGGGTAGTTATTTGTTGTTGACCCATAAGAGCAGAAAGTTATGACATGCCCTGCACCAGCTCAGATGTCTGTGTGGTGAGTAGTGGGGGTAGCTTCTATCCATTCACCACCCCACCCAACTGCCATAGAAGACATGGAGTAAGCGTGAAGTACACAGGCATGCTTATCTATAGTCATCAAGTTTCAGAGAGCCTATGCCTATGTACTTCTTATTTCCTTACCCCTTTGTGCCAGCATCTAGTCCAAGCACAATCTAGTCTTTTTAGTTTTGCAAAGTTCCCTCTACCTGCACACACTGCACCCCTGGCTCTGTAGATCCAGAGTTGTTTTGTGATATTAAATACGTAAGTCTCTTTCTGGATTTAAAATATTCTGCAGCACCATGTGGTTCTAAAATACAGAGAAAGGATTTTTATTTTACTGTGTGTCTATAGATGCCACGTGAAAACTGACCTGCAAATGTTTTAGCAAAATGTTCTTCCAGCTGACATGACTTAAGAACTACTAGACTAAAAAGACATTTCTTCCCATCTAAACATCTTGAAAGGTACTAATGTTGTACATGTTCATTTATCTTCTCATTGAGGGTGTGTGATATATTAAAAACTGAAAATTGTTATACTTGTGTTCATATTTGCCTCCAAAATATGAAAGATCTTGCTGGAGCAAGGGAGATCTTGTTATAAAGTATAATACAAGAACAGTTATATCCACAAAAGCTCTGTGTAATGAGTTATCCAAAGACTGTATCTAGAAGTGTTGGTTAGTGTCAAGGATACCACAGGATGGCTACTGTCCAAAAATTTCAGCCCACAACTTCAACCTCATCTGTCCATTATAGCAGTCAATAACAAGAATAAATACTTGCAGATATGCTTCCCGAGATAGTGAGGGTCATTGTTTTTAAAGAAATCTAAAGTTCAAAGGAACTTCTTAAAGAAGAGAACACATCCCTGAGCAATTTGGGACAATTGTCCTATACTGAAGGACTTAATATGTCAGAGAACCTTAAATGTGCAGAGGAAGAATGCAGAAAATGACGTCAACATAAATCTAACGATCAGAACTTAATGGATTTTTGCATCAAGATTAAATTAATGAGAAAGTTGTCAGGTGACATTTATTAACAAATTGTGATGAATAAAAATAATGTTGTAGCTAAAGGATTAAGTGTCACTGGCACACCAGACAGTGAAATGATAGATTGTAGCCTGACTTTCATATCAGTTGTGAGACTTTTAAAATGGGGGGCACTATATTACATCAATCTCATATTTCATGACTCAAAAACTGACTAATCAATCACTGCTGATTTATAAATCAACTATAAATCATATTTTAATAAGATGTGGCTTATTCTTTACATTTTTCCACAGGCTGAAAAACAAAATACTGCAAAGTTACTTCTCCAAATGATGTGTTAACTCCCCAGGACTGTCTAAGAGAGCACTGCAAGATCAAAGAGAAAAGGGTGCGATCCTGTTAGACTTGGTGCACTCATTTGCCCACAAAATCTGAAGCAAGTATAAGTATCCTGTAATTCACAAACTCAGAGTAAACATAGACAGAAGTTCACATACCAACTGACAGTCAGAAATCAAACCTAAGCAATGGGCATAGTCATTACCTACAGCTACATTTTTATGGTGGTACAGTTTGGTGGGTTTTGAACATTTTTACCCATTCAGCAGAAACTGACATGAGACCTAACCAAACCTTTTTTCTCCAACTGCTAGAATTTCAGTTTGGTTTCCTCCATTGTATCATGATCAAGAAAACAAACAGTTGCTTTGCTTTTCCTAGTGTTTTCAGTGGGCACTTGCATAAAAGCAGCAGCAAAATAAAAAGTCAGCCCCTGGCTGTCCTCCCAAAAATGTACGACAGTGCTATACCCCAATCTCATTAACACTTGGAAATGCCCGTGTCATAAGATCTTGCAAATATTGTAGTTCAGCTCTTAAAGCAGAGGTTCCCAAACTCTACTGTGTTGCATACCACCAACATAAAATGCCAGAGTGAAGGGGTAGAGCCGGGAACACCCTGGCCACCAAGCTACTTGGGGGCAGAGCCAGTGCTGGAGCGGCTCTGAGCCAGCCATCCAGCAGCAGGTGGACATGTGCCATTGGGAGGTGGCCTGAGTGCTACCCGGTACTATGCATACCACAATTTGAGAACCACTATCTTAAAGCAACAGCACAATATTATCCAATTCACCAGCATACATTAGCATTATTTAAATTGTTCTTATTCTTTCAAGATCTGAAAAGAGTAATCCTTTGACTGATTTGAAGCAGTCCTAACCCTAGGTTACTAGCAAGACAAGTTTCAGGTTTAGCCAGCCCTTGTGTAATCTATATATCTTGAGGAAGGAGTGGGGGTTTTCATTAAGACTTCCACAGACAATGTAGCCTATTTGAGTGCCGGGAGAGGGAAACAAAGGTGCTTAGCAATGCAGGGGGCGTTAGAAGACAGGGGGAGGAAGACTCATTTACTCAACATTGTGGGGCCAGAGAGGCGTTTGGCAACAGTAGGATCAGGCTCCTTGCCACAGATTCTTTGAAACTGCAGGGGGTCAATGATGGCCCAACAGAGGATCCAGATCATAGGTTTGTACTTTCTCACAAGCCTGAAGCAAGTGCAAATATCCCAGGCAGCATGAGGACCCACATGGACTCACCATGAGTACACGCTTTGGATTTGCAATGTTGGGTTTTATCTAGACAGGCAAATTCTATATGCTAGAATCTCAGAGCAGCTCTAGAAAGCTTTATGCCCTTGGTCATCCTATGTCACATGAAACCTAATTTTTGAGAATGATGCCTGCTGTAAAGTATATGAAAAGCCAGGCTGCGGCCAAAATTAAAAGACACTTTTTATAAGATTTAATTTCCTTTGTTTTGTAAATTTCTAGAGGTAGCCAAATGAAGAGGACCAGTACAACTAGACAGGAATTTTCAAACATCTATATTAGCTGCCATTAGTAGGAGGCTGAACAAATTCTTTTGAATGCATCTTCTTGCTCCCAATCGCTTTTGGATGGGAGTTTTTCAACACTTCCTTGTGTTAATGATGAGGAAAATAATGGAAACTTTGCAAGGGTATGGTTAAGCAGACATATTTCAGGTAGGGAAGGAAAGTGGCAGCAATGAAAAATCCACCCTTAGGTAAATCCAGACTTAAAATGTGGCAAGTTTTACTTGCACCATTTAATTTAAACCAAAATCCCTTTCATTACCAGGGAGTATTTCCTTGAGGCTCCCTTTGTTCCCCTATTTTTAGAATGAGCAGGGTGGCAAATGAGTTTTCATTCTTGAAGGGCTATCACACATTCTTATTTCCAAAAGAACTAAGAGTTGTAATCCAGATGGCAATTTGAAAAATCCAACTGTTGTTTTTTACGTGCTACAAAAGCTCTGCTGCCTACCAGTGTGTTCAACAACCAGCTCAACTCTGTTCACCTAATCTCAAACTGAATAGCTCCTAATCAAGCAAAAATAAATGAATACCATTTACTTTTACCTTTGTTTTTCATTAAATTTATTCCACTCTGGTGATAGTACTCATCCTGAATCTTTTGCTATGCAAATTCTGAGGCTAACTTTTATTCAGAGAATGACAAGTGTACACTTGCAAATAAGCTGGCAGCTTTTCAGTGATACTTGTGTTGAAGAGAAATCTCAGGTGTTTACGTTATCCTTCAAAACAGCCTCTTCCGCTTCCAATTAGAATAATTAGAGGATTGCCAAGGAAGGCAATGCTTTGTTACCTTTTATCCACAATGCAAGGCTGTCTATTTCATTCTGAAATTAAAACCCTGATTTCCTCCATCAGGCAACCTCTCTCTGTGTTAGTTGTACTCTGTTCTTTTCATTTGGAAGGAGACATTCCTAATACAGACAAGGACTCTATAGTTCATACAATTACCAATTAAAAAAATAAAAAGAGAGAGAGAATGTGTATGATGCTAACTGAACAGGAGTCCACCTTACAGACATTTTAATATCTTTGTAGGTGAGAAAGGATTGTCACAGTTACAGATGGGCCAAAACTAGCCTCCAGAAAACAGAATCCTCAAACTTGTGTATATGTGTTTCTGAAATACTGGGATTGACCCCAAATCAGCCTGAGTGATTTTAATCTGCTTCTGAACCTGCATAGGTGAGCAATCAATTGCTGCATTTGGACAAACTGGTGAAATGGTCTGAGGTAAACAGGACAAAATTCAATAAAGACAAGTGCAAAGTACTTCACTTAGGAAAAAACAATCCACTGCACACATACAAAGTGGGCAATGACTGCCTAGGAAGGAGTACTGCAGAAAGGGGTCTGGGTGCAACAGTGTAATACTGTGGCAAAAAAAGCAAACACCATTCTGGGTTATATTAATAGCAGTGCTGTATGTAAGACATAAAAAGTAATTCTTTCACTCTACTCCGCACTGATTAGGCCTCAACTGGAGTATTGTGTCTAGTTCTGGATGCCTCATTTCAGGAAAGATGTGGACAAATTAGAGAAAGTCCAGAGAAGAACAGCGAGAATGATTAAAGGTCAGGTACACTTGACTTATGAGGGAAGATTGAAAAAGCTGGGCTTGTTTAGTGTGGAGGAGAGGAGACTGAGGGGACATGACAACATTTTTCAATTACCTAAAAGATTGTTAAAAGGAGGACGGAGAAAAACTGTTCTCCTTAACTGCCGATGATAGGACAAGAAGCAATGAGCTTTAATTACAGCAAGGGAGGTATATGTTGGACATTAGGAAAAAATTCCTAACTTTCTAGGATGATTAACCACTGGAATAATTTGCCTAGGCAGGTTGTGGAATCTCCATCATTGGAAGTTTTTAAGACCAGGTTAGACAAACACCTGTCAGGGATCGCTTAAGAGGGTACTTGGTTCCGTCATGAGTGCAGAGCACTGGACTCAATGACCTCCTATGGTTCCTTCCAGTTTCTATGATTCTAAGACACTAGCAAATCAGGAAGGTAGCACTGCTTTACTATAGAAGATGCAATGAGGATTCAGGCCTTATTATCTTCACTCCTTACTAAATGCTTTTATCTGAGCACTCAATCAAGACCAGTACCAACAATTTATTTCTCAAAGTCAGAAGCTTGATAGTATCTGTAAGAAGTGTCACCATGGCTTTTTGTTAGTTAAAAAAGAATAAATAAGTACCTCTTTAACATGCTGTAGGGTTTGTTCCAGTGGCCCAATTAAACTACTGAGAATGTGAAGCAACACTAAAAATCAATGGAATTACACCAGTATAAAACAGAATCAGCACACTTGAGTTCATTTTGCAAATAATACCATGTTATTGAACACACTAGGCTTCATTCTTCTCTCAGTGTTGTAACTGAGAAGGAACTCCACTGAAGTCAATATAGATTCAGACTCATAGGCTATGTCTACACTTGCTAAAATTAGTTCGAATTAGTTAGTTCGAACTACCTAATTTGAACTAATTTTAGTTAGTTCGAATTAGCTTAATTCAAACTAGAAAAAAGTTAGTTCGAACTAAGCAAGTGCCATTCATGGCATTTGCTTAGTTTGAATTAGCGATCCCCATTCATTTCAATGGCCGGTTAGTTCAAACTAAGAAATTAGTTCAAATTAACATGGCCACATTGGCTAATTTGAACTAGTTAGCTCAAATTAACCCTTTAGTTCGAATACCCTATTCGAACTTCTTAGTTCAAATTAAGAAAGCCCTTAATTCAAACTAACTAAACCCTAGTATAGCCATGGCTTTAGTTAGTTCGAATTAAGCCTCCTTAATTCGAACTAACTTGCCAGTGTAGACATAGCCACAGACTTTGAGGCCAGAAGGGACCATCATGATTATCTCGTCTGACCTCCTGCACATTGCAGACCACAGAATCTCACCCACCTACTCCTCTAATAGACTGCTAACCTCTAGCTGAGTTAATGAAGTCCTCAAAACACGGTTCAAAGATTTCAAGTTCCAGAGAATCCACCATTTACACTAATTAAACCTGTAAGTGACCCATGCCCCATACTACAGAGGAAAGTAAAAAAAAATCCCAGGGTCTCTGCCAGTTTGACCCAGGTAAAAATTTCTTCCCAGCCCCATAAATAATTATTTGTCTCTGTTATTTCTTAGAAATATTTGCTGCTAGCAGTTGCAGATCAGCTACATGTAATTGTAGGCAGTCGCATCATACCATCCCCTCCATAGACTTATCAAGCTCAGTCTTGAAGCCAGCTAGGTTTTTTGACCCCATTGCTCCCTAAGAAAGACTGTTCCAGAACTTTCCTCCTCTGATGGCTAGAAACCTTCATTCAAATTTTAAGACCATACTTGATGATGCCCAGTTTATAGCCATTGGTTTTTGTGTCCACACTGGTGCTTAACTTAAATAAGGTATTTACTTCCCTGGTATTTATCCCTCTGATGTATTTGTAGAGAGCAATCATATCCCCCCTCAGATTTATTTTAGTTAAGCAAAACAAGCCAAGCTCTTTGAGTGTTTTTCACAAGGTAGGTTTCCCATTCTTTGGTTCATCCTAATAACCCTTCTGTGTACCTGTTCCAGTTTGATTTCATCTTTCTTAAACATGGAAGTCCACAGTTAACAGCACTTTTATTGTATCAGTGTAAGTAGGAGAATTAGATCCATTTGTTGGTATCCCATTTGGGTCAGTATATTACATATCAGCATCCACTTCAATGGATCTGAACCATGTTGTGGGCCAGATATTGACATAGTTCCTAAGCTACATTCTGATTCAGCTGATGGAGTTAAAGTTATATCAATATAAAGTTGAAGTTATACTATTGACTTAAGTGGAGTTATTCCCAATATTCACTTGTGCAAGATGAAAATCAGGCCATATGGGTTCATAAAGTAAAGTAAATTCATTTTGTTTAAGCATTTATTCTGAATATAAAACCACAATATACGAAATATTTTAGAATTCTGTAAACAGTGGTACATATTTTACATGATGGTTTCATAATATGGAGCTGCTTTACTCATTCTATGGGTATTATTCTTAATACACATCACAGTACAAGCTGTAACAGTTCCATATATCAAGAGATTGTATATTAACCAGAATGTACATTTACATATAGTATCTTGGATTTATAGAATAGATGAGTGAATTATGGAACGATAATACTGAATGCCTAGTAAAAACTCTAACAGAATAGTAATTACCGTACAAGTCTATTCATTTACAGTAGCTGCTTTTCTAACCTCAATATATCCATCACATTTGAAGGAAATTCTAAATGCAAGCAAAAGGCCAAGCCCATGCCATGCAACAGTTTACCTGAATGACATGGGACCAAATGTTGTGTTGGAGCAAAGTGACTTCAACGGAGTTACAATAGCAGAGAATTTTTAGTAAAACCTGAAAGTTACAGAAGCCAACAAAGGCTTTAAAAATGGTACACCTCTGACCTTTTCTTTATGTAGCTTTAAACAGCTTTTAAAAAAACCTCTCAAAATAAAAGTTTATGCAGAGGTTGAGATCTTATGTACCAGGTTTCAGTCTGCCTGGACCATAGTTTAAGGGCTAACTCCTAAAGTTTCTTGTGTGAGGAGTCATCTCCAACCTAAATGGATAATTGAAGTGGCCAGATTTGCAGAAATAATCAGCGTACATCTGCTTCCATGGGAACAGCTGGGTTTGGAGCACTTCTAAAAACTACAAAACAAAACAAAAACAAAACCTGTCCATTAATTAGCTGCCTAAACAGAAGTTGAGCTTTTTTTAAAATGTAGCCCAACTGTGGGTGCTGATCTAAATGTTTTGAACAAATCTAAAAAAACTGTAGACATGTCTGACTATGTCGGTTGTTCCGGAATTTTTTGCAACATTTTTCCACTAAAAGCGATTAAACGTTATGAAATTGGTTACTGAAATTTTTCATTCATCAAAACTGTTTTTCAGTAAATGAAATTTCAAGAATCACTGTGAATATTGATAATGTTTCTTTATCCAAAATGATGTTTAAAATGTGTCATTTTTTTTCTTTTCATATGGGTCCATTTCAGACCCTGCAAATGTGAACGTCAACATTTCAGACAATTCCCTCCCCTCTCCACCCTCATCCCCAGCACCAACTCTAGCATGATCATTTTTGAAAGTCAGGTACTTGCTTCATAGAACAGATGAGCTGTTAGACCACCACAGCAGCAACAGTGAGCATGGACACAATTTTCAGCACACTAAATTATGTTAATTATTTATTATAACTTGGAAAGTATTGGACAACTTGTTGGGAAACAGCAATGTTTTGCAAAAAGAATTTGTGATCAAAATATTTTGAAATTCAACATCTGTCAGACAGTGTTATTTATACCCAGATGCCCCATTTAGGATTGTGGTTCCATTTTTCTGGGCAAAAGGCATAGTAAAAGAACTTGCCCAGAGGCTCTTACAAGTCCTTTTTGTCTAATTCCTGTGTTGCCCACTCTCATGGTTTTATCACAAGCCCACAATATTTGATTTTTTTTCTTAAAGCCCTAGCTCCTGGAGTCAAACGATTATATGAGAATCTCAGCTGTAATTAAAAAAAAAATAAACATGTTTCCATCCTAATAGTTGCAGAGAAGAACTTGCAAATCATGACCCAAGAGTACCACAAAAGCTCATAAGCCTGAAAGCCTAGTTTAAAAAAAATGAAGTCTTAGAGGGTTAGCCATGTTAGTTTAGTTCAGCAAAACAAACAAGGAGTCCTGTGGCACTTTTAAAGACTAACAAATTTATTTATCACATAAGCATGAAGTGGGATTACACTCACGAAAGCTCATATGGTAAATACATTTTTAAAGTGCCATGAGACTCCTTGTTTGTTCAAATGAAGTGTGATTTTTAAGCCAGTTTCATAATTCTTAAACACATGGAGTTAACACTGGATCACAATGGTTCGTTCTGTTCTGTTCTCCATGAGTCATTTTATTCTTCATTTTCTCTTATCCCATTCTCCTTGCTATTGGGAATGATTGACAAAAGGGTAAGCAGCAGACAGTTGGCATCAAATAAAATCCTTCATTTTACCTTCCCACTGTAATGTACTCTTGGGGTTAGGATTGTATCATTCCAAGGCAAAGGACTTTATAATGAATACTTCCAGAGCTGGAAGCTATTGATTTATTGTCAGCAGAACTCACCCTAAACATCATATGAAGTAATATAGCAGGTTGTTCCAGTATATGTAAGAGTATATATTTTTCCCTCAGTGACATGTATGAACTGTCATGACATAACTTTAAGCAGAAAGTAGAAATTGAGAGAATCAGCTAGAAAGCCTGAGAGAAAAAAAAATTCCTTTTCTGATGAATAAGCCACTGAATTCCCCTCGGAAAGCCTGATTACATCTAGGTTTTTCATAGCATCTTTTCTGTGAAACGCCCTTGTCCTAAGGTTTTAAATGAATTTTGGAAAGGAAACCCTTTCTTCTCCCCTTTTCTCTATGCGATGCAATAAATATGGGGGGGGGGGGAATCTAATTAAATACTCTACTGCAATGATATTCAGACTTTCTCCAATTGCTATCACCTTCACCATGGTTTCTTGCCATGATCCACTCAACCTCACCATTCTTTATAGCTGTAAAGGATGGTGAGATTGGAGTCTCCTCAAAAAGACTGGATGTTTCAGATTCTTTTAATTTAGAGCTAGGATATAAAGTAATCACTGACAATCTATGGGAGACCCTAGTGCCCCATTTTTGGATTGGGATTCAGAGCAAACAGAGAATGAAAGTTGCTAAGAGATTAATCATTGTGAGCCCCAAAAAGCTATGTGAGCACCAAAAACGCTGGTGCCTTAGAACTAACTGAATCCTGTAGACAGGTTTCTTTCTTTCTTTCTTTCTTTTTCTTTCTTTCTTTCTTTCTTTCTTTCTTTCTTTCTTTCTTTCAAACTCCAGTCCTATGGAATATATTGCTATACACTAAACTATAAGTGTGGATATAAATTCTCTTCGTAAAGCTCTGTTGGAGTGTTACTTATTGAAGTTATTGAAATAATAACGCAAGCTTCCATTAAAGTTCTGAAATTTTTACCAAAGGTTTCTCAGCATTTTCTTCCTTCTGCCTTTCACATCATAATACCTTGTGATCTAAGCAACTGGTTAGAAATGGAAGCTGACAAACAATCGTAACTGCTGTTTTAGTTATTCTAAGTAGGAATGGGCCAAAGGAAAATCTCAAATCCTAACTCTCCTTATATTTATACACCCAAATTTTCACATCCAAAGACAATTTTTGACACCAAGGAAGGAAACAGACAGCAAATTTGAAAATAAATACTACTATATTTTTAGCTGGTGTGTCTCTGCATACCTCACTGTAATGACTTATCACACTCATAATCAATGAGAGAACAGATTTCTGAAACTGGCATATTCAACAGTATTCTAAGGTCCATAGTATGGTCCTGAAATACCATCAGTTGTAGCTCAGAGATGTCATGTCTTACTCAGAGGATTACAGATGGTCTGCACAAGCAATCTGTGTACTTCATGGAGTTGGACTCCACTGTCCAATCGCTGGCTCAGAGTCCTAGAAGAGGGCATCACATACCTGCCTCGTCACGCTTCCTTCTCCAAGGCCTTTTGCAAGCTTTCTCCTAGAGCTTTTAAACCTCACACCATGACAGTTCTCAAGCCTCAACCCACTGAACAAAGAGCTTGTCCTATATAGCTCTGTGTCATTTCCCAACAGGTATTTTTTTCAAGCCTGGACTACAAATCACAGAATTCCTTTAGTTCATGCTAATAGTTTCCCTGAAGGGCCAGTACATTCTGTTACACAATCTAAATTTTAAATTCTTCCTTTACTGTTATAAACAGCATTATAAGCAGACCAAAAAGCATATGGAAACACAGAATTTGTAAGACATAGTGAGCAATAAAACGGCCAGTAATAAAAAGAAGTTTTGTTTATTTTTTGAGTACAATGCAAAGCTACTTTGTTTCAAATTTGTTTTAATGCTTTTGAAAGCTTTTAAAATGCACGAAAAAGACATGAACATGATAGACGTCTTTAAAATTAAAATAGTTATGTACCACTGGAAAGTCTAGTCAAAAGAAATCTGTGTGTTTCTTAAAATTCTGCAGTTTATAGATTTAATGTTTGTTAATATTTTTTTTAAATCTTAAGTACTTCTTAATTTCCAACTATAATTTCTTAGTGCAAGATGTGCCAGACGTTGTCAGATGTGGTTAATTAAAAAAGAAATATGCTGGAATAGAATAAAAGGAATTGAAATGAAGACTACTGAACATCTTTATAGTCTACAAGCAGAAGAAGTGCAAATCACCCCGAATGCAAACAGGCCATAAATTTTACTGAAGTCCACTAAATGTTTCAACAGCAGGAATGCTGCTGGGTACAATAGCTCAAAGTTAATTTTCCCCATAAGTAGCTGCTTGCTGTGTAAAGAAGTTTAGTGTCTGCAATACACGTGCAGTGATAAAGAATCAGCATGGATGTAAGTGCTGCAGTTGTCTGTCACTTTTCACACAATCCCTGAAAGATGAGGTTAGGTAAATCATGGCTGTCTCAGATCAACAGGAACAGAAGAGATTATAGCCCATTTCCTTGCAAACCAAGATAAACACCAGCCTCTGGCATTTGGTCCGGCTGGGATTCTGATGTTTGTAATTCATTAAACTAATTTGTTCACAGTAAGATGCCAGTCTTGTATCACCAAAGTACAAAGGAAACAGGAGACATAAATGAGCTGTCTTCTGCTTTCACGTTTTAAACAGTTCAGGTAAGACTTTCCTCTTTATGATAGAAATTAAATTCAGCCCTTCATTCTTTATCCTCTCTTGTAGAAATATACTCTTTTGACTCTTTGGGGAAGTTCTCTAATTTCAAAATACACCTCATCTCTCCTGGTAATGTATCTTATGAGTAGAGGGAAGACTATAACAAAGGCAATTTAAAATAAATAAATAAATAATGCAGTCCTAATAATAGAAATCCTCAAATCAGGACCATGCATGTAGAAAGTGCATACTCTGAACCAACAAGAATTCTGCCTCTGTGCTACTCCCTTCTTGGAAAGCTGAAGAAATATGATGCAAGTAAAATAAGTTTACTTTCATCTCAGTAGTTAGTTAGCTAATAGATATGTGCTAGTAGACAGTGTTCAAGAATATCTAGACTAGTTTCTGGTTGTATAGGCCTAATAAAACTAGATGTTATTTGGATTCCTACTGGCTCCTTGTACTCTACTCTTTAACATGGCACTATTAGCAAAGACGTTGTTCAAATATTTCATGAAGAATCCATAGGCCAAATAAGGTGACCAGATTTCCCAATTTTATAGGGACAGTCCTGATATTTGAGGCTTTTTCTTATATCGGTGCCTATAGCCCCCCACCCCATCCCAATTTTTCACACTTGCTATCTGATCAACCTAAGGCCAAACTACGTATAAAGTTTTCAAATACATTTAAATAAACATATTTGTAAAAATCAAGGCTTGCACATAGTTTACAACCCCAAAAGGGCTATATTTATCAAAAAGAGCTGTTGAGTAATATCCAGTTCACCCATATCTGCTTTGTCAGATTCAACAAGACGCAACCTATTACATTAGATTAAAAACAAAAGATTTATCAAAGGGCAACATAGCACAGAAACCAAGAAGAGAGCCTAAAAATTACTCTGCAAAATAATATAGCCTGGCAGACGCTTACAAGTTAACAAGAGAACAAAACAATGTGTAAATGTTACATAGAGATAACAGATGCCCAAGGAATAATACAAAACATGAAGCAAATCTGGAAGTCTTCCAACATACAGCAAGTGAAGCCTATCAGGGTTATACATACCATAAGGTGCATTAATGTGCCTAGAGCAAAAATCTCAAACAACCAATGACAAAATATTTGTATTCATTCAGAAAGATGCTGTTGCCTCAATGCAGCAATTGAATTTTAGGCTAATGTAACTTTCAAATGCTAGTGTCACATTATCTGCAATCTGGAAGAATATTATAACATGAAAAAGAATGTAGACCACTCATGTTATTGAAAGGAAACTTACATTCTGAAAAACTAATAAAATCACATCATTTAAAAAAATACTATTTTTGCATATCTCTGGATCCAACCATCTGCTAATGACCCAGATCCATACCCAAGTGGTATTGGTGCTGCTGTGCTGAATGTCCTGGGTTCAAATGCTTTTGAGAAGGCACGCAAGGAGCCACTGCGTGAGCTTCAGGTTAAGTTAAAAGGAGTTGTCTGTTAAGTAAGGAGTTAACTACTGCCAGGACACATGGAGAGCAGAAAAAAGTGAACTCTGAAGCTAAAAGGAGGCTGAGTAATGTGTATGAGGCAAGTTTTTTCTGTGCATCTTATTGTATCTACTAGTACTTATAATGACCATCACTTTTATCAGGAAATAGAGCCTAGATTGACAAAGGTATTTCAGCTCCTAACTTTTACTGATTTAAATGAAAGTTAAGAGACTAAATACCTTTGTGGATCTGGACCTAAATCACTAATACAACTATTGATCATCTGTCTTTCTTCATTAAAGAATCTTCCATTGTCATCAATATATTAACATTAAGTAAATTCAAAGTATTTTTAGTAACCCAGAAAATATTCTTCCCCCATCCATTTTCCTTTGTCTCAGAAATGCTTCTTGTCAAAACTACTAGGGCAAGATCCTCAGCTGGGAAAAAATCACCCTCTCTCCATGAAGTTATTTCATTGACTTCAGCTGGCCTAAAACAATTTACACAAGTTGAGATTTTGGCCCAAGGTTCCTGCACTAAAGCATTCTAAAGTATAAACAATAATATCGGTCATGAAGCAATGTCTGAGGGGAATCTAGTTTAGGAATTTCAAATGAAGATGTGAGCCTAAGGATTTGAAAGAGGAGGGACTAGTTGCTCAAAGGGCAAGTTGTTTAGCAGGGATAAAAAAGAAAGCTGACAAGTGGGCAGTGCAAACAATATGACTACTTTATCAAGGGGAGGGGGGTAAATTTGATAGACAGACAGACTGAAAATGTATCAGTGGGGCTGCCAGAATCAGGTTCAGTTTCCAGAGATGCATGTGTAGCCTGAATCAGATTACAATGGTGCATGTATAATCATCTATTTTTCTATGATAGGATTAATCAGTTAATGGATAGCAGTCATTAAGAAATTGCTTCTACCCTTCACTCACTACTATTGCTTCTGAAGACAGGGAAGGAACTTTTTCTATTTTGGCAACACTTGTACAGATTCACATGCCAATAAAATCTCAGTGAAATGAATTGAATTGTCTCTCCTTGTCTTCAATTAGACATTTGACATAGCAATTTCTGCTGTTGACCAGACACAAAGATTTGTTTGAGTGCTAATTACCAGTCTAGGCTTTATACACAGCCACCCTGTTAGCTGCTGTACAAGCAACAGGCTGCTGTGTTCTGTGAAGTCATATTTGTTCTCATAGCAGGGATCCACAACACCTCATCCAAAAATAAACTGAGGAACACTTTAGGAAACTGGGAAAACTATAATAGTAGAGCCCAAGGTTTCAAATGAAGGATCCAATGTATCTTTGTATGTGGAACATACACAGAGTGGCAACGTAAGTAACATCTTTAGTGAGAGACAAGGGACAAAGGCTATGTCTACACTTACTAAAATTAGTTCAAATTAGTTAGTTCAAACTAACTAATTCAAACTAATTTTAGTTAGTTCGAATTAGCTTAATTCGAACTAGCATGGCCACACTGGAATGTTAGTTCGAACTAAGCAAGCACTTGCTTAGTTCGAATTAGTGATCTCCATTCATTTCAATGGCCGGTTAGTTCGAACTAAGAAATTAGTTCGAATTAACATGGCCACATTGGTTAATTCAAACTAGTTAGTTCGAATTAACCTCTTAGTTTGAATACCCTATTCGAACTTATTACTTTGAATTAAGGAAGCCCTTAATTCAAACTAACTAAAGCCTAGTGTAGTCATGGCTTTAGTTAGTTCGAATTAAACCTCCTTAATTCGAACTAACTTGCCAGTGTAGACATAGCCATAGATACTGAAAAAGAGACAAATATTAATACCTAATTCTTACACACTGCTTTTCATCCATGTGGCTCAAATTGCTTTACAAAAGAGGTAAATATAGTTATGGAGGTTCCATAACATGGCCAAGGTCACACAGCAGATTAGTGGCAGTGCAGGAATAGAACACAGGGCTGACATCCTGGTCCTATTAAAGACAATGGCAACGCTCCCACTGATTTCAGTGGGAACAGGATTTTATCCTACATCTCATGACAACCCATGTGTTGTCACATGATCTTGCAGGATTAATCAAACACATCTCTGTAGGACTCCCTCCCTAACATCTCATCAACCTGGGAGCTAGCTTTCAGTTTTATTGCCAACCAGATTAACAATAAAAATATTTGTCAAGCTTCTCTTTATTATAAGGGGAGTAGTTAGCAGCTACCACCATAGAATATGGAAGCAAAATGGAGGTGGAGGAGGGTAAGGCACAACTGTAAGAGTTTTATCCTCTACCCAAAAATCTTCATTTGTCTTCTTAAAAATTATTTTAAAATAAATTGAAAAACTAAGCTACTTAAAAAATCCAAGGCCAGCTTTTTTAATTCATGGTTTTATATGAATAAAGACTAGACCCTTCTTTGCTATTTTAAAATGATTGTTGCTTTTTTTGGATATCTATTTATATATTATTTTGGATATCTAACATGAAGAGAACGCATACATCTTTTCCCAGCATACAACTGAGATGGAGATACTGGACCTTGAACCAAAAACCCCTTCCGCAGGTGAGTAGACATGCTGAATGGAATAGGGTGAATCACGTGGGTAAAATTATTCACATAAGTATTTGCTTGGTTAAGACATATAGAGCCAAAGCTGAGAGAGAACAATAGAGAACCCCTGAGGATAATTTAGGTTAATAAGGTCATTTACAGTACAAAACCATACAATAAATCATTGCTTGCTTGGTTTTGAAAGCTACACAATTAGAAAAATCAGAGCAAAAAAGATATTGTTGTAAAGGGAAGTGGTTTATCATTCAAAACATATGGATTTCAATTTGGAAACCATTTTATCTCAAAGCAGTATCATATTTATAATATATTATTTTAGCTAAAAAAAAAAAGTATTCCAGTGTGAAGCTTTCAAAAGTGAAATATTTGTACAGTTTTCTTTCATACGTATCTAATTATGTGCTTCTGATTCTTTCAAATATAGGCCCTGATCCTGAAAGCACTTAAGCACAGTCTTACCCTTAGGCATATAAATAGCTTTATCAATGGGACAGCTCACAACTTTTCCTTGAACATATGGGTAAATGTTTGCAACACTGGAGATACAGGGTCCAACAATTCCCTTCCAAAAGGAGCAGTGGAACATGAAGTAGGACACAAAGTATAGTAAATTGCCCTGGTTGGAAAACTGGCTTCATATCCATGGAAATAAGTCTATTTTCCATGGAAAATTTCCATGAAAATAGTGGAGGGGTGGGGTTCATTTTACAAAATTTCCCAGCAAAACATTTCAATTTGTCCCCCCCAGCCCCTCCCCACCTCCAAATTGACAACTGAAAAAATCTGGACAATAACTGAAATATAAATTTAGTTCCGTGATCAATTCTTCTCTATCAGTCAAGACTAGGCCTCATGTTGACTGCGACACCTTGAGTAGGAAATTGTCATCTATAATATTTAGAAATTCCAAGAAAGTCCTAGTATTGACTGAATAAGATCTCCAGCACATGTCACTCACATTGACATTGCCCATGATCCCACAACTTTTTTCCCTATACATTATATATAGGTGCTTAAGGATCTGGTCATACTATTCCCTAGTATGATTTGGGGGTTTCAGCAGTAACCATTTAATGCCATACCTCTTAGGGAGGTGGGGGGTTTTTGGTGGGGCGGGGGGGGGTTGAAGGTTGGTTAGGACATTAATCTATAAGCATTCAAGTTCATTTTCTTCTGAGTGATCAGTGACTAAGAAATCCAAAATTAAATTTGTGGCAGAGTGCTATTCCTCTTCCCTTTTAGCCCACTCAGTTTTTCTGAAATAAATTAAAATGGTTGATTTTAACATTCCAATTGTGCAAATCATCCCACCAGGTTTCAATAATGCCAATTAGATCTAATATATGCTAATAAATGAACAATTCCATTTCCTCTTGTTTTTCAGCCAGGCTCCTAACATTGGTATAGAGGCAATTACATAATTTCTTCTCTTTGTGTTTTTTTGTCCTTTGATTAATTTGGTTCTCAACATCTTGATTCTGTGCTAAATATCTTCCTTCTTTTTATCCTCCCCTTTTATTATTAATTTAATGCTTGCCTGACTACTGCAGTCAGCCTGTCGTTGAGGAAAATGATCCCTCTTCTACTCAGGTGGAGGCCATCCAGACTGTAGAGCCTGCTCTCACCATAGAAGATGGATCAATGTTCAACAAAACGAAACCCCCCATGATATATCATTTGTCTTCCCAGTGATTCACTTCCAGAATATTCTGTCTTCTTTTGCTTGTGGGACAATGAAGATCTCAGAGTAGATTGCTTGGCATTCTTTTTAACATGCTTCCAAGTTCCACGAAGATAGCTATTATCTGTGAGAGATTCCTCTGACAGTGTCATTAGTGCTAATATGAATCACTGCCAATGGATGATGTTATGATGGTGCCTCAGGGAATTATAATTCACTTGTCTTATGTTCTGTTCTCTACTCTCTTCTGGATGAAATTACATTTCCCATGGTTCACCATACTAGTATCTCCTCATGGTCAGAAGAGGCATCATAGGAAAGGATCTGACAGGGCAGCTCAGCCCATAAAGAACAGGGACATTAGGAAACTGAACTACAGCATCCCAGAAGGCACTATGGCACGGGAGCCAAATCAAAATATTTATTTTGCAGCTGAAATATTTTGATTTTTTGGCATTTATTTAAAAAACAAAAGAAAAAAACCCAGAATTTTCCACAGAAAGCAGATATTTCTCACATTCACATTAATCAAAAATCTAACTTTCCTTTAAAAACCATTTAAATGGAAAAATTCCAACCAACCACAAATAAAAGGGGTACAGCAAATATGGTGAACTTTTCTCTCTTGCCTCAAAACCCATAGAAGTCCATGGTATCAAAGCAAAAGGAGAGAGTTACGTGAGGGAGAAAGCCTGGCTGCAACTTTTATATACAGCATGGTCCTTTAAAATTTCTTTCAGTTTTCCAAGTGGAAACTCCTGTGGAAATTAATGCTACTAATTGGAACAATTTCACAGAACTGAAAATTCCATTGAGCTTGTCCAGTTTTTAAGGACACAGATTTCAATTCTGGAACTGAATTTCACCACATTCAAGGTACTTCTATCTTAGGTATTGGTTCAGGCCCAACTCTAATTTAAATATTTTGGCTTGTTACCATAATTTTATCATTAAATATATTCAAATTGTTGTATTAGAAGATCAAAGATACTTAAAACTCCACCTGGCTAAGAAAGTGCAATAAATGTGTCGTAATGTTCATGAAGAGACCAGTGATCATGTCTAAAATTAGTCAGATAACTTAGGCAACATTTGGTTGAATAAAGATGAAGAAATAGAACAGATGGATCTAATTCTGAATGAGTTACTCAGGTGTAAATCCAAGCTGAGGCTCTAGAATGCTGACTTCAGTAGAAGGGCTTGATTCTGTAAAACGCTGAGCACTTCTAGAAGGTACTGAAATCAAAGGTGCTGAAATCCGTGGGAGTTAGGGTGCTTCGAACCTCACCTGGGTGTTTCAGCAACAAGCCCTCAAAGTGAGAAATTGAATGCATGAGGGAACAGAATGAGATACTGAGTTCATAACCAGAAAGTCAATTTAACCCTCTTAAGAGATTCGCTGCAACTACAACAATCCTGCTCCCCTGTTGTACAGTCCGTAAATTGCAGGTTGAATTTTTGTGGAGGAAAGACCTCTGTTTCAGAAAATGTAGAATACTGGAATAATGTTATACTCCAAAGCCTCACATCTTCTTCAACAAGCAGCTATCCAGAGTCTTGGGCTATGTCTACCCTGGCAAGATAGGTCGACTTAAGGAGGCTTAAGTCGACCTAACTTAGTCCCTGTCCACACCAGGCTTTCATTAAGTTGATTTAAGAAATTCCTTAAGTTGACTTAATGAAAGCTTAAGTCGAGTTAATAAGACCTGCCAGGTAGGTCGACATAACCTTTCTTTAGGTCGACATAAGCACAGTATGGACGCTTAAGTCCACTTTGTTAAGTCGACCTAAGGGCAGTTAGGTCAACTTAACTGTCATGTATTAGGATTAAATAATGATCCAGAGACATAACAGGCTTTAGAGTTCCCTATTAGGCTTTATTCAGCATGTCTGGCAAGGACTGCCGGCTGACACACAGGTTTACCAGAGTACTTAACGACCCTCTGATTTATCACTATGGAAACTCTCAATGGCCCCAGTAACCTGAGAAACCACATTAACAAAGTGGACTAAGTCCATGTCCATGGATACCACTTTGTTAAGTCCACTTAATAAAGTCGACTTGAAGTCAACTTAAAGTCGACCTTATTAAGTCGACTTAACAAAGTCAACCTAACTTTTTCTAGTGTAGACATAGCCTTGGATATATCAGTCACTATTTAATATATCCACTAATTCTCTAGATTCCAGGCGTCTAAGATATAAAAAACTCATTATGTTTCATGCTGCAGTGCTGGATAGAACCATGAATCTTTCTTTACTGAAAAGACTTCTTTAAAAAACCAAAACAAAAAACAACCTCACACCTTCATTGGGCCTAATTTTACCCTGACTTCCTCACAAGTTTCCCTTCTGAAATTAACTAGGATGAAGAAAGTGTGTGAGAGAAGAATTTTGGCCCATTCTATTCATTAAGACGAATGTTAGAGAAAGTTTTATAAATATGCAATTACCTATAAATTGTAATGATCTGTTAGAAATTGGTGATGATGACTCTAATTAAAGGTAAAGTGACAGGGTTCAAGAACAGATGTCACACTCATGTAGGAATTAAAATTAATGATCATACATTAAAGCAGCCGAGATCCAGTCATCATTTTATTAAGCTGGACGCATATGACCATATGGTAGTCACTTTTACAATGAAGCAGACCTGAACTCCCTAAGAATAACAAGAAAAGAATAAAAATAGTAGATAGTAGAGTTCTGCATACAGCAAAATTTCTTTTTTCAAAATATGTAAGAGTAAGTGAAACTTTTTGGTTAAACTAAGATGCTCCTCTACACAACAACCACCAAACCTTTCTAGTTGACACTTTTTTGTTAAGCAAGGACTTTGATTGGCCTAGTCTGATTATCCCTGGGTGAGTATCTGACCCTATTTTTCCTCTCTTTTTCCTGCACTTTCTGGTTCTGTTCATGACTAGAAGGAGAAATGCTGAAGGTACTGTGCAAAAGACTGATATGATGGTATCTCCAACCAAAGATATTATAAATCCTATTAAAAACCTTTTCTTCTGATATTTATGGACCAGTTTTGCAGACCTCTTGGTTTTATATCTTTTAGAGACACTCTTGTCAAGCACCCAAATCCTAAGTATTTTTGTACTCAGAACCAACCAGTTTAATTCGAACTAGAAAAAAATAGTTCGAACTAAGCAAGTGCCATTCATGGCACTTGCTTAGTTCGAATTAGTGATCTCCATTGATTTCAATGGGCCGGTTAGTTCAAACTAAGAAATTAGTTCGAACTAACGTGGCCACATTGGTTAATTTGAACTAACTAGTTCGAATTAACCCTTACTTCTAATACCCTATTCAAAATTAGTTCGAATTAAGGAAGCCCTTAATTCGAACTAATTAAAGTCTAGTGTAGCCATGGCTTTAGTTACTTCAAATTAAGCTTCCTTAATTCGAACTAACTTGCCAGTGTAGACATAGCCTTGGAGACATTGTATTGTGACACTAACTATTTTCTTTATAGAAACATATCCCCTTAACATATATAGTCTTTTGGCATCGATTTTCAAAGACATAAAGGATTCTTAGGTGCCTGATTCCCATTGACAGTCAATGGAAGCTGAGTGCTTCACTGCCGTTTGTGTCACAGAGGATCTCCCTGTTAAAGGCCAAATTCACTCCAGTGCCAAAAGACAACAAAAAGCTCTCTGTGTCACTGAAGCACTGCTGTAACCCATGCAGGGGGCTGTAAATGGACCTACTATTCTGGGAAAGCTTAGACACCCATGCTCCATGGGGATTCCATGCCAGTCCTAAATATGGTGGTGTGGAGGAGACAGGGTTTTACACTTACAGAGATCCAAACTCCCCACATAGAGAGGGCAGAGGTAAATATTCCTGCCCCAGACAAACTGCAATTTTGCATTTTGCCCTCCAGTTGAGCGGTTGATTTCCGTCTTCCTCTTCCCCCAACTCCTAGGAGTTCCCCATTTATGTCACAGTCTGATTACTCAAGTTTAAGGAGTAAATTTCACCACATTGCACAGAAAGTTTATTCTTAATAGTTCCATTCCCTAATCATTTGCTTTGGTTGGTTGCACTGAAATAGGAATTAATGATCTGGATGGAATATATTTTTCTTGGCATCACTATGGATTGTCTTCAATAAGTTTTGTTTGGTCTGGCGCAGTCCTGACTTCCCCCATCTGTTTCTGATGTTTATACTGTTAAAGATTTGACAGATGTATAGCCCACTGCCACGTGCAGGGGTAGAACTGCTTTTCTACACAACATGGAGCAGAGGAGCTATGGGCAACAGTGAGAACCAATTACACAAGTTTAATAAATCCAAGTCATTTTATCAGCAGTTTAGCATCAATTTATCTATTCCCCAGGATAACAGAGATCCTCAGATAGCAATTTCTAGACACTCATGTCATTTCTCTTTTTTTTCTCCTTGTATTTCTCCCCATTTTTAAAATAATAAATGTCAACATCTTAGAAATAACAGATGTCCACACAGCATTGCTAACATGGCTCTCCAGTCAAATCATTGTGACCTCTACATTTTTCAAAGTACTCCTCAGGATTGTAGCAACTTGACTATTGCACTCTCCTTTTTCTAGGCAGGTGTTCACATAGCAGTCACATGGTTGTATGTGCTGAAGGGAAAAGGGCAGAAAGAAATATAAAATAAAATGTGACTTCTAAAGGTAGAGGCTAAGAATCATAGATTCTAAGAATGAAAACAGAATTTGCACTTGCATTTGGGACAAATTTAAGTGTGTAAATATTGAAAGTAGATGCTGAATCCGTAGGACCTATTCTGCCCTCAATTACATAAAATAGAATCATTGGCTATGTCTACACTTACTAAAATTAGTTCGAATTAGTTAGTTCGAACTAACTAATTCGAACTAATTTTAGTTAGTTCAAATTAGTTTAATTTGAACTAGAAAAAAATAGTTCGAACTAAGCAAGTGCCATGAATGGCACTTGCTTAGTTTGAATTAGCAATCTCTATTGATTTCAATGGACCGGTTAGTTCGAACTAAGAAATTAGTTCGAATTAACATGGCCACATTGGTTAATTTGAACTAGTTAGTTCTAATTAACCCTTACTTCTAATACCCTATTCGAAGTTAGTAGTTCAAATTAAGGAAGCCCTTAATTCGAACTAATTAAAGCCTAGTGTAGCCATGGCTTTAGTTAGTTCGAATTAAGCTTTCTTAATTTGAATTAACTTGCCTGTGTGGACATGGCCATAGAAACTTTAAGGGACCATGAGAGGTCAACGAGTCCAGTCCCCTGCACACATGGCAGGACCAAGTACCCTCTTAAACCATCCCAGACAGGTGTTTGTCTAACCTGCTCTTAAAAGCTTCCAATGATGGAGATTCCACAACCTGCCTAGGCAACTTATTCCAGTGGTTAATCACCCGGACAGTCAGAAATTTTGTCCTAATGTCCAACCTCAACCTCCCTTGCTAAGCCCATTGCTTCTTGTCTGAGGTCTATCTCGTTTACTTACCTGGGTAATTGAAGGCAAAACTAGCCCCCACTTCTATAATAAGGCATTAACATGTCAAAATCTTCTCTCTCTTACACCAGTGAAATCCCACTAAGTCAATGGGGTTTTACTGGTGTAAGTGAGGAAAATTAGGCCCATTTTATCATATTAAAATATCTATACTTAAGCCAAATTGTATTTAATATAATTGTATTTAAGATCAGCTGGCATAAATCAACCTAACTCCATTGAAATCTAAGGAACTATGCTGATCTGCACTAGCTGCTGGTCTAAGAATCTATTCTGTTCTCGATATGCTATTATGTCCACATAAGACATAAAAATGGACTCCTTCAAGTGCGACTGACTTTATTGAGTACATCAGCTCTCGCACCATAATTCCTTTTGAAAATGTATGGATTGTTAAATAGAAAGAGAGTGTCTGGGTGGCAATGAAACAGGGGAGAACTCCTACATCAGATGAAGAATGTTTTGTGAGTGTAAGAAAAAAAACATCAGTTTAGATACAATGCGAGTGGCCAGGTTTCCGACTCTGTTTACTTTTGCAGTGTTAATGGAAGCTATTGGAGTTTGGCATCATGCAGAATAAAATTTAGCATCATATCTCAGCATCACTATTTGTCCTTTTCATTATGCTGGGCTTTATGATGATCCTTTGGACTTACCAGTTAGACTGCTTTCAACTCTGCTGAAAACCCTGCCTGTATTCCACCCTTTCAGGTGACATGAAGCCATGCAAATGTATGTCAGCAGGGCTTAGGCAAGTGCATATTATATTAACATATGCTAAAATGGATAAAAACAAATCCCTTCTTTTCACTTAATTAGGTCCAGATTCTTCAATCTTTGTGGAGAGAAAAGAACTCATTCACTCCAGTTAGGTTTTTGCATGCATTCAACTCTTCCACCTCCCTTTCTTCTCACATCCAAACAATATATAAAATGATAGTATGTCTCTGTTCTCATAGACACAAGATATTATTGAGGTAAAGAGTTGAAACAACTGCTATTAGACTGGATAGAATAAAAAATGGATAAGGGTTATCAACCCTCATGCTTGAAGATGATGCCAACCGCTACATGCCTGAGGTTAGAAAGCAACTTTTCACGCAACTAGATTATTGAATAATTGTCCATTTGGGGGTTTAATACTTTCATCTGAAGCATCTGGCACCAGCCATTGGATGATCACAGACCATTGGTCTAATTGGGCACAGCAGTTTCCATCTTTTGTAGGAATGCATCAATTTTTTTTAAACCAACAGTTTCAGAGCTAACAGGAAGATTCTTGTTTGTTTTTGCAACTAGAGTTATAAATATTCTCTTAGCTCGCTCAGATTCATGATGAAAAACACTTATAAGGAAATTTTTCACACCAACTCAATCTTCTAACCACTTTAGGGGGGCCTAATAATCTAACCTTGGAAAGAAACAATGCTGCTTTGCAATTGTCACCTCCAGCAGACAGATAACCTCAGCAATTTAAAAAATAATACATCATCAAGAAATATGATTCAAATCTGTTTCAAAAGAAACTCTCAACTGAGGCTCTCTTTTAATGCCACAGTATTTTTAAGGGCCTGACCCAAAGCACATCAAAGACGATGGAAAAATTCCAACTGAATTCAGAGGCTTTGGATCAGGCTGTAAAAAAAAATTATTTATAGTTTTATCTATACAGTTTAAAAATAAACTAAAAATTGCTATTTATATAGCCGCAGCAGTATAACCCTGGACTTGGCTGGAATATGTACATGAATTAAAAATATTGTTGCTGTTCAGGATTAATCTTTGCATGGTTCCAAAAACCAATCATCTTAAATTATGAAGTCCGAAGTATTGCTTTCTTCAGTAGATCTGACTTTTTAAAGGTTCTACATTTATGGGTCACAATGAATGTTGTATGCCACTTCCTCCAAAAAGCAGCTTTTTCTGCATTAGCAAACATTTTGCCAAAATCTAGTATGAGATTTTTTCTTCACTTTCTGTATAACTATTCTTCATTTTATGTATAGAAATTTCAAGGCTTTTTTTAAAAGTTTCAATCAGATTTAGTTGGAATTAATCATATGATTGAAGTCACATGATTATGGACTAAATACTTGATTGTCTGAACCTACCCTAAATGATCATGACCATCAGAAGATGCACTTTGACTCTTTTTCCCCCAAGGAAAAGGTTAATTTAGGCTATGTCTACTTGGCCTCGTACTACAGAGACTATAGGGGAAATGAATTACAGCAAATAAAACGCTCTCCTGAGATGAAAGATGACCCCTCTTCAAATCCTGTCTTCCCTACTACCAGGCACCTAACTCCTTTTGTGCATTCAGTCCCTAAAGACTATTTTAAAAAGTGGCTCCACCCCAATAGCAGCCCGTGTTCTATAGATCAGGCAGAGGGCTCACCCCTGTCTACTCTCCGATATGACAATTCAAATCCGTCACCTAGTTCTCATAAGCCCTCTTCCAATCTGCTAGGGCCCTTTCCAGCTCTGGCAAAGATTTCTGTTACTAAATTATGGACCTTCTATAAGACTGTACCTGACTGAATGGGGTTTCAGATCACCGGGGGGAGAAGAAAATGGGAAGAAGTTGTAGTGTCCTCACAGCACTGAAACATTGCTCCAATTGCAGCTATAACAAGGAAGCTTGTTATTCAAAATTATGCTTTTAAAGCAGGATTCAGCCATGGTTGATGCTTGGGTAGAAGAGCAGCTCAGAATAAGTAATGGAAATCTGACTCGATTCCAAAAAAAGAGTATAAAATTGAGGGAGGGGGGCCCTAATAATGTAGCAAATTTGGTTAACTACAAATGTAATCCTTCTGCCAGGAGGAGTCAGGAGCAGCAAGGGCAAGATTTATTATCTAGGGTTCCTTTTGACAGTACAAAAGAGAATCGACTCACGTCCCTACCCAGTATTTTAGGAAAACCTACCACCACTTGTGGGTGACTCTAAGACAGAGGTGCACAACCTGCAGCCTGCGAGCATGTTCTGTGCTGCCCCCTGGGAGCGGAGCGAGTGGGGTGATCACATGATGTGACCCCTCCACTCCACCCCACATGTTGCATTTGTGGCCCTCGAGTGGCCTTAGAAAATGCAATTTGGCCCAAAAACGTTTGTGTACCCCTGCTCTAAGAGGCAATACTTCCCCACTCACAAGAGCTGAGTCTGTGTATAGCAAATGAGACCTTTTAATAAAAAAGGAAAGGGAACCAAGTATTAATTTGGGAACCACATTCAAAGGCACATGACCAGAAACAAACCCAACCCCACAATGCATTGTACAGTATCCTTTGCTTCAGTTTCCCACTTTGTGATGAAGATCTGACAATGAATGTCTCTAACACATCACTCTCCTCACCCTCCGCTGCACCCCAATCACAGCTAGCTGTCCTCAATTAGCAAAGAGGTGAATTAATGAGGTTTACCTCCCAGCCCTGGTTGGCTCTGCTGATGTCTCTCTGCTGCCATAGACACTTCTGCCACCACTCTCCGCTACCTTGTCTCTCTGCTTCCGCCACTTCTGGAATGTTATATCTGGAGGTTCCTCCATTTAATGCCTCCCTCCGCAAATTCATCAGGTAGTGGGGAACCTCACAGCCAGCGCAGTTTTTATGTTGACCTTCACTGCTCCCACACAAGGTCTAGGGCTTGCTCAGCAGTCAGGACAGCTCTAGGAATCACCAATCAGAAACTAGGACTCTTAACTGAGTCTAATCAACTCTGTTATTAAATACTACAGTAAAGTAAGTCAAATGGTGCCAAGAACTCCTTAGACAGAGTCCACACCACTTGGGAGAAACACCGCTCCACATCCACTCTCATCTTCACTGGGGATCTGGTATACCTACTCTCTGCTTAGCAAATGACATTCAGTTTAGGGGACCCCCTCAATCAGGGAATGTTAAGTGCAGTTCTACTGCCCTTTACTCATACTGTAAGGATAGCCACATTTAATTCCCCCTGCATTCAATATTAGAGTGATTTGTAACCTCAAACCAGCTACAGCTGATCATTTAGGCAAAAACAGCTCCATCATACTGCACATCTAGCAGAGTAGGTGTGTCTATGCAAACATGATCTGCTCCTGAAATCTTTTTCTCCAGTGAATCACTGGATGCCAGGGGAGAGCTCGTAACAGTCCCTGCTTGCACAGAGCTTTGATCATTATACTGCAATGGCATTTCTCTAACAGTTCTTTCATTAACATCACAGTTATTGCAAAAGGAACCAAAAGATTTGTTTACGCTGACTTCTAAACTGGCGTTTGAACAGTGTTTAAATTTGGTTTAAACACAGCTCCAGCTAAATTGCTTTAGACAGCCACTGTGGATGCAGCCAAATTGTCAGAACCACGTGTAAAATCCATGTCCAAAAGCCAAGGACAATTTCTTAAAAGCAATTTCCATATTGCAGAGCTGCAACTGTAATTGTAGCCCATAGGATGGTGTCCACAGTTATTGATATAATATATCTAAATACTATAATAGAGCCCCTAGCAGGAGTCAGGAACTCTTGAGTCAGAAATAGTTCTAAGCCAATTTAGCCCCATCCACCTCAAGTGATCAAATCGTATTAGAAATCATTTCAGCTGGCACGTTATTTAAATATGCTTCCTTAACTTGATTTGAGCCAACATGAAAGAGCAAACTTCTGCACCAGGTCAATTTTGCCTGTCAGTTCTGGGTATTATAAGGATTAGTTCCTTCAGAA
This sequence comes from Pelusios castaneus, assembly GCA_007922175.1. Lineage (NCBI taxonomy): Eukaryota > Metazoa > Chordata > Testudines > Pelomedusidae > Pelusios > Pelusios castaneus. The sequence continues at coordinate 12,287,707 of ML685789.1, forward strand.
ATAAATTTGTGCAGCTTAATGATATCGAGATTATTATGATGGAGCAGCTCGGGAGTCTTTATCGTTTATTGTCTCTTTCTTTGTTAGCAATCCTGGGATAACCCCCACTGTGACATGAAGGCCGCACTGGTTTTATTTGTTCAACAACCTACTCGTGACTGTGGACAAAGTCCAACTGTCTCCAGAGTTGCTGTTAAATCTAGCAACAATCATCATAACCTCAGACATCATGAGTCATTTGTTGGCTTACAGGTGGACTTCTGCAGGGATAGCTGAGATTACTCTTCATTCCTTCTCTTCTTTCCATTCCAAAAGATCCATGAGGGTGATCCTGAGCAACTCCTTGCCCTCTCTTGTGTGGGGGTCTGTAGAGTTCTAATCTGGTACCTACTCTTGGAATAGGCTGGTGAATGGGAATGAAAGCTGTTTCAGGTTCATGTTATAAAAACCACTCACTAATAAATTTAGGATACTTTTCATTACCTTACAAAACTAAGATATGATTAGCAAGGAATTTGGGATTATTTCCCATTTTCTCAATCAGATTTTTTTACTTGGCAAATTGATAGCAAAGACCTCTTAGCCCACCTCCATCATGTGAGCTGCTTTTATTTCCCTTACAGGTTTACGGCATTTAATAGAGATTTCACACTATATAGTCTTGACTAAACTGGAGAGAGCATAGTCATTCAAGCTTTATTGATAAGCCACAGGACCAGCACAGATTGGTATTCAGGAAATTATCCTTACCAGAGATATCTTTGCACCAAGCTTATATTTAAGCAGATTTAATTGCATAACAGATGATAGGAGATGAATGTTGAAAATGCAAAAAAAAAAAAAAAAAGTTCAAAATAAACACAGTTGTTACTGCACGTTTATTAGGGGGTTATTTCTGTAAAGTCTACTTTTCAACACTGAGAAGTGATGACTGTGTTGATTATGGCAAGCAGAGAATCATAAACACAGAAATTGAACAGGTATTACAGAAATAATTAGGAAATCTCACAGGATATAACATTCAAATCTCACTTGATATTCAATTGTATCTAATAGGACAAAATGATGTTTTCAAGAGATGACATTTCACTGTGCAATTGACATCAGTACAGTCTTTTCACAGCAGTTTTCAGACCTTAAAACATATCACTGATGACACTAGGAAGTCACTAACTGTAGTTAAGAGATTTCAGAAAGCAAGAGAGGTAAAAAAATAACTAAAAGCAAGACTATTCATATAGAAAAAAATTTTCTATTGCCTTTATTACTGCAGTATTCATATTATTCCATACATACTATGCTAAGTATCTGAAATAGCACAGATGCCACAGTATTATAATTCAATTTCAAATGAAAAATTGGAAAGTTCTAAAGTGTATACACCACTGGTTCCTAACCCGTGGCCTGATAGCAGCCCACGGGTGCTTTCAAAGTGGCCCACGGTTCCCCTCCTACTGGCTGCAGAAGAGACCCACTGCCTAAGAACCCAGTCAGAGCAGGGCTAAAAGATGGGTGTAGGCTCTTTGCTGCAGCCCAGGGGATGGGAAGTCAGCGCTCCCCTCCACCTGTCTGTAACAGGGAGCACAGCAAAGTGCTCCGCATAGTTCCATAGGGGCTGGAGTCCCTGCTGGGTCCAGAAGGAGGGGAGCACTGATCTTCTGTCTACATCGTTGCAGAAGGGAGCCACTGCCTAGGGATCCAGATGGAGCACACAGGACTACAGGATGTGTGCATTTTCCCTGCTGCAGCCAGGGAGATGGAAAATCAGTGAGGAGGCAGCATCCTTGCTGAACTCTTTCCGTCTGGCTGCAGAGTTAGGGGACATAGAGCAAAAGACGCTTCCATTTTCTGAACGGCACCTGTAATAAAAGCTATTGGTTGAAAAATATGTGCTACTTCACTGGTTCTCAAATTGATTTCAACAAGAGTTAAGTCAATTCTGAGCAAACTTGGAAGTCTCATTCAATTTGTAGCAGGGCCTTAGCCACTTTTAACAGTGGACATGTTTAAATGATATTTATAACACGATTCCAACTAAATAATTATTCAATATTATTTATTAAGCCAGCATAGCTGGAGTCAAACAATGTTCAAACTAGGGTTAAAAAGTGTGTTTTACCTCAAGTAGAGATCTGGCTAAATTAAAGTTTTAATAGGTAATGTAACAGTAATATGCTCACATTCAATATTTTGTCTAGTATGGATGGACAGAACCATATCATGCTCTTTACTTCTATGCATAAGTACAACAATTATTTTGTTTTTTTTTAAATCTTGCTTAGGTGTGGTTTCCCTACATCTCTATGCAAGCTGTAAAGAGAAAGGGCTTTAGTGGTAGACGTGTTTAATTCTATACACTTTACAGAATGTCTTCATAAGAAACTAAATTTATGGTTTCCAAGATACATAACACAATTGGACTCACTGCCTTGGAGCCTTCTGCTGGCTATCTGGAGAATCAGCTTTCCACCAGGCAGATGACCCTCTCTGCTGTGTCTCACTCTCCATCCTGTCTCTGCTAGACTCCACTTCTCATGAGCTACCCTTGTTCCTCACTTCCAGGAGATTCTGCAGTTCATTCTAGCCACTTCCCACCATGGCTACCACAGTCCTGCCACCACTCCAATAGTGATTGGGGAGGGGAGGTGGACCCAGGGCCTGCCCACTACTCTGGGTCCCAGTCCAGGGACTCTGTGTACAGCAGCCTTTCACTGTGTCTCCCCAACTCCTCAATGGGTTTTCCTGGGCTGCTTCCCCACAACCCCAGTACCTTGCTTCAGGGCATTTGGCACTATTGAGGCCCAGTAGCCAACTACTGTTCTGTCCAGGGTGCTGACAGTTCTTTCTCTTTGAACTCCTGGGAGGCACTCCCCTTGCTCAGCTCTGCAGATCCTGTTTATACCAGCTTCCTGGGCCATGATAGGAAGATCAGCTGTCTTTCATGCAGCCCCTCCAAGGGCCCTGTTAACTCTTTACAATCCAGTGTATGGTAGATGCCCTGCCATAGATCAACAAATTTCCATTATAATGAATGAGGTTTAAGTGTCTAAATCTCCTAGGCAACTTTGAAAAACTCAGCCTTAAAGAATGAATATTAATTCTCATGTGATGCAGTGGGGTAAAACAAGTGCCTTTTTCATAGTGGCAGTAGCCCGGTACTTGTTCCTTGCACTGTTTAGAAAGTGCTTTGAGATGCTGAGGCTTTATAAAGGTCATTCACTGATTCACAAGTTGTATGAAAGCCAAGCTGAAAAACACACAGCCACATCATGCTAAAAAAACCATGGTGTTCATCTCCAAGTTAAAATTACAAAGATAGCAGACAGCAGAGTGAGAAAAATGGAAAATGCAGGAGCATCAAAAGTAAAAAATTCCATTTAATATATGCTTAAAAATACTTAGCACATGTCCATTTCTACTACCGTGTTCTGCATGTGCCAAGAAATTAATCCATTTTAATGTATACATGTTAACAAGTACAAAGATCCATTTTTAAAGCCTTGAAAAATAAGTGACAACTTCAACCACAACTGTCAAAAAATCAAGTGGATAGAAAACACCAGCATGCCATTAATGGCAGGGTACTTTTTTGTTTTGCCTTCAAAACATTTCAAAAACAATCTGCTCAAGGTGGGTGGCAAACTGCTATTTTATGCCTTATGGATAAATATGAGAAGGATGCTACTAGCTTACACAAGCAGGGATCTCTTTAAGAGCTGAAAGATGATGTTGACAATGCTAATCTTTTGAGCCAGTTTTTCTCTTGATTTTCTGTCTTTTATACTGTCACTTTGGTAGAAAGAAGTAAAAGTCGGTCTTCACAGTGAAGTGATTTGCGTATTTCAAGAGACTGTAATTAAATTGTTTAAAAAACTCAACTAGTTACAATGCAACGTACTTCGGATTCCACATCCAACTTTCTTTCAGACCTCAGCATATAATATTTAGAAAGTTTGAGTTATGCAAATTTTCATTAGTGAAATAGGACTACTCACAAAGTAAAGTATGACTCAATATGAGTAAAGGTGGCAGAAATTGGCCCTAAGACATTTTCTTGTGAAATCCAAACTGACATTTTAAAGTTGTTATCAGAAGCCATGAATAGACAATAGACAATCAACTTAGAAGGGACACACAGGTTATTTAGCTTTTACTGAAATTACTAATGACACTACCACCTAGCTTTTATATAGTAGTTTTCACCCATGGATTCCAAAGTGTTTCACAAAGGAGGTCAGTTTCATCATCCCCATTTTACAGCTGAGGAAACTGAGATGTAAGAAGATAAAGTTACTTGTCCATCAAGTCACCAGGAGAGCTGGGAATAGAATGTTGGTCTCCTGAGTCCCAGTCTCTATCCACTAGGCAACTCTGCCTCATTAGGAAGGATTAACTGCAAACCTTAACATGGATAGAAAGGGCACTAGGTGGGGAGGCTAAGGTCTTGCTCTAGGGAGACACTATGTGGGGTGGGCTCTGAGGTACTAAACAGAGTTCCTTCTCAGGTGCTTGGCTGCTTGGTCTTGCCCACACACTCAGGGTCTAACCAATCACTATATCTGGGGTTAGTAAGGAATCGTCACTCAGATCAGATTGGCAGAGATTCTGGAATTTTTGCCTTCCTTGGTAACATGGCCACATGTCACCTGCTGGCTTGAACTGGAGTAAATGGTGGATTCTCTGGAACTTTAAGTCTTTAAATCAAGATTTGAAGACTTCAGTAACTTAACCATAGATTGATAAAACAAACAAGGAGTCCTGTGACACTTTTAAGACTAACAAATTTATTTATCGCATGAGCTTTCATGGGAGAAAATCCCACTTCGTCAGACGCTTTGAACGCTTACAACTGGTGATTCGACCTCACCTTCCAATATAAGCTGTTCCCCAGTGTTTGAATCTCAACATCTATGCTGATTTGCTATTACAGCCTGACCTGATCCTGTGTCATACATTTCCCTGAATTTAATTTCCTCCCATTTTGTAAGTTCCCCTCTTCAAAGCGTCTGACAAAGTGGGATTTTCTCCCACGAAAGCTCATGCGATAAATAAATGTGTCAATCTTTAAAAGTGCCACAGGACTCCTTGTTTGTTTTGCTGAACTAGACTAACACGGCTACCCCTTTAGAATTTAACCAGAGATTATGGGCCTATAGGAAGAGAGAGTGGATTTGGTTCTGTGGCCTGTGGTGTGCAGGAGGACTAGTTAATCATGATAGTCCCTTCTAGCCTTGAAGTCTATGAGTTTATTTACATTTGAAAAAAAAAAAAAAACCTGTTTGAGTTGGGAAAATTTAAACAATATTCACCACCACGAACCTCAACAGTGTTTGAAGCCCAAGGGCAACAGCATGTATTAGTCTATAAATCCCATATAGTGGAATTGACTTTAGGGATAAAGTTAAGCTTGCTGGATGTGATTTCTCTCTGTTATATGTGTGTAAACACAGGCACAACTCTATGAAGTCAGTGGAGCTCCAGGGTTGTAAAAAAGAAACACAAGCTCAGAATCTAGGCCAGTGTTCCTTTCTCACCTAATACTATAGGCTGTCCAGAAAAACTGGCTAAAAGGAAACAAACAACATAAAGGATTAAAACTAAACAATCTCAGAAACGGTTTTCTTAGCCAATGGCATAGTTCAAGGCAGAGGCGGCCTTTGGCTATGGGGGGCCCTAGGCAAAGGTACATTGCGGGGCCCCTATAGGCCTGTGGGGCCCCATATGGCCCCGTCACCAGCCCAGCTCCCAGCCGCTATTCCCAGCCCTGCCTCTCTACCCCCCACCAACCCCAGACACAGGGGCCAGCTCCTCCGCCTGCTGCCAACCGAGGCAAACACAGCTTTTGGGGCAGGCAAGGGGGCCCCTTACAGCTCGGGGCCCTAGGCGTGCGCCTGCTTCGCCTACCCCAAAAGCCGCCTCTGGTTCAAGGAAAAATAAGTGAGGTACAATTCCTCATGGGAATGCACTATGGTCTTCCATTAGTGAACGCCAACATGCAGTACAGTATGTGCTGGCTAGCTATCCTCTGAGCCAGTGGTTCACAACCTTTTGCGGGTTGTGACATGCTTGGTGGCATGTCACAACTCTACAGGACACACCAGCCCACGTCCCCCAGGCTGAATTCAGCCATCTCCCCAGCTCTCCATTGCACACCTGCTACTGTGTGTCCCCACACCATGGATGGGAACCACTACTCTGAGCAACCCCTTAGCCCACGGACCATGCTCCACTCTGGACAACTTTGCTCTGGCTGCTGGATTGCTGAATTCCTTTCCTACTGGCCATACTGTGGCCATTCTGCATCCCCTTGCTTTCCCAGTGCTGCCATGGATACCAGCCCAGACGGAGAGCAATGAGGATGATATTCTTTCTCACACAAAAGTAAGTGTGGAAGAAGGGATGGGGAATGGGTGGAGCCAAGGCACCAGGCATTAATGGTGCACTGAGAGGGGAATATATTCTGCCGTAAATTCAGGGCTAGAGTAAGGTATTACTTCCTCACCAACTCCAAACAGGAGGCAGAGTGATTGTCTGAATTATAATTTGCTTCCCAGGCTGCTCCTGGGGCAGCACAACTCTATGTTGCCCCATACACTAGGGTGTGTGACAAAGCCATAATTTAATCCTATGCTTCCTGGAGTGTCTAAGAGAGTGCATTATCCCAGCCAAAGTTATTAGCTCCTTCTGATCATGTAGGCCTTGATTCTGCATCACTGAAGTGACAGGTGGCTCTCTGTTTCCAGTGGAAGCAGGACCAAGATATTACCCTGTTATTAATACAGTACACATTTCAGCCATAGCTATTTACTGAAGTTAATGGTGGTACCATGCAGCATCAGGAGAAATTCCATACTAATTGTGTTTGATTTACATGGCTACATAAACATTGTTTAATATATGATCATCATCTTCGGAGCTTCCCCTTTAAAGGGAGAGAATTGCAAGAGAACCCAACACCAGCATCTCTGTTTGTCAGTGCACAGTCTGCTACCAAGATCTGTAAAACCCTCCTAGATCTTGCTGCTCCTACGGCTGATCTTACGTGTAAGTTATTAAATCAATTCAGTGCTATCGACTCCAAAATGACTTCTGTGTTGGAGCAATGTGCCTTAGAGAAATCAAAGTAGAATCATTTAACACCAACCAAACCTCTGTTTGCCAACAGTGACCCTCAGGAGGAGAATCACAGAAGCTGGATCTTTGATACTCCCTACCCCACAAGTAAAGTCAATTTCATTGACCTTAGTGGATGATTTGTGTGCCTCTCACAACACAGCTGCAAATACCACAGACTGGAGAAAGGAAGGGAGTTCTCATCTGGTGATGGTAGAAGATTATTGGATCGAAAAGAATCTTTGTCCTCAGAAGCCAGAAGGATTAACTGCTGCTGTGGTTAGTGGGAGGAGAAGGAAAAGATGCAACTGCATCGTCCAGCTGCCATTACATTTCTCACCAGCTCTGTTCCTAATCGGCAGATGTAACAGAGAACATTGATTTTTACTGGCACCCCTTATACATACAGATATATATGATAGGAGAAGGAATTTGCTGGTTGTATTAGAAGGATCAAAGATATTTTTTCCACCAATTCTTATGTTTTTTATCCTATTTGTTTTCCCTCCCTTTTTTTTCATCTTATTGTAACTGTCCAGTTCACATGCAGAGTCTCTGTAATTTCACGGACAGATGGGGCCCGAGCCCACGCAAGTGCATACAGACAATGCAAGTGAGGAAGGAGATTCCCCACTTACCTTTGGGTCCCCATGCAGGACTCCTTTCAGATGGGTAGGCACTGCTGGTTGCTAGAGCTCTGCTGGCACTAGCTCCCTGGAATGGGTGAGAGGAAGGCAGTCATCAGAGCTGGCCCGGGCAGTGACAAGGAAGCACCATTTGCACCACCTGCAAGGATGGCAGAGCTTCAGTTCTCTATGATGCTATCAGATCCTTTTGAGAATGCTGGCTGGGCAAACCCTTCTTGTTCCTCTGGTTTTCCTGCTGCAAACCGCTTCCTCCCCACCTGCCCTTGGCTGTAAAAGCCAGAATCCAGTCCTAAATATGTGACTATTTGTTTTCTTTCCAAATCCAAATGCAGGAAAGAAAACCACCGGATGAACAGCAGATGATGGTCCAGATTCTGCTCTCAGCCTCAGCACAGTAAATCTAGCATAACCCCGTTGCCTTCAGTGAACTGACTCAGAATTCACAGTGGTGTCAGAGAGAGCAGAAGCTGGCATGACATTTTTAGTCCATTCACATTCTCAGTAAATTTTACTCCCAAGCAGTATTCCACCAAAGCTTTGCTGACCCAGCTGGCAAGCATCCTCCCCCCTCCAGCTTCATGAAGCAACAGGCTGAATGCTGATTACATATACAAGGCTCAGCTGCTGAAACATGTAACAGTGAGCAGAATTTACTCCCTGACCTTTAATTTCCCTGTCTGCTGTAACTCATGTATTTCTTTCCCCAACACACAGCGCAGTTTTGTGGCGCAAGATGATACACATGGTTTATACAACTATTTCACTTTGTAGTGTAGAAGAATGCAGCTAGGGAGCATTGATAAGGACTGTTGCTGTTTCTGTGCATTAGCCTTGAAGACTTGTCCTGTCCGGTCAGAACTAGTTGCCTGTTTGTCTGTCTGTTATTTTGTCCTTGCCCTTTCTAAATAAGGGTGGATCGTAGCTGAACCAATAAGAAGCTGTAACTCTTTCCTGTCTAATGTATTCTGAGGGTCTATAAAGGATACTGCCCAATGTCACGGGGGCGGAGATTTCCTTTGTTCTCTCCCCGTGAGCACTCTTGTATTCTGAATAAAGTAAAGTTTTATGATCACATTCAAGTTTATTGATTCAGAGTATTCTTCGACAGTTTTTCCATGAGCTTTCTTTGTGTTACCATCTATGAAACTATTCCTTTGGGGGCAGGTGTTTCTCCTCCTCCGCATGTTGACTGGTCCCATCAATGGGATTGCTGGCATGAGAAAAGAGTGGCAGGATCTGACCCTTCAGCAAAACATGAGTATTTATACTCTCAGCTTTCAGCTCTTTAACCTTTCCATGTACTTCAGCAGTGCCAAGAGAAATCAGAGAATAGTAGGTTAGGATAGAGAGGGCCACAAAGAACCGTTCACTTCCAACCATACCTAATGCAGATGTGACTGTTTAAATGACAGTTGCCAGTGATCTTCAGTCAGATTAATGCCTGTGTCAACTCCTTGCACCTTTACTATTTTGCTGCTAGTCAAGGCAAAGATTTATACTACCAAAGCTGCTATAGGGCTTGCACCGATGGGAATCACCAAGTATAGGTCTACTCTGACCATATCCTCTTCCACAAATCCCTACTCCTTGTCTTGGTGCCCAGAAAATACCCCCTGCACCAGGACTTCTGCAAAGGATGCACAGTATGGTGGCAGGACAAGAGTTTATTGCCATTTTCTTTCCTAATCCCCCTTGGCTTTGTACTCACTACAAAGGGGGGTTGGGAGAAATTAACTATGTTTTGGAATAACTGAATACCAGACTCTCCTATAAAGAAAAAATCCATTTCATGCTAGATAGCACTTCTGTGACAAGTAGCATATGGTTAGTTATTTAAATAGTAAATGTGCTGGCTGTTGCTGGGGTGCAGCCATGACCTGCCTTACTCCCCATTCAGAAGGCTTGCCATCTTCCAGTACCAAGTTCTCCAAAGAAAATTGTTCTCCAGACTGCTCACATTGCATTTGCAAAAGGTTTGGTAGGATTAATGCGGCACCACTTTTGCACACCAAAAATATCTGGTTGTGTGTTTTTCCATCCAAAACTTCATGCTACAGAGTAAGTGATCTCCTGGTAAAATCTCTGGGGGGTTTTCAGCTAAAGGTAAAGCTGCACAATGGTCCTCTAAATCCATCCATCCAACCCAACCCAAGATATGTTACACGCATAGCTTGCCTTCAGAAGTATATTTAACATTAAGTACCAATAACCCAAACCCCTCAATAAAGAAAATAAGAAAACTGAATAATAAACTATCAAGAAAACTAATACATTGAATCAGGGTCACAGACTGGGATGTGATCCAGACCAATGAGTCAGCACCTGCCCTAACCCTGGTTATTTCAAATTCTTTGCTATTATAACTCCCTGCCTTGAGACATTAACAGTCAACAACAAGCATACAGGCTACACCCGTAAATGTCTGTGTATAATTGCAGCCCAGACCCAGAAACTCTGACCCCAGTTACCTGCCAGTACCACACCAGTTACAGTCCATGGTTTCTACCACCCCTGCTTACTGCTTGCAGGGTGATGTCAACACACACCCATTGCTAAATTTTCCCCAAATTGTGTTCTCTGTAATGTCCAGCTGGCCCCTGAACAGTTCTGAGGAATAATAAGATTTATCTCTCTAAGGACACAAAAACACAGCACACACAGCACAGCTTAGTAACTTAACTGGGGTAAAAACACCCTTCCATTTAAACATAGCACTCAGTGGTTTATAGTAAATATAAAACAAATTTCTTATCAATAGGACATAAATTAAGCGATATCAAGTAAAGGGGTTAGGGTTAGGAGTTACAAATCAAATAAAAATGAAATCATGAATCTAAAAGATTTTTTTTAAAAATCTTTATAGGCTTTGTTCAAGATGATGCTTATATTCAGTTTCCGGAGACTTATAACACACAAACCTTAAAACATAATATCAAGTATTCATATTTCCTTATATAGAATTAATGCATACGTTTCATGATGATATTAATCAACAGTGTTATTAGCTTTCAGAAAAGAACGAGTACCACCACAAAAAAGCCCTGCCTACCACATACACATATCATGCAAAAATAGTAATGATCAGTGAGTTATTGGTTTTCTCATGATAACTCACAAGATGTATTTTGCACAAAAATTATTATAATAGTGTATAAAGTGTTTATACAGGGGGCTTAGTGTCACAATCACATTAATCAATAGTCTCCATAACCTTACTGGGAAAATACTCAAGTACAGTTTTTAGACTGGTCTGCTTTGTTCACCTACAATTCTGAAGCAGACAACATATTCTAGACCAGAAAAAAAAATCTCCATGGAAGTGCATTGGGAAACATACTTTTATTTTCTTGCAGCAAATATATTAAAAAGAAACACCAGTGATCTAGCTTTTTCCTCATCTGTTAAACCATTTTGTCTGCCTCCAATAAATTTCTATATGTATATATATATTCCCTCTATTACAGCCCACACTACAACTCTAGACAAGAAAAAAGAAATTCTGAGAATTTTTGAAGTCACTGAATTTTCAAGGTTGATCTCATCAGAACAGTAGAAGAGAAATGATACCTACAAGCAACAATCCAGATCTGCCACAGAGTGTCTATATCTAATGTTTCTTTCCTCATAATTGCCTGTATAAATCTGTATCGGCACCAACTGTCGCTCTCCTGTAGAATTTTCATCCATAGATATCAAGGCACTTTACAAAGAAGGTATCTTCATCCCTGTTTTGCACAGCAGAAAACAGAGGCAAGAGAAATGAGGTAACCTGTCCTAAATCATCCAGCATGCCAGTGGCAGGGTCAGGAAACAGAATCAAGTTTCCCATGTTCCAGTCAGGTGCACTATCCATTTGATCATACTACCTGTCATGACGGCCATGATTTAGCAACTATCTAATGTAAGGGTTTTAGTCCACTAAGAATAGAATCTGTTATGTTAAAAAACCTATCATACATTTAACATATATGGTTTTATGGACTTTTTCCTCAGACAAGACATTTAAGGATGTCTTATGCAATCCTTATTCAAGTTTGTGAAAAGGCATCAAGAGGTCCCATTTCAATCAAATGGGGCTACTCACGTGTTCACCACAATCAAGTACTCCACATGTTTTGATAACATTGCTGGAAGATAGCTTCTTATATTGTTCTATCTTCTGTCTTAAATTTGAATCACCTCCAGATTATTAATGACAAAGTAAAAGAGATCAAAATGTGGCTCCTAGATACTAATAGAGCAAAGAAAACAAAACGCATGTGAGTGTGGTTTTTGTCGATCTAAGAATAGCAAATTAATGGCTGATGGGCTCACAGGAGGTAGGATACAAGAGATATAGACTCACCGATTTTTTAAGGGAAGACAGGACCATCAAGCTCATCTACAGTGACCTCCTGCATATCACATGCCACAAAACCTCACCCAGCCCACTCCAATAATAGGCCCCTAAAATTTGACTGAGTTACTGAAATCTTTAAAGACTTCAAGTTACAAGTTTGCTCTAGATCAATTTGATTATAGCAGAAAATTTCTCACCAACAACCTTACCCACAAAATTAACTGAAATTGGCTTGATAGTGGAAAAACAGATTTCAGCAGTAATAACTTGCTTTTGTTACTGTTTGTTCCCCCCCCCCCCCTTAAAAAAAGGTAAGAAAATTGCCTCCTAACCAGAATTGGCAAAAGACCTGGGTGGTTTTGCCTTGACTAGGGCTATGCATTCATTCTCAGGATAGTTTACATGCTCATTTCTCTTGTAGCACCTCTGTCAAACATTTTAAAGCTTTTACAAGTGGTTTTAGAAAGATATGCTCAAGGCTCATATAATAGATATTTCAGGGGCGGTTAAGCCCTGATTTGATCAAATTCAAGGCAGGGTGAGAGATGGTATTGTTCCATGGGCAAATGGAGCATTCAGATTGAGATACTTTGGACTGGCTCCTCTAAGAACGGCTGGTCCAACAAAAAAAAAATCCACCTAAACTGTTTTTCAAGGGAAATGTGAATTTTTGATTCAGCATTTCTGTAAATGAAAGGTGTGTTTTCCATGGAAGATTCTGATGATTTTTTGTTGAAACACTGAATGCCTGATATATTTTGATTTGAAAATGCTGCCACAGTGCCTCACTGGAGCTGAAGTTTGGATGTCTCATACTCCCATTCTCCTCTATACGTTGGGCTTCCTAACTGGACTATATCTCCCATATTTACTATTACCATGTGACTGCCATGATACACCATCTCTCCTATTGAAGAGTATGTCTACACTACAATCGAAGATGTGACTGCCACATATGTTGATATACCCAAACAAGCTTTGATCCAGCTCAATGGCTCTCAACCTTTCCAGATTACTGTTCCCCTTTAGGAGTCTCATATGACTTGCATACTCCCACTTGTCACATCACTTAAAATCTACTTGCTTACAAAATCTGACATAAAAATATTAAAGTGTCAAAAGTTCCAGAAGGATAGCCATGTGAGTCTAGTTCAGCAAAATAAACAGGAGTCCTGTGGCATTTTTAAAGACTAACAAATTTATTTTTAATATGAGCTTTCGTGGTGAAGCTCATGCGATAAATAAAGTTGTTAGCTTTTAAATGTACCAGAGGACTCCAAAAGTGTCATAGTACATTATTACTGGAAAAATTGCTTCCTTTGTCATTTTTCCATACAATTATAAAATAAATTAACTGAAATATAAACGTACTTATGTCTCGGTATAGAGCAGTATAAACAAGTCACTGTGTGTATGAAATTTTAGTTATTAGTGACTTGGCTAGTGCATTTATGTAGCCTGTTGTAAAAATAGATGAATACCTTGCTGAGTTGATGTACCCTTTGGAAGACCTCAGTGTACCCCCAGGGGTACACATACCCTTGGCTGAGAGCCATTGATCTAGCTCACTCAAATAACAATAGCAGAGAAGCTGTGGTAACATGGGTTAGTTATTCAAGCATGTACCAAAGGCTCAGATGGTGTACAGCCTGCATTGCCGCAGTTTCACCCCTTTGTTATTTGAGCTAGATCAGATCTAGCTTGGGTATGTCTACATGCGCTGCAGTCTCACCTTTGATTTCAGTGTAGACAGGAAAGGTAGTCCAACCTGACAGCCCAGCCTACAGAGAAGAATCAGAGCACGAGGTATCAAAATTATAGATCCTATGAGGCACCAGGGTGGTGCTTCCAAATCAGAACTTTTCAGCATTCAATTTTTTGCCAAAACCAAATTAAAAAAAAAAAAAAAAGTGAAATTTTCCACAGAAAGTGACTTCTTTCTTTTTAATTTTCTCTACCTCAAGGACAAGAGGTTTGTCACTTATTGTCTTGCTGAAATAATTTATATTAAGTTAACATTACTTGTTCTGAGAGATATTTTGGTGGAAGGCAGAGAGGAAAACAGTCATTGGCCCGGTAGGAAGAGCAGTTATTGAAGTATCAACTTTTAAAAAAAAAACAAGCCATTGAACTTCTCAGTGATGTTCTAGTTTAAAAACACTCATCTAGGGGGGAAAAAGACATTTTTCAGTCTCTCCAGATCCCACTGACTTCAAATGGATGTTGGATCAGTGCTTAGCAGAGCATTTCTGAATATTGGCATCAAGTATATTTGTACTTTCACAATACTGTTTGGCACCAATCAGTAAATCAAAGAATAATCTACAAAACTAAAGGGAAATAACACACAATTTTACATTGTGATATAATTTCTTCATTTTATAAGCTTTAATGCTGGGTACATTTTACAGATTACTACATACTGCAGTGAATATTTGCTTCAGAGCAAGTCTATTATACATAGATTTTCATGGAGCGGAATTGATTGAGTAGTCTTTCAAGGTTTTGGTTAGTGGCCTGAGATAGTGGGGAAAGTGCTTACATACCTCACAATTCCTTTCAACTGAATAAAAAAGGTCTTCTATAAAATCTCAGGCTGATAGACTTTCAGTGTCAATTGTTCTGTACCAACTACTTAGGGCCAAATACTCAAATGGTGTAGATCAGCTTAGTTCAACTGATATCAGTGGAACTATACTGATTTACACAAGCTGAGGATCTGATCCATGGATGCTAATAAGTTTTTTACCATGGCTTCATCTTAGCGCTATGAGTATCAACATCTTCCCACTTTTTACAAACCTGTAGTAATAATTCTCCTCAGAAGAAATCCAAACAGATCACCTCTTAACAATGCAGTTCACGTTTTGCCCATTCTTCTAGCAGTCGAGTTGGTAGGTAGATTGTTTGTTTATTTTAATCTTCTCTCTGAACAGTACAATTTCTGCTTTGTCATATCATTCTATTATTTCATGCTGTCCTCCTGCCTGCCTGTTGAAGTGTAATTTAAACACTCTTTCAAAGCTACAGTTTTCTCTCCTAATAGAAAATTAGTTGTGTTTTGTTATTGCTGACAAATGAGTTTAACATTTACCACCATTATATCACAAAGCTGAGTAGAAATCAAATCCATGAAATAGGGATAATGAGACATCCCCTTCTCTTTTAAACTGTTTTGAGATCTCTGGCTGAAGAGATTTTTATTATTCATACCTTGGGAACTTCTGGATTTAATCAATTATAGAAATGGTGTAAATCACAAAAATTTAAATTTCCTCACAGTTCAGAGACACTAGGGCTATGTCTACACTTACCAAAGTTAGTTTGAATTAGTTAATTCGAACTAACTAATTCAAACTAATTTTAGTTAGTTCTAATTAACTTAATTCGAACTAGCAAATTTTAGTTTGAACTAAGCAAGTGCCATGCATGGCACTTGATTAGTTCGAATTAGTCAATTGCATTGAGCTCAATGTGCCGGTTAGTTCAAACTAAGCGCTTCGTTTGAACTAACATGGCCATATTGGGTTAATTCAAACTAACTAGTTCGAATTAACCCTTAGTTCGAAAATTATAAGCGAATTTATTAGTTCAAATTAAGGAAGCCCTTAATTCGAACTAATGAAAGCCTAGTGTAGCCAAGGCTTAAGTTAGTTCGAATTAAGCTTCCTTAATTCGAACTAACTTGCCAGTGTAGACACAGCCTAGGACCCATAGTTGTGGTTTGGGTCTATTGTTAAAAGGGTTTTATTTCACTAATATGAAGGGGAAAACTGCCTTTCAAAAGAGAAGTCTCATTTACTTTCATCAGTGAATGACCATCTTGTATCTCTCTCTAATGGCCATTTCCTTAAACATGCTCTCCACTTCCATTTCTAGCTTACTATTTGTAGTTCTTCTGAGCCACTAGATAACAGAAATCCTCTCCAAGCTTTGGCAAAACAATAACAGCAGTTCAAGGAGGAACCAAGCCCCTGCACTCCACCTTCAACAAAAGTTCCTTGTGCTATTTGACACTATATTCCCAGAAGCTCAGCTGGGTCTATATGTGTCTAGAAGACCTAAAGAGATCATGTAGGTGCTGAAGGACATGTTTAGTCAGTACTGAGCCAAATCCCTCCTCTTGACTGGGCTAGCATACATGCACTGATTTAACTAGGAAAAGAATATCAATAAAATACTTTCAGTTAATTAATATAACACTTCCCCCAGCTGCTGAAATATAGCCACTTTGGTGGTATAATGCAGTGAATGAGACGTAAGTGAGAACATCACAACTTGATAAGTCCATAGAGAGATATTTGACTATTCAAAAAGCAAGAACCCAGACTGGAATTTGGTCAGGACACAAGTGTCTTACCAACCTTTCTCTAGCAAAGGAAAGCATGTGATTTTCAGTAATCACAGGGGGTCAAAATCTTGGTTTTACATTTCAACTTACAAATGGTACCTCCAGCAGCACAGAGCTCCGTAACATCCAGGGCCAAATTATCCTCTCATTTAGTATGGTGCAAATTCCCACTGGGCAAATAGCTCTAAATAGATGCTACATTTGACTATAGATGTAGCTGCATTTCAGTTGTAGGTGAATGGATCCCTGTATTTAGAGTAGGTTTTAGTATATTGTAGAGGGTCTATGAAATGAAAAGTATTATTCTCCATTCTATCTGCATTTTCAGGGGATTGGCTATTAGCTCTTTTACACCATTTAAATTTCCTTAGCTTTCATGTGTTTTTCCATCCCTTTGGTCTTTAATCTAAGGACTTCTCCACTTAGCCACAAACATTTATTTTTAACTCCCCTTAATCCTGCAGTAAAATTATACAGTTGATTAAATCCTTGACTAGTATTACAAGTGCCAGGTCTTAACCTCTGTACAAATTCCTGTACCTCAGCTCTGACTTTTTTCTTACTTAGAATTTTCTGTAGCTTTTTGTTTTTAAACCATGTTTGCTTTTGTTTTCAACTCCTCCTCTCTTTCAACTCCTATTGCTCTTTTGTAAGATTTTGCCATCTTTCCCAGGACCTAATCGATTTTCACATCCATTACTCTAATTGACAACAGGTTTAACACATTTCTTGGTTATAAGCTCAGATACTTACACTGAACAAAGCCCCAAACCTTCTCTAAAAGAAAATCTTTCTTTGATTAAAGAATCTTTAAAAAGATTTAAAGAGAAAAACTCTGTACAGCAGAAGAAGAGGCAAATCAAGTGGCACAAGACCGTCATGTTCTAAGCATTATTTAAATCCCCATGAGCATTATTTAAGAGTAAATTCTGAACTAGTCATGAAAGCACTTCAGGCTCTGAGAAATACATACTATTTAGTCAATTGCCATGTAAATAGCTCCTCTGTTCAGATAACTTTCAGAGGACACATTAATAGTTGTTTTGTTGAAGTGATCTGTTTAAATGTGGATTTATAAATGCTTATAAATTCCATGTTACATAGACTATATAATATAATTTCATTTTTGTCATGTAACCCAGGTGAAATTTTGAAAACATTGCAGTACATAATCTATATATTTGGAACCTCACCATTATATTATTTATTTTTTTAAAAAAATTAATGGTCTGATTCTCCTTCCACCTGGACTGTTCCACTCATGTGGATCTGACTCTAGAATTATTTCCTTACACTGGGAATAAGAAGCAAATTAATGTTTGTTGTTCTCATGGCTTATGAACACCTCTCTAATTTGGGAACGGTATGTATATATGACGAAAAGCTATCCTCCAATATACATTGTAATTACAGTGGGTACGAGAAACTTTGATAGAACCATATTCAGTCAGAACATTCAGTTCTATCAAAACTGAAAAGCTTCACAAAACTGGATGCAAGTTACCAGAATTTTGTTTCCAAAGAAAACTGGGAAAAAGTTCAAATAGTGTCAAAGCATCGGTTTTGATATAGTTAGAACAAATGTTTCCATATTTCATTTTGAAATGACTTTTCATTTTATATTTTATTCTTATTTTGTATTCTATAAAATAATACAAAATTTAAAAGTAATAATCAAAACAAAAAGGTTTAAATGATGTAAAAATAAAACATTTCAATTGGCCTAAAAATAAAACATCTTTTTAAATTTTCTTTTGCAAGGAATTTTGGAATGAAGACAGATTTCAAGCTCCTTTGTGTAAATGCAGTTTCTGTCCTCTGAATAGTTCTAATTTCAGTGTTAAACTGAATTTCATTACCCATTTTATCTGCCCAGCAAGCTAAAAGTGAAAACATATTCTTTGCTATGAATTTATTACGCACTTACATGAAAATATAGTTGTCTTCTGTGCTGTTGTAATTGTTTTGGTACCCAGCTATTAGAGATGAACTAATACTTTATATTGGACTAGCTTCTACTGGAGAAAGAGACAAGCTTTCGAGCTACATAAAACTCTTCTTCAGGTCTGGGCCCAGGTCCTCAGCCCAGAGTTAGAGAAGACCTCTGTGTAGCTTGAGAGCTTGTCTCTTTCTCCAAGAGAAGTTGGTCCAATACAAGATATTAACTCACCCACCTTGTCCCTCAAAAATATAGTTGACTTATCACAAACCATTGACAATAGAGCTCATCTTGCTGTAACACGCTGTTGTTTAGGAGCCTGTGTGAGCTGGGGGAATGAGACAGGAAGCAAACAGTCCATAGTTTTAACATGGGTTCAGTTACATAAGTCAGTAACTCATTTTACCTCCCTGCTTCAGTATATATAATACTTAGCAATGTCTAGCATGTGGTCAGAATGGTGATGAGGTTAATACATTTAAATCACTATACAAATGCTATAGCTCATTATTCTGCGTGTCAACCCACTTAATATTGAAACTATATTTTAAACATTTTTGAAATTATTATGGAAAATGTGTTAATGGAAGATGGAAACTTTAAATCTTTCCCACTTGGCTTCCTGGGGTGACAAAACTGCAACTGATGTTGTTCTTTAGTGTGGTAGTTGCCACCTTACAGGTGCTGAGACATGAAAACACCCAAGTATATTTCAGTTAGTACATAGAGAGGCATCTGTCCTAACAGCAGGGCAGTGCTGTATGACTCAGACACAGAACCCATCTAGTCTTTGTGACCAACAATTCATTTACTTTTCAAAGGGATTTTGAATGCTTGTGAAAAGCCCCAGATTAATAACAATGGAGTCGGAAGAGCTCTCTTTACACACAAAGTAGAACACAATTCCCTCCTTACTGCCTCAGCTTTATTTTGAAGAAAAACATTGTAGCAGACTAAGAGCAATGCGATCTGCATGAGTGAGGTTCAACGAAGGCACAGGGGTCCATCTCTTCAAAACTCCTTGCAGAATTGGTGCATATACATGCGCATTCCAGCTTTAGCTTTGCTTGTGAGACTACCTCACTTTGCACCAGCTGCAAGTTGTAATTGTGATTTTATTGAGGTGGAAATCTGTCCCCACTCAGAAATGGACTGAGACAACCATCTAGCAATGTTCCAGAGGGGTCGCTGTGTTAGTTTAGTGCTGAAAAAAATCTGAACTGATCTTGTGACTTACCCTTCTTGGCATTTAAATATCCCCTTTCATACTGTAGTTTCCATTTCATGCACCTGACGAAGTGAGATTTTACCCACGAAAGTTCATGCAATAAATATATTTGTTAGTCTTTAAAAGTGCCACAAGACTCCTTGATGGTTAGGATAAAAATGCTTATTGCCATTGAGAGATCACCCTTGAACCAACTACAAAAAGTGAAATTTCCATGTTGTATGAACAATCTCTTGAGTACATCCAATATCTTCTCCTGTGACAGTCCCTCTCTCTTTCTCTCAATTTCAAGTTACTACACTTTCTGTGCAGATGCAATCATGACATTTTGGGGCACTGCTGCTGTTCCTGGTGGTGTCCATGTAGCTGTTACTGTCTCACAAGTCTCTTTTGTAGTTCCTGATGTTTCCAAAATATATAAAATTTCATGAGGTGATCCAGCTGGCCTGGAAGCTAAGGAGATGAAAGAAGAGGAAGAATGACATGGTCTCTAGCACCTTGTTTATGAGAAAGACTTTCAAGCAATCTGTGTTTGTATGGAGTGTTAGCATCATGTTAATTCCACCTTTGAAATATGGATTAACCAGCTTTTGCTAAAAAATATTAATCTTTTAAACTTTCCCGTGTGTTTAAATCATCAAGATGATTTAGAAACTCTAGGCAAAATTCTGCCATTTGTTATGCCCTTTCACATTGTTGCAAGGAGACATGTGAAAGCATTGCTTTCCCATTTCCCATTACTCATTCCTAATTCTGCCACCTACTAAAAAAGGACATACCAATGTGTGCACTCCTTTAGACTGCTGTTATTATGAGGTCCTAACTCTTTCACATCCTCTCTAAAGTACCTCGCTGTCTCCTGTCTATGGCAGGCGATAACTTACTTCTCCCTCTCTCTAGAGGCTATGTCTACACTGGGTAATTTAAGTCGACTTTAACTAAGTCAATTTAGTGTGTCCACACTTAAAATTAAAGTCGACTTAAAGGGGAACTTACAAAGTCCACACTGGATGCTCTAGGTCAACTTTGTGGGACTAGGGGGACCTAGGGCAGGTCCACGGGGGCAGGGGCACCCCTTGCCCAATGCCAGGGAGCTCAGCCTTTGCCCCATTGTACCTAGGTACAACGGGGAAAAGGGGGTCAGGGACCCTGGCAAGGCATAGGGGCAGGGTGGGCAGGGCATACCAGGCTCCCCCTGTGCCCCTGCCCCCGGCAGGGAGGGCATTGGTGTAGCCCTGGGGTAGCCCTAAGTCAACTTAGGGCTTCCCCACGTCTACACTGACTTAAGTCGACTCTTAGGGAGTTGACTTAAGCCTTAGGACTACTAAGAAGGTGGTTTAATAAAGTCGACTTAATTTTAATTAAGTGGACTTTATTTTCCTTATGTCGACTTAAGCAAGCTTCTTAAGTCGATTTAAGCAAAGTGTAGTGTAGACGCAGCCTCTGTTTGTTACTGAAAGAGAAAAAGGGAAAAGATAGAAGAGGCAGCTATCTAACTCAGCAAAAGCTGCAATAGGTGATGGTATGAAAAGGCCCACACTGGAAGTCTAGTTCTATAAGTGAGGTGGTGTAGCGTGGACCATGAAAGGAGTCGCATGACACAAGCAATTCAGGGAGAGAGCCTGAAGAAGGGATGCCTAATGAGGGAAACTGGCTCTGAAGAAAGAAAGAAAGAAAGAAAGAAAGAAAGAAAGAAAGAAAGAAAG
>ML685789.1:12309039-12323821 GCA_007922175.1 Pelusios castaneus
AAGAAAGAAAGAAAGAAAGAAAGAAAGAAAGAAAGAAAGAAAGAAAGAAAGAAAGAAAGAAAGAAATCTATATGAAGATAGGACTTGTGGAGCTCAATGTGTGAAGTGACCCAGTTGGGGCAATAGAAGGAAAATCCACACAGCTGTTTAGATGCTTTAGTGGTGGATGAGACTCAAGAACCTAGATGAGTGAAGAGACGTGAGATCAAAGGAAAGGAATGACAGAAATAACCCATGAGGAAAGATAAAAGTAGAGGAATGCTACCTCTACACTACAGGCTAGATCTGTGATTTCCAGTTCACATATACATATTCATGCTAGTATGAAGTAAAGCTAGAATGAAAAGAAATAAAAGACTAAGCAGAAGAAAAAAGCAAAGGAAAGCCTGTAAATTTGTTATCTTAACTTGCTGAATAGGAAGTTTGGAAGCAAAATGCTACCAAAAATGTATGCTCACAGAATGTTTGCTTTTCTGTATCAAGAAACAAAGTGGTATGACTCTGGGACATGAAATGAGTTGTATCCCTTAGCAACTGTCCATGACCTCTCATTTTTACTGTGCAGTATAAGTGCACAGCTGTTACTGAAAATTAGCTTCTACCCATTTAACTACTTTAAGACCTTCTCAGTTTCTAAATTCCTTTGCTAAGTTTTCCAGTTGCAGGTCTGAGCTAAAAGACAGCATTATGCCTGTAGCCATAATTTTACTGTTGACTTTCTGATTTGTCAGTTAACAATATTTGCAGATAGGTCAAAATCTGTCATTTGATCTTTTGCTTTCAAACATGGAGCTGTTCAATGTTCCAGAAAACCTTTGTGGCATATAGCCTATGTTGTTCCAACGGCCTGCAATCTCCTGTTTGCAGTGACTTTTTAAGATATCTCATCTCTTAATTCAAAATGTTCAAGGGGAAAATATACACATTTTTTTAAAAAACCACATGAATATCAAGTAACAATAAAAGTACAATAGTATAATAAATGTTATGAGCCAGACAGATCCTTGCTCTTATTCAATGTGCATAAGACAGCAAGGGTCTAAATTAATAGCTGTGCTCTAGGGAGTTGCAGACTAGCCAGCACAGCTGACCAGACACACAGAGAGAACATGTTGCACCAGAGAAAAGTACAGGGCAGCTTGCAAAGGAGCTTGGCTCTGCTTCCACCCCAGAATTTTGTATCTAGTTTATCACCTGGAAATGGTCACAATTTTTTTTTTTTTTTGAAATTTGGAATTTCACAATTTTTCATTGAAATTTCAAATAAAAAATGAAATTTGATCCTATTTTTATTAGCTATAGAGCTGTTTGAGATTATTATTTTTGTAATGTCAGTGAAGTTGGGGGGAGTTAAAATTTTCAGATTTTATTTCATGTTTGACCTGCTCTAGACATTGGCTTCTACAGTCTGTAAAACAGACTCATACCATAACACATCATAATCTGATTTCATAATCTAGAGTAACTATTGTAGAGTGATCCTCTTGGTCAACAATGAATCAAGACCAAATAGTTGTCCCTTACTAAACCGTGTCAGTCAACACAGCATAGTATCCCGTGAAAGACTGCATGGTTTCAGTCCTAGATACACTAACATATAGTTCCTTAACTTTACTCATCTAAGTACTTCCATTGACTTCAATAGAATTAATTGCATGAGTGAAGTTAAGCACATGCACATTTTTTTAAAGATTCAGAACTATGTTTTTATAACAATTAATATTAATAATTATTTTATTATACCTGATGGTATCTACCATGTTTCAGACACTTTCCAAAGATTCAAGGACAATGGTCCCTGTGCTTAGTATCAAATGGGTGGGAGGGAGCTGGGGAAATAACGGGAACAATACTGGGAAAATTAGGCCTTGCCTCTATACAAACTTGTATCTGTTTAGTTGACCCACTGCAAACCTACATTGGATCTTGTTATTATGGTTTAAGAGTAGCTGATTTCAGTTAACTTAACCCCGTTCCTAACTGACTTCAGCTGAACTGTTTGAAGTGTTGCTGTAGCCATGCTGGTCCCAGGATGTGAGACAGAGAGACAAGATAGTTGAGGGAGTACATTTTATTAGACCAACTTGTGTTGGTGGAAGGAACATGCTTTCAGAGCTCTTTCTGAAGCTCGAAGCTTGTCCCTTCCACCAACACAAGTTGGTTCAATAAAAGATATTGCCTCACCCGCCTTGTGTCTTTAACATAAACTGCAAAGAACCTGGTTTAAATCAAAATAACCATGTCCACACTGCATCATGATTAGTGTAATTGGAGTCCAAGGACCCATGATCTCTGGAGAGACTATTACTGAGGGAAGCACGAAAACAAGGAATGTGAGGAGTTGGGCTGGAAGCAACACAGCCACATGGAAAGAGCAGTGACCAGGGTTTAAGAAAGTTCCTCTTGTTCCACTTCACCTGCATTCAGCTTCACTCTTTGCTAATGAATGAGGTATAGCTACTTGCATCAATTTAACCAAATCAGTTTAAAATTGTACCATTAGTGAACCAGTGCTATTTCACAAGTCAATGAGTCCTTATATACAAGTGAGTATGACGCTGTAAAAGCAGCATGGCAGATCTTTAACAGGGACTTACGTCTGTGCATGACATCAGGGAGGACATACCATGCATGGGGATGAGGTGAGGGGACATTTGGTAAAGCTGACTTCATGAGAAGCTGAGAAACAGGCAGATGAGCTGGGAACATTGATGGAATGGATGAGGTGGTGAGAAGACAACTTTTCATATGTTGGACTTCACAGATAACTGTATCCTTGCCTGAAATATAATTAAGGAAGGCTGTGCTGCTCATGGAAAACAAAATGTCTAACACAATGTGACACAAAATTATCAGTGCAACTCCTTGAAGAGAATTTATCTGACAGAGAATCCACATACAGATGGAACCTACACCTTACAGAGATACTACTGGACCATTATGAAAATAAAAATAGTGTAAGTATATTTTCAGTGTGCAAGTGCACATAAAGATTAGGAGAAACTATATGGCTATATCCATACTGGCAAGTTAGTTTGAATTAAGGAAGCTTAATTCAAACTAACTAAAGCCATGGCTACACTAGGCTTTAATTAGTTCGAATTAAGGGCTTCCTTAATTTGAACTAATAACTTCGAATAGGGTATTAGAAGTAAGGGTTAATTCGAACTAACTAGTT
The DNA here is from genome assembly GCA_007922175.1 of Pelusios castaneus. Classification (NCBI taxonomy): domain Eukaryota; kingdom Metazoa; phylum Chordata; order Testudines; family Pelomedusidae; genus Pelusios; species Pelusios castaneus. The sequence continues at coordinate 12,312,218 of ML685789.1, forward strand.
CGAATTAACCAATGTGGCCATGTTAATGCGAACTAATTTCTTAGTTCAAACTAACTGGCCCATTGAAATCAATGGAGATCGCTAATTCGAACTAAGCAAGTGCCATGAATGGCACTTGCTTAGTTCGAACTAATTTTTTCTAGTTCGAACTAACTAATTCGAACTAATTTTAGTGAGTGTAGACATAGGATATTACAAAAAAAAATTGTGAAAATGCATGTGATGTTGTTAGTCAATATATAGCAGTGTGTGTGTCCAATGATATACCATTAAGGCTGCATATTCCTTTTGCTTTGATGGCCTAATCCTTACAAGTTTTTGTTATCCACTAAAATAGTGTTTCCACATCAATGTCTCATCACCCTTGCTCAGCGATACAATCGTTACATTATAGGTTTCTCCGACTTTGTAAATGGCCCTTTAGTTGCCACTTTCCAGATTTCTGTAAAATGAAATATTGTGGCAGGAACGCTCCACAGGCTTCAGAAGTTCAGTTCAGATAATGCAGCAGCTCTGATGGATCCCACATTAGGAAAGGTGAGATATTTCCACTAGCTTTGTCAAGCGAGCTCTTTCAAAACAAGAGATCAAAAGTAACAGATATCAAATGATCCATTGATAGCGTGGATGACTGTCCCATGGAGAATGTTCACATATGCCCCTTCATGCTGTTTGAGATCTATAAGACAGCTGAGGTGAGTATTACTATACAGAACTGACCAGAGTGGATAGACATGCTGGGGGAGAAATATAGGGAGCAGGAAACTAATAAGTGTTAAAGTTTAATGAAAGGGTAACAAAAGAGCTAGTTTACTGTTCATGAGTGCTGGCTCTGGGTGACATTGTTCTGATGTTCAAGCTGATCTTGTGTATATCCCTGCAGAGAGAAAGAGGAATCTAGCAGCACAGACACTTTCAATTTTATGACGAGGAGTGAGCCTATTGGGTAAACAGCAGATGGTTTATGTGTTCTGAGGGACTCTTTCACATTGTTCACACCTCTGGCAGAGAGACAGCTTGCTGCAGCTCTAATTTACAAGTTCCAAAGGGGTAGCCGTGTTAGTCTATTGTAGAAAGACAACAGAGTCCTGTGGCACTTTTAAAGTGCCACAGGACTCTGTTGTCTAATTTACAAGGACCCTGATATGATGGAGTTCTTGTAGTCTCTCCCAGGTGTTTTCCCTCTATGCAACAAAATGGTGGCATAAAATCAAAGGGAGACTGGTTTATTACTATTACTATTTAATATTATGGTAGCTCCTAGAGGATCCCCATCAAATATTTGAGTCCTGCTGTACACTGTAGACATGCATAACAGAAAGGAAGTCTCTGTTCCAAGCAGTTTACAATACAAGTACACCTTGAAATCAAGTTCCTGTGGAACTATGGATCTTTTCACCTTCCATCACTTTAATTTCCACTTCATTTTTTTCTGTTCACCACAAAAATCCAAGGAAAAGTTCATAGATAAGAATATTTGGTTAAGTGAAAATGTAAAAAAAAAACATTATTTTTGTATATAATATTCAGGCAACTCTTGCAGGAGGTCAGACTAGATGATCGTACTGGTCCCTTCTGACCTTAAAGTCTATGAGTCTAAGATACAACCCATTTGCAGCTTTTAGACTCCAGAGTCAACATACAGAAAATTAATGCAGAAGGGGTGTTTATGACTAAAATTAAAAATGTATTATTGCCAGCACTCACAGTTGGAAGGAACCTATCGGTAGTTTTATTTATGGAACAGAGCGTGGGGGGTGAGGCAGGAATAGTTGGGGTGGAGAAGGAGGAGAGAGTGAATGACACTTAAAGACCAAGTATATTTTATGAAAAAAACACGTTTTCCATTTATTTCAGCAGACAGGAACTGCTAATGGAAGTTTTGCAAGGTAGTTCTCCAGGTGAAGGAAGAGCAACTACATGGTCCTTCGGGTGACTTTGTTATCTGTAGTGTGTGGAGTGGAAGGGGCATGCTTGTTGGTTGACTGAAGTATTTTGTGTGCTCTGTTTATTTGGGGGGACCATGTGCTGATTCTAGCAGCCTGCTAAACTAAGCTTCTTAATGAGGCTTTGTTCACCAAACCTTTTAGCACCCCGCAGCCCTTAACAGAGTGGTACTCCTCAGGGAGAAACAGGTTTTCAAAAGCTACCAAGAGCAGCTAACTTCATTAATGTTCTGTAATGTTCATTAATACACTTCATTAATGTTCTGTAAACTAAAGACAGATAAAAAACAAACAACAATAAAAGAAAGAGCTGCAGCCATAAAAAGAGAATGCAGGCAGAAGTCCAGGAACAGTGAGGCCTATCCAGTTTATTGCACTGAATGCAACATGTATGGTTACCTGTGTCATGGGCAGGTGACGTATGTGTGGATTTGGTGCAAGAAACTCCTGACTCAGAGTTCACATATGGGCTTTGGAGACCTGGGGTCTGAACTGGAGGAGCTAAGGGAGAAAGAGAGGTACACAGATGAGACTTTCTGAGACATGCTAGAATGGTCCCACCCCCAGTCTGACACCCTCTGTACTCTTGAGGAGGATGAAAGTCTCAGGGAAAGAGAACAACAAACTGAAGTGGAGGGAAACATTCCTGTAGTAGGGAGCCGCCTTACAGATGATTTCATGGTATCCACGTGCACTGAGGATAGCTCTCTAGGTGAGGTAACTCCAGTTATTAGGAAAAGAGAAGTAACAGTAATGGGCAACTCAATCATAGAATTTGTGAGGACCAGGAGAACTGCATAATGACCTGCCTGTTAAGTGTGAAGGTTGTGAATCTCATCTATACAGACTTAGGTGTAGTGGTGAGAAGTAATTGTGGTACACGTAGGTACCAATTATATAGGGAAGGAGAGAATAGAGGTTCTAGAGAGCAAATTTAGGCTGCTTGGTAAGATATTGAAGTCCAGAACTTCCATAGTAACATTTCTAAAATGCTACCAGTTCCATGGATATGGCCAGTTAAACAGGCAGAACTGCAAAGCCTCAATGCGTAGATGAGCTGATGGTATAGGGAGGAGGGGTTTAGATTTATTAGTGGAACCTTTTGGGAAAGGAGGAGCCTATATAGGAAGGATGGTCTCCACCTAAACCAAAATGAAACCAGATTGCTGGCATGTAAAATTAAAAAGATCATAGAGCAGTTTTTAAACTAACGGCTGGGAAAAAGCCGACAGGTGTGGTGGAGCACATGGTTCAGACATAGACATCCCTTAGGGGAAGATCTATTAATAGATGCTCTCTAAATCCTAGTAAGAAGGAGAGGATGGAAGAATATAAAATATGGGTAGAATCTGCTGAGAACAAGTTAAATGAAAGAATCCCATTCAATTACATTACATAATGACAGACAGCTAAAAAGTGACAATTTTTAAGTGCTTATATACACGTTAGAAAACTAAATACTAAGAACGTAAACTTGAGTGCCTCCTATTAAATGAAGATATTGATATAATGGGCTTCATAGAAACTTGGTGGAATGAGGATAATCAATGGGACACAGCAATACCAGGATATAAAATTTTTCAGAAGGACAGAATAGGTCATACTGGTAGAAGTGTGCGGATGGGACAATTGATAGGGTGGGTTCTGAATTATTACACAGAATTCTTTCTTGGGTGTCTAACTAATGAGTCTTGCCTGCATGCTCACAGTTTAGTTGATTGCCATGTTGGAGTCAGGAAGGAATTTTCCCCTTGGGTGGATTGGCAAAGACTCTGGGGATTTATCACCTTCCTCTGTAGCATGGGGCATGACTCAATTGCTGGTGGATTCTCTGTACCTAAGCTCTTTAAATCATGATTTGAGGACTTTAATAACTTAGTCATAGGTTAGAAATGTATTGCAGGTGTAGGTGGATGAGGATCAGTGGCCTGCACTGTGCAGAAGGTCCGACTAGATGATCATATTAGTCCCTTCTGACCTTAGAATCTATGGGTATGTTGACACTTGCAAGTTAGGTCGACTTAAGGAGGCGTAAGTCGACGTAACTTAGTCCCTGTCCACATCAGGCTTTCATTAAGTCGACCTAAGGAAATCCTTAAGTCAACCTAATGAAAGCTTAGGTCAACTTAGTAAGACCTAACCCTCCTTTAGGTCGAACTAAGCACAGTGTGGACACTTAAGTCCACTTTATTAAGTCGACCTAAGGGCAGTTAGATCGACTGAACAAAGTGGACTAAGTCCACATCCATGGAAATCACTTTGTTAAGTTGACTTAATGTCGACTTTAAGTCAACTTAAAGTTGACCTTATTAAGTCTACTTAACAAAGTCAACCTAACTTTTTCTAGTGTAGACATAGCCTATGAGTCTATGAGAGTGACACAATATGTGAAAGAAAGCATATAGTCAAATGAAACAAAAATCTTAAATGAACCAAACTATGCCATGAAATCTCTATGGATAGTAATTCCAGGCTTGAAAGAGGACAATAAAATAATGGTGATGGATGTATCACAAAAGTTTTGCCTATTCAGCTGAGTTCATCCAATGTTTGAATGCAAAACTAGATCTCCTGCACCTGCAAAGCTGAACCAAAAATTTCATAGTTTTGGGGAGAATGATCAATTCCTAGAGAGCTGACAATATTGTATTTTCTGCTCCTAGATCACCAGATACCTAAAAGTGAAGAGGTTTGTGGAAATAAAAAATAATTTCACAATTAAGGAAATCAAGTACTTTTTTGAACCTCAAAGACTGCTTTGGCCATAGTGTAGGTGGCCATGCCTAGTGGGTGGAGCACCAATCAAGGCCTTGGAACCAGGCCAAGTGTGAGCAGTGAAGTCAGGAGCCAGCAACAGGAGCAGGATCTATCATAGGGTGCGTCTACATTAGTAAATTAAGTCGACTTAAGCAGACTTAAGTCGACTTAATTTACTCTGTGTCTACACTAGAGTTTCCTTAAGTTGACTTAAGCTGCTGCTTAAGTCAACTTAAGGAAAAAGTAAGTCAATTTATTAAGACCTGCTTTTACTTTGACTTACTGCTCAAGTTGACCTTATTAAGTCAACTTAAGCCACTGTAGATGCAGAGTAGCTCTGAGTTGACTTAAAGGCCCCCCAGGGCTCCCCCACTGACCTCCCTGCCTGCCTGGCACAGCCAGAGCCTGGCATGCCCACCCACAGGGCAGGACACAGCCCTGCCCACCCCACTCCTATACCCTGCCTCTGCCTCTGTCCCTGTCCTGCTCAGCCCCCATGTACCCTGGTACAATGGGGAAGATGCTGAGCTCCCTGGCAATTTTGGAGGTGTTCCCGGGAAAAGGGAGCACCTCTTGGGTGCCCCCCTTCCCACCATGCACATTCCCAGGTCCACCTAGCCCCTACCGGTCTACTTAGGCTTCCAGTGTGGTCGCTCTAAGTTGATTTGGCAAGGTCAACTTTAAGTTGACCTAAATTTACATGTAGACATGCTAAGTCGACTTAACAAAGTTGACTTAAAGTCAACTTTGCTAAGTTGACTTAGCAAAGTCAACTTATTTGAACAAGTGTAGACATAGCCATAGTGATCAGCTAGGAATCCCACCTGATTGCACAGACTCTCCTGGAGTTCCTTCCAAGCTTAAGATTGGATCAAGCAGAGACCCTAAAAGCCATTTCAACCAGGTCCTCTGTGCAACGTATCCTGTGGCTCTTGGGTCCACAATTCTCACAAGCTCATTGACTGATGCTCTGCCAGAGCTCTTGGATATCATGTGACTGTAGCAGAGATCCGGAGATCAAGGATCTAAACCTGAGAATGCTCACAGGTTTGGATTAGGTTTGAGTATAAGCATGGGGTGGATTTTATTTTATCCTTATAATTGCATTTTACATAGGTGCAAATGAAAATTATATATTCTTCTTCATACCTGCTTAGTTTACAGATCAAGGTCCATATCCTGAGATTTTCCTTCTCTGTCATTACTATGGCACACTCTCAATGAAGTCAATGGGACTTACGAATTTGAAAGACATTTTCAAAAACACCCAACTTTGACCCAATTCTGCTCCCAAGTTATTAACATGATTCTCTTGGATGGAAGCAGAGTTAATTCATTGCTGAGCTCTTTTGGGAATTCCTACTCTTAATAGGAATTAAATCATTAGGCTTTTTTAAAAAATGTCTCTAAAATTGTATATAATTTAATAGAATAATATCCACTCTATAGGTTACTTTTTGAAAACTATCATTTATAATTCTATAATTAGAACTCGAGAGAGTGGACTTGTAGAATTCTATGGAATGGTTCAAGAAAACCTCTAGAATCTATAAAATATCATTTTTATTAGCATCTATAGGAGATTTCCATAAATCATACGCTAAACAACAAGCAAATGTTTGTAAGCCACTCAGAACAGAATGGTGCATGTTTCAGATAGCTCCAAAACAGTACTTAAAACTGTAAATAGAAGTTTTCTTAATGTCAGTGGCTGAGTCATGACCAGCCAAGTTAGACAGGATAAAAGAGAAAGAGTGCCCTCTCCTGGCAACAGGAAAATCTGATGCTGTTTTTCTCTGAAGGCAATGGATTGGAAAAGGTCTGGGTTGTCCTCAAACAGGTTAAAACTCAGACTTGGGCTTTGTTTAGCAATCCCATAGAACATACTGTGTGCTTGCCTGTTTTTAGCAGTCCAATAATGATGTTCAGGAAAGGGGATTGTAATATACTTTTGAAAAGTTTAATGAGTATAATTATTAATAAAAACAGTTAAAATGCACAGAAGATGCTTTCTGCTGGGATTTCTGTCATAATTTGGCCTAATTATTTTTGACGTTTTACCCATCAGATGATGAACGTGCAGATTGTGAAATGTCAGGAATAATTAGAACAAATGAGTCTGCAGTGTGAACCCCCGAGAAGCCTCCCATGTCCATTAAGAACTCCTCTAGTTTGCATTTATAAAGGTAGCCAGGGCAAAGAAATCTATTTGCTGGAGAGTAAGGAGGCATGGCTGGGACAGGATAAAACTTGTCAAAAGAAATTTAAGCATTTGGAAGTAGTAATATATTGAAACAATAATACTTCTCACTTGATCTCAGTTGAGATTTTTGGTTTAAATTTGGAATTCATTAGTAACACATAGTGTATTGAAAGACATATTTAAACAGCTAATTTCTGTTACCATTTTTCTTTGGAGCAGCATGTACTGACTTGTTTGCTAAGCTAAAGAAAAGAGATGTTTTACCAAAACAGCATAATAAGCAATTAAATAATAGAGTGGCTATACACATATTGAGTACTGACCTTACCCTTTATTTCGGTAAACTAATTGCCCAGGCTTGGTGGTGTATACTGAATTACAATTATATTATTAGTCCAGAATGCTTTTCCATTACCTTAAGGACTTTTCCAGTTGCTCCACCCTAGTGGCCTCTCTAGCTAATATCAAGTACAATGTCCTTTCTTCTAAGTACAGATTCTTTGGGCCCCATGTATGTCACTTCTTAATTGGCTGAAGGTGTCACTTTTGATTGGCATGTCCCTAAGGCTCAGTATGCTACCAGTATGGCACTCCAACCATTGCCCTTGAGAGCACACACATACACATGTATGCACACACAAGAGAGAGGCCAGGTTGAAGAACTGGACCCAAATATCTCATGTGGAGCTTGCATATAGATGCAGTCCCATGCTATCATGCAAAGATTATTAATTTTTTAACATTCATCTGAGAATTGAAGTTTAACAAGATATGGCCAGAATCATAATTTTTTCATTCCAGCCAACACTTAGAAGAAAGTTTTTGTCCCTCACTCTCATGATAATAAAAGAACACAGGATCTCATAAATAAGCCATGAGAGTCACTCACTGCCATACAGACAATAGAATAATAATGAAAACTTAATAATGGGGTAGAAGAAGCTGTGGCATTCTAATTCAGGGACTTTCCTATCAAAAGACACAGAGCTCTAGCAAAATACAGAAGAAGCTATTTCATTCACAAAGCCAACCAGCAAAATCTGTCTTTTACATATGCACAGATACAAACCCACAGACTACAAGACGACCTGACATTCTGATCCATGAGGAAGTATGGTCACCTAGCATTCTCTACACCATATTTTTCCCCCTATGAAGAAATTGTCTACTAAACCACTGCATTTTCCAAAGGGTGTCTTTTAAAACATCCCCCTGAGTTCTTGGTAGTCCTACAGTGACCCCATGAAGTTCCAGAAATAGTTCTCCTTCCCACTACAAATTGCTAAGTGGGGGCAGACAGCTGTCTTCCAAGGCCACCTATCTGACTGTAACAAGATAGTAACAACCACCATGAAAACCCATGCTGAGCAATGCAAAAGAGTTCCTGGATCCTTTATCAGAACTATCAATATCATCCCAAAGCTAATTGGGACAAAATTTCTTGGTAGTCAGAGGATTAAGCTACAAAGGAGTTACAGGAGCTGATTAAAGAACATAAGGAGAGCAAGAAGTGAAACCAGTTCATAGAAAATTGCAATGGACTTTAAAAATGCAATCAAAATGTTACCGTTAGGATTTCCCAGAAGTAAGTTCTCTTTTGAGAGCAAATATTACCTCTGAGGTGATCTTTACAATGAGCTAATCCTGATTCTTATGGGAAATACTTTCGGGGGGGGGGGGGCGGGGGGAATAAAACTTTCTATTAAAGGAAAAAATCAAACTCTTCCTGTTGGGAAAATAAATACAAGAAGGGAAAAATGTGTACTATTACAAGAAATCCTTCCAACATTGTCCTGTCACATCATAAAATTCTGAGCTCAGCTCATAAATTGCCCAATGTAATCTTTTAGAATTCCATTTGGAAAAACTCCATGTAAGTGTTCTTTTATGACTGGAGTGAAGAGCGCCTGCATTTGAGTTTGGGAAGAGCTCTGAAATGACACATCCAAGTTGCAAACACCTGCGGAGCTACACTTCCTTCAGTCCACACCAAGTAAGCTGCACATGTTCACTAAGGAGTTAGCAGCATATGTATGTGAGCACAGGCCACAGCTGGTGTCTGAATGTCAGTAAAATTGGCTAAGATCAGAACATGGCACTTGAGTGAACAGCAAATGCCTGACACATGGTTACTTGGCTGGGCGGCACTGTGGCCTTAATATTACTGAGCCCTGTTTAACGACTGTAAATCCCCAGCTGAGGAATAACCCAAATGTACCTACAGAGTCTCTATGCCACTTGCAAGATTCCCCATTGCCAGTGACTGGGGAAAGAGTGGCAGGAAAGAAGGTAACAAGGGACGCCAGCTGTTGCCTCCCAGCCATGGTGCTTTCAGGGGCCTTGGCAGATACGGTGCAAATGATCCCTTAGAAGTCATCTGTCCCTTCATGGGGGCTTTACACCAGCACGTGGATTAATCAGAGCAACTAAGGCACTGATAATGTATTAGTGTTAATCTCCCCCAGTCCTCCCCAGTGGCACAGAAAAGGCTCTGTGCACTCTTTCTGCCCTCTATTTGCATTCTCAGAGTGGGCCAGCCATGATTAGACCCTCATGCTCCCATCAAAATGTGAGCTACTGATATTACAGTTTAATCATTAAGTTGCCTGATCCTGCATCCAGAGAAGATTATGGCAAAACACATATTGACTACAATGTGCAGGATCAAGGCCTAACAGGGTATTGCTACTCTCTGATGGGTTCCACAGTCTCTTCTCACCTCAAACCTTTGTTTTCCTATGTCATGTCAAATTTAGCCCTTCTGTGAAAGCACCCCAGTCATGTCTAGAAACTCTCACTGCTCTAAGAGTCAAGTCTTCTTATACCCAGGGCTGGATTAAGAGGACCCGTGAACCCGGATTGCTCACTTTTATGGGGTTCCTTATCTGGGGACTTGCCCTCCCCCACCGGACCCCTCTTTCCAGCCTGGGGCACTGGCCCCCAACCACAGTGGCCTGGGGGCAGGTTGAGCCATGCTCCTGGAGTCAGAGGCTGTGGCGCTCCCGCCCCTGGACTGTCTGGTCTGCCCCCAGGGGTGCGGCCAGCCAGCATGTGGCCGCTGCACTCCAGGGCTGGGGGCAGGGCCAACTAGTACATGAGGCAGCCACATCCCCAGAGCACAGTGGACATGAGCTGGCCTGTCACACCTCTGGGGGGCAGACCAGATGGCCCCTGGGGGTGGGAGCATTGCAGACTGCCACAGCTCCTGGCCCCAGAGCCCTCACCCCCAGTGCCAGCACCCCAGCCTCAGCCCCACAGGGCCAGGTCTGCAAGTGCTTTAGGGGGCTGCAGTCCAGGGCCCCCCTTCAGTCCAGGGCCCAGGGCTGCAGTCCCTATGTTGATCTGGCCCTGCTTATAACCTAACTGGAACAGCCGGAGTATTTCCTGTTTTTGTCAAATTCTATTTCCTCCCAGACCGGGCGTCAAATAAGGTTGTACACACACTCCACCCCAGAGTTTATTGACACGGCAATCAGACACTTGCTAAAAAAAAAAGTATTAAAAAATTACATAAGCCACCCACAATTGATAGTCATTGGTCGAGCAACATTGCTGTTATCATCTAGATGATTTGTAAAGCTCAACTATCAAAAAGAAAATGAAATCAAATCAAAAGCAATCCACCAAAAAGCTAAACAACATAAACAGACATGTGCCTTGAAGGCTGCCAATGCAGACTCTGCAGATTGCCAAGGGTAGCAAGTTCTGCGGAGCCCAGCTGCAATTCCTGGAAAGTTAAATCCCACTAGGAATTGAGAAGGTGAGCATCCCAGCCAGCCTTAACTGCCGGAACAGGAATAGGGCAAGAAGCAATTTCAGACAGCTGGGTCTCAGAGCTTCAGGGATGTCATCTAATTCTCCTGTTAAAGTTAACCATGATATCCTGGTAGTCTACAGTACTGTAGTATGTCTTCACACAACTGTGTACTTTAGGGGAGATTTTCAAAGGTGCAAATGGGAGTTAGGTGTTGATTCTCATGAGTAGTTGCATACATAATGGTGCTTTGCAACTTTAAAACCCCTCCCCCCTTTGTGTATATAGTAACAAGATTATAGTATAAATTATATATAAATTAATATATTAATATATAATATTATATATAACTATCTATAATATTAAAAATTTAAGTTATGTCTCTGTACATTACTCATCGTTCTATACCAAATGATGAAAAGAGGTATTGAGGCAGGATGGAAACTTGCCTATAAAACAACAGTTGTTTGTAGATTGTGCCAAACAAAACAGTAATAAAGATTTTAAATAACTCCTGTTTATGCTCATTGGGGCTTTTGGGCATATATCTTCCATGGTGGATTTCAAACTCTGGCATGTGTACATTTAAAGAGAGACAGGCTAACACTGGGTCCACCTATGCTTGGAATGTCCAACTTGAGGAGACTTATCTTCATGAGCTCTGATAGAGCTAGTGGGCTAAATGCTGCGGCACATACAGCAAGTTGAACTAGCCACCTGAGCACGTACCCATCTTAGATGCTGGGTACATAATACATTCTATTGCGACTACACAACTCTACTTAGTGAGCTCACCCAATCAGAGTTAACACAGGTATGTCTTCTTGAGCTGAAAATTGCAGCTCCCATTTAGAAATACCCATAATCTGGTTTAAAGTGTAGTATCTAAATAAGGCTTGTCTATATGAACACCCAAGAAAGTTAATCCAAATAAATGTTTAAAG
>ML685789.1:12323831-12373608 GCA_007922175.1 Pelusios castaneus
GTTTTGGGGGCTCAGGCTATGAAACTAAAAATAGTAGTGTAGCTGTTCCAGCATGGGCTGGAGCTGAACGAGAAGGTAGGGAAGGTTTCAGAGCCCCTGTTCCAGCCAAACAGCAATGTCTACACAGCTTTTTTTAGCCCTATTTTCTTTCATCCTCATAGAATTAGTCTCAGTCAATTGACCTGGGATATAAGATTCAATGTTGTAGGTTTTTCTTTGGAATAGAGACATATTCTCTCATAAATTGGCCTGAATTTGGTTTATCTTAATTCACTTCCAAATAACAAATTACAAAGTTGGCATGCAAAATACTTCTGAAATTTTCATATAGTGTGCTAGTCTTTGAAGTTTGAGAACTGCTATTTTAGACTAATGAGAATCTTCCATTAGCAGTGGTGATTGTATGGAGATCTAAAAGAATCCAACCAAATTTAAGTGAATCTAAACAAGCATAAGAGAAATATGGGGTATACTGATGAACTATTCCAAAATAGCTATTTCACTTTTGCAATTCCATTACAATTTACCCATTCTGGAATAACTTAATTATATTGGCATTAATCTAGAATAAAGGTGATTTTATTCTGGAATAAAAATAGCCATACTAGGTCAGTTCAATCGCCATTTAAACTAGGATAATCATATTTCCCAAAGGGAAAATGAGACACTGGTTCAGGCTGACTTGAGACCTCTTCTCCCTCCTTCCTCACCCTCCCTCTCCTGTTCAGGGCTGACCTGAGCTCTCCATCCCCACCCCATTTGGGGCTGGCCAAACCTGCTCACCTGAGCCCTATCCCCACACCAGGGCCGGCATCACTTCTCATCCAACTACTACTTGCCCCACACCCTCAGCCCCCACAGGACTGGCACTGTTGCTCACATAGAGCTGCATCTATGACTCTCTTCGGCTATGTCTACACTTGGTAATTTAAGTCGACTTTAACTAAGTCCACTTAACTAAGTCGACTTTAAGTCGACTTAGTTAAGTCTACTTAAGTGTGTCCACACTTAAAAATAAAGTCGACTTAAAGGGGAACTTAAAAAGTCGACCTAGAGCATCCACACTGGATGCCTAGGTCAACTTCTAGGGGCTTAGGGGGACTTAGGGGAGGTCCATGGAGATGGGGGGGCACCCCTTGCCCAATGCCAGGGGGCTCAGCCTTTGCCCCATTGTACCTAGGTACAATGAGGCAAAGGGGGACAGGGACCCTGGCAGGGCATAGGGGCAGGGTGGGCAGGGCTCTGCCCTGCCAGGTGGGGGGGCATGCCAGGCTGCCCCTGTGCCCCCCCCCAGCAGGGAGGGCATTGGTGTAGCCCTGGAGTAGCTCTAAGTTGACTTAGGGCTACCCCACGTCTACACTGGCTTAAGTCGACTCTAGGGAGTCGACTTAAGCCTTAGGTTTACTAGGAAGGTGGTTTTATAAAGTTGACTTAATTTTAATTAAGTGGACTTTATTTTCCTTAAGTCGACTTAAGCAGCTTACTTAAGTTGACTTAAGGAAACTGTAGTGTAATTAAGTCGACTTAAGCAAGCTTACGTCGATTTAATTTACCAGTATAGACGCAGCCTTGGCTAGTCCATTAATATCTACATATTCTCCATGCATTATCGTTTTTTAATCCTTTTTTTTTTTTTTTAAACTTTTGGTTTTCAGTAGCCTATGGCAAAAAGTTCCACAGGTCGACAGTGAATTATGTAAAATACACATTTTTTTTTAAACCGTTGTCTATTAATTTCATCACATGACCCTCCCCCCCCCCCCCCCAGTTCTTGTGTTACATGAAGGGATTAATAACACTTCTTTGCTCATTTTCTCTATACCATTCATGATTTTAATGGCTGCTATTATATTCCCCCTTAGTCATCCCTTTTCTAAGCTGAACAGTCCATGTCTTTTTTATCTTTCCTTATATAAAAGTTGTATTATATCCTTATTCATTTTGCTGCCCTTCTCTATACCTTTTCCAAGGCTAATATAACTTTTTTTTTAGACGAAGCGACCAGAACTGCACATAGTATTTAAGTTGTGGGTGTAATGTGGATTTATATAGTGATATTATATTTTCTGTTTTATTATCTATCCTTATCTTAATGGTTCCTAACATTGTTAGCTCTTTTGACTGCTGTGGCACATTGAGCAGATGTTTTTGAAGAACTATCCACAATGATACCAAGCTATCTTTCTTGAGTGGTGACAACTAATTTAGACTTCATCATTTTGAATGTATATTTGAGATTGTGTTTTCCAGTGTGCTTTACTTTGCACTTATCAACACTGAATTTCATCAGCCATTTTGTTGCTCAGTCACCCACTTTAGAAACTCTTAGAAACTCTTCACAGCCAACTTTGGACTTAAATATTTTGAGAAATTTTGTATCATCTGCTCATTTTTAAAAAAAATGCTACATTTAGCAGCAGAGGTCCCAGTACAGATCCTTGGGAGATCATACTATCTCTCTTCATTATGAAAATTGGTCATTTATTCCTACTGTTTGTTTCCTATCTTTTAACCAGTTACTGATCCAAGAGAAAACCTGTCCTCCTAACCTGGGACTGCTAATTTTGCTAATGAGCCATTGGTGAGGGACCTTGTCAAAGGCTTTCTGAAAATTCAAGTACATTGCTTCATCTGGATCACCTTTATCCACAAAATTGTGGATACCCTCAAAGAATTCTAATAGGTTGGTGAAACATGATTTCCCTTGACAAAAGCTGCACTGACTCTTCTCTAACATAATGTGTTCATCCCTTTGTCTGATACATCTGTTCTTCACTATAGTTTCCAATTTTCCTGGTACTGAAATTAAGTTTACCAGCATGTGACACTCCAATCTTCTTTTTAAAAGGTGTTACATTAGCTATCCTCCAGTCATCTGATACAGAAGCTGATTTAAGAAATAGGTTACATACCACAGTTGTTACATCTGCAGTTTCATATGTGAATTTCTTCAGAGCTCCTGAGTGAATACCATCTAGTCTTAGTGACTTATTACTGTTTAATTTATCAATTTGTTCCATATGATGAAGTGGGTTGGAGCCCATGAAAACTTATGCCCGAAGAAATTTGTTAGTCTTTAAGAGCCACAGGACTCTTGTTTTTTGCTGTATACAGACTAACACAGCTACCCCTCTGGAAATTGTACACCCAATGGACCACTTATTCAAAAGCACATCCTTTCCGGTGAGGGCACAACTAGCCGATGAAGTTGAGCCCACAGTGAAATGATCAGTGCAAGCAACATAGTCGAATGTGCAAATATTCTGATTTGCCTGGGCAAGAAAGAAGGCCAGATTTCAGCATTTTTTAAAATTGACCCAACAGTAAAGGAAGTAGATTAAAACAAAATAGCTTGAATTGTGTTGAGCCATTTCTCACCAACTGAAAAATTTCTAGCTATCACACTTTTCCCAGTGCTCAGATACCAGAACAACTTATTTTTCAATAAAACTGATGTAGTATATCTCAACACTTATCTGTTTGCCAATTATTACTTATCATGCACTAGGTGGAATCTTTGAACCCTGACATTTTTACGGAGGTCTTTTAACTTTCAGATGTTTATTTTTTTTTTCCCCCAGCAAGGACTAAAATAGGCAACAGCTTTATGCAGTAATAGGTTTCATTAAAGGTGGAGTGGAGGGGCTGCAGAATTATCTGTGAAATTATCAAATTTATTTCTGGATTCATTGAGAAAAAATGGCCAGACATTCAGGTAATTTCAGATTCCTTAAACTTATATACATGGTCTTTGTTGAGCACCTGCTTGTTGAATTTCAAGGAAAACTGCCTGCCTGTCCTCTGACTGCTGTACTGTACCACTGAATATACTAGATATCAGATTCCTCTTCTACTAGATACTACAGATTCCTCCTCACTGAGACAATGACATCCACAGACTAGTCCTGCAAAAGTCTGAAGTCAATGGTTGTTATGGGTATTCAGCACTTGACAGGTGATGTTTGGGATCAGGCCACAAATAAGTTTATTTTTAAACAAAAGACTGTAGTGTTGGGGGGGGGGAAGGAATGCTAGTGTAAGGTTGTTATTCACAAGATAATATAAAACCGTTTCATTGTATAATTAGCTTTAGCTTATGCTAAACAGAGTAAGACTATTTTGTAGCTGTAGAAGTAGTATTTTCTCTCTGCAATATGCTATGTAAACAGGAAATGAAGCAAGTCTGAACTTAAACTAGTAAGGAAGAAAATAGGTAAGCCCTCATATTTCAGGGCATCAGCTAATCATCAGTTGGGTTCACAGAGAAATTTTCCTCCATAGTAATCTTGGATTATGAGTTCTTCATTGTTGAGCATCCAGCTCTGGCCACGCTCAATGAGGAGAAGAATGATTTTGCGGTTTGGATTTAATGGTCAAGAGAATTGAGTTTTATTTCTTGCTGTACCACAGACTTCCTCTCTGATCATGGGCAAGAAGCTCAATCCCTTTTAATGTGCACCTCAGTTTTTCCATCCCTAAATTAGATATAAACATTTCCTTCACCAAGGGGTGGTTTGTAGTATAATTCATTGGCGATTATAAAATGGGTTGAGAGCTTCAAATGGAACACACAGTGTAAGTAAAAATGTTATATCATTTTCTTGAACAACAATGGCTGTTTTTAATCTGGTGTTGACCTATTGACAACTGCCTATAGCCAACACAATTCCAGAAATGGGGAGTGGGATGGAAGAAATGCAGAAGAATGGGTTATTCATAGTAACTATTTTCTTTTAAGTAATCAAATAGTTAAGTAACGTATATGAAGGGAGAGAGGGAGACAAGCACAATCCAGTGGAGTTTCATGACGTGGAGGGTACTATTAGTAAAAGGACTGCAAAGTCCTCTTAATATTTGCCAAACTCTAATGATTTTCATTCTGATGCAGTAACACTTCCCACTGGACAATTATACATGTACTGAACTTTCTAAATAGGATGTACACACTCATGGAATGATGGGAATATACATGTTGAGGAAGACAATCTTCTTCCACAAATGCACTCATCTTCATATCCAATCATCATGAGAAGTTATAACTCTATCCTCAAAATTTATTTTCGGTTCAGTGTGGGAGATGGGGGTAGAGGATTGCTTTTTTGTTTTGGTTTTTTGTTATTTTTAATTAAAATAATCCATTACTATCCTGAAACATCCAAGATTAACATATGGTGGAGAAAAAGATTTTGAGGCTACAGTCACTGCTTAGAACTGTCTTCTTAAGATTTCATAGAATTCCAAGCAAGTACATTTTGTGTTCAAATTTAATGGGCACCAAGTTTCCCAATAACTTCCTAAGAAGGTCTTATTTAATCAAGAACAAGTCCCACTGAGCCAAAAAGGTCACTGTTTAGAGAGATTACCTGACTTTAACTTTGCCATAAAGCAGATGGCTCTGCTTTGTGGCAATTAGTAAGCAGGAACTGTGGTATCTGGTTATATCTTTTGATTCTCTGTTTATATGAAGTTTTGTGAAACTGGAACCTCTTTGAAAGTCAAGCTGTGTAGAAACCATTTAAGACTATTTCATTTCAAATTATAGGCTTGATAAAGCCATTTTCATGCAAGAGTAGGATCAGTGCAGAGATTGTCAAACTTCTGAACACCCATAAGGCTGGCAGGTGGTCTGCTTGTTTGAAAGGCTATCACTGTCCAAGATAACCTTGACATGAGGAATGGAAATCTCACTTTAAAGGGAATGTAAACCTTAGCTATAAAGTTGAAGTAATTTGAGTGCTTTATCTGGGCCTGTCTTCAGTACAGCATGAGACAGTGATCACTGATTCTTAGATGACTTTGTTGTGTTTAAAGTTAGTT
This sequence comes from Pelusios castaneus, assembly GCA_007922175.1. Lineage (NCBI taxonomy): Eukaryota > Metazoa > Chordata > Testudines > Pelomedusidae > Pelusios > Pelusios castaneus. The sequence goes on from ML685789.1 coordinate 12,329,649, forward strand.
AACCTTTATCCAAAGCAGAGCTGGAAAGCAATATTGTTGTACCCACTCAGATTTCCCAGTCACTCACAAACATACGATTTTCCTACACATACCAGGAAATGGAAGAACTGGTTGGAGTAAAAAGTGTCTTGAACCTTTATCCAAAACTGGAACCATGCAGTTCTTTAAAAGATCACCAAGTGAATTTTTTTAAACAATAACATTTTAATTTTTACACATCCCTTTACTGCCTTGTCTTGCCCCTTCTCAGAAGCACAAAATATTATAATTATTAATAATGTGTGCCATATTTACACCCAGAGACTCTAATCAGATAGTGGCCCCATTGTTCTAGGTAGCTATGCAAATATGCAGGAATACATGGTTTTCTGTTCCAAAGATGATCACAGTGCTAGATCAAACATTTTCTTAGGTTTGCTGCTGCACAAATCAATGGGTCAGTATAATTTAAAACTGTGGCTACATTTTAATATCAACAACGAGTAAGTGGATATCATCAATTCCATTGGCTCTCCACCTGGTCATTATCAGCTCATAATTTTCTGGAGAGATAATTGATCCAGAGTTGGCACTGAAGCAGTGACATACCAATGAAAGAGTCTTTATCTCATTTCCAATCCCATGGGATTTGTTGTGAAGTGCCAAGTGCCCTCCAGAATTGAGGCTGCTCAGCATCTCACAATAGGAGGTGCACAGCCTATTGCAAGATCAAGCCCAATGGGAGAGAATTGGCGCTTATTCTCTCAGATGATTTTGGAAATTCCACTCCTAGCAATCCAGACTCCAAAAATCTCTTCCAATTCATAGGCTGAAACATTTTGGCTTCATCAAAGTCAATGACCCAATTCCTATTGACTTCATTGAGACCAGAGTGTCAGACTTACCGTTTAAATGTCTATCAGCATTGAAAACAAACTTAATTTGACCATTCTTTATTCATAACTTAATCATACATTTTGTAACTGCTTGTATTTTTCTCACATGGCTATAACTATGGAAAGACACCAAGGACCATATCAAGCATTATGCTAAAGCCTTTTTACACCATTATGTGAATGATGCTTTATAAAACAAAGATACTTACTATGAATATTAAACATCTACATGCCAACAGCTATAGTGACAATTTATCTTTAAATATGCAAAACACTTTGAATCAAAATCAGTTTACCTTAAGATACTTAGCAATTTAAAAAAAAAAAAAAGGAGCATCTAGAAAGTGGTACTAAAAATATGAAAGAATGAGTGCTTAAATCCTTTCATTATTAGGAGAGGATATTAGATGTCTGAAAATAAACACACCCTTTCCAGCACTGCAAAGCTTTTGATGAGAAGCAGTGTTCCAGTTATACTTTACACACATGAAAAACACATCTTTACTATACTACACAAACAAACCTCAACCCATAACTGCTCTACATCTCTGGACTAATCTGTACATAGATTAGCTAATAAATATTCAAAACACATGTAAATATTTTAAAAATCATGGCATAATATTAAGATGATCTGAAGGGGTATTTCCCCCCCTAAAAACAAAATATTATATTGTGTGCATAAGATGAAAAGTGTGTGCCTTTTTTCCTTCCCTAGAATTTGGAAAATCTTGTGGTGTTTATAATAAAGGGGTATTGGCTTCTGTTGTAAGACTTTGCTGTGCAGAAAACCTGAAAGTAAACAACTTGTATTAAATAGGGTTGACCTTGAAGTCTCAGAGATGATTTTTCAGAAGCTTCATCTCAGCATCCCTGATCAGTGGAATGGCAACAGCATAGATATTTTTGCCTATATAGGAATGATTGACCTGATTCTGCATCCACATCATATACAGAGTTCCCATTCACTTCAAAGGTGGTGTGGAAGGAAATGTAAGATGGTTGATTAATGATCTAACCCTGTAAGATTATGACAACAACAAAAGTTAAATACTCTTGAGAGTTACCGGTTTTTTTGGTAGGCATTAGTCAATTTTTGCAGGACATTTTGGATTTTAAATATTGTGTATCTGTCTCTACATTTGGGCACAAGATAAAATATACAGAAAATGTTGGTAAAGTCTGTTTATTAATATCAACAAAAGCTGCCGTTCCAAGTGCTCGACAATGGTGGAATCACCACTGTCCTGGAGACTGATGAAGCACGGAAAGGGCTTCAAGCCACCTCAGCTCTGCAACTGAGAGGGCAGGGGGGAACTAAAGTGGCTTTCAGACACCCACCAGTCTCCAGGACAGCCAGGACGCTAGGTGGCTTCACAAAAACTTAGAGCAGTTTCAGAACTGCTTTAAGTTGTGTTCACTTGTAGCATCCCTTCAAGAGGCTGTTGCACCCAAGGTACCCTCCATGAACAGTTTCTAAGTACTCTGGTAGGATTCTTCCATGGCACGCCCTCAAGAAATTCCTCATGTCAAAGTTTCAACAGGGTAGCTGTGTTAATCTAGTTCAACAAAACAAACAAGGAGTCCTGTGGCACTTTTAAAGACTAACACCATTTATTTATATATACCAAAGGAATCCCAAACTGACCATTTAGGATTAGACCTTTTGCATGACCACAGAGGTGTAAACAAACTATGGCATGGTGCACGATAAGATCTCTTGGGTGCCTCCACATGACCCACCTGGGGTGATTCGGATCCACTGGATTATAGATGGATCCTGCTGTAGAACTCATTAGAACTGGTGGCAGGACATTCTCAATAAAAGGCTTACAGGAACATATCTTATATAGTTTCCATTACCATAGGAGCTAAACTCCTCATAACTAGAACTGGATGAAGAAAAATAGTTCTGTTTTGTGATTTTGATGTCTGAAATTTGGTTTCTTTTTGATTCAGAACAAAATCCAAAACTGTTGAAGCTTTCTGCAAAATGAAATGAAGAATCAGCTTGGGATAATGCACCCTGCATGGTGGGGTCTCTGACTCAGGACCAGTCCAGTCTGTAGACTATCCAGGGACCACAGAATGCTGGAAACACTAGGACTAGCAAGCTCCAAGAAACAAGGCACATTGCTGGAGCAACTTCACTGAATTCTAACCATCAGGAAATTCTGCTGAGAAAATGTTTTGCTGGAATTTGTCTGATCAGCTCCTTCGTATACCTATCAATACAACACGCCTACACAGACAGAGACTGACAGTCAGGGAAACTAAGTGACTCACCCAGGAAGTGTGTGGCAGACCTAAGAAATGAGCGTAGGTCTACCAAACTGTAGTTGAATGTCATGACCACAGAACTGTCTGTTCCCAAGTCTGCTTCTGACAGTTTGGTGAGTGCAGAAGACAGCATGGAAACAGAGCCACTATTTATATTACGATGGCTTTCTTTGAGTGGAAAAGCTAGACACATCTGGTATGTCTTCTCAAACTTAGATTTTTTTTCCCCTCTAAAACACAAAACAGCCCAAAATAAAATAAAAATCTCTCCAAGTAACTGCAATTTAATGGGTGTTATGTACAGAAGAGGTGAGAGGCTTTAGAACACAAATCATTTACTCACAGGCCTAGCAGGTACTGTAAGGGGAGGCTCCAAATCCATTCAAGTGTTCAGTTACGTTTCAGCATCTAAAGAAGAAAATATTTAAGAGTTCAGTCACCCCATTTAAAATCTCTTACCACCGTTAAATACTTAGCCTCTGAAAAGAATTTTAGGTGATAAAATGCAATACAGGCAATGTAGCAAAGGTACATTTTCCAGGTTGCAAACAAACAAAAGCACAAAAAGTAATAAAATAACAAATGTCTGATTTGCAACTCCAATATCTTCTGGCAAACAATAGTCATGGATATAGCAGAGGGCTGTTTTCAGTGGTATTGAACATATGCGGTTTTTGAGGAGGGGTTGACTGTGATGCATCCATAGAGCATCTAGCAAAATGGAGACCTGGTCTATGATGCTACCACAATAAAAATGTTAAATAATAGTAACAATAAAGTATAAGAAACAATAGCTCAGAATTCAGACCTCTGCCACTGAAACTGTGGAGTGACAGCCATCTCTTCCCACAACTGGTAAGGCTGACCTAAAATTCAGGAATACTGATTTTAAAAATTTCTAACTTTGTACATGATTGGAACGGAATGTCCTCATAACCATTTGAGGACAGATTCTGCCACCCTCACTCAGGTGAAGGCCTGGTTTATAATACAAAATTAGATTGACGTAAGCTGCCTGGCATTGATGTCAATGCCATTGTCCCTGCAATTTACCAAATGCACACTCAACTGTCATTCTGTACCTGCTGATCTGGTAGTTGAATCTTGCCTTGGTACTGTGGAGGTGGCCCAGTGTATGGTTTCATTAGTCTGCAATGCAAAGGGTAGGGTGGGTCCTCCAGGAATTATGATTGGCTTTTCAGCATCTCCAGTGGTAATCCAGTAGTTGAGGAAAACAGACTCTACTTGTAGCTTTCTGAACACTCCTGTGTTATTAAAGATATGAGCATCATGCACCTTCCCTGACCAACGCTAATGTCTGGTGTCCTTGCACTGGAGTGAGCATGGCACAGAGATCCAGGAATGCGGCCTTGTGTATCCAAAAACTCTGCAGCCTCTGCTCCTCATCCCAAGCCAGTGTTACAATGTGATCCCATCAGCCAGTCCTTGTCTCTTGGGCCCCCAGCCCCAAAGGCACTCCCCACTCATAACTGCTGTGACTGCCATCTACAGGCTTGAATCAGTTCTCGTCATGTCCCATAGCCATCTGTCCTCCACAAAGTCATCATGAACTGCTAATGTGGTTCCTCTTGCACCTCCACAAACCCCAGAAGATTGTGTGTCTTGTGCTTGTGATACTCATAACAATAGGGCAGAGCTATTCAGGTTCAGGTTCCACGCTTCTGTCAGCAGTAGTGGATAGCCAGGAGGACCATGCGGGTTCAAGGGATTTTAAAAAAATTATTTCACTTATTTCAATGGGTGGGACTGTAAGACTCTTAGGGTATGTCTACACTAGCAATTTAAGTCAACTTAAAGATGCTTAAGTCGACCTAAATTACTTCAGGTCCACAACAGGCTTTCATTAAGTCAATGTACGGGAGTCCTTAAGTCAACTTAATAACTACCGGTCATTAGGTCGACTTAAGGTCTAAGTCAACCTTATTAAGTTGACCTAAAACCTAAAATTCCTTAAGTTGACCTAGGGCTGGGGGAAGGGAGCTGCAGCTCGGGGAGCCATGGCTCGGGAACAAGGGAGCCCCTGGGGCTCCGCTGGACAAGGGAGCCACTGGGGCTCCACGGACAGGGGAGCCCAAGGGAAGAGACCGGCCGGTGCTCACTGGACAGGAGACCCTCTGGGGCTCCACTGTCCAGGGAGCACCAGCAGCTGTCTTCTCTGGCGCTCCTGGGACAGGGGAGCCCCAGATGTTCCCCTACCCAGGGAGTATCAGTGGTTCTCTTCCCTGGGGCTCCCCGGGAGTTGCCGATGGCTGCCTTCTCTGGGGCTCCCCTGTCCGGGGGGGGGGGGGGGCGTTCCCTGGACAGGGAAGGCCTGGCGACCAGCTTCTCCAGGGCTCCCCTGTCCGAGAAGCCCGGGAGGCTCCCTTCCCCATAGCCACGGCTCCCCTGAACTGTGGCTCTTGGTCGACCTAACAACTGCCTGTGTGAACACAGGCAGTCGACTTAGAGCGTCTAGTGTAGACGCTCTAAGTTGACTTAACAAGTTCCACTTAAGTCAACTTAAATTGACCTTCTTAAATCAACTTAACAAAGTCAACTTTGGGTTTTTAGGTACAGACATACCCTTAGTTACATTGGGAAGCAGTTACTCAGGTGTTGTCTACATTTAAAAAAAGGTTTATGGCACAGATATACAAGCAACTCCTGTTAGTTTCAGATGCAGCTTATATGGACATAAAATGCTTCCTCTGAGAGAATTTACACCAGTGCCCCAAGAGAGACAATTTATATTGGCAGAAGCACCTTTATACTGGTATAAGTCCACCAGCACTAGGGCTATATTAGCATAATTATGTCATTAAAAATAAATCAAACCTCTAGCCATCATAGCTATCCTGGTATAAAAGACTAGATCTCACACAAACAGTCATTGGAATGCGGGTGAATAACAGTGCTCAACCTGAGCAAGGAGTTCAGTCTGACCCAGTGAGACAAGCAGAGGTATAAATTACTACTCAGCACAAAATTAGAATATGGGCCATGCTGTACCAATCTGGCTCTGAAGCTGGGATCCAATGCTTGGTTGAGTCCCATTGTTTTTAAAATGAGAGATGGTTTGGATACATTTTTATTTTATCTCACTTTGTTTGTCCATTGCCAGAGTCCCATTTTAGTGGGTCAACAGAATCTGTGCATGCTTCGCTGCTCTTTTTGGGAAGCAAACAATATTGTATTAACTCCTGGTACATTTCATGCTGATGAGTGAATTTTCACATTTTCTTTTCCAACTTTAACATTCTTGATCTATGAATTTGTATAAGATGATGGCAAGGAACCACACAGTGAGACTGATTGTGCAGTCCCCATTTATGCTCCGAAGTTTATACAAAATAGGGTGAGACATCCAGCCTCATAGAGTATCATTTTTCATGTTCTAAGTCATCACAGAAAATGCATCTCTAAATAGAATAAGCTCTGAGAGAACTGCCAGGCAGACACTCTCCCCTTTATTGAAACATCATCATTTCTTTATACAACTAAATTGGGCATTCTTGTAGGAAAAGAAGCATGAGTTCATTATTCAAGTGATACTATGATCATAAGTCAATTTGCCCTCCACATGCTGCTTTCACAAAGTCTCCCAAACGTCGTAACAGTTTAAGATGGTCCAAATCAATTTGGAAAACAAGAGAAAATCCATATATCAAAATTCAGGGCATTTGTTTCAACACCTGCCATCAGCCTTTGATAGAGATAAATTGAAATGACCACTCCAGATTATTCCTGGAAGAGTAGTAGAAGCTATGAAAGTGTGCGGGGCAAATAATCTGGAAAGAAAGATTAACCTTTCTAAACCTGTGCTCCCTTTCTAAAATCTGAGTGATTTGAAGAATCTCCAGTCTTATTTTCATGCATTTCTGTGCTTCAAGCCTCTGGGCTGGGATCTCCAGCTGAATTGCCAAAATATCTTGAGAATGGTTGGTGTTGTAGTATATTCTGCTTGACTAGAAATAAGAACCAACAGAAAGCTTGCAAGGAGATTCCCAACCCCTTTTTTCATATTTACGTTTATGTAACTCATTGGTATGAGAGCTGATGGGGCCAAGAATTTTGGCTATGTCCGAGAAGTGTTGACAGAGTTTCAAAACCTTTTGGTGCTTGTCCCAATCCAACTCAATCATTCTGAGTTTCTTCAAGCATCCATGCAAGTGAAACTTAATAATCACATTAGCATTCATAGAAAGCAGTTCTCAAAATGCCAAAGTTGATTCATTTTTAAACGAAAGCAAATACTAATGGAATTTTATTGCAATATTCATCCTCTTCTCAACAGGCTTTATGTCTCTTTTTTTTTTTTAAATGGCACCTGCAGTAAGGTGTCACTTAACACCAGCCTGGATTAATGGTTCAGAATTGATTCAGAGAGAAAGCCACTGAATCATCCTACTGCACTTGGGTTTTCCCAAATGTTATGCAAGCACTGACTGCACCCAAACCCGACAAAGATGATGAGATCTGACAAGAGCATAGGCTGCGATTGTATTGACTGCAGATAAAAGGGAGAGAGGTGCTCTAACACTATCCTCCAAATACATTTGTAGAAAGTGAGCTATATTCCTCGAGAATCAATGAACCTCTTGGTTTGAGTACAAATGATGGAATGTGATAAATCTGATGCCCATTCAATTACTTACACACACAGACACCATGAGCAAGTTCTACCCAGCAAGTGGCTTTTATGCTCCCAAGGCTTGTCACCAAGCACTTGTCACTGATGACACTTGTCACAATGATGACACTTCACCAAACTGTCTACATCCAAAAGTGAAAAGGAAACTAAAATATAAGTTTTCCACTGGCCCTTCAGTAATTTCATAAACTCAGTGAATGTGTCCATCTGTCCTTGTTTCTGCTTTACAGATGCCACTATGGATCACCCACCCTTATGTGGGCATATATTTTTCCGAAACAGTAAATTCAACTTGTTTCAGTTACTGAATACAAGCAAAGAAAACATTTCTACAGAGACAGCTTAACAAAACAAAATAGGGACAAAAAAGAGCAATGTATAAATCCCCATTAGCACAGTACACTTCCTCCACACTGCCATCACATTGCCTAGGGCTTATTTCAAGTACAGTATCTTTAGCAGAGAGGGGGAAAATATGCAAGACTATCACTGATCTGGCAGTGATCTAGCTACTTGCTTCCTTTTCTTTCTGCTCTATCAGCAGAATCTGTTTCAATTCTCCTTTTCAATTTTACCCCCTTGGCTTTCTAAATCCAGACTTATTCCCCTGTGCCTGTGGCTCTCACACTAGGGGTGCATCTACAACTTAAGGACATTTAAGTTGACCTAAACAAAGCCACGTCCACACATGGCTTTCATTAAGTCGACTTAGGCGCTTCCTTAAGTCAACTTAATAACGACCACTCCTTAGGTTGACTTAATGCCTAAGTCAATTTGTTAAATCAACCTGAAACCGGTGTGGATGCCCTAATTCGACTTAATTCCCTTGGCAGAAGGGAGCCGTGGCTTGTCCCCAGCAAGCAGGGAGCCGCAGCTCCCCGGGACAAGGGAGTTGCAGCTGTCTGTCAAGCAGGGAGCCACAACTTCCCTTGTCTGAGGGAGCCGCGACTCCTTGCTTGAGGGGGAGCTGCGGCTCTCCATCAACCTAGCCAGTCAACTAGCCAGTCTAGTGTGGTCGACTGTAAATCGACTTAAGAGTCTAGAGTAGACTCTCTAAGTCAACTTAACAAGGTCGAATTTAAGTCAACTTAAGTCAACCTTGTTAATTCGACTTAATAGAGTCGACTTAGCTTTGTAAGTGTACACATAGCCTAGAAGTGTAAGACAGCCATGGGCCTGTGATTGCCTCACTCACAAATGCTGACTGATAATGCACTTCCTAAGCAAGCAGAAGCAACTAATAACGATGACCTTAAGACATGATTCATGCACTTCAGGCAATACAACCACATTCTCTGGCTGGTCCGAACAGTGTAAGAGGCAATAACAAATATCAATGATCTGTAGGGGAAAAGTCTTGCTAAATCTGAAGGATTAGATGATTTTAGTTCTCGCTACATAAAGGAGAACATGTCAAGTAGTACAAGCAAGCATTCAACTGTATTTGTGCCACTGCTTTGGGTCTTGTGCTTCAAAAGCTTGCCTTTACATGTTGCTCTATTACTCTCTCACTTACATCAGCGTAAATTGCTTTCACTGAAGTTGCAGTCACTCCATTCCAGTCCACTCCACTGCAGTCACTGGATTTACACAGCTATGAGTAACAGCAGGATCAGGCTTTCTGTAATCCAAAAACCAACCGTCCCACTTTACAGAAGAGATTAAGTTTTAAACACCTTATTCCTGAAAACCCTGCAGAGCTGACATAACTAAGAGAGTACGAGCTGAATTCTGTTCCTTCTTGTGCCTCATCAACAGAAATGTTTATTTAGTTTCAAGCCATTACACCTGTACAGGTCATTGAAGGCCATGGAGTCACTAAGAATTTGCCCTGCAGAGCCCTTATTGCTAGTACCAACCTCAAAGAAGAAAGGAAAGAACCAGCCTAGCTCTCACATCCTAAATTGAGTTTGCAGATCTGGCAGCTAGGGGGAAAAAAAAGAATCTTTTTACTTGTAATCTGAGCACCTATGATTTAAAAGCCAATGATGCACAATAGACACAAAGCCCCACATTTTCACATTGGATTTTGTGGCACAGAAACACATTTTAGAGACAAGACAGCTTGGTGTGAAGTTTTATTTAGCCCAGATATTTACTTCTCATTTTTATACCTTCTCCACTATTTTCTCCTCCACTGGGCAAACCTGGGACTCATTATCAAACTATATTCCCTTATTATTTCTCCATTTAAAACTAACAGGAAAGAAGGAACAAGGCTTCTCTCTGAATTCCCAAAAGAAAAAATCCAAAAGAACCCCATCTTTGTTCTCTCATTTGGCAATAGCTGGTAGAGCTGCAGAAACAAAACACTCAGTTACTTCAGAGATGGAACTCTTCAGATCATTCCTGAATGATGCTTCATCTGACCCAGGAGCATCACCGGACTATTCAAGAGATAGCCGCATCTAGCCCTCTTTGGATGCACTGATAGGCCAAGTCAAACAGAAGAACTTTTAGGAGGCCCTATGGCAAAACATGCATCCAAAAGACAGAAGCAAGGAAGGGTGAAAATTACCATCAGTACCAATTCATATAGCTCAGTACTCCTTTCCTCTCCCCAGCTCTTCTTCAGAAATGCCAAAATTAATCACAAACACTTGTTTTTTCCCCTCACAAAAATGAATTCAGGTAGGCTTTCAGTTGACACTGATACATCTACTTCATCACCAGCACAGTAGTCCAAGATGAAATTTAAAATGAGGAATATTGAAAAACTGAAAACTTAACACATGTGTAGTTCTGTCAGGCTAAGCAAACCCAGTGATATCTTTTTGCAAAGATCCAAAATGGTTTGGTTTTAGATATGTGTCTAAATCTGTGTATAAATTGGTTTTTGATCTTTCTTTAGACTCAAACCCAGAGAAGCATTTCATAATATTTCAATTTATGCACCTATGTCACAAATTACTACTTTAGTCAACTCATTCATTAATCTAAATTTTACTCTGCTAAATACTAGTGAGATGTGTTTCCTACCTGGAAATTATAATTGTGTACCTTTATGGCGCCACCCAATCTCCATATATTTTTGGGTTAATGCAGAGACAAAGCCAACTTTCAACAGGGCACACGTCTAATCCCTGGGTGTTCATAATTCCCTGCTTCCTTTAGTGCATGCCATAGCCAAAGTTATGAGAACTTAGCCATTTGAAACATATTTCTGACATGAACATCTGTTGAATCAGAACTGAATATTAATTTATATTTGTGGTTAGCATGCTATCTAAAATCATGTATATTATGTGGACATTTCACTGAGATCTCTTTTCACTTTACACTAATTTTATATGTATGACACACCATTGGACTTACTAGAGTTATACCTGATTTACAGCAGCATAATGAGAGGAGAATCAAAGTCATTGCTTTTGAAAATTACCTGACAGTTTCCTGACCCCTTTGGAATCTATTTGGATAAAAAGTAGCTTCGTACAGTAAATGCACAATCATATATCAATTTTTGGAGGAAGCATTGCATTTTGGAGGAAGCACAGCAATGGTGTCCCATGGGGGAAGTTCTGATTAATTACAAGTTCTTTGTAAAGATTTATTAAAGCTCTGAGTTTATTGCCAGTTGAAGGTAGCTCTTTACACTATGTAATTTGTGAAATACAAGCCTGCACATGCGTTACTTATAGATATAGATATAGATACACACACACACACACACACACACACACACACACACACTTCAATCCATTATGAGCATTTCAAAATTTTAGCAGAATGAGGTTTACCTAAACTGAAGCCAGAAACCAGCTTTTTTATCTCTATTTGTATAGCAACTTGGGCATTACAAGTAAATAGAAAAGGCTATGGGAAGCTATAAAAGCAGCAATACTGATCAGACAGATTAGTTATGTTTTGGTCAGTTATCTACTCAACTTTCTCTCCTGTTTTGGAAATGCAGTTTGGTTATTCTACCTGGACACAGGAAGTAGCAGCCCTTGTCCCCATCTACGTTACATCGGAGTTTAAAGAGAAAATCTCATCATTTCTTGTAACATTAATTCTACAATATATCAATTATGACCTTCTGCCAAATTAAAGTCAATCAGTTGCACTCACCATATAAACCAAATTCATTGATTCAGTTTGGGTTGTTCCCATGAATGTAACACTAATTTACACTGACATGGCCTAGTATTCCGAAGTGGCTTAATTTATATGATTAGTATTTCATTTATTGTGAAATGTTTCCTATATGCATGAAAACCAATTGCACTGGAACATCTAAAACTTTGTAATAAAGGTAGTTTAAAAAAAATCTGGAGTTTTAATTATAGGATGATGAAATAAATAAAAATGTAATACTTAAGGGTTTTCAAGAGTAGCATTTACGAGAGTATAGCAATACCTCTGACAGCACTTCTCTTATCTGTACTTAACTATTTTTTACACAAGTTCACTTAATACAGTAGCTACTTAACACCATGCAGTAGTTTAGAGGCTTGAAAATATTGAACAACATGGATAGCTCAGCTGTGGGAGTTCTGAGAGCTTTCCTGACCTAATCGTAACCTTATATTTGTTATTTGTACCCACTCTTGACAATCACAGGTATATTATTACCCTGGAATTTGGCCCAGTTTTGGAGATTTATGATACCATGGGATTCTATGACCAAAATGATTCCTAAAATTTAATTGTTTGGTCAGCTTATTTCTTAAAATAAAGTCACACACTGTGTTATAAAATGTAGACAACATTGCCATTAAAACAGGAGGGAGGGTTTGCCTACAAACCTGCTGCATTGAACTGGCAAGAGAATAATGGGCTTCCTTTCAATCAGAAGGAGATGATTTTGGAAAGAAAACTGATTCAAATATTTTACGTCAGGTTTCTTCCAGTCACTGACTGCTTTCTCGGTCCAAAAATGCATATGCCTCATCTCAGGCATGAGTAAAAGCCTATAAAAAAATCATTTTCTTTCATTTTCTCCAGACAAATTAATTTTCTGTCCTTCATTGAAATACCCTTACATTTATGGTGGATTACAGCGATGCTGCAAGACAGAAAAATTCACTTGAGGCTTTGGGTGAAAGAAGAGCAGCACGCAACAAATCTTTTATCTACTAAAGGCTCATACCTGCCGCTCCAGTCCTCAAGACTCCACCTGTTGATAGTAGGAGTTGTAATGCTTACTAATATTGAAGGCAGCCCCAAAATCTTAATTGCATACAATCTGTGCATGGTTAATAAGGTGAATATTGCACTGTGAAAATATTTCCACAGACTAAATGGGTGTCAAAAAATAAGATCAAATCTGGAATCTTTCTCCCTCCTTCTTTATTTCTTCCCCATAAAACCTTAGTGCAATGCTCTCTGAAGTGGAGGTAGTTGGGATTTTTTAACCTGCATTGTTACAAACTGTCACATATTTGACATTTTCTACATCATACTGCACAGCAGATTACATAATACGTTCATTTTACTAGGAGATGCATGGAGCATTCACCTGTGACCACTACATTCTTTACACATATTTTCTATACACATTTACAATACATGTCCACAGGCACATATATTTCTTGGTGACAAGATAAAATTATACAGACAGAAATATGTTTTGAAACGGAGGAAAATCCACTTTTCTTCATACTAAGAAAAATATATATGCTGATCTAGTAGTACTGTTAGAAAAATAATGGAACACACTAAATCTATATCTACAGAGAAACCAAAAAGATTCAGAAAATTCCAGATATCTCCAAACAAGGATACAGTTGATCTAGAGGTAGTGAGTGTATTTTACCGCCTTCACATCACCAGCTTGTGTTGATGGGCAGGCAGTTTAGACTTTGAGCTGGCCCTGGAGGATTTTAGCTTAACTAAATGGATCCCCTTGGCTCAAAGATGAAAAGACACTTCTGTATTACATGATACCTGTGGCTTTCTTGCACTACTGTCAGCCGTTTCAATATGTCAGTCTAGCAGAAATGCAAAGTCCTATCTAAGGTATATAAGCAAAGGGTCAAACTTTTCAAAATGGCTAAAAAATTAACAACATGCAAACCAACAAATATGAGAAACAACAACTATGCCTCACCCACCTGGCTGCTATTATGAATGCTGTTCATCAGAGCGACCATATGGTATCACCCACACAAGTACTGAGTGTGTGACAGAAAATAAAATATCCATCCTAGGCTCAGGGTGTGGGTATCCTCCATGCTTAAAGATACTGAGCTTCTACTGGCATGCCTGTTGATTCAGTCGTTTTATACTGAGAAAGGGGCAGTTTGAGAAAAGGAGTAAGAACTAGAAATGCATCAAGATTCAAAAGCGATTCCAATTTAAATTGTCTTAATTAAAGATATTAGAGGTGAAAAGGAGAATCATACAATGAAATAAAAATTAAACAGCAAGAACATAGTTCTACATGAACTGATTTAATCCCAACCCTTTCCCCAACCCCAGCAAAATAAATCCCCAAATAAACAAAAACCCATATATTAACACTGTGTACATTTAAACTGCTGTTCCGTTTGGCCATGTTTATTCTTCACAATTCAAGAATTTTTGCATGGATTGTGTTTTGTTCACACAAATATTTGGTGAAAATGTTCCTTGTATAAACACTCATACTTGCATGCAAACAAGTACAATCATGCACCAACAAAAATATTTATTTATATTTCACTATTTGCCACATTTCTTATTTGAATTTTGATAGTTTCAGTCAGCCAACAAGAGACCAGAGAAAATGCCATATGATCCAGGTAGCCAATAACATCACAAAACAATGATAAGTGAAAATACCCCAAAGAATTAATTTTATTTTCATACTATTCAGATACTTTCACATATGATGCCATTACATTTGGGATTTTAAACAGGTATTTTGCTCTGGCTTTTAAAAGCTCCATAGCTCACCTTTGGATAATTTACAGATCACAGAAACAGCCTCTTTGCTCAAGGATTAGTTAAAGTAAAAGCATTCATTGAAGTCACCTGGCCAGTATTAAATTCAGGAAAAATAAAGTGAAGTTTTATAAGCAGTGAGAATTGCAGAAAATAATTATAATAGGGACCTACAAAATGTAATTTTATTACTGGAAATTTAATCAAGCTCAAATCTGGACTAATCTCCCATAGCACCTGTGGATAATCAAGGTGGGGTGTTTTTTATTAACGGGGTCACAGTCAAAAGCAATACAGTATCCAAAATTGTGAGTTTATGTAACTTACTGATCAGGGTGCTTTCTGTATTCCTCTCCTGTGCCCAATCCCCAGAGAATAATAGCTTGTTACAGTCCCAGAGCAAGGGCTGTGGCTCTTTAGCTGAAGCTGTATTAGCTCATGCTTTTAGCTCTGAAGTTCCCAATTCACTGCCTAGTGTATTAGCCAAGATGCTACACATGATATTTAAGCTGAGATTTTCCTAGCTGTTCAAGAAATTTGCATGCTCTATCACTATTAACATCAATGTGATTTGAGTAATTCTTCCTTTTGGCTTTGAAAAGACTCAGCTTTCAAGTTCTGCTCATTCTTACGTACTCTCCAACCAAATGGCCACAAACTGGCCCAGAATCTGATTACTGATGCTATTGCATTGCCCCCCCAAAAAAGGCAAAATATTTTGTATTTTTTAATAGAACTCTGTTTCTACAGACATCCAGGGACTGATCTAGAGCCTGATGAAGTCCAGGGAAATTTGGTTTTGGATCAAGCTACAATCCATTAACATGTACTGTGCAAGTCTGGATAAGAACTGCTCTGGAAATTGAACTAAACAATAATGTTACAATAATTTGAAGTATCCATGCCTATTTCTGGTAATCTTTCTGTATGAAGACTGGAGCCCCACCATATGGTTCCATTTTTAGCATGGTTGGCAATGATTTAACATGCTCTGAAACTACTATGGCAGTAAAACCACCTCCACAAAAAGCATAGCACTGCATCAAGAGGTACGCATTTCCCGTCTGCACAGTGTATTGGAGAGTCATGCAGAATAGACTTCCGGAAATCAACATAAACTATGGAAGCTACGTAGCTGTTGAATTTGCCAGTAAGCATAGACCAGGCCAAAAAGCATAGCCCTGCAGTGACAAGTACACATTTCCCTTCAGGGAAGCATACTGGAGACAGAGCATAGAGTGGACTTCAGGAAGTCAATGTAAGTTATTCTACATAGCTTGCATAAGTCCAATTGACTGCTGCCAAATTTGCTGGTTAGTATAGAATAAGGTCTCTATTCTCTCACTTCAGTGACTCAGACACCTATGTTGATGAATTTAGTACAGGAATATTTAAATATTTCATCTACTCTGAAGAGAAAAGGATGCCTATGAAGCTAAGTCAATCAAGCTATGCAAAAATAGTGTCATTCCATTTCACTCTCACCTAATTTGGAGCTGACTCCAGTGATTTATGGGTTTGTACTTGTTTATTGCTCATGGAGAGTAACCAATAAGACAGTAACTATTATTTTCTTATAATCTTACCTCGTAGGGGACTCACATTGAGCTTTATGAGTTGTGTGGGTCCAGGACAATCTGAGCATATTTCACTGGGAAAGAAGTCTGCCAAATCTGCTCACTCAGTATGCAAAGGTTTTAGGTCAGTGCAAACAGCTGAAGAAAATACATTTTTTAATGGCTTTGGTCTAACGGCACTTGGGACTTCCAATCCTACTAAAAAAATATGTAAAGAACAAAAAATAAATAAATCCCTTCTCTGCTAGCCCTGAACTTCAACAAACTAAAACTAACAAAAAATTCTCTTTGTAATTTCCTACTATAATAAATTTTCTGACAGGCCATATGTGTGCAGTGTGCCACAGCAGCTATGTCATACACATGAACGTTCTACACATGGAAACCATACTGGATAACGGCTACAATGGGGCATGTAAAATTTTATTTTTCTAGCCATTGTTGCTTTGCAGTAAATAGTTTACAAGATTAAAAGGAAGGCACCAAAACCTTTTCCTTCTCTAATGAAGCAATATTGTCTATGTGGTTCACATTGCCATATCGAGAACTACACATGGGACCGTTTTTACAGCTTGAACCAGGAAGATGAGCTGAGTCAGGTGACCATTAATCTGGTCATGCAAGCCGGGTGGGCCTATCAATCAAATGTAATGTTAAACAATGAGCACATTTCCGGTGCAACACGGTACTGTAAAATCACAGGTCACTGTGGTTTACAATTACATAAGAATTCACTGGATGATTCTGCTGAAGTGTTGCTGGCAGATAGCTCACTGATATAATTTCAGTTTGTGCCTGGAATCAGAAATCATTATGGAGTAAATCTGATTCTTTTTAGAAAATAAGATCAGGAAATTTAAACAACCAAGGCATGAAAAGAAATATGAATCCTCTAAATTACTTAAATATATGAGCTAAGTCCTCCGCTAATGCAAATTGGCATAGTTCCAGGGTAGTCAACAGAGCTGCACCAATTTACAGCACCTGACAACCTGACCCAACTTTCATTTTATCTAATTTAGGAAAAGGTCTTTAAGAAATTCAAAAAGAGGCTAGATTGCATCATTTTCTGACATTCCTGCTATCCACTCCAGACCTAGATTTGTGAATTCTTTTCCTAGAAAAAGTATCTTGTAAAATATCAGTCTCAGAAGCTTCCAACGGCAATAAATTAAATCTAACTCACAAATTCCTGCCTACAAAATTCTGCTAATTCTATACATATGGAAGATCTTTATTCCTTGGTTTGGGTGTATGATACATAAATTTGACTGCAGGTACATGTCATCTTGACAGATTAACATTATATTTGCAGAAAGTAAAGTAATTTCAAGGTTTCCTATGAAATAACAGCAAGAGAGTATTTAGTGCTTATAGGCTTCATTGTTTCTCTCTGCTGTTCAGGATAAATAGGCTTCCTATTTACATTATTACGTACAATTCACAAAAAGAAACAAATTTGTCAGGTCCATACTGTGACAAAAAGTGCTAATGCCATCTTTGGATGTATAAACAAAATAGTGAATAGGAAAGTGATTTTCACTGGAATACGATATACGGTTCTGATGTCCACATTTTTAAAAGGATGTTTAATAACTGGAGAATGTGCCAACCCCAACACACAAACACACACACACACAAATCATTTGAAGACTGTAGAGAGAATACCTTACAGCAAGAAAGTTAAAGAGCGTCATCTGTTTAGTTTGAGAGGTGACTTGATTCCAATACATAAGCACTTTAGAGACTTCTAATGGGTGTTTTAATTTAGTGTGGAAAGGCATTACAAGAACTAGTGTTTGGAAGCTGAAGTCAAACAAATTCCAATCAGAAAGAAATCACACGTTTTGGACAGTGAGGTAAGTAATAGTGGAACAAACTACCAAAGAAGTGATAAAAGTGGTGGATTCTCCATTTCTTGATTGTCTTCAGTTTGGATATTTTTCTGGAAGATATGTTTTAGTTCAGGCAAACACAAATTCTGGCCTCAATACATGGGTAACTAGGTGAAATTTAACCTGTGATAGATACAAGGTCAGACTAAGTCCCTTTTGGCCTTAAAAATCTATGAATTTTATTCGTCAAGCTGGCAGTGCAAGTTAACAGAAGCCACACAAATACAACATTTGCATATTGAAACACTGTCACAGATACAAAGATACCAATCATTTCAAAACCAAATGAAAAATTAGCCCATGGACAGTGGTATGTATGTTCTAGTAATTCACAGATGCACCTCAAATCATTACAGTGAACTATTCTTTTAAATTACTCATTACTGGAAGGAGCGTTGCTCAAATGAATGACCTGCAATAAGCAATTCAGCAGTTCTGATTTTAGGTGATTAGCTACAGTAGAACCTATTAGCATGGCTAGCCAAATAATATGAGAAAGGAGAGGTCATTCCTCACATAGTCACCTATTCCTTAGCATGTTAATTTGACCGGATTGTATTGTTTCCCATGCCGATTAAATAATGCATGTTATAAAGAAGGTACATTTTCATCAATGTCCTTTTACAACCATCAGCTCTTCCTTTCATCACCTCAAGTGCATTACTGCCTACTTTAACACTCACTCAAATGCAGATTATAATTGAAACATTTGAAACAACACATCTAAGCTATGCTGCATTCCAAAATGAAACTTACTTTAGAGTGCTCTATCGCGAAACATCCATCTTATTTATCTTAATAAAACATCCATCTGTATTTATCTTAGAGGTCTTATTATTAATGTGTGATCTGGATGAATTTAAAGGAAAAGAGGTTACAAGCTAGGTT
This sequence comes from Pelusios castaneus, assembly GCA_007922175.1. NCBI lineage: Eukaryota > Metazoa > Chordata > Testudines > Pelomedusidae > Pelusios > Pelusios castaneus. The sequence goes on from ML685789.1 coordinate 12,348,682, forward strand.
AAGTATGATAAGGGCTATCAATCTTTGGCCTTCAGGGCAGTCAATAATCTTATTAGGAAATAAAACACCTATATCCCTTTCTACCCTGTGCCCCCTCCACTTCTCTAGACACAGGGGAGCCTCAGTGATGTATTTTAACCTCACCCTTGCACAAGCTCCTTCTTTGGAGATCTCAGGCTGGGAAGGAGTGTTGGGAATGATGGAAGCTACTCTCCACCAAATTCTATGTTCCCTAAACCCACAGTGGAATAGGGAGTAAGTACAGAGTCTACAATAACTTGTTCTGCTTCCTTTTCCATTGTTGGGAACTAAGTGGTAGGGCACAGGATGAGCCACATGTCAGGAGAAGCTCTGCCACCATTGCTCCTGTTGGAGTCACCTTTGACCAGGGATAAGGGCAAGGTGTTGAGGGAGCAGTGAGGGGCATGAGGTGTCACCAAATCTCCTCCAGTAAGATGGGCCTGTTTGTGGGGAGCTTTTTCCACAGGCCAAGGATGGGAGAAATCCTTCCCCAACATGGAAAAATTCAAGTGAAATTCTGCAAGTTACCTCTCCCCCATGCAGGTTATTCCCAAGTAGGGGGGCATGGGGAGTTTCATTAGTGGGTCTGACTTAGTTGGCTGCACTAGACAGAGTTGCTCGCAAAGGTTGCCCTATAAAAATCATCATTTGCCACCAGATATTTTTGGCTGCAAGGTTCAAAGCCACGAAGAGGCTTATATGCTCAGTTAAATACCCAAATCTGATAGGCAGCTTTGAAAAATCTAAGCTTCAGTGTTCATTGTCTGTTGTTTTTTTAATCTATATTCTTGTTAACGTCTTATCACTTATTTTGCTGTAACATAAGATACATTGAATATTGCATGAAATTTTCAAATACAATCCTGCTCCTCCAGCCTGGGCCATGTTTAAAAGGCAAATTAAACCAAAATCACAAAGCAAAGGGGATGGGGAAGGATTGTGCTCAAGCAAGTTGAAGCATACTATCACATAGGCAACATTTTTATAGGCAATAGCTGGGTGGCAGAAAAGAAGGTGGCAGGTCTTACACTTGAAGTTTTGATCTCAGTTATCTGGCCCCTGCCCCAGAGGAACTTCCCTTTTTCTCCTAATAAATTAAAGGTAATAAGGTGAAACTAATCAATGATACCAAAAAGCCGTATGGTACTGCAATCCCAGCTGGTAAGTTTATACTTTGGGAAGCTACAAATTAGTTGTGAAAATAAAAACACTTAGAAAAATAGACCAAGTAGTGATGAAAGCCTTGGCAATGCTTTCTTAAAATTGCACATCCCCAAACCCACTAATGTGAACCTAAAACCAAATGTCAATGTTATTAGGAACTTTATCAGCTTCACCAAAAATGTCCACATTTCTCTCTTTTTTGTAGCTAGTTGATGTTTTGTGATCATGAGCACCCTACAACTTCAGCTCTTATCTAGAAAGTCAAACTGTGTCACCAATAGATAAACATTGCTAGGAATCCAGTTACCAGCACAAGGGAAACTATTGGGCCTATCTTTAGTTCATGGCTGGGTCAGGTCATGTAAAGTTTTCTCTGACCTGAACCTGATCCAGACCAAAGGACTGAAATGCCTGACCCACTCACCTCAAAGAACAACTATAATGAAAAACTGAAATGGAACCATACAGCATTGCAAGCACATAGCTGAAGAGCTGTGCCTGCCTAAGACAGCTTCCTAAGAGCACCTGCCTCTATTTATCAGGATATCCCCTGTATTTGTCAAGGTATTGACCTAAAGAAGTGAGCCCTGTGGCCGGAAAACTACTCCTCTAATTTTATTAAGTTTGCCAATAAAAGTATGTGAAATGTGACTGCATTTTAGGATGTTCCTGATAATTTGTTTGTAAAGCCTCACTTCCTTAGTGTCTCTCCTTGAAATCAGTTCTTAATGGAATCTGAAACCACTTACCACTGCAGCGCTATTATTTCTGACAAAAGAAAAAAAAAAGTGATCAAACTAAATTTCTGGCTTCTTCCAGCTCAATGTAGGGTATAAAGTTACTGTTGCACTCCTGTATTGCATTTGGCATCCTGTATGTTTTAACAGTCCTTCACTGTCAAATTACAGACTATCAAAAGTGTGGCGTTAATCTAACAAAGGACTACAATAGCCATTGTACCAAAACATGCAATTTAAAATAGTTTATTTTGAGAGGTGACTTGGTTATGGGTTAACAGGAAAGGTGAGTCAAGTTTAATCAAGCTTGATGCACCTCTAGGTAAGTTGAGGAATGAAATGTTGTATAAGCAACACATTTTGGTGCATTTAAGTCTTAAATTAATAAATATATTTACATGACTTTAGGGAAATATATTCATTAAAAAAGCAGACAAAATGTTTTACAAAAGGAAATAAACGTTTTCATAAATAAAGGTTGTTTTCAACCATTTTTTGACATTTAATTAAATGAAAATTTTCATTTTGTTTATTTTCAAATCAAGCTCTTAGTTTAGTTTTGATTTTTTAAAGTAAAAAATATTTTTAGTTTTCTGTGTCCACCTGCCCCTTCTCTCTCCCATTTTGCCATAATGGAGATGATAGAGCCTGAAAGGTGCCAACTGGGGACAGAAATCTGAGAGCCAGTGAAGGAATTCCAAGATGGCAAGAGAATATGGTAAGGACAGTTTAAGTTAGGGCATCTGGATAGAAGTCAGAAAGTGGGCTGAAGTTACAGTAATCACACACTAACATAAATAAAGCACAGAGGAGAATGTTAGTTATTGAGCCAAACAAAAAAGGATGGATTTTAAGGAGTACCATACAGAATTTGGAGAGAGTCCGGGTTAAGAGGAAAGAGAGTGTCGTACATACCACCAAGATTCTAAGACTTGGCAATGAAGAAAATAGCAATTGTCAACAATTCTGAAAGAAAAATGGGAACAGAGAGATGTATAAGGAAATCAGTGTTAGGGTCAATTTGTTCTTTAAAATAATTTGTAAGAAAACATAAAAGGTAAAGCTATTTTTTCTCTTTAGGAATTAATGAGGAAATGAGTGAGCTCAAGCATGCCAGATGGCTAAAGCACAGGAATGGGAGCCAAGGAATTCAAGTTCTAGTCTTGACTCTGCCACAGATGTGCGTGACCCAGCATAAATCAATGAACTGTCCTGTTCCTCAGTTTCTCAAGCTGTGAAATGAGGTTATAAAATGCACAAGCTAGTTCTAAGGTTTATTCATTAACATTTGCAAAAGCCTTGAGATTCTTGGATGCAAGGTGACATAAAAGCCAAAGTGTTATTTAAATGATTAAGAAGCAGTTTCAAGGTTTTGTTTTGTTTTTATGGGTGGGGAGGGAAATGGAGTAATCTTCCATTTTGATTTGTTGATGAAAGGAACAAAGACAAGATTATGACAGTGAAAATGTGGATAAAAGAGTCAAAACGTTGCAAGTTTTTATTGACAATATCCTTGCAAGTATTTATTGCTAATGCAAAAATTGTTCTGCAGAACCTAATTGCTCAGGATTTTTTTTTCCTCTTTTCCGTTACTCTGTTGCTTTTACTGACAAATTCTTTTACAGAGCTTGAACTTTGTACTTTAACTGTAACAGCAAGGAAAATACTGATTGACAGTGTACAATAGAGACTTAATTTCATCTGGTTTTAATGATATTTCAGTTAAAATATCTGCTGTCAGTTTTATTCTTTCACACATTTAGCATGATTGTTACGTACAGTACTGTACAGAAAGACACAAGCCAAATGAAAATACTCCGATGAAAGATTAAAAAGGGCATTATTGCATAAGCGTGCATCCAAGGCATAAAACTCCACCATCATTAAAGAAGCCGAATAATATCAGTGGCACCTTGAAAGACAAAATTAAAGTATATTTATTTTACCAGTTAATTTAGTAGACATGATAAGTTCTTCTCGTCTTAAAGGAAAAGTTTGTCATTTTTTTAAAGTCATATGGCTTCTTTCCACAAGAATATCACTTTCCTTGTAAAGTGCAATTATATCCATCACAAAAATATCAGTTGCAAACTCTAAAGGTTAGAGGAGGAGATGGGAGGGCAGTCTCATATGTCTGATACCTTGCTTTGCTGCTAATTTACTGTGACTTCCTGTAATTCACTTAACATCTGTATCTTAGTTTACCCATCTGATCATTGTGTCTAATAAGCATATAAGTCAGACTTCTTTTTAAGAGTATTTAGATTCCTATGAGATTTTCAAAGGACTGAGACACCTAACTCCCACTAGAAGTGAAGCATCTAGGCCTTTTTGAAAAACCCACTAAATGCCTATCTTTGTCTTTAGGCACCTATGTGCCTATGAAAATCTGGCCCACACAGACCTTTGGTGGGGCAAACAACAAGTTCTATGGAGTCCAGAATATATTTTGATATGCAATATTAGCAGCTATTTGTTTTTATGCTCCTTGATATACTGGAAAAAGAAAGAAGTTAGACTTGTAAGGACAAATATTGTTAATCCTTAAATAGTAGACTTTTTGGAACACACCATGGTCAGACCGGATACCCTCATTTGCACAGATACTTTGTTTGGTTAATATTATCCCAGACCTTAATATTATTGGCCTAAAAGTCAGGACTGAGTAAGGCTTTAAAGATTTGTCCATTTATTATAATTTATTAGTAGAGAGAAGCTCAAACAAGAAAACCCCTCTCAAATGCTGGAAGAACCTGACTCCAGATGTGTTTCTGAACTTCCCACTTCAGGACATATTCTAGGAGCAACAATAATTATTGGAAGTGTTTACTTACAGTACATATCCACATACTATGTGTACTGCACAGACAGATCCACCAGTCATTGCACTGGAGACTTTTTCCTCCTTTTAAAAAAACTAAACTTCTAAAATGCTTTTGCACCAAACTTCACACAGTTCACCTGACCTCAGTTCAAATACATTGAAAGGACTTTCCTGAAGCTGCATATAAATGCGGATAGATCTTCTTTACTGCAGTTGTCAATATATATTTAATTATTTCTGCATTTACATTTAGCACATTTAAAGAATGGGTCACATATTTTATACACATGAAATAATTATGGGACTACAGAAAAAAGCTTTCAACTTCAAACCTAATTTTTATCTTTGTTCATAAAGCTTTTTTGATTGCCCATCTTTATCCTTCCTTGTGTGTTTCTGTAGTTATTTCATTAGTATGTATCAAACTTACATTGTTCCATTCTAAATATAAACCTCACTCCACCTTCCAATCTCCCTCTGAAATGTTAAGCCTTATTTACCCTATGCAGTTTTTCTGTGAAGTGAATTTGCAACTCTGAATTTCAATTCAGTTTCCCAGAAATAGTTCTCTCTACAGAACAGAGTTTGTCAGCCCCCGCCCCCCCCCCCCGCCGCCCCCCCCCCCCCCCCACACACCAAAGATGATAAGTTTCCTCTCCTAAATCTACTGATCAAGAAGCAGGCATGCATACATAGGTCCCTTGTGTCTCTGCTGTTCTCAAACCTCATCCCCATTAAGCTTCATATGATCCATAGATGCCAAAGCTCCCTGCTTATTCCAGCCCTCAGAATCCTTCTCAAGGAGGGGTTTCTATTGCAGATAGAGGAAGATCATGAATGTTACTGTGGAACATAGGAATGGCTATAGGGGGCCGATCAATGGTCCATCTAGCCCACTATCCATCTTCCAACAGGGGCCAGTGCCAGGTGCTTGAGAGGTTATGAACAAAACAGGGCAATTAATCAAGTGATCCATCCTGTTACCCAGTCCCTGCTTCCATCAGTCAGAGTCTTGCAATAATTTGTTCAGGCTTGTTCCATGTATTTAAGGGACAAGGACTATTCAACAAAGGGTTGTTGGCAACCCACCACTTTGAGAAAGCTCTCTCTGGGCAGAATCTGTGAGGTGCATGGGACCCATATAAGTATAGAATTATGTAAGGTTAGTCACAAGAAATTGATATATTCTATTTATCCCAACAATGGAGCATAACCAGTTGCCTGGAAAATTGAACAGATAATACATAAATCCATGCTATACCTACATCCTGAATATTGCATGTAGATCTGGTCACCCCATCTCAAAGAAAGATATGTTGGAATGGGAAAGGCACAGAAAAGGGTAACTAAAATGATTAGGGGTATGGAAAAGCTTCCACATAAGGAGAGATTAATAAAACGGGAACATTTCAGTTTAGAAAAGAGATTACTAAGCGTGGACATGATAGAGGTCTATAAAGTCATAACTGGAGTGGAGAAAGTGTTATTTACTCCTTCTTATAACACAAAAAAACTAAAGGTCACCAAATGAAATTATCAAGCAGGTTTAAAATAAACAACAGAAAATATTTCTTCATACAATACAGTCAACCTCTGAAACTTCTTGCCAGAGGATGTGGTAAAGGCCAAGACTATGACAGGGTTAAAAAAAGAACTAGAGAAGTTCATGGAGGAGAGGTCCATTAATGGTTATTAGCGAAGATAGGCAATGATTGCTGTTTGCAAGAAGCTGGGAATAGACGTCAGGATGGATCACTTGATGATTACCTATTCTATTCATTCTCTCTGAAGCATGTGGCATTGGCCTCTGTTGAAAAATAGAATTCTGGGCTAGATGGACCATTGGTCTAACTAATTATGGCTGTTCTTACGTTCAAGTGGAAAGAAAATATTTCTTCAATTCCTTGACCTATTGCAGAGATCACAGAGTGCCTCTTTGACAGATACTTTTTAATAAAGTTAATCTGATAAGAATAAAAATAATCAATCAATAAGAAAATGGACTTGGTTTGCTGCAGAGCCTCCTTGTCTTTTGGTTCTGAATCTGGACAAGTCACACAGCAAGAGAGAAACTGTTATATTCAGGTTATTAAAAAAGAATTTCTCATTATCCAGCCTGATTTACAGATTGCTTGCAAAATTGATTTTCTCATTCCAGATGAATTATAGAAAGTCTAAATTTTATTAAAATTATTGCCACTAAAATAGTCACATTTTTAAATGTACAGAATATGGAGGCAAATGGATGAAGGGAGAGAAGGAGAGTTGTGGGAGGGAGGTTGATCTCTCAGGGTGCGTTTACACTTATAAATTAAGTCGATTTAAGCAGGCTTAAGTCGACTTAATTTAATCCACGTCTACACTGGGCTTTCCTTAATTCGACTTAAGGAGCATTTTAAGTCGAATTAAGGAAAAACTAGTTCGAATTAATAACACCTTGTTATAATTTGAACTAGTGTCTAAGTCGACTTTATTAAGTCGACTTAGCCAATGTAGATGCCCTAAGACGATTTGGTCGACTTAGGGCAGGGGGAACAAGGGAGCCCCGCATGGCTCCCTGGCAGAAGGGAGCCACTGTGGCTCCCTTGTCCCCTGGGGACTCCCTGCTCCCTTCTCCCCAGACCCGTGGCTTCCCTACCAGGGGAGCCGCGGTCCTGGGGAGAAGGGCTCCCCAGCCAGGGTTCCAGTGGGAGGGGATCGCCTGCTGGAACCCTGGCTGGAGACCCCGGGAGGCTGATCCCAGCGAGAGCCAGCTGTGTGCCAGCTGGCTCTGCCGGGACGAGCCGTGAGCGGCTTCTCGATCCCAGCAGAGCCAGCTGGAGCATGGCTGGCTCTGCCGGGATGAGCCACGAGTGGCTTCTCGGTCCCGGCAAAACCAGCTGGCACACGGCTGGCTCTGCCAGGACCAGCCGTGAGCAGCTTCTCAGTCCCGGGACAGCCAGCCTTGCAGGGCTGGCTCTCCTGGGGCAAGCCGCCCGTCTTCTTGTCCTGGGGAGAGCCAACTGGCCCTCTCCAGGACAAGCCGCCAGCGGCTTCTCGGTCCTGTGGAGATCCAGCCTTGCAGGTCTGGCACTCTTGGGACGAGCCGCCCAGCTTCTTCTCCCGGGGAGAGCCAGCTGGCTCTCGCCGGGGCAAGCCGCCAGCAGCTTCCTGGTCTGGGGAGAGCCAACCCTACAAGGCTGGCTCTCCCTCCACCTATCAAGTCAACTTAGAGAGTCTAGTGTAGACTTTCTAAGTCAACTTAATAGGAGCACCTTTAAGTCAACTTAAGAGTCTTGTGTAGACTCTCTAAGTTGACTTAATAAGGTCGACTTAAAGTTGACTTTAGAAAGTTGACTTTAGAAAGTCGATTTAAGAAAGTCAACCTCACTTTGTGAGTGTAGACATAGCCTCAGGGGAAAAAAATAAAGGTTCAGATGCTAATCTATATAGGAGAAGTGCTCAGGTGTATCTTAGGAGAAAGGGAAAGAGAGAAGTCCTTGGGGTGGGCATCTGGCTATCAAGCCTCCGCCATGTAAATTAGAACAGTCTCAAGGCATTCTAACCTATGCCAGTTGCCCACAGACAAAATATCTATACATTAATTGCTCCTGAATATCTGCCATATCTTTTCCTTCACATGGTGGGACACAGAGCAGGCACAGACAAATGAACTGAACCCAAATCAGGGGATACCAGATAAGAAACACAAAGGATCCATATATCTCTATAGTTTCTAAACCCTGCGTCAGCACATCTGGTTCCATTTCCATGCTGTCCTTTGCTATATAGGTGCCCTCTAGTCCTTACTCTGGACAGACTCCTACTGAAATCACATTGACAGTTTCAGTCTCTTGCTAGGAGGCTTATGTAGAGGGTCCATCCAGAGCAAGGACCTATGTAAGAACTACAGGCTGGAGCCATTGCTTTTAAGCACACAAGTGACTTGCAGATTGAGTCTGAAAAGAAAGTGGGTATCAAGAAACGCTTAAGAAGTGGTATTTTATTCAGTCTCAGTGAACTTGGTAGAGCATTGCCCTGGTTTCTTGATATTAAGGCCCATAGCAATATCCTAGTGTAGACATGAGAGCTATCATCAGATATATGCAAAGTAACCAGCCATATGCTAGAACATACCAACTGGAGTATCTTCAGAAGGCTATAATCAAAGTTGAGTCTCGGGGCACATCAATGAATAAAGATAGCAACCAAGACCACAAGCAAACTTTTAAATTTTCTAGACTGATTTAAAAGATTATTTTAATTCTAGATGAAAAATTAAAGATATAGTTGAAATGACTTATCAAAATACTTTTCTTCTGAGGTAGATGACATCAGGCAGGGAAAGGAAGACCAGCTTGGCCTCAATTCCATTTCAGATGTTGGGTGCTTCTAAGCCCCATTGAGTGTGAGGATGAAGGATTAGCTTAGCACCCTCATTCTGGTTTGGCTTCTGCAAGTTTAGTTTTTCCTCAAACTTCGTAAGGAAAAAATCAAATCCATAGCTAAATGCATCTGAGCTAACCAAACAACTGTCAATATATCCTGCAAATATTAACAGCGAACCTACAGAACAGGTAGGCTAAAATTTCCAAAGGAGAATAAGTGATTTATATACTCAGTTGTCTTTGGCTCCTTTGAAAATCACAGACCAAGGATGAAATCCGGATTCTCTTGAAGTTAACAGCAAATTCCCATTAACATCAAAGAGACCATAATTCCATCTCTAGTGTTTGCCTAATCTTGTAATTTGCTTGATTGGTCAAAATCATGTTATGCACTTTTCAGTGTATGTGACTAAGAGCCAAATTCTAGATGCTCTTATCCAGAGGAAAGACAGTAGGCCAGAGGCAGCATTTCACATTCCCTGTGTCCTTGCACAGAAACTATGCAAACTCTGGTCCTTTTACCCCTCAGCGCAAAGTGAACGTGAGTCTTAACAACAGTGTGCTAGCTACCAGAGAGATACTGGACAGAGGTATGGCCTTACTCTGAAGCCCAGTTAGAAGGGTGCAGCTGTGCATGGTCTCTTTAGGATTTGGGGGGCTGCATATTTCAATCCAGATTCAGGGAGTTCCACCTGAAATATCTGTTGGCTTTGACAAGGAGCTAACTGAGTTCAAATGGCACAACAGTTGGCAACAGATTGTAAGAGTTCAGTGCAGTATCGATGAGACTCAAGCTCATAGGTGGGGCATTTGCCTTCTTTTTGTTTCTTAGGGGAAGAGACAGCCAGAAAGAACTGCATAGGTCAGTTGTTCTAGTGTCAGATTGAAAATGCACTGTCGATTTTCAGGTTTACTGAACATTCGCACTGTGTAGTCCCATTAATGGACTGTGTGACTCAGCATTGTTGAAAATCAGGCCCTATTTGCTTTTATCACTTCAAGGGGACAAAATATTAAAGTGGCATCTCAAAATTGAATCTATCTTAAAAAAATAGCATTTCTTTAAACAAACAACCAAAAAAAACCCTGCCTAATCTTGGGGAAAAAGAATCTACCAGCCCCTCCAAACAGAAGATTCTGACTTTGAAACTCCAGCTTATCAAAAAATCCAGGCAAAAATCTTGCAAATTCTCCCAGGCCACAAACAAATCATCTTGCAAATTCCATTTATACTCATTTTGTATTCTGAGATTTATTTTTTTTTAAATGCACTGATGCTAGATGAATGGCAATAGTAAGGGAACTGATGCCGGAGCTGAGATATGGGTAGGAGGAGTTGGAATTTATCAGCACTAAGGCCATCTTCATAAAGGAGGGATGCTCTGGAACTACTTGTGCTGGTTTTCTACTTCTTGGCGGTGTTATCAAGATTCTTCCCTAACATGGGGGGAATCTGCTCCTTGAATAGGCTTCTAATACTCAACTTATGTTCTCAGTTAAAATGAGTTAAGAGGCATTGACTTCAATTCTTATCTGTATTCCACTGGGACACCCTGGCTTTATATCTCTTCCTTTAACAAATGATTGATCTAGATCTGAAATTGAAGGAACCATTGAAAATGCAAAAGCAAACAAAACGGAGCTAGAGGGATTGATTGTGCTCTGCTGCAGTGACTTTATGTAAGTGTTTTGTTCCCTAAGAGATTTATAGCTTTTTGAATTGAGAATAGGTTTATGTAGGCTCAAATCATTGAAACCTTTATTTACTTTCAATTTAGGGCTGTGCTGACCTATTCAGCAAAAAATTCTAGAATGGGAAAAATTGGTGTATTTGCATATTGGGCTTCTTGTGCATGACAGTTTGAAGTTCTGTAGCTGTGTGAAGCGTTGAGATTTGTATGAGCCCCACACTAGTGAACTGAGGGTTAAAGAGCAGCTCTGGGCCCAGAATGTTCCTTCCCAAGCTTGGCAGGCTCACATTGGAAGCAAGGCTCCAGAGAGTCCAGCTCAGTTCGACTGAGGTGGGCAGAGCAGAGGAACCATTGTGTGCTGTGAGCTCCTGTAGAGAAGCTGCCAGGGTTCTACCAAGCCAAGAGCAGACTTCCCTGCCAAGCTGCCACAGGCTCTTCACTCTGTGGAGGTGGGAAATGATGGGCCATGGCTGATGGAGGAAGGCCCTCCAGATTGCAATCAGAGCAAATACCAGTGGTGCTCCAGAAACTGACTAGTGGCGTGGAAAGAGGAAATAGCCTAGGGAACAGACATAAGGACACCCTCTCCTATGCCACATATTTGAAGTATTATTCACATGGCCCTGAGATGGAACCTAGTGGAGTAGGGAGGACCCAGGTTCCCTATCCCCAGCTGCTGACCCTCGCCCCTGGATGATGCAGCTCTAAGCTCTCACCACAGCGAGGCTCAGAATACAACTCCTCTTTTACACTAAGGCCCTTTTATACCACTCTCGCAATGTAAAGGGGCCTGAACATGACCATAAATATACACTACCAGAATGGTGGACAAGGGCCTAAATGAAATGTGAACCAGGCACTGAGTGTTTCACGTCTGTATATAATGCTTAATTATTTGTTTGATATAACAGATGAAGTAAATCTCCTTCCTTTTTAATTTTCTTGGTGGTGGTGTTTTTCAAATGGATCGCTTTAAATCATACAAGTGTCCATATGTACAAAATACATGGGAATTCTTCTCCACTACTAAAAAAAGAAAGCTACAGCAATCCATTTCATGTTTAGACTACAATAATTTTGAGAATTTAAGCAGCAGGACTCGCATATTATATTTGTAAATTATTGGAGCTGTAAATAAATGTAGCCCTTTAATTCATTAACACGGTATGAAGGAAGAAAACATTATACCCATGATTAAATTCCTAATTGCTTTCATTTACATAAATTAATTTCCTTCATGCCACTGGCCTCTCACCTTGGCAGCTGTACCCAATAGAATGCCAGTGCACTGTAAAGCTCCCCAAACACCATTGCAAATTTTCAATAGATCAATTGCAAAGAATTTAAACAGCCAAAGACGTTGCTTGGAATTCACTGTATGAAAGCAAACCAGCTAAAATAGCTCAAATATTATCTGACTGCTGTCACTGCATGCTAGGAATTTCTTTGTTTCATTGACACAAGTGATATGTTTTCTTAGCATGGAATGTAATAGCTATTCAAAACACGGCTATGGAAAATGCATGAAAACCAACATAGTATTGGTGTCTCTTCACTGGTGTTGGTACACTGGGCTAAATTAATGTCTTATGTGTATTTGATCCTTTTGTCTGCAATGTATTACACTAGTCAGGAGAGCAGTAAAATACCCTGGATTTCCATTGGAATTTAACCAACATTTTGCAAACTTTTCCCATTAAAGAACTGTGAAATTAGAAGCCATAGTGAAATCCTGACTGACACATCATAATTTTCATCAATACTATACAGAGAAGTTACATGCATTCAGAGGAAGGTGCCCTATATTTAGAGACTCAGACTGACTAGCAGCAGCAATTCTAATGGAAGACATCAGAGCGACAGTAGAAATATGACTTGTACCACATTGCAGTTTCACCTAGTCCTGGTTTCTGAGATATTTTCCCCCTATGATTATAGGAGATGCATATTTAATATTTTCCCAGGCCACAGCTGAGTAACTGAGCTGGGACTTGACAAGGGATTTTGCATCAGATGCTAGAAATCTTTCCATGGGGGCAGGTTTCATGGTCAATGCTGCATTTCCCATCTGTAGCTGTTGCCTTTAAATAGCTCCACAGGTGCAATGGTTAATGGCTCTGCACAGTGATCAATCCACTGCTAATCTATCAACCTAGGTCTTAACAGATTCTGTCACAGGCCGGCAGGCTCCTGGTAACTGAAGTATGTCTTGTAGCCCTGTGCCAGAACAGGTGATCCCATCTGGGCCAATTAAGAGGGCAGGGCACCACCTGCGGACTATAAAGGACCAGGAAGACAGCAAATGAGAGGCAAAGTGCCAGTGAGTCAGAGCAGATAGGTTCAGTCAGAAAGGACAGATGCTATTAAGGGATTGCGAAAGGACCTGGAAGAAAACAAAGTGTTTCCTGGGGGAAGGCTGAAGAGGTGAGCAGAGAGAGGGTTTTGCTCGTTGAGCCATCCTGGAGCAGGAGAGCCAGGGGCCAAAGGATTGCAGAAGGCTGATGGCTGGAGGAGGAGGAGGAGGAGCAGCAGCAGGATTTGTCTGCCTAAGCTGGAAAGCTAGAGCCAAGGACTGAAGAAGGCATAAGGCAGGGGAGGAAATTACCTGCTTACATTACTAAAGCTGGACAGCGCCACGCAAAAAGGGCCAAGGAGAAAGAGGGAGGCTTCCAGACTCGGGGTTCCTACTGGGAAGAGCAGGATTGCACTCCACTTAGAAGAACTGAGGTGGCTGTCCTGGTACAAGGACAGGAGAGGACTGAACTAAGAGAAGGAGGGCTAGGTTAGAGAACTGAGGCATTATGAGGGACACCAGGACTGTATGTTGCATGCACTCTTTGGGCTATGACAGTGGGACTTCTGTTGTGATTTATGTGCCTGGGACTTGTATAATAAGTTGAACTTCACAAGGGCTATATCTATAATTGGGAAGATTTTCTGGGGAGTCTGAAGGAGGGAAACTGATGTAGGCATGCTTATCTTCCTGGCACCTGCTGGTGTAAGGTGCTCTAGCAAGGGCCACCCTTTTACAGGTCCCATCATCACAAAATCTGAGCACTCCTGCTCCTCATTGGTCCTCACCTGCATCAATCCTCTAAGGCAGATCACTGAGTGCACCAGCTGAGCTGGGGCTGCAAGATCCCCAAATTCTGCCCCCACCCTGAACAGTGGAAATCTGCCATGTTGAGACCTGAGCTTCAATGCAGAATGGTCTGGGTAAAATTTGCCCCTTACAATATACACATACAGTGAAATATTCAACCATACACAAAGGAATATAATTTAACAGCATAAGCCATTCCTTCACCTGACTGACATGTTTGTAAAATACTTAATTAAAAGGGTAATCAAACATTGAAATGTAAGTACTAGGTCAGATTCTTCTTAGGTCTGTCATTAAGCAAATTCAGCTTCGTTTCCTATCAGGACACACCAGCTGCAAGACTAAGAAGCTATGCAGGAGGAGTCTCTGTTGAAACTCTCTGCTATGACTTGACCTCACATTTCTTTATGTTTCTTGTTCTATTTGTATTTTTCAGTAATTACCTAATGTGATCTCTCGGTGTTCACAACTATAGAAAAAGAATCAAATTTGTATTATATTCATATACACAACAAAACTGGACAATTCAATACAGTTAGCTAAATGAGGTGGGGAGGAGATTAGTTAGCTGGGCTAACTCACAATGGCTTTCCCATATACTAGTCCAAATTCTGCCTGGCTTTTGTAAGCGTGTGTAGGGCACAGATTCTTCCCCAAGTTATGCCTCCTGGGCATAAAACTGACAGTTGGCAGGAGTCGGATCTTCTGAACAGTGTTAAGAATGATAGATGGTGTTAACACCCCTACCCAATGTTACAAAACATGCCAAGGGAAACTTACTCTCCATAGGGGGAACAGAACCTCACTTTTACATCTCATCCAAAAAAAAAAAGCAGTTCTGGAAGTACAGTATTTTTATCCTCCAGACTCCTACCCCCATTCTATTAGCAGTAAAAAAGAAAGAAGAGTGTCACCAACTGAACCAACACCAAAGCCTGCGGCACCTTAGCGTACCATTCAAGCATCAACCCAGGCAAATTTTGCTTCACTTAAGAGATCTGCCAGGATCGCAGCATGAGGCAAAACGATTGTTTCTCAGAATATTGAATTAGCAAAAACTTGAGCATGGTGTTTTTCCCCGTCCCTAGAAATCCACGCTGAATAGTGCCCTTTGCAAGTAACGACCAGAAGCCACACACATCACAACCCCCCATTCGTACGTGTCAAATGGATTTGTATGTGAACCTGCAGCCCAGGATTTGTATGTGCACCTGCAGCCCAGGCATCAGTCTGTAAATTTATCTCTGGGTTACTCAAACACTTTCCATTCCCATCAAATGGAAGCACATACAATCCATCACCATGTTAAAACATATATATGTTTGGTATTACACAGTCTAACTCCACACAAATTTATCCTGTGCAATGCAGTTACTGTTCGTTTCTAAATCAGGAGAGTAAAGACCAACCAAGGCCTGGATGAGAAAGTGACAGGGGAAACATTTTTAGCAATCAATACATTTTGAGACTGGGGAGGAAAGATTAAGTGAGAAGAGCCTAACTACAGACAGGGACAGATTAACCAGTTTGGGGGCCATAGAGCACTCCCGCCCCACCCCTGCTCCGGCTGGTCTGGTCCCAGGGGCAGGGCCAGCTAGTGCACAATGGGGCCTTCAGTACAGCCTGCCAGGGCCTTGGGTCCTGGAAGGCCACACTGAGGGCCAGCTGTCCCCTGCCCCCCAAGGCAAAGCAAATAGGCACCAGCCTGCCCCACCCCTGGGGATAGACCAGCTGGTCCAGGGGGTGGGGTGGTAGCACAGAGTCTGGTCTTTGGCCCCAAAATCCTGCCCTCCTGTCTCCCCACAGCTCTAGCAAGGCAGAGGTCCTCCCAGCACTTCCCCAAGCCCTGCCAGTGCTGAGTGGGCAATGGGGGGTCAGATCTGGAGCCTGGGGCTCCCCTTTAGGCCAGAGCCAGGAGTTCAGCCCCTACAAGCCCTGCATTAATCCAGCCCTGCCTACAGGATTTAGAAGAATTTATTAGTGATATGACTTGCAGTTTTACGTTTCTAGGGGGTTCACAAAGAGATTTTGGACATCATTTACTAATGGAATGAGATTAAAATCTTTTCCCATTCAGATAGTTCTTTGATTTATATGTTGGATCATAAGGAGGGTCATCTTTATTTAAAAATTAAATTCTTCAGTGCTTCATACCCTTTGGAGTATTTATTGTCAAACCAACAAACAAACAAAAATTCTTTGTCAGAATGGAAAGCAATGGAACTTTATAAAAGATGTTTGCTTATACAAGAAATGAAGCTATTCTCCACTGCCTCCTTTTGTTAGGCCTGTAGGCTCATACTTGCATGTAGGCGCTCCCTTTTCTGAGCCGTGAACTCTGGATCCCTCAGAAACACTGTTTTATCATAAATTGAGTTCACTGTGTGTTGTGAAGATTATCGATTCAAATCCAAGTGGTGGACAAGTTTCCAGCATTGTATTTCTCAGCTAGATTCACAAGCTTGTGTACATGTACTCCTTGCAGCTGTACTGAGCAACATCACAGCTAGTCACTTCTTCCTCCAGGGCTACAATAACCATTGCCATGATAATAAAGAACTGTCTATAAATCAACCAAACAAGCTGACTGGGGCTTACAGCAGAGAAGCTGGTGTGCTGTGTCAGTAGTGTTCTTATTGGTTTAAGTAGCGTACATTTCTGAGTCTCCTTACTCTTTGTCGTGAGAATGATGCATCAAAATTTGAACACTTCCTATGCTGTGCCTGATGGCTTGTGCTGCTACTTTGATCTTTTCACATAAATTTTTGACAGGAGGGTTATTTTCTCATGGTTTTGTGAAGTTACCAGTGAAGGAAAATTATAACAGAGAAGCAAACAAATTGGAGAACAGTGAATGAGTCAAAGATGGACAGCACAAACCTCTATTTTATTGTCCATCTCAGCCATTAAAATTTCCATGGGAAAGTTATCACAAGGAAAGAAAAAGGTCTATAAACTTGGCAATGGCTGTTAATTATTAGGGCAGATATTTCAGAGGAAATCAGTGGCTTGTGAAGGTGGGTGAAGAAGTGGGGTGAAAGGTTAGGCTGCTAAACATGGAATAACAAGATGGGTTTTTCTAATCTTTCTTCTGTGTGACACTCACATTTGCCTGTCAGAGAACACTGACTCCCCAGTCTGCAATGTGTGGTCTATATATGGACAGGAACTCCCTTTTCCACCCATTGCTAAGGAAGGCACCATTCGTATGGCTCTTACCATTAAACTGGGCATTGGTTTGACATTGATTTTGAGAGACTAATGCTATTTGTAAAGCTGCCTTCGCCAGGGATATAAGTCAATATAGGCTCAAACTCATGAATTCCAGGGAAATTCAGTTCTGGATCTGAATTTCACAATAGCACTTGTGTGAAAAAGAAAAGAGAGAGAAGAGAGAGGGGACAGGATGATTCTTGAAAGCAGACATTCTGGAGCAGCCAGTTCTACTATAGAGTTCTAATAGGGATCATGGCAATGTGAGCATACCCCATGTGAGTATACCCAATGTGAGCATACCCAATATGCTGAGCAGCAATATACTTCAGCAGCAGCAGCTTCCCTCTAGCATTAACCTACTCCGGGGCAGGGAACTAAAAATCAGGAGGGTCACAATCAGCACCCTGTCAGCCCTGCCTCTGCACTGCACCCCAACTTGCCTAGAACAGAAATAGAGCCTTGAAATTTATAGAATCTATCATTGGTCTAATAACGCCCTAGTTCCAAGATGGAAGTTTTCCACCAACAAAAAAAAATGGTTTAAAAAAATTTTCATATTTTTTCACAACTCAGTTTCAATAAATATTTTTTCTTCATCATTTTCCATTTTCAAAAGAAGAATTTTTCAAAAACGATGATTTTTAACCTTCTGAAATTTTTCAAAAATAAATCCTGCCTGATCCTCCTGGCCATTTTTTGACCAGCTCTAAGCAGAAACATCACTGTGCAGAATCAAGTCACAGACTACCATGCTGCAGAGTGGGACCTACTGGGTACATCTCAGAAGTAACAGTGCTCCATGAATATGTGCTTTATGTGCATGCCTAAGAAGGTCAATATAACAGTTTCCCTTGAGGACACAAACTGAACTATTGTAAAATGTCCCATTTTAAATAAAAATAACATGTATTCAATCATTAAATAATAATTGCTTAGCAGAGTGCTTTAAATGATTGCTAAAAATAATAATTTTACATTGCTTATTTGTGTATCAATGTAATAACATTTTTCATCTAATTTTCCAAACATGAAGTACACAGCTGTAAATTCTCTAGCTACAAATAAAAAGTCAATTGAGGTATATTAATTTACATTGGTTGAGGATCCAGCTCAATATTTAGCAATAACTGGCCCTATCTTGAAGTCTTTACTCAGACACAATTAGGCAGAACGTTGCAGAGGATCAAGGGCTTCAGAGTAGTGTGCCAAGCTTCTAGATACCTATATAGTATGTATACATCTTAAAACAAAACCTAAGATCATGATAATTCGCATTAAGATCCTTCAAAATGTAGATTGCTTCATCCTCACTCACGCACACACACAGGCTGGCCTGCAAAGCAGACAACGTCTTTTCACAGATGCCTATCACAGCAGGGCTCCCTCTCAACTTCAGAAAAAACAAGGTTCTCCTCCAGCCCTCACCTGCTTCATACTCCACAAATCACTATCAGCAAAGAACTCCTGGGAAATGTGGTCCGTCACCCAAAGCTGGGCAGCCACCTCTCCCAAATAGCCAGCATTGATCCAGAAATTGAATACAGGATCCACTGTGCCAGAACATCCTTTCAAAGACTACTTAAATGAGTCTTCAGTGACAGAGATCTGCAAAGAGGCGCCAAGATCTTGGTCAAGAAGGCAGCTGTCTCCCTCCACCCCCTACTCTTGGGGTGAGTGACATATGCACAACACGCACCTCCCGAAACAAAGTCCCCTTCTTTCAATTAAATCAGGGAAGACTTGCAGAAAGTAGCAAGAGCACTTCAAAGACATACTGAAAGTGCACTTTAAAAGGGGTGGTATAAATTGAACAGACTGGGAGGACTTGGTGCAGAAGAGAACACAGTGGCGCCATACTATACACCAAGCTACAGCCCATTTTGAAGAGAACTGATGTGCTCATGAGAAAGAGAAGCAGGAGAGGAGGGAGATTAAACTGTCATTACTGTGGGAAAATCTGCAGGGCATGAATTGGGTTTGCTAGCCACTTAAAAATCCACCAATCATGCTAAGACCAAGGGATAACCAAAGAACAAGAATGATATTTGCTGATAAATATATTACAGTTGCTTTGTCTCCTGCCATTCCACTCTGCTAAAATCTGTGCTTCGTTATTGCAAAGCAAAGAGGTATCCATGGCTCAAAAAGCCCAGGTAGGAGATAGAGTACCCTCTCCATGGATACTGTGCCTTGAATGTGGAGTTGGAGAAGCCAAGATACCCATTGGGTGTCTTTACTCCTTGTATGAGAGACATGTACCTGAGACTCCTCTTTTGAAAGGAAAGAGGACCTCTATCTTGGATTTTTCACCCCAGCTCAGATGGGAAAGTAATAGAGAAAGGAAGTAATTTTTCTCCCCATGTGGAGCATTCTATAACTGAAAAGGTGTATTATTGTAGTGGTGGTGGATGTATTTCACCTTTCTTTGCAGCATCCAGACTGGATACTGGACCATCGACTCTGTTGCCCAATGGTCTGAACCTGTACATCAAGTCCAATGGTCCTCCAAAACCTGTGATGGTCAATAAGGGTTTCTTCCCCCTTCCCCTTAAACCACAAATCCCTGCGAGACACTGCACATTTTTCTGCAGTCTGGGTTTGGTGGTGACCTAAATCAATTACATATAATACTCAGACTATCCTACTCTTCATTATTTTTTTCACTTCCTTGAAGGGACATACACATAAATGGCAGAAGCCTTTTTTCATGACCTAGAAATTCACAGACATTACTGTAATTGGAAATTGCAGCTCAGCAAGCAGCTCTGGGATTTACAATCATAACCTCTTGGTGTAGAAGAATTAACTCAAACACACCAGTATATTAAGCTAGCACCACTGACTCCAGCAATTACAAATTGCATTATTTTCAACTGCAGTTCCAAAATTATTGGAATTGCTGCCTTTCCTTTAATCAGTTTACCTACTTAGGTTGCACTGAGCAATTGATTTCTCCAATGTGCTCCATTTAAAATTTCCTGAATTAAACCCAGTGGCTTGAATAGTCAAGCCCTTCATTAAAAGTCACATGAATGGGTTCATGGCCTGAAAATGATAACGCCGCATAATAATTATTAGAATTAAACACTGTCTGTTCTGACTATGCCCACCTCACTCATGCACACACACAATAAAATAAAATGAATAGACTATAGACACAAAAGAAAACCAAAACCTGCTAATAATTGGACATACTGTAGACGGGGACTATAGCTACCAGATACTGACTGATAATTAGCGATAGACAGGTGAACATAAAAAAGGTTGAGTTCCAATAATCATCAGAAAGGTGAAGAGTTATCTGACCCTTACCCTAATTGCCTTATGCTAGAAATCTGTCTGGGAGTTTTTCATGGACAAAATCTCTCAGGATACTTCTAATATATTCTGGCTTCAGATAGAATGAAAGCGGTTTCCCTTCTACAAGCTTACCTTTCCACTTTGTCTGCAAACTATGCCAGTTTAAATACACATACAGACCACTATAAAGCTGTCCATATTTGACTCTGAATCACGTATGATTTTTTTCCAGATGGTTAGTCATGTTAATCTAGTTCGGCAAAACAAACAAGGAGCCCTGATGTACTTTTAAAGACTAATGGAATGTATTTATTGCATTAGCTTTCATGGGAGCAATCCCACTTCATCAGATGCATGAAATGGAAGCTGTAGCATGTCAGATGAATAAATACAGAGAAGGGTAAGTCACAAAGTCAGTTGAGTCTTTTTCAACAAACCAAAGAAGTTGTTCAAACAGTGTGGAACAACACATAACATAAGAATGTAAAAAATGGGGAAATAATCTTTGGTAATGAGTAAGCCAGCCTATTCAGATCTAATGTAATGGTGTCAAGTTTGCATATGAATTCCAACTCTTTAGTTTCACGTTGGAGCTTTGTTTTAAAGTGTTTTGGGTGAAGCACTGTAACTGCCATGTCTTTCACTGAATGTGTGAGGAGGTTGAAGTGTTCCCATATTGGTTTTTTTAATCTTACCATTCTTGATATCTGATTTGTGTCCATTTATTCTTTTGCACAGAGACAGTCCAATTTGGCCAATGTATAAGGCTGGTGGGCATTGATGGCACATGATGGCATATATCACATTCATGGATGAGCATGTGAATGAGGCCCTGATGGAGTGGCTGGGTGTTTAGGGCTTTTGATTGGGTTACTTGAGTAGATATGTGGGCAGAGTTGAAAATAGGGTTTGTTGCAGTGATAGGTGCATTTTTAGAACTGCTAAAATGCTGACTGTGAGCCCAAGCTCAGTTGCAGATGTGGTTCTGGATCCAGATAAAACATGGCACGTGGATTGCGGATCGGATGAAGACTAATATTGGGTGGTTGCGGATCGGTTCCAGTTCCACATTTTTATATCCACACAGGGCTCTAGTGGTTTTATTAAGTTAATTTCAACACCGAGTGTGTCTTTATTGGACACGCTCAACTGATCCAGAAAAACAGATCTGATGGCAGCAAATTTGCCATCATCAGCACAGACATATCCTAAGCAGAGTTTAAAAACTTCTCTCATTCACAGTTTCTCAAACATACTCTCACCAGCCTGGTCTCTTTAATACAAAGATTAAGTAATTATTAGTTCTCTTAACACTCCAATGAGGTTGGGAGGAATTATGAATCTCATTTTTATCATCTGGTTTGCACACTGTAGAACAAGGTATCTAGATCTGAACTGCCAAAAAGAATTCATCAAAATCTTGAGGCAGTTGAGAAAATGGGGCACAGCTTTCAAAGCTGAAAAGAAATCCATAATGTGAGGAGAATAAATTGTGTTTGGACAGACAGACAGAGACACACAAATGGATGGATGAATTTTAAGGATATGAATGGATGAATTATAAGGATACGGAGTAACCCTATTTGCTTTTGGTAGCTAAGGATCAAGTAAAAAGTTGTCAGTAGCAAGCCAGGGAACTGAATCAATAAATATCTGATATAAAGAATAACTCTTTCCAATGAATAATTTAATGTTTTAATCTGTGTGTAGCCTCTTCAGATAGTGAAAGCACTAGATGGAGTTTAAATGAGTACCTTTAAAAGGGCTAAATCTCTTAAATGAGTTAGATCTCCATCCATTTCCCCATGAAAAATACAAAATGTAACAACACTCTGATGTGGTGAATGAAGAGGTCTCCTGTGCACTGGTTCATGCAAATGTTCTATAATATCCCTTGCATGAGATTAGCAAGAGGCCTGCTGCAACTGTGCTCTACTAGCTGTGGTTTAAGCTAACTCTTCCCAGGAGGAATCATGGTAGGATGATGTAAAAAAAAAATAAAACAGAAAAAAAAAATTCTAAATGCAAGAGCAAATAAATGGGGCCAATGCCGAAACAGAACCCGGAAACTTTCACTGTTCAAAATCTATTTAAGTCAGTGGAAAGATTCCTGTTGTTTTGAACAGATCTCGGATCAGGCTTACAGAGATTTTACCTTGAATTTTCTGTACGCACAGTGTTTTCCCTACTTTTCAATTTCTCCTTCTTGCTCTTAAGAAACATTTCACAAATGGCACCCATGACTTTAATGTCTTGTCTTGCTTTTAATGCTTCCTTGATTCAAATGTCTTTTGTGTTAAATTATCTTTTTTGCCTTAATTTTCAACATGAGGTAAACAAATTAAGGCTTCTTACTGTAAAGGGAATAAATTAATGGAGAGTAAAGAGAAAGCTAATATCTGGAGTTGATCAGCTGTGAGGAGAAATAAAAGAGAAAAGGCTTTCTTAAAATAGTTATATTAAACAAATAGGTATTGCTTTACATTTGAACACAGTACAGAATCACAAACAATTAATGTTGTATGTGTAAAGTCAAGAAAAACAAATACAGGTAAAGTCAGCCAATAAATCACCCCTTCAAAAATGATTTCAAGTTACAGCTCTAATTCCCTGTGATTTCCATAGCTTTGCCACCACTCATTGCTTTTTTTTAATTTTATTTTAAGTTATCTAGACATCCTTAATTCTCAAGTATTTGGGATAATATAAAAAATAAATCAAATATTAACCAACAGTGCAGCACATTCCAGAAACCAACATCCAAAAGAATCAGGCAAAGCTTTTTTAAAAATTGAAATGGAAGAACTGGTGACAAAAGAGGAAACAAAAATATATGCACCAATCCAGATAGAAAACTTTTGCATTGATATGCTGAGACAACTATCTTCACCGCTGTAAAGAGAACTCTATAGCAGAACTCTAGCTGTAAGGATGAATCAGTTGGTAGGTCCTATAAAATGACCCTGGACAAAAAGAGGATACATGTTGCTATTTACCTAAACAGAAAGGGCCTTCTGCTGCTCTCATTGGTCTTAGCAAGTCAGGGGCATATGTATAGGCTGGCCATAACTAAGTGCATTGTGAGTCGCAAGGCAGGGTGAGGAGGAACAGCCAACAAAAGAGTGCTAAGCTCCTTCCCAGGGAGGTAGGTGCACATGGAGTGGGCAAGGAGGAGTGGAAAGTACACAGTGCCGTAGATTGCCCATTTGTGCACTGGCTAGTACAGTTGTACTGGATCAGAAGGGGAAAGCCATCTATACCAGCAAGAGGACAGACCAGGGAGCAAAGGGGAAGCAGGGACAAAAGTGTGACACTGAACTAGATGTCAGTAACGTAACTCCTATCGACTTCAGTGGATTAGGACTGGGTCCCTAAGCATTGAGACTGAATGCATCCTTACAAGGCCAAATGGCATCAAATGAAAAGTACAGGCAATTGTTAGAACCCAGAGTGCAAACACTTACAATCCTACCTGTGTGTATTCCAGACATAGAAAACTTTGCAACAGCTTGAAAAGACTCCCAAATTGCCCTTGCAGGAGATTTCACAAACCCTAGCAAACCAATTTTTTTCAGGGGATATCACTGTACTTTGCACCCGAGTGTCCAAGAAAAGACATTAGACTCTAAAGCCAAAGGCCAAAGCAGCTATAGAGCATTTCATATTTTGCCAACGTCTCTTTTAAAAAAAAGAAAAAAACCTTATAGCAGAGCGGTTTGTTTTGCTTTCACTTACAGTTATCAGTGATGGGCAGTCAGATACTGATGTAAAACAAAAGTTAAAAGTAGCTAGAAATGTGACTATTGTTCATTATCTTGTCTCGTCAGACTTGTGGATGCGAGTAGAATTGATGAGATTCAATCAGAGACTAGGCATATGGCTCTAAAGCACAATGTTCTCATATTTTAACTGTTTTGCTGCAATAGAGAAGATTTCTACTCGGAGGAAGGCACTGAGTTGCAAAGAAATACAGAAATCAAAACAATTGAAAGGGTCACAGTGGGGTTTTGTGTGTTCATTATATCTCCAGCCTTGCATTTCATTATGCTGGAAAACTGCTTACATATTCACAATATCCCCATCTTCATTATGATGGAACACCTACCAGCCTCACCATGGAAGAACCAGCAAGTCACATGCTGGGGAATAGGCATTATCTACAGCAGTATTTCCCAAACTGTGTACCGTGGAACACTGGTGTTCTGCGTGAAGTGAGTAGCTGTTCCGTGGAAAAATTTCAATGCTAGTGATATTTTTCCTTCTTTGTAAAATAAAAGACATTCCCCAAAATCTAACTCTTTAAAATCAACTTCTAAGCAGTATATGAGGCAATTTTGGGGTATGAAATATCTCCCCTGCTCTCAGACCAGCATGTATGTGTTCCATCAATATATTCCAACCCCAAAAGTGTTCCATGCCAAATTAGTTTGGGAAACACTGATCTACAATAACTGTTTTAGGGATTATATATATATATATATATATATATATATATATATATATA
>ML685789.1:12373708-12557732 GCA_007922175.1 Pelusios castaneus
TATATATATAAAAGATCTGGCTTATGTGAATGGGTACTATTGCTTCCTGTGGGATATAAACAGAACTGTTCAACCGTGTGTCATAGGCCCTTTACAATCATCATCTTATCTAACAGGGATTCTCCTTCGCTATAAGTGGTGGGACTTGTACAGTCACTGTTGCTGAGAAGTTCTGAACATGAGCTGGTACAGCTTAGACTAAAGAGCCAAGGTTCCTTACAGAGGCCATAAATTCAGTTCCTTTGTGGATAGAGCATAGAGGGTGACCTGTGACACACACTAGCTGCTGGATTACATATTTCTTCTGAACAAAGGAAGCTTGTCCTAAGCTTCTGAGGTACACAGCAGTTTGAATCCCACATGACCCTCCTCATGTGATGGCTGCAATCTTAGCCAACACAAGGGATTGAACCAAATACCTCCAAAGCTGAAAGCATGTGCATATTGATAAAAGTTAAACATATGTAGAAACAAGCTATTCCATTCTGTAGAAATATATCCAGTTACTGTTTGTGTTTAGCAACATCACAAAAATGTGAGGTAGGTGTGATCAGGTGCTTGGACAGCATTTGACTTCAATGGCTAAAGCACTATTTGAGTCCTCAAAATTAACTAGAGTTATATCCCATTACAATTTCTAGTTGTATCACTTCCAGGGCAGTCCTTCACAAAGTAGCATCATGTCGATCTAACTGTCAATCAGGCTGGCAAAATGACTTAACAATTAGAGTGCTTTCACCACTTTGTTATGAAGGATCACATTGATGTCATTTTACTTTGTACTAGCTCATGTATTTCTGGAGGTCTGCAGTGTTCAGTCACTGATGTGTTAGTCAAAATGGGTACGAACAACAAGGGAGCCAAAAACTCACCAATCCTGAACTTTCTTATACTGAAGGAACTCCCTGGGCCTGGAGGAGTACTAATACACATAGTCAGGAATGAAGAATAACTCCAGAAAAATTATTTGAAAGCAGTTAACATCTTTGAGAATAGAGTATGGGATATCATAGTTACTTCCAGGTTAGGTAAGAAAGAATTGAGTTACTATTCATCAAAGTGTGGTATATTAGTGAAATAATTGGCTATAAACAGCAAATTAAATTGAAACAAAAGAAAACTCTGATGAAGTAATAACCAGACCAAAAGAATTAAAAGTAAGCATTACATTTTGGTTGGCTCCTGTAGGTATAATTAATTGTCAACTCAAAAAACATACAGTAATTGAAACCATCTGTAACACTGCAAAAAGAAAATTGGAGGAAAGGAAAGTGTAAAAGTCAATACCATTTTTATTAAAAACAAATCCCTCCCATACACATAGAATTAAACATTTATGACTAAGCCACAGTACATGACATTACCATCTGTATCAGCAGTTTAGAAACAAATGTTAGTCTCAATTTAACCTGCAGACTTAAAAAAAAAAATGAAAAGAAATATCTAAAAGTTGGTGTAAATCCAGAGTACCTTCACCGAGTTCAGTGCTGTTAAACAAGTAGAACTCAGACTAGAATTTGCCCTTCTGTCTAGCTAAACAATTTATGAAACAATTAACAGTCTCAGTAAACTGAATGTAGTTCTTTTAGGGTTAAATTGTGAGCATCCCGTAATTACCTCACGGGTAAGTGAGAATCTTTCCCACCACACTCACAGCCTTGTGCTGTTCTGAATAGCAGCCCCTGCCCGCACAGCAATGCAGTCTCTGCTGCTTGTTTCTGCTGAAAAACAAAACAAGAGGGGAAGGGCAAAATAATGGCCACACATCACTTGTATATACAAGACCACAAAGTGGGGATGGCAGGCCTAGAAGAGTGTTCCAGGCAAGACTCCTGGTTGAATAATGTACATATCTTGTGGGAAGGGAAAGGGAGCGCAGCCAACACAGAAGGCACCTCTGCAATCTCTCTCGTGCTCTTTCTGGTCCAAGTCCCTGATGCACTGTATTTATGGCAGTGCCATTAATCCAACACTCCTCAAATACAGAGAGAGAGAAAGAGAGAGAGCGAGCTTCTGTGCATGGCACCAGAATCAGGGGAGTGCAAAGTTCTTAGCCACACACACCCCTTCAGATGCACTCTGAGTAGGCCAGCAGGGCACCAGGATCTGGCCTGATATATGTAAATAGGAAGCGTAAAGGCGCTTGTGAGCTTTTGTTCCAACTGTAGTATTGTGAGTTTGGTTGGGCAGGGAAGGAGGGGTTGTGGAGTGTTTTTTTTGTTTGTTTGCTGTCTTTTTTACTCTAGCTGCTTAATGATTGTACCGGATTCGCCTAGTGATTAGCCATGGGAAAGTGTCAGTACCAAGCCACACCTCTGCAAGCACATAGCAGTGAATCTCAGGCATTTTAGCCTCAACCTTGCTCATGCTGAAGACATGCAAGTGTGATCCCCATGGCAGGAAAACTAACAAAGGATTGAACAAAATCAAAATACCACCCCAAAATAGCTAGGTGGCCTGTACTGTCACATTGTGTAGCAGTTCCGCTGTTCACTGTCTTCCTCTTCCATCCCTCTCTGGACCAAAACGAGGCGAGGACCAGCAATCATCCGTGGTTTATTTATAGCGTGCATCTGAAGTACCCACCAGGCAGGAGAATGTAACAAAAGGAAGCCCCCTCATCAAACCTAGTACAGCTGGAGCTGGGTTCTCCAGCCAATGGCAGCACAGGTTCCCTTATGCCTGAGGCCCTATATGTGGGGAAGAGCATGCTCTATGTCTTGTCTTTATGTAATAGATAAGAGAAGGTGCCAGTTGACTGTGCTCAAGAATGTGTGTCATAATTCCTGGGTTTTGTAGGACCCATAAAACTTGGTGCTGCCATATACTGCAAATGGCTTCCTTTCTGCCCCTCTTTACAGCTCAATACTAGAGGACAGGATATTCCCAGTTTTCTTTTTTTGTTTAAAAAAAGTGCTGGTACTCAGCCAGGTACCTGGGGCTGCATCGCTGCGAAAAAAAATGTGCCGGTACTCAGTACCCCTGAGCACCATAACAAAAAAAATGGTGCTGGTACTCAGTACCCCTGGATATTCCATCACCCTGGATATTCCCTTCAATAAACACGCCAGAATCAATGCATACTAGCAGTGCACTGTTATGGCAAGAAGCCGGTACAAATATTTACTAGCTGTAGCAAGACTTTACTCAGACAGCAGGTCTTAGCTGCCTGGAGTAAGCCGACAATCCCTCACAGACTTCCCATCTTTGGAGCTCTGCCTTCTTAAGTGCACAGCTGACCTTTAACCCTCAGATATACACACACACCGTATAACAATACAATATTACAGCAAGAGTGGAAGAAAACTGCCTCTTTAATCATAAGAGCAATGTTCTGAGACATGGCCACCTTATGTCTCCAACATTTTATCACAGTCTACAGGAATCCAAAATATTTCACAGGCAACACACTTTAGAGGGAAAAATTTATCATAAACACCTAGAAAGCTCTGTCTGTTCCCTAAAAGAGTCATTTTTGTAAATTTGCTATTTCTCCAGTGAGGCTGTAATCCTCTGGCAAATTCCTGGATCCTATTGAAAAATACGCAGATTATTAACTTTCTTGGAACAAAACATCCTGCAATGGAAATTCATCACTTTATTTATGTGCTATAGAAAAGTGTTCAAAGGGAAACACCACCTGCTCATAGCAGATGGTAAATTAGCATTGAAAACGATCACCTGTACTGGAAACACCATTTACTAATTCTAACATCAGGAGGTAAATCAGTCCTATAAGTCACAATGAAGCACTATCTGATTTAGCACTCTCTCATGCTCTTGTCGCATGCATGTGGTGCACACTGTTTTGCGCCTATTCTCTTGCACCAATGCTCATTCATCAAACTTATGAGGAGCATGCCAAGTTTGCATCTGACAAAAGTGGCCTTGGATGTAAGCCACTGCCTTAATATTTATTAACAGTCCTTTGCTGAGGGTCTTCAATACATTGCATGCTAACCCACTTAAAGATTTCTTTATATATTTTTTTCTTTTTATGATGCATTGAAAAACAAAGTAGAGACTGATGCAATCTCTACTGTTGCGCATCCTTGTCAGTAATGCCTTCTGACAGCCAAATGTGCAAACAGAAATTGAAAATAACCACAAGCACAGCAAATACCATCAATCTTTAATGAGGGCTTAAAATCTTGGACCTGTATTACACTGTGAGTCAGAGACTGTTCCGTTTTTGTGAGTCTCCCAACCACAGTGGGTTACATTGTTCTGAAATGTTCTCGTTGTTATCAGCTGGAAGAATGTAAGGGAAGATGCTTCTGCACTTAAAGCACTTTTACTTTATTAAAAGCCTTTCTAATGTGAAAAATGCTCACACAGTCACTTTTGTGGCAGCTGCATTACCGTTATTTTCACCACTCAACATACAAAATGAGATTACACGGGGGTTCAAGTGCTGGATTTAAATCCAATTCTGCAGCTTCTGAGCCTGCGCTAATGTAATATTGTGGGATTTGGAGGAAGGGGTCTCAATAGCTTAATCTAAGGCTTTTTCAAACATCTGGGTCATTGGCAATGTCACTGATGCTTTTATTCTAACTAAATCAAGGGGATAATCAGAAATATAATCCCTAATCAGTGTTACTTGCCTGCAAGCCACCAAAAAGACACTTACAGCAATGAACCTGTGTTGTTGTGAGAAGCTGTGTAACGGCAGCCAGTATTAACCCTTTGAAATTATTGGTCATGTTGAAAGAAATATTTGAAATTTTTCAAGTAGATCTAAATGAGTTCATAACAAGAGGGTCTGCCGATCAAAAAGGGATGTAAACGTAATTAAACCACTGTTCCAAACATCTGCTCAGACAGCAGTGAGTAAACTCTAGAGATTTCTTGAAAAGAGAAAAAGGAAAAAAAAAAAAAAAAGAGAGAGAGAGAGATCAGGTGCAGGTTCTGCACTCAAACTTGTCAGGATTCAGGTAGCAAAAAGGTCTGAAACCTCACTACAGGACGTATCAGGTACACAGGTGACTCTTATATAACCAAAACACTCTGATCATTCAAAACAGTGTTGGCAATGTCATTAGGTTGTCTGTCCGGCCACACGTGGATTTTAAGGACCCAGAGAAGGGTAGACTATTTTAGGTTTCCAGTTTGACTATAGTCCATAGAAATATGCAAGTGGTTGCACAGAAAAACTAACTAATGATCAGGCTACTTGCCCATAGTATATACTGGATGTTGCTGGGGAAGGCAAAAAGACAATGACGTCCTTAACTAATAGATCTAATGCTAGTAAGTCATGGGGAAGGAATTCTTCTGATTCTAGCTGGCTGGCTGCCTTTGACCTCAACCCTAAACCTTAACAGATATTATTTATGTAATCTTTTCCAGGAAAATTAAAAATCTATGGGACATTGTTCACATACAATTATTTATTCTTTTTGGAATCTAAGTTATTTTTCTCAAAAGCATCCTGAGACAGGGAGTTCCATGTGTTATTTGTATATTGTGAGTACTCTTTGTTCCTTCATTACCTTTTGATTGCATGAAGGGACCCCTTTTTCTTGTATAGCAAAGTACATTATATTGGAATACTGAAAAAGAGATTTTTCTTTGCCCTCAATTGTTCATAAACACATCATTCAAGGTCTACCTCTCCTCATTTCCAGACAACTCTTTTCTGGGACCTGACTTTCTTATGCCGTGACCTTTAACAGTGCTGCAGCTGCTCCAGGAAGCTGAATAGGCAGTACAAATGAGCCAAGGGGAACTGTACCTCCCATAAGAGGGTTCTCCAGCTGGCATAAAGCTATTGGACTAGTTTTATGATTGTGAAGCACTGATGTGCTCCATCTACTCTCATCTGGCAGATGGCCGATGGGAAGCTGCTTTAGTCAAGGTATAAGTAGAATGCAAAGATGATTCATCTTCTCTTGGTACAGGAATGGGGTCCTAGACTTTCACTTCTCATTCTATTGGAGCCCCTTCCCCTTCTTTCTCCCACCTACCATGAATTATTCTCTTTGCCTTCTCTGGTCCTTCTCAATTTCCTCTCTCTTCTGTTTGGTGATGATGTAATGCAACACTGAATGGAGTGTTCAAGGTAAGGCTATAGCATTAAATCACATAATGCCATAATTTTTTATGTTATTTTCTATGGCCTACTTAATGCCTCCTGACATCCGAATCCTTTTTATGGTTGCAATTCCACATTGAGCTGACCTCTTCATTGAGTGCCAACATAATGCCTAAATTCTTTCACTATGATGATACAATTAATTAAAACCCACCAACCTGTATGAAGTGGTTTAAACTGCTCTTTCCATGATTCATTTTTTATATTAGTCAACAATACATTTTTTTGCCTGGTTTCTTAACTTTTCTGCAACGTTCTGCCGCTCCCCTCGAAGTTAATGGGAGCTACAGGTGAGCAGCAGCTCTTGAAATTTCTGAAGTTCTCTGTAAATTCTTTCTAGAGAATTCTTCCTAATATAAATAAGATAATTACATTATTACCTACCCATTCACCTGCCAGATCACCAGTAAGAATATGGAACAATATTGCTAAAAGCACTGAAATGTGATTTTGTCAGGTTAGTGAAACATAGAAGTATAATGCACAACATATTATGATAGAGTAAGGCAAACTTTTTCAGCCAAAACTTTTGTTTGTCTGGTTACCAAAAGTGCAGCTTTGGGTCAACCTAAATGTTTTGCAAATAAATGGCAAGTTTCCCAAGTTTTTTTTTAAATGAAAACACAGAGAGAGAGAGAGAAAGAGAGAGAGAGAGAGAGAGAGAGAGAGAGAGCTCTAACTGCTTTGTTTTGACATTTTCAAAACAAAACCTTTTTATTTTTCAATTAGAAAGAACTTTCTTTCAAAATTTCCTTAATTTTTACTTAAAAATAAAAAACATTTTAAAGGTTTAAAACCAAAATGAAGCCTTTAGTTTCAAATTTAACAATTTTCCAGTTGACTTGAAAGCTTCTTTTATTATTTTCAGTTCACAAAAGATTTTTTTAAAATTGTTTAGGGTTATTATTTTTTTTTTTTGTTACAACGAGGAAATCAAAAACAGTAGCAAGGACAAGATATAATACACCCTGCACTCTTTTACGCTCATACATTGTCAGAGAATCACGTGTGTTGAACTAGTGCAATATTTCTCAATCTTTTCAAGTTGGCAGCTCTTTTGCTGGAAGTCAAATATATTCATGGCACGTAGCCATTGACTCACAACCCCTTTACATTTTCCTTAAAACTAAAAGAAAATGTATTCATGATAATGCTGCTAAATCTAAATGTGTATGTGCGAGTTTAAATGTTTGAAGAAGTTGATAAAGAATACTTGACTTTGAAGGTCAAGTATGTGGATAGTGAGATTTTTTTTTCTTTGGATTACAACAGAATTATAATAAAAAATTCTTTTCTGTGGATTATAATATAATTTTCAATGCCCCCTCCCCCGACTGTCTTCAATGACCTCTCAGGTTGGCAGGGGACAAAACCCAAGGGGTGAGAAACATTGAGTTTTACGTGTAGAAGTTGGAAAATAAAAATTCTGTTATTTGGGACAGAAGTCAAGATTAGTGTTATTGTCACAGTAAAGGCTGGGAATTGCCAGAGGATCCTGAAGGAAGTGAGCACCTGACTTACACTGGATTTCAGTGGAATTGGACACCCTTTCACCCGTTTGAAAATCCCAGCTAAAGCTAAAGGCCAATAAATTTGACCTAGCAATTCCCCCTTCATATCTTAAGAATTTAAAAATTACATCAGGCTGGAAACCAGTGCATACTAGCCTGGGGGCCTTGTTTAAAAAAAAAATCTCTTACATTATCATGATATCTGTTGACAGCGGGGGAGCTGACATGCCAGATGTGTAGCAATACTTAGACTGTCCTGAACAACATGAGCTAAAGGCACATGTGTGGGCTGAGGCATCCAAGCATTTGTTTGACAGGTTTACATCTCAATCTGCATTCCAACTATGAGACTCGTGGAGGGGAAGTAAATTGGCATTAGTCAAGCAAAGGTTGTCTAATCCTAAACAGGCAGGATGGATCATGGGGCTAAGGTTCAATGCATACAGCAGCACTCCTTATTGCTGAGTCAAAAAGGAGCAACAAGTGCCTCCCATCAAAAATGCCTGATGCGGATGACTGCAGGAGGGCCAGAACCCTGATCACGCTTACAGTCACGCTGCAGGACAGGGAAGCAAGGAGCCCCTATTTTAAAAGCTCAAAGAAGCTCAAGATCCCTATTGTGCCTTGCTTTTGTGCAGATCAACTAGAGGAGGGGTAAGAAGCAGCTCCCTGCAGCCTTGTCTCCCAGTGCCTCTGTACAACAACTACATGCCCTTAAGGTTTTTCTTTATACACACACACGCTTTGGAGAGAGAGATATGGAGTCATTGGTATAACTCAATTTATCTCAATAGGGTTACACTATTACTGATTTAAATGAAAAGAAAATTATCCTTATGTGTATTTATCCTACCTCAGGAAGGATCATTAAGAATGGTTACAACATACCTCAGTAATGACTGATGAGTACAATATACATATGCATTATCAGGTAGGGGCAAAAGTGGTTGAATGACCATATTCAAAGAGTAGTTATCAATAGTCCGTTGACAGACTGGGAGGGCATATCTAGTGGGGTACTACAAGGGTCAATCCTTATTCCAGTGCTATTCAAGTAATTTTTTAAAGTATTGGAAAATGGAATGAAGAGTCTAAACTTTGGTGAAAATACCAAGCTGAGAAGACTTACAAGCCTTCTGGAGGACAACATTAGACTTCAAAATGATCTGGACAAATTGCGGAAATGGTCTGAAATCAACAAAATGAAATTCAATAAAGACAAGTGCAAAATACTCCATTTAGGAAGGAAAAATATCAAATGCACAGCCACAAAATGGGGAATGAGTAGCTATGCAGTACTACTGCTGAAAAGGATTTGGGGGTTATTGTGGATCACAAATAGCATATGAACGAACAATAAGATACAGTCATGAAAAACATTAATATCATCCTGTGGGATAGTAACAAGAGTGTTGTATGTAACCCAGAGGAGGTAACTGTCTCATTCTGCTTGGCTCTGGTGAGGCCTCTGGGCACCACACTTGAGGCAATATGTGGACAAATTGGAGGGGGAGCCCAAAGGAAAGCTACAAAAATGAGAAAGATTTGGAAAACCTGACCTATGAGGAAAGGTTAAATAAACTGTGCATGTTTAGTCTTGAGAAAAGAGGACAGAAGAAAAGACCTGAGAAAAGAAGACTGTAATGTTATAATAGCTTTCAAATATGTTAAGAGCTGATATAAAGGGAATGGTGATTTATTGTTCTGTATGTCCACTAACAGTAGGACAAAAAGTAATAGGCTTAATCTGCTATTAGAAAAAACTTACTAATTAGAAGGGTGGTTAAGTGCTGCGACAGGCTTCAAAGAACAGTTATGGAATCCCCATCATTGGAGGCTTTCAAGAACAGTTTGGACAAACACCTGTTAGGGATGGTCTAAGCATACTTGGGCCTGCTTTCATGTAGGAGACCGGACTTGATGAGGTTCCTTCCAATCTCCATTATTCTGTGTAGACAAAAGATATACACCAACTACTGTCATGAGAAATAGCCTATTTCTTGGCATGTCATATGGGATCCTACCTTAACTAGCCATGAAAAATAATTGGAAATCTAGTTGATTCCACAGGTGTCTCCCAACTCCCATCATGCTAGTGCCATGTATCTGGTGTAACAGAAATGAGACTACCACAAGCATGCCAAAAAAGGAATCATTCTTCTATTGCTGTTGCGGCGAATAGGAAAAGGTGAACAAGCCCATTCACAAAGGTAATATACCATTCACACAAAGGTAATAGATATACAGTGATTTGTAAAAATAAATATGAAGAGGATGAGGTGGAGAGAGAATAAATATGAGTGCAGAAAACATGTCCCTCTGAAGAACTGCCTTTGGTGTACCTGACGATGTGGGCCAGATCTGCTCCATATGAGATAAGATAACCCAAGCGAGTAGAGGATCATGTAGATGCAGAAAAGGCAGGCAGGGATACAAACCCATTCACATTGAATTCAAAGTGAGCAAGACACAGCAACATATTCTTTAATCTCTCATGCATTGTGAATTGTTTTGTGCTTAGACTGAAATTACCAAAGCTGTGTCCATATTTATTCATAGTTTAAGGAAGGCAGATTCTGCATGTTCCATTTCCACTCTAAAACCCATTTCTCAGGATCTTATCTGTCTGGCTTGAGCTGAAACTTGGAGACCTATTTATCTTTTTAAATTATAAATTTATATAAGTAGTGAAACGAACCCCAAGCATATTTCTTCTGTTTAGCTTGAATTGTTAGACCTTATTCAAAAACCATAGTTGTCAAAGGAAAGACTACCGTTTATTCAAATGATCTTTGGATCAACCCTCTATTGCCTAATTTAAAAAAAACATGTTGATGCCATCAAGTGTTAAATTTATAAACATTTAAACTATTTGCAGCTACTCATCCAGAAAAAGGCATATAGTTATTGCTAACATTTTCCAACTTGAGATTAGCCTTCCTTTCAAAATATTAGTGTTTTAGTAACCTGTGCTCAAATAACATATTTGTAAAGCTTGGCCCTCATTTTAAAATGCACTGCAGCATTTACTTTCCAATCACTTTAAGCTTCCATTGTTTCCAAAAGTTAGTCCAAGCAATCACCTTAGTGCATACTTTGATGTCTCATGGAATTTAGGATAAAGTCACTACAAATTAACTACTCTCTTCAAGGTGCATTCCTGCAAGAGACTTGTTCAAAAGACTTAGAAGAGCACTCTGATTTCAGGTGGCTTCAATAAAAAGCACTGCTTTGCAACAAACTTGATTTCTCAGAAACAAAAAAAAAGTGTAATCACCATGTTATGGCATCAGAGATTATAAATCGATACTGTCAGTCCCTAAATATTATCTCTCATGACAGTATAGGAAATAAGATACTACCCAATTACTGCAGTGAAGGCCATTGACATCCATGGAAAGCTCCCACTTACTTCAATGATCTACGTATCAAGCAATGAAGAAGGTGAAAATCCTCTATAATACCCCCTGCCTATGCTTTTAGTTAAAGAAGTAATTGCAAGGGAGTGATTCATGCCATCAAAAATGCAATAATACAAATAACAAGTAAAACCAAATTAGATTACTGTGCAAATGTTACTATGAACAATAGGCCTAATCCTACAACCCTTACTCACTTAACCTTCACGGCTTTACAGTATAAGAATTTTTTTGCCCTGCAAGGTAAATGTCAGAATACTTCTTTTCTGCAAGAAAGATGAGATTTTAAGGCTGTCTCTGGAGTAGCCAAGATTCATAGTGAACAAAAAAATTGTACCTTTCATTGGAAAAACAATCAAAGTATGTGAATATAGAGCATCACCCAGTAAAGAGAAAGAAGCCACAATGAGCAGCTTCATTTATTTTGTCAAAAGAATTTATCTTGGGTGGAACCGACCTGTCAGAGAACAGACTGGGAGGAAACTTGCTCACAGGGAAAGGTCCCTGGAAGGATAATTAAAGTATCTTTCTCCATATGCTGTATTTCTTTGACTTTGTATTCTAAAAATGTGTAAAATTGTGGAATTTCTGGTCAAAAAGATTTTGCATTTGTACATTTTTATAAGACTTTCTCAAAGTTTATATCCCAAAGTGCCCATATCCTCATTTAGCAAGTACATCCTGTTAGGTTACCCTTGCTGAATAGATACAGTACAGAGATTTCAATAACACACCTGACACTGAACTGAAACAGTCACCTTTGGTGGAAGAGACAGCTTCTAAGAGAGAAGCTGAGTTATTCTGTTTCTCCCCTCCATTACAGAGTTGCCAGCTGTGACCGAGGAAGGCTTCAGTGTAGACGCTACTCAGCTAGGGACTGAACTGAAATCACCAATTTGTTTCATATATTCATGAGACAGCCACTACCAGTAATAACTATGAGTCACTAACCACCTGATCTGCAGCCAATCCAGTAAACTAATAAGGTGAGACACTGACCCCGCTACCTATCAGCTGAGCAAGCCAAGTGCCCTTCCTCCTTCCTTAGATTCTGAACATAGCTGATCATGAGGATGAAATTAATGTACAAAAATATTCTCTCTGGCATTGCACAACATTTTTTTGTTTTTTCAGTATATAAGGTACCTTGTGGGCACAGCTTAAAAAATGAATGAATCAAACCCAGGTTTTTCCATTTATGTTTGGTGTGTTATGGGGAAGGATGGATACCAATTTTTTTCTGGTGAAAAAGTCCAAAATCTCCAGTTTTGCTTTACCTCCATTTCTTGTTTCATTTTTATTTATAAACTTTCCATTATTGTGGTTTTCAATTTAATTATTAGACTTATTCCCTATCCAATATCTCCAGTAAGTGATTTATTGTATTAGCATGATTCCCTGAATTCAACATGAATAGAGTGAGGGGTGGAAAATCATCCCAGTGAATGTCTCCTTTGTTTAATAAAGCATAACTGTAACTATGGAGTGTCTGCCACCCACTCCATCAGAAATTTGAATGACAGCTGTTTTAATAAAACAGTTGTAGCTATGCAAATGCTAATGACAAATGGTGGTTTAACATGCTGAACCATAGCACCAGGTTGATCATGCTGAAAATTTCGCTGAAGTATTGCTGTTGGTGTAACACTAATAATTTTATCTTACTAAATCCTACTTGTTCTTCTCTTGTAATGTTTCTACATATGGGATAAATGACATAGCTTTACTGCAATAAAAAAGCCCAACCATTTTATAGTGTTATAATAAAAATAAGTTTTTACAGTGACATTTTACTAGCTTTTTTTTTTTTTTAAATCAATTTAGTTTATTCATACAAGTGGGAAAATTGTTCTTTTTTTTATAATGATACCTAAATGCCTCTTGTTACTTTGTGTTCTATTACACCAAGGAAGGAAGGCATTATCATCAGATAATGGACTCCACTGGGCATTAAATGTTCTGAAGTGCAGCCAAGAACAAAGTAACAGCAAGGTCAATTCTACCTTTAGGTAACGTCTGCCTCTAACGAGTCTTTCTGCTATCATTAATTCAGTCTGTTATGACCAAAATCTCATACAGACATTTGAAAAAAGTTTTACTTAAAACAGTTAAGGCACTGTAACTAGCATATAAATGTTCAAGTAGCAACAGAACACTAACTGCTTAAATAAAAATCAGGTTGACTTACAGTTTATGCTGGCTTCAGATGTTTTTGATTAGGGTTATTTGTTTATGCTTTGATGGAAAGTTGATTTGAAATATTAAATTACACAGCTTTCAAATGCTGCTTAATGATGGTAATTACTGATGGGTGAGCATCAAAAGATTTGATAGTTTGGCTTGGATGAATAGTAATGCATTCTGATTGAGAAGGTGATTGTATCCTAAGCTCCTGGTTTCCAAAAGCACTTTAAAATTTTCTTTTTGCATTTATTATTTGGACTTCCATGTCTCATACTTTTTCTCTATATAAAGGTGAATTTTGTTCTTTAAAGTTCATTTTCCCTTACACAACAACACCACCTTG
The DNA here is from genome assembly GCA_007922175.1 of Pelusios castaneus. Taxonomy (NCBI): domain Eukaryota; kingdom Metazoa; phylum Chordata; order Testudines; family Pelomedusidae; genus Pelusios; species Pelusios castaneus. The sequence continues at coordinate 12,387,263 of ML685789.1, forward strand.
CATTTATATAGCTCCTTCTAGCAGTCCACCGGTCAGAAACCTGGACCCTCCTAAAGACACTCTTGGAGTGGCTAGAGACATTCCATATACAATGTCTGCACTAAATCCTAAGCGTAAAATGGTTTGACTTTAGGCAAAATATATAATCTCGCAGACATTGACTTTCCTTCAGTCATTCATTATATTGAAAACCAGCATTCCATGCTTTTGAGCCATATCACCGAGCTAGACAAAAACACAGCATATGAATCTCTCAAACTCTCCACTGACATGTGAAAGCACCCAATCTGGTGCTGCCCACAGGACTGCCAAAGAGATTCATGGATTTGCTGGATTGAGCCAGACTTGGGAACTTCACTATACAATGCCTGGTGCAATACAAACAAACGTGGTCACTCTGGCTGGTGCCATGGTCCTCAGTAGGCTATTTGATGATGAGGATCACGATGCTACCTCCTGATATCAAAGGGATTAACCAAAATTAATTAAGTAAGCCTCAAAATTCCCATGAAATAGATATTAATGTTAAACACCAATTGTCCTCATTTTACAAATAATGAGGTGAAAGCAGACAAGTAAATGATTTGCCCAATTTCATCCCACAAGTCAGTGTGAGAACCAGAACTAGAACTCAATCTCCTTCCTCCCCCATCTATTTCACGATACCATCTCCCAAACACAAACTCCTTAATACTATGGATTTTTCTCTTTTAACTCAAATGTTTTGTTTGATGTACAAAGGTCTAACGGCAAGGATGTATATTTGTATAGTGCTGAGCATAATGGGGGCACAACTTGGTTGAATCCTCTAAGAGGTTGAATCCTATAAATGTTAAATAAGAAATAATAATCAGCACAGGTCCCTTTTGGCTCAGCCATGCCCAGATTATCTGGCAATCCTATTTTCTCAGATTTTGCTGAGAAAGCTACTTTAATAGGTTTAGTATTGAAGAAAGAAAGAAAGAAAGAAAGAACAGAGGTGATTCCTGAGGAAGAGGGCCAGTGGTGGTAGTTTGTATTTAGAATTTAAAAAAAAAAAAAATGTTAGCACCAGTGTTCTGAGAGATTGAAACGGGTATACAATATACAAGAACGACAATATCCCATGAAATGCTTGCAAAACTTTCTTCAGTATTCCAGTGATCCAGGGGGGTGGGGGGGCAACAACAACAACTTCTAATGATAACATTTGTAACAATGGCAAAATTGGCTGCTGGTAACAGCAAGATCTAACATTATTACAAACAAAATAGTACCACCTTGGGTGCTGTTAGACACAAGAAAAGAGATTATGAATTCAATGAGTTGTACAATTTATCGTACATTTGAAATAAATGATGTGTAAATAGAACTCTGTACATGAAGAGAAATTAAGTTTTTCTCCCCCGTCTCCCCCCAGCCCCCCTCTCCCCCGGATATATAGCCTCTCACTTTCTCATCCCTCCACCCCCCAACTGTTATCTATTGAAGGAGATTATTCTCCTCACACAGCTGCATTCTTCTCAACAAGAATCCCTACTTGCTTACAAATGTTGGGTAAGTATGCCAGCAACAAAAGAAGAAACGATCATTACCATCAGAGTGTTAACAAATAAATGCCTTTGCCACAGTTATAAGTCACCCCCCACCCCCACCCCTACACCCCAATGCAAAACTACAGAATGCATCCTTCTGCATGATTTGACTGCTGGCCACAGAATTAAATAGCAAAATCAGTTTAGCTTGACGCAAGCTTCCCCTTCTGTTGAGGGGAAAAAAAAAAAAGAAAAAGAAAGCCCCAAGAAAAGACAACATTAATTTAGGAATTGCTGAGCTATCATTGACTTATCAAAATAAAGCTGTGGACATAAATCAATTCTACTGCCTGGACAAAGATAAATCAGTAGAGCCCTGAAAGACATTATTGATTCTGTGGCCGTCACTCAAAGGGTCTTCATTTGATTCCTCAGCCATCGGTTTAATTGAAATGATCATTCTGATAACTGCTGGTAGGCCCTGCTCATGTTGTCTTTGGTACAATATTATTCAATCAAATACAGATGGCATATGACCTGCTGTCAGTGAGAAGCCTAAATGTGTTATCCATGTGGATTAGGTTTAGACTGATACATTTTGTATTATACAAGAAGCTTCTGTCTAAACTTTTTCGTACATGACCTTTAAGCAGGTGAATCCTTTGCTCAAAACCTTGAGCATCTCCAGCTTACTAATATGCAAAGAGTCAAACCAGGGAGTTAAACAATCCTTGACATCCAGCCTTCAAACAAATTCCTACCTTAATTTTTGCACATGGATTTAATCATTCCCTTCTATTCTTTCCTCATGTTGAACTTATACCAGCCTCTAATGATTTAGAGAGTGTTGGAGATACTGTGGAAGGAATCTCATTTCAGGAAGCCGTGGAAGATTCTATGAACAAGCTTTACAGTGATGAATAGAGCAGCTATAAGGATAAATCCACTTTCCTTCTTCTAATAAAGGACCTTGTTCAGTGCAAAACAAAAGTGACTGCTTCTTCCCTGTCACATGAAAACATGAACTGGTTTTTCCCTCTCATTCAAAAAGAAAATTAGAGTTTGCCTACAGACAGAACTTCTCATTTTCCATAGTGTCCTCTCTTCTCCCCTCACCGGAAACCTTCTACAAAGATTCATAGACTTTAAAGCCAAAAGGAACCACTGTGATCATCTAGTCTGGCCTCCTGCACATTGCAGGACACAGAACTCCACCCACCCACTGCTCAAATAGACCCATAACATCTGAGTTATTTATGTCCTCCAATCATAATGTAAAGACTTCAAATTACAAAGAATCCACCATTTGCACTCACTAAATCTTGCAAATAACCTTGCAGAGGAAGAAGGAGGGGAAACAAAAAACAAAAGAAGCCCCCAAGATCTCTGCCAATTTGACCAGAGGGAAAATTCCTTCCCAACTCCAAATATAGAGATCAATTAGACCCTCAGCATGTGAGCAAGATCCATGAGCCAGATACCTGCGAAAAATTCTCTGTAGTAACTCAGCGCCCTCCCCATCTAGTATACAACAAGTTATGACCTATGATCTGGCATGAAACAAATCTGGAGTATTGCTCACCTCATTTCTAACTCTATAATTAAACAGAAGGAAGTAGCAGAAGAGAGAGGTGGCATCAGAACTGGTGACATCTGTTGGAAATTGTCAGTCTTGGTGTTTTGCTTCTACCCATATCAAAAAACACTCAAAGTTATAAGACAATTACAGTATATATTGGAGACTATGGAAAGCAAATATATAATAAAAAGTAAAACATAACTAATATAATAAATTCGACCAGTTATCCAATTTCTTTTAATAGCAGCAATTGTAAATTTGTTTCATCACCATTTTCAGGTAAAGAAGGACTTCAAAACACATGAAGCACAAAGTAGCAGCTCATGTACAAGGAGGAGGATCTCTGGTGGTGTGAATAACAGATGAAGTCTGTCTTCTTTCCAGTGAATGAATTTTACCTATTTTCTTCTTACTTATATCATGTACTAATACAGAACAGTTTACAACTGAACCACTTCTATAGCAAAAAGCATCATCATCTAAATGACTGGAATTGATGTTCAAATGTTCTACAGCAGCTGGATTACATGTGAAAAGCATTTCAAGCGGAAGACCCTGAGCCTGAAAAAATTACTGAATATAGTGGCTATTGCTGGTAGTATAGCCTTTGTAAGCTGTGCTTTGAACAGTAGATACCTCCATGAGTTTGCTGGAAGGGAATGGCCTGATCTGAACACCTGCTACAACATGGCATGTTTAATGCCCCAGGGAAACAGATGCAAACAGATGTGGAGCATCAGACATGGTGTTGCTTTGCATCTAAATTGTGCCATGGAGCCAAAGCCACTTCCAAAGGGCTTCCGCTGCCTGCATTAAGAGCAGAGCTCGACAAAACCCGGGCATCAGGTCGCCATGGCAACCAGGGTTTGTAGCCTGGCTCCTAGCTCCACTGTGGAAATGCAATGAAGGAACACCATCTGGTAACCAAAAATAAAATTGCTGGAGCCTAGCTGGGAGCCAATTTTGTCAAGGCCTGATTAAGAGGGAACACTAGTACACCAGGAATGAATCCCACTCTCAGCTCACCAGCAAGCAAGAGTGCTACAATACCCACGTTATTGGTGCAGACTGCTTCCTAGGCCAATGCAGAAGGTGGATGTGGAAACCATAGCTAAGCTTCCTATCTGATCCTCTCTCACCCGCCACCCCATTCCCTTTGGGACAGTATTGTGGCAAACTGCCAGCTCTCCTGTGGTGAGTCTTGAGCTTTTCTTGTGGGTAGTGGGTCAGGACGACTCCAATTATGCCAACCCTGCTGCACAGGGTGCTTACTTCAGTATGGTGGACGGGGCTTGGAATCCAGGCCTGCCCTCTACTCCAGGTCCCAGCCCAGGGGCTCTATGAGTTGCAGCTATGTGCTGCTGACAATGTCCAAATCCATGACTCTCTCCTCTGGGCTGCCTTCCCCTTCTGCCCTTTCAGTTCCTTGTGCCCTGCCTCCTCTGAGACAGGGTTTCTTCTCTCCAGTCTCTGTCTCTGCTTGTACTTTCCCTCCTAGGTCCAGTAGCTTCCTCAAACTCCACTGTTCCTTCGCTCTGCACAGCACTCCACTCCTGCTCCTCCTCCAGCTTGTACCCTGTTTGTCTGGGGGGGGGGGGGGGGGAGAGATCAGGCACCTGGCTAGGCCTGATTGGCCACAGCTGCACCTAATTACTCCTTACTAACTCCAGCTAGTCAATAGGGAACAAAGCCTTCAGCATTCTAGGGCTTATATACCGCCCTTCTCTGACTCTCAGACTGCCCGCTGCCTTAGATATTTTACAGTATACATCCACACTCAATAGGAGAGAGCGGACCATGTGCACACCAGGGACTACAGTTCTGTTAGGGCTTTATATGATTGGTGAGAGGAGAGAATAAGGTCCTTTCATGCATCTTGCCCCCACATTACCCACCCATGTAAGGGCCAGGTAGAATCTGGCCCTGTGCTTGTGTTTTTTGGACAAGATTTAGGGGGAGATCAGATTTTATTTTTGAGAAAAAGGAGTCTGGCATTTGTGTAGGGCATATATCCAGCACTGGAGCAAATTGTCTGAGCAAGGTGGATGCAGAAGTGATAAGTTTTCATTTTTCTTACTGCAACATTGTGCAATTCCTATGATATTGCACAATGGCGCTGTAAGAAAAATGAAAAATTATCACTTCTGCATCCATCCTGAATTTTGATAACACTTCCCTTGTGGTGTTAAATGCTTCATACATCCAGAGAAGAATTTTGCTTACAGATGAAGGGAACAAAAAAGCTACACACTTTTATCCTCATGTTCCATTTTTGGAACTTAAATAACAACAGGCATTTGAGTTTAAAAGACTGAGCCTGTGCACCAATAAATTTCATAGCTGGAGGGTAAATGTTAATTTAGCACCAGGTTATGAGCATGTGTAATACAGTTACTTCCCATTAACGTCAATTAATATGCTATTTACAAGTAATGCATTTATTTATAGTGCTAAAATAACTAAATCAAGTCATGTAAAGACATTTTGGGAGAAACACTCTCACTCAACTCCGTCCCGCCTTGGTTCTTTGGCTTCGGTCTTAATTTCTGCATCTTTGAGATGAGAAGGCAACTAAAAAGAGGATTTTTTCTCCAAATACAGACTCTGCAACCTTTTCGTTATTGATACAGTTTATGATTTTTACCACTAGTTTTTATAGTTTGTTAGGCAATTAAATATTCTAAAGGGGGAAGGAGTGAATACCCTATATAATCTGTATTCTGAATGAGTATCACTGTGTTAAATACCATCCTTCTCAGTTGTCTTCAGTAGAGAAAAGTTAATTTGAAAAGCAAATACAGAGGGAGATAGTGGGGGGAAATGCCTGGCATGCAGAATATAATAATATACAATTAAAGCCAAATAAATATTACGTAGTTGGAGGATGCAAGCCTAGCAAAGAACAGTTTGCACAACAAACATTTTGATAAATAATTTTCCACTTAGATTTGCTTTTTTCTTGAGCTATTGATTATCATTGCAGAGCAGAGAATATTGACATGTGCATGAAACCATAACAAGTTGAAATCAAGTTTCAGATAGACTATCTCTGGTTTCTGTCCGTGTTTAGAATTAAACAGGAACTTCTGAGGTTCTGAAATAGGCATTATGACCAGAGACCTGTCAAGGTTGACTAATCATCCCAAACATCATTCCCCTATAATCTCATAGAGAAGCAGTAACAGTGCAAAGCTTCAGTCCCTTAAGGGGATTTACCTCCCAGCCAGGTTCTGTTGATTAGAAGCCCTCTACACCACCTGTGTTTCACACAGAACAAAACAAAATCAGAGCAGAAACTTTAATCAAGCCTTCTGAATGACACGGTGTGAGGAGCAAAGTAAAAAGCTTTCTGGAGCAACTGGCAGAAAACTTTGTCTCCTATTGACAAAAGTTTTGAACCTTATTTTATTCTCCTTATGCCAAGTGATACAGAGGAGCTTTCCATCCATTTGCAGTGAAAAGAACCTAAATGAAAATAACCAAATCACCTTTACAAAGGGCAGATGTTCTTTGTTCTAATTTCACTTATTTATCTGTACAATTTATTTGCCAGGGAGGGAGTTATTTCAGTATATTATCTCAATAACAGAAGCCATAAAAGATTAATCCATTCAATGACTGGACAGTACTGCTTTTTCCTTCTGATTTTACAGAGCCTGTGTATCCTGTGATATTTCTCATGTAAACACAAATATGCATACAGTATGTGTACTCCTGGGAAAGAAACCTCTTTAGTTTTACTATGCTGAAGAACTCACACATGAAAACAAATTCCATTTTCAGTCACTCTGGCTTAAATAGCAAGTAACTTCACAGAAGTCAGTTGGGTTACTCCAGACTGACAATAGAATTTGACCTATATTATTTAATTCAAGGCTATAAAAATATAGAGTCACATTTTGCCCTAATTTACAAGCCAAGCAATTCCTTCTCTGCCAAAAGAGCCAACAGGGTTGACAGGATATGAATCTAGGAAGAACTCGGGCCTTACACACTTTTAACAAATCAATAGTCTTTTGCTACATTTGGTGTAACTTGGATATAAATAAAAATAAATGAGCTATAAGCTAGGTCCTTGACCCTTGTCATAGTGGCTTAAGAAAATAGGAGCAGAGGTAGTCAAAAAAAATTCAATTTTGTGAGAAATCATGAAAAATTTCCTCCCCGCATCCCCAGATTTTCTATTAACTTTGGAGTTTTAAAAGAAATAAACCAAAAGTCATTTTGTAAACCTGTGGTTCCCAGCCTTTTCCTTTATGCAGACTGCTACATCATCATCGAAAGCTTTTGCAGACCATGTTCTAACCACAAAATGTGCAAAGAGCGTTGGTTCACACTGATGTCACGCAAAAGCACAACTATTTAAAATCAGAGAATGTTATATTACTCAAAGATGTTTGTAAAGTAAATTACACTGCGAATAATAATATAACATTGAATATGATATATAATTGGTACATGGAATTATATTATTATTACATTATCTTTCCCTCAACCCCAGGGACTACCTGCAGCACCCTCATGGACCACAGATTGGGAACCATTGTTGTAAACTATTTTTTGGTAAAAAGGTAGTTTTGGGGTAAATGTGGGCTTTCAAAAGCCAAAACCTGAGTTTTTCTACCAAAATATATTGAGTTTTTTATATAAAAGTCCATTTTTCATCAAAACCCTGAAAAATTTTATCAAAATAAAAGATTTCTATGGGGAAAAAATTTCTTTTCAAGCTAAAAGCTACTTTTTCACTGAAAAGTGTTTTGTCCAAAAAAAGTTGACCAGCTCTCTGGCTATGTCTACACTTGCACTTTTAAGTCAACTTTAACTAAGTCGACTTAACTAAGCTGACTTAAAGTCGACTTAGTTAAGTCGACTTAGTGTGTCTACACTTTAAAGTTAAAGTCGACTTAAAGGGGAACTTACAAAGTTGACCTACAGCGTCCACACTGGATGCTCTAGGTCGACTTTGTGGGGCTAGGGGGACCTTGGGCAGGTCCACGGTGGCGGGGGGGAACCCCCTGTGTACAATGGGGCAAAGGGGTACAGCGACCCTGGCAGGGCAGAGCCCTGTGTGTGATGCTGTCTGGATTTAGGGAAGCATTTAGGATATTATTTTCTATGGATATCTCATAAATGCTATAATCCATAGGAAATATGTCATGTTTGGTATCAATAGAAAGGTAGTCATTTGCTGGGAATGATTATATAGTTTATGTCTAGGAATTCTATTTTGATTAGAAGTTAAGAATTTGATGTTATATCCATACTTCAACTTGTGTCATTCTGGAGGAAAGCCTTAGACAGGAGGGTGTGAACAACCATTGTCTCCTTAATGTTTAGGAATTTTCCAGGGTTGAATGGTCCCAGGGAGTATCCTGATGAGCCATTAAGGACATAAAGAATACAACCATTGTGTCCTTAATGGCTCATCAGTTTACTCCCTGGGACCATATCACCTGGCAGATTCCTTAACATTAAGGAGACAATGGTTGTTCACACCCTCCCGTCTAAGGCATTCATCCAGAATGACACAAGTTGAAGTATGGATATAACATCAAATTCTTAACTTCTAATCAAAATAGAATTCCTAGACAGAAACTATATAATCATTCCCAGCAAATTACTACCTTTCTATTGATACCAAACATGACATAGTTCCTATGGATTATAGCATTTATGAGATATCCATAGAAAATAATATCCTAAATGCTTCCCTAAATCCAGACAGTGTCACACCGTGCCCACATGCCCTGCCCTTTGGGGGGCATGCCAGGCTCCCTCTGTACCCCCCCCCCGCAGGGAGGGCATTGGTGTAGTCCTGGGGTAGCCCTAAGTCGACTTAGGGCTACCCCAGGGCTACACTGGCTTAATTCGACTTTAAAAAGTCGAATTAAGCCTTAGGTCGAGTAGGAAGGTGGTTTAATAAAGTCGACTTAATGAAAATTAAGTTGACTTTATTTTCATTAAGTCGACTTTATTTTCCTTAAGTTGACTTAAGCAAACTGCTTAAATCAACTTAAGCAAAGTGTAGTGTAGACACAGGGCACATTAAGTTGACTTAAGCCAAGCTTAAATCGACTTAATTTACCAGTGTAGACGCAGCCTCTATGTGAGAAGTGTGATGACATTGCTGTTGGTAACTTCATCTATATATAGGAAACCACATTATTTAACAAAGAGATACCATAATGGAACTTGATCTTATTAAATTAGGATCCTAGGCTCCTATTTTCCTACCAGGAAAATATGGTTAGGAATTGGCTTCTGTTCTCCATTCTGGAGGCTTAGAAGAACTGGAGCTCAGATTATTACATTCTACATACTTAAATTCCTGCAGCAATTTCAGATGAATTAGTTGTCCACTTCTCATCCGAGACTATTTTTTTATTTCTCACAGGACTGCTGAGAAGAAGGCAGGAACAGACCAAGGATCAAACCTGACTCACTCACAATTCAGTGACTGACTGACTGACCGACCCTTTGATTTGGGGTATAGTTGTGGTCCTACCAAATATAAAGTCCATTTTGGTCATTTGCAAAGTCATAGGATTTTTAAAATCTGAAATTTCACAGTGTTGTAATTGTGGGGGTCCCAACCCAAATGTGGATTTGAGGGGGGCAAGACTATTATAAGGGGTTGTGGTGTTGTCTCTCTAATTTTTGCGCTGCACCTGGGTGTGGCACAGCCCTCAGAACTGGACTCCCAGCCATCAGCTACAAAGCTTTCTGCAGCTAAGGGAGGTCCCCTGAGGTGGGTTCCTGGAGCAGGCTGTGCTGGGAAGAGGAAGTCCTGTCCCTCCTGAGCCCAGCCAGAGCTAGCAGTTCTGATTCTCCCTGGCTCTGAGCCCAGCACTTGTAATAAAAGGAGCTTTGGGTTGCCTCTGTGTGTGTGGCCAGGGGGGTGCCCAGCACACCCTAGCTGTTGCCCACATTACCCACCTTTAAGGCCAGCACTGTCCCCGTCATCCCCATACCATACCACCCTCACTTCTACCCTGCTGCTGGCAGTAGCACTGCCTTCAAAGCAGAGTGTCCACTCCATAGCTGCTGCCTTCCAGCTCAGAAAGCAGTACCGAAGAAAGGATGGCAACACAATTGCCCCTACAATTGCCAGATTTCAAAGTCCATGACGCATTTTTTATTACCATGGATTTGGTAAGGCCTTTAGCATAATCTATCTCAGCCATACACCTGGTGCAGATTACCTCCTCCTCAACCCCAGCACAGTTCTTCTGGCCAGCAGATTTGGCCAGGTGAAGGTGCAGTCACATCTCCACCCCAGGTTCCCATGCAAGCAAGCAAGGGATTGGCAGACTCATCGTGGCTGCTCATCTTCCTGCATAGATGAGAAAAAGCATGGGTGGTTGCCATCCTAGCTCCCTACCAAGGAAACCCTTCTACTTTCTCCCCTGAACCACCATTTTGTTTGATGCCGCACCATACTCTTCACTTAACTTATGTCCTATGTTTACGGTGACAGAGAGAGAAACCAGGGTATTGCACTCTTAACAATAATCACATCATGCAGGTGTTCCTAAGAGAGGGGGGGAAAGGTAAAATCCCTAGGTAAGACATATCCATTCATTTTCATTTGTAATGAGAATTAATAAGTATAGTATTTCTATATCAGAGCAATAAGTGTAGCAGGGATGTCAAGCCCTGAGCTAAAAATGAGGCCATCTAAAACTACACCTACTGGTCTCACATTGGGTTTACATGGTGAGGTCATAACTATTTAAACAGAAGCCTGTTGGCTTAATCTAGGTTCACAGTGATCTTAACCTCTTGCTCATCCTATAGCCACACGAGTAAGAGATTATAGTCCTACTTAGGAATTAGATATTCATTTATTCTAGTCTTAGAATTTAGGAAGGTTTCTTAATTAAAGGAACAAACAATGAAAGTACAAATTACATTGAGAACATTTTAAGCCATTCCTTTCATTTCAATAAGACTGTTTTGTGATTATGACGATTGAAGTCTACAAAAGACACACCAAGCACTGTAAATGTGCAACAGCTGTTTAATACAAAAACAGATTTAAAACTGTTTTCAGGAATAAATGGGGCAAATTAGTTCAATTATTTTTCCTGAAGTGATTAGTTGTTTGTGATATATGGATTTTATATTTTATAAAAATATTTCTAAATCAGTTCTAATATTTCTAAATCAGTTTTAGAACAAGCAACTACTCTTGTAAAAATTCATTCTGGGCATGACTTACTCATTATTTGCTAATTATTTATAGAGTATCATTCCTTTGATGATCTCTTACATAAAAAGTTTTACTCCTTTTGCAATGACCTGTGAACTTAGATCATCATGAGTAAAGTATAGCGACAAACCAGAAGAAAAGCATCACCATGGGCATAATGCATTGCACTGGGACTCAGAGAATTTGGCTCAGTTCCTGCCTCTGCCAAACCAAAGACCTTTGCGAAGACTCTTAGGGTGCATCTACACTTGTAAATTAAGTCGACTTAATTTACTCTGTGTCTACTCTACACTTTCCTAAAGTCGACTTAAGCAACTGCTTAAGTCAACTTAAGGAAAAATTAAGTCAACTTTATTAAACCTCATTTTAAGTCGACTTTCTGCTTAAGTCGACTTTCTAAAGTCGACTTAAGCCAGTGTAGACATGGAGTAGCCCTAAGTCAACTTAGTGTACAATGGGGCAAAGGCTAAGCCCCCTGGCACTTGGCAAGGGGTGCCCCCCTGCCACCGTGGACCGGTCCCAGGTCCACCTAGCCCCTACAAATCGACCTAGACGTCCAATGTTGGCGCTCTAGGTCGACTTTGTAGGGTCCCCTGAAAGTCGACTTAAAATTTAAGTGTGGACATGCTAAGTCGACTTAACAAAGTCGACTTTGTTAGGTCGACTTAGCTAAGTTGACTTAAATTAACAAGTGTAGACATAGCCTTAGGGTGCATCTACACTGGTGCCTTAGGTCGACTTAAGGACACTTACGTCGACCTACAGAACTCTGCTTCCATCCTGGGTGCTTGTTAAGTTGAGTTAAGCACTTCCTTAAGTCAACTTAATAACACCAACTCTGAAGGTCAATTTAAGGCTTAAGTGGACCTTATTAAGTTGACTTAAAGCCAGTGTGGACAAGTATGTCTACAGGCTCTGTTAAGCTGACTTAACAAGGTCGACTTAAGTGGACTTAAAGTCAACCTTGTGAAGTCAACTTAACAGAGTCAACTTAGCAAGTGTAGACATAGCCTTAGTGTCCCGGTTGCTCAATTCTCCATCTGGAACTCGGGGACTGTATCTTACTTATCATTTCTCCAAGTAAGCAGTAGGGGACTCTGGCTCAGTCTAAGGCCTCTAGATGCTATCATAATACAAAGAGTAAGGTAACATGAACAGTTCAACAACTTGTAGGCTAAAACTTGATTTAATAAACAATGAATATTTATAAAAAGCAAATTATTAGTAGCAATCAAGATCAGTCTGTGAAAGATTTGCAAACTGAAAATAGGCTACATTCATTGGATGATTTATACAAAATGTCTAATTCAGCCAAATCCATGCAAGACCATACTAACCATCTCAGGAATAGAGGACAACTCACCACATGATACCAGTCAACTGTCAAATGATATCTAAAAACCTTTAAAAAAACTCTTTGAACATATCACCTTCTGCCACTCTCCTTCATTTAGATGAAATGAGTCATTTGTCTGTATAACTGATTATTTTTCTTTCAAAATAAATCTTTGAATAAAAAGTATTTTTTTAAAAAATAATCCTCATTCCATACAAGCAACTTACTTTAACTTCACTGTACAGTCGGATTGTTTTACTTGAATTTCACTCCACTGATTTCATTAAGCACACTGTAGATTAAGGGAACTCTCTGAGTCCTGATGCAGCTTTATTTGGTAGTCACAATCTTTTGGGGTACAACCACAAGTGGAAAATGTGCTCAATTTTAGTCCATCTCTTCCTACCTCTGATAAAGTGAGTTGCAGCCCATGAAAGCTTATGCCCGAAGAAATTTGTTAGCCTTTAAGGTGCCACAGGACTTTCATTATTTTTGCTATATATATATATATATATATATATATATATATATATATATATATATATATATATATATAGACTAACACAGTTACCCCTCTGGAGCTTATCTCCCTACTTTATGTGTTTCTATGATATTGTCATATTATCTCTCAGCATTACAACTTACTGTAAAAAAAATTAGAATTAAACTCACTGCTTGTTTTATGTACATTTTTTTTAAATAATTTTATAATTCACAGAATTAATTAAGGATACATCATCCCTTATATAGAAGGATCTATGAAGCTCAATGAATTGTGCCTCTTACAATTTGCTGCAGATCTGCCACACATTTCCAGGTTTGTTGCTGTCTCCCTGGATTGAATATCCACAGATGGCAGAGACATTTGCATAGAAGACCTATCCCTCCACACATTCTGGACATCCCCTCATTCCTGAAAGCACAAGGAAGCTTGGTTCCCAAGGGTTCCTCTGTCACAAGGCATATTTCAATGTACACAGCAAAGAGAAGTGTAAGATAATACTGATTAGATCAGCTTTACCTTGTGGTGCATGACCCCTGCAAGACTGAGGATAGACAGCATCACACTGAGAGGCTATTGATTTCCCTTCCTAATGTAAAAGCCCCAACGCCACATTGTACCTTGTCTCAGACATCTCTGAAAAAGGGGATGGAGGTAGTATGTTTCTGTCTACCGACTAGCAAGATGAAATGCAAAGGACATTGCTTGGACAGAATGGTTCCACTATATGGAATACTTTTGTTCTACATTTTCCTTTTAAGACCCTCTAGGAAATTCCCCTAAAAAATTGTTAAAACAACCTCAGAGCTACATGGCTAAAAACCCAAATAACCTCTTATTACAAAGGGAAAGTTACACATAGAATCATAGAATAATAGAACTTTAACTCTCCCCTTTTAGTTATGGCACTTTCTATAATTCCATGATCATCTACTATATTTCAAATGATACAATGGAGTGTCTTACTTTTTCCTACACCCTTTGATGCAAGTAGAGCATCTTGAAGGACTGCATACCCCAAGCAAAGAGAAGTCATTAAAATCATGTATATGAAGAGAATATAGAAAACTGTTCTTACACAACATAGTACAGATTAAGTACAACAAAGAGTACTGTTGAAATTGGCTGACAAACGCTAGCCACCTAAGTCTGAAGCTTAATTAGCTCCTAAGTTAACAGCCAAGTTCCATGAATTTCAAGTGAGGCTGTGCTATGCTGTTAGCTGGAAATAAATTGTCCATGTTTAAGTTAATAAAACATCTCACAGAGCACTATGACAATATGCATGATAAAAGAATACAAGACACGATATGTACATAAAGGTGTAAAAAACACCTATTTCAGTCACAGCACTGAATAGGTTTATAGTAAAATTAAAACAAGATTACTACACAAAAATTGTAGATTTGAGTGATTTCAAGTACAAGAAGGATAGAAATGGTTTCAAATAAAGAAAGGTAAAACTTAACTTCAGCAAATTATAATGTTTACCTAAACAGATCTCTCAACTACAATCAATTCTGAGAGACTTCAAACCCTTGGTTGAATACTCATTTCTCTGTGATTTCAAGAGCCCTCGTGCCTTGAACCCCCAAGTTATGGGCAACTCAAATGTATTTGGCCTCCCTCCACCTTTTATACCCCCAAGTTTCAAAAGCCAGAAAGGCTTCCAGCCGGTCTTCCCTTCTCATGGACTTTCCATTCCCCTGCTGATTCATATATAAGTAGTCTTCCATTGGTTTGATTCCGTACAGTTTAATCTACATTAGGTGGCTGCCTTCCCACTTGTCTTGGAGAAAATCTGTTTCTCCCTATATTTGGTCACAGAGTTTAAAGCATGATATCAGTAAGTATCTATAATTTCTTATATAGTGTTCATACACACATTTTACAATGACATTAATGACCAGTGTATCGCTAGCCTTCATCAAAGACCTTACTCACTATGGCTATGTCTACACTTATCAAAATAAGTCGACTTAGCATGTCTACACTATACAATTAAGTCGACTTAAAGTGGACTTTGCCAAATTGACTTAAAGCGTCCACACTGGATGTCCAAGTTGACTTCTAGGGGCTAGGTGGACCTGGGACTGGTCCATGGTGGGAGGGGGGGCACCCCTTCCAAAGTGCCAGGGGGCTCAGCATTGGCCCCATCATACCCGGGTACAATGGGGGCTGAGTAGGACAGGGACAGGGGCAGGGTATAGGAGCGGGGTGAGCAGGGCTGTGTCCTGCCCTGTGGGTGGGCATGCCAGGCTCTGGCTGTGCCAGCCACCCTGGCAGGGAGGTCAGTGGGGGAGCCCTAGGACCCTTTAAATCGACTTAAAGTCAATTTAGGGCTAATCTGCGTCTACACTGGCTAAATCAACTTAATAAAGTCGATTTAGCCAGTAAAGTCGACTTTAAAGTAGGTTTAATAAAGTCAACTTTACATTTCCTTAAGTTGACTTAAGCAGCAGTTTAAGTTGATTTAAGGAAATTGTAGTGCAGACGCAGATTAAATTAAGTTGATTTAAGCAGGCTTAAATTGACTTAATTCACAAGTGTAGATGCACCCTATGATTTTATAATAAAATAATATTGAACACAATCAGTTTATTCAATTTCTTATCTTCTCAGGTTCACATCCTTAGTACAGTTAAGAGGTTATCTTTGCCACTTACAATTTTGATAGCTTTATTTACCCTACATGTAGATGTTTCTTCTTTGTCTCTGCCTGACAGTTAGGCTATTCAGACAAGCATTTTTTATCTAAGACAAACTGTGTTCATGCATTCCTTGTCAAACACATTTTAAGAACATAGTTTTAGCACATATTTATAACTCTAAGTAAACTCTCCATACAACATCACACAAGAATAAGAATGATCAATGAGTTATTAGTTTTCCAGTGATACATGACACGTCACCTTTTGGATATATGTCATGACAACAGTGTGCTAAGGTGCAATGAGTATGTCAGGTCTGCAAAGAGTTGCTGACACAGATGAGTGAACCATCAGTGAGCCTCTGCATCACAAGAGCATATTTACCATATGGAAGATCAGATCCGCAATTTCTCTTCTTTTTATGCCCCTGCAACTCCATAAGGGATTTTGCCTGAGGTCCAGTCCCTCCTAGAGTGCCATCTGGGGCAGTGTGGCTGTGCACTGGGATCCAACAATGACCAGTACTTTCCAGGAAAAATCTTACCCACTGCATGCAGACAGAGAGGGAATGTTTGTGTCAGAATATATGATAATGAAAACTAATGTCTACAACGCAGTTGGAAATTATATTTCATAAAAACATGTGTTATTCTCGTTTCAATGTATTTGTAGTTGATTTAATGATGACTTTTAACTGTCAATAATTTTAATAAAGAAGAGATTTAGGAAACCATTGAAAAAAGCACCAGCGGGAAAAGCAGTGAGAATGGGAAGAAGAGACTTTCAGCAAATAATTTGCCCTGCAGCCTCCTCAGATTACACATGGGGGGGGAGTGGTCCCTTTTTCCCAAGCTTTTGTGTGTTTCCTGATCTTTATCAAATATCCCTCCTCCCAATTCATTCCTTACCAAAAAAAATTCTATTTGCAAAAACAAAACAAAAAAATGGTTATATTTCATAACTCGTGTTCTTTGAGAGGTGTTGCGCATGTTCATTCCAAATTAGGTGTATGCGCTCCGCATGCACGATAGTTGGGAGACTTTTTTCCCATGGGGTACCCAGCATATGAGGGCTGGTGTGGTGCCTCCACGCCTTCTATATAAGCGCCTTCCGACCCGCCGCCCTCCGGTTCCTTCTTGTCGAACACTTCAACAAGAGGGGATGGCGGGCGGGATTTGGAATGAGCTTGAGCAACACCTCTCAAAGAACATGAGTTACGAAAGTTAACCGTTTTTTCTGCTTCAAGTGCTTGCTCATGCTGATTCCAAACCAGGTGAGTCCCAAGCTGCTACACTGGAGGAAGGTTCAGAGCATTTTAAGTCGCTGACATAAGGACTGCCCTCCCAAAGGCCGCATCATCCCTAGACTGCTGGGTGATAGCATAATGTGAAGTAAATGTGTGTATCAATGACCAGATCACGGCCCTGCAGATCTCTTGAGTTGGTATGTGTGCTAGGAATGCTGCCGATGAGGCCTGCACCCTTGTGGAATGGGCTGATAGAGGCGGTGGTTGTCTATGTGCCAATTCATAGCACATGCGGATATGGGAGGAAATCCATGTGGAAATCCTCTGGAAGGTGACCGGTGTCCCCCTCATCCTCTCCGCTACTGCTACAAACAGTTGAGGGGTTGTCCAAAAGGGTTTTGTTCCATATGTAGAACGCTAATACTCGACGGATGTCTAGCGAGTGCAGCACTCTCTCTCTTTCGTCAGTGTGTGGTTTGGTAAAGAAAACTGGCAGGAATATCTCCTTTGTAGTGTGGAAGTGGGATACCACCTTTGGGAGAAAAGCCAGGTAAGGGTGCATCTGCCCCTTGTCACCAAGGCTTGGGCTAGGCCCTATTGTTTGAGGTGCAGGAGGTACTCGAGCACCATGGGGACTGGGGCCATCTCAGGGGAGGTCACCTTCCCCGAGGACCATATGGAGAAGCAATTTCACTTAACCATATACGCTGCCCTAGTGGAGGGTTTCCTGCTGCTTAGAAGGACTTCCTGCAGCTGGACCAAGCACTCCCCTTTTTTATCATTCAGCCACCTAGCCTCCAGGCAGTGAGGTATAGGGAGCTTAGGTCGGGGTGTCTTATTTGACCATGGTTCTGGATGATGAGATCGGGAACTAAGGGGAGGGTGATGGGAGTGTCCACTGATATTCCCAGGAGCACCGAGAACAAGTGTCTGAGACACGCTAGGGCAATCAGTATGAGCGATGCCTTGTCCCTTTTCACTTTCGGTAATACCCTGTAGACCAGTGGGAAGAGGGGGAAAGCATATAGGAGTCCCCTGTTCCACGGAATCAGGAAAGCGTCCGATATCAACCCCTGACTGAGCGCTCGGAATGAGCAGAATGCGTGGCATTTCCTGTTGGACCTGGTTGCAAAGAGGTCTATCCAGGGAACTCCCCACCTTTGGAAAACATCCCTGACTATGTCCACTCCTAGGGACCACTCATCTGTAGAGAATGACCTGCTGAGGGAGTCTGCCAGGGTGTTTGGGCCCTGGAATGTGTGCGACCTCTAGTTGTATCAAGTGGGGTACACAAACTTCCCATAAGTGCATCACCTGCCTGCACAGGGGAGAGGAGCATGCACCACCCCCGTCTGTTCATATAGTACATGGCAGCCATTTTGTCTGTTAGCACTTGGACTCCCTTCCCTGACAGGAGGGAGCTGAATGCCTGACACGCTAGTCTGACCGCCCTGAGCTCTCTGAAATTTATGTGGAGAGTTACTTCGTCTTTGGCCCACACGCCCTGTGTTCTCTGGGTGCCTAGGTGTGCCCCCTAACCCATGTCCAAGGTGTCTGTTACTAAGGAAAGAGACGGTTGTTGTGTGGTGAATGGGATACCCTTGCACACCCACTGAGGGTCGAGCCATCACTGCAGGGATTGATTCACTTCCTGTGGGGCTGAGACTACCATGTCTATGTGGTCCAGTGTGGCTGCCACTCTGCTGTCTGAGACGAGTGAGTGGGCGGAGGGATGGAGGGATCCTTGGGCTTGGTGGAATGCCCATGGGGTCCAGAAAGGCCATTGTTGGGCCGCTTGCCATTGCCCCTGCCAGGTGCTTCTACTTTTAGCGCTCCTTGAGCTGGTATTAGAGGCCTGATCTGAGGTTGGGGAGATTGACCTTGATCTAGGAGACCATGGTGGTGCCCATTCCAAGAAGGTTCAACCTTGCTGTCCTTGGTCCAGTTGTGAGCTGTGCCCTGCTGAGTGGTGGTGCCGTCTCAGCGACCGGTATCAGGATGGTTATCAGTACCATGAGAGGGAGCGGCGTTCTGATTGTCTCCGCCTATCTCTCAATGCGAAGTGGTGCTGCGTGGTCGATCGGTACCAGAGTGGTGACCAGTCCTTCAAGTGGGGTCTGCGGTCTTGGGGTGACCGGTACCGAAAGCATGATCTGCTCCTGGACGTCGGACAGTACCATGAGCGCTCCAAGGAGATTGAGCTATGGTGGGATCTCAATCTGTATCTAGGTGCTGATCTATGGTGAGACCTGGATCTCTGTCTTGAGGTCAACCACTGCTGAGATCTGGACCTAAGCTCATGCACTGAGGATGGCCTCTTCATCAGGGGTGGCTTGCCCCTTGATGGTGCTGGCAGTCTTGGTGCCAGTTGTCTTTACTTTTGCACTGTGGGTGATGGGACGGGGGACTGGTGCACCATCATGGCTATCAGGTCCCATGCCAGCTTGAAGGTGTCTGGCGTAAAGGGGGGGGCATTTATTCCACCTCATCCGCTTTGTGGCATCTTTTGCGGGCCGTACCAAGGGGGAATGACCCCTCTCAGCTCTGTTTTTCTTCTTGGGCACTGGGAAGTGCAACCGGTGCCAAGCTGACTTCCCTTCGGGGGCAGGGGGGTGCGGTACGGCACCTGTGGGCCTTCAGTACCAGTGTTTTCTTCAGTGCTGATTCCCTAATGGAGGCCAGGGCCCTACACACTGAGGTTCCGCTTCCATCAGGAGCTGCCTAAGTCTCATGTTCCTCTTCTTACGGCTTCTGGGGCGAAAGCTCTTACAGATCTTGCAGCGGTCCATTTAATGGAATTTTCCCAGGCACTTCAGGCAGGAATTGTAAGGCTTGCCCCTTGGCATAGGCTTGTGGCTCTCCAAGCAAGGCTTGAAGCCATGGGTCCTCGGCATGCCCCGACACCCCAGGGCCGGGGACTGGGATCCCCATGTGAGGAACCTCTTGTTTCTAACTGAAGTAGGGTTAACATTGAACCAAAAAAACAAAGAAACTAACTAACTGGCTTGTTCACCAACAGGGCAAACGAGCCGCAAAAGAGCTGCTGAGGAATTAGTTGAGAAGCTTGCCGAAGCAAGAGTGGAGCTCCGACAACCGTCACTGGCAATAAGAAGGAACTGGAGGGAGGCGTGTTGGCAGGTGCTTATATAGAAGGCGCGGAGGTGCCACTCCAGGGGGTGCCAGCCCTGACCCGCCATGTACCACTGGGGAAAAAAGTTTCCCAACGATCGTGCACGTGGCGTGCATACATCTGATTTGGAATCAGCATGAGCAAGCACTCAAAGAAGAAACTTTGCTTTTTAAGTTTAGCCAGCATTAGTCAAGGCTGATTATAAGGGGTTCCCTCCCGAAAGAAAAAGATGGAGAGAGAGAGAGGATTTCCTGCCTGTCCACCATTGAAAAGCCTTAAGTATCAGAAAATATTTTAGAAAAGCAAAAAATACCAACTTGTATATAGTTGTATTTTTTAAAAAAGGAATGCGTTTTCAGGATTGAGCGTGTTGCTTAGATGCAGACTTGTCCCATGAGTATGCACACATTCGGTGTTCATTACCTGCTAGTAAGCAGAGTGAATAAATCAATTTAGAATTTTAATGAAAACACATGATCTGCAAAGAGAAAATATGTTAACCATCAATACCTCTTCACTGTGGCTTGAACAAGTATTCTCACGCTCACACTTGACTGAGGATTAAGGTGATAATGGGCACGTCTGTTAAGTGAAATCGTTGTTATAATGTACCATACTAAAGAGTATAATGCTCTTCACTTTGATTTGTAGTGATTATCATTTAGCTGAGGGTGTAGCAAATGGACCTTGGTAATCAGGAGGTTAATCTTTCCCTTTCATTATGATCTGTGTGATGTGACAAGGAGGAATTTTATCATATTTTAAAGACAACAAGGATTATCTGAATGACAGTTGTTTGAAAGGCCTTGAGGAACTTCTTTATCCCACAAAGAAAACCAACGTTCCTAAAAGCTGTTACACCTACATATCTATCACTAGAAGTGGCTAAATATGCCATGTTGCACTTATAAGGAGCCTTAGGTGAAGTAGAAAAGGGAGGAAAATTTGGCTGCTAATACTGTGGCTCAGACAAAACTTATCAAGGACAATTTTGTCTCTCATTCCATTCAGCTTAACCAGCTGTTAGATGCAGTGAAATGTGAAACTCTTGATCTAGTTGGTGGTTTATAGCTTTAAATAAGCTAGCAAAAATGTTACATTTACACTTTAAGGCATTTAACATTTACAATTTTCATCATCACCTGTACAGAACAATTTGTGCCATAAACTGTCCTACACTACTCCTTCCTGTATCAATAGGCCTCAATTCTGAACGCACATTAATTTTATACTGGATTAATGCCAGTATTTTTAATGGCACTACTTCTAATTTACACTGCTGGAAGTGAGCTCAAAGTCAGTCTCTTTGCTCACCAAAGACCCATTACATGAAAAACACTGAAGCAGCTTGTTCTGTGCCCCACAACTTGCATAGTTTTCCTTACTATCATTACTAGTCCTCAAGGGTATAGGTCTGATATAAGATGAAAATAGCAAAATTGTCAATCATGGTGAAGAACATGCAGAAGTATTCAATAAATATTTCTGTTCTGGTATGTGGAAAGAAACTGGTAATGTACCGATATGTGACAGTGATAAAGAAATAATTTCTATTCCACTGATAAATGGGGAAGACATTACAAAGCAACTATTAAAGTTTAATGTTTTTAAAGCTGCAGCACTGAATAACTTACACCCAAGAGTATTATGAGAACTGGCAGAGGAGTCCTCTGAACCATTATTGTTTATTTTAACAGTCTTGGAATGCTGGAAAAATTCCAGAGGACATGAAAAAAAGCTAATTTTGTACCAATATATAAAAATGCAAACCAGACAACCTAGGTTACTATAGGCTAGTTAGCCTGACATCAGTCCAGGACAAAATAATGGAAAGGCTGATATGGGATGCAGTCAATAAAAAATTAAAGGTTGTTAGTACAATTAATGTCCAGTTAGCATGGTTCTTATCACAGAAATTTGCTATTTTCAGATGAGATCATCAATTTGGATGATAAAAGGTAACTGTTGATATAATATAGTTAGACTTCTGTAAGGTATTTAAATTCCTTCCATAGGATATTTTAATTCAAAAGTGTGCTATAAATCAATATAGCTCAAGTTAAAAGGACTAAAAACTGGTTAAATTGGTGGACCTTAAAGAGTAATTGCAAATGGAGAGTTGTCATCCAAGGAGCTAGTTCTAGTGGAATCAAGAAGAGATCTGTTCTTGACCCTATACTATTCAATATTTTTGTAAATGATCCAGAAGAAAATAAGATTACTGCTAGTAAAATTTGCAGATGACAAAAAATCTGTGGAGTGATATATAGTGATAGTGAAAGGTCAGTTATGCAAACCAACCTTGATTGATTGGGAAGGCAGGCTCATTTGAACACATGCATTTTGAAATAACCAATGGAAGGTCATAGATCTAGAAACAAAGAATGAGACATAATTCTAAGATAGGGAACCTGGGATGCAGTGATATAAGTAGGAGGAAGTAATAGGGTCTTTGATATGCGAAGAAGAGGAAGTGGCATGGTGGATTCAAGCTCCAGTATGCATGGTCCCTTGCTGACCTAAGTTCTGTTGTGATTCTAACTTCTGCCAGGATAAGGAGGGCACTGTCACCAACTTTCTGCAGTCATTACTATTCACCGAACCAGAGGTAGAACACTGGAGCTCAAGCTTTTCTATGGTCATAAAATACTCCTAAATGTCAGGTTTGAGATCTAAATTAAGCTAATGATGAGTGGGTTTGCAAAAGCCTAGTATGCATTAGCACCTTTCAGAGATGCATTAAGCTTCTGGTGGCATCTTGTTCTTTCTTCTCTTCCTCCTAAGATCCTTGCTTTTTGTTTTGTTTTATAGTGCTATATGCTTTCATTTGTCAAGGCAAGGTAGAAGATTTGTGCCAGACGCTGAAAAAGTTATAAGATTTGAGGTAGCTGTCCCCTGTAGAAGTGAGACCCTAGTTTTAAACAAATTGAAAATTCTGTCTCCTGCATAAATGGTCTTCATCCTTGTGGTAGAAATCTCAACTAATAATTAATCTCAGATATCAGAGTATCTGTTGATATATTTGATATTTGAATAATGACTACAGTAGTCAAAACCAGAAAGAAGGCAAGTGGAAATGGGAGCAGATGGAAGAAAAAAAAAATCCCCAAACAAATTGTTTGAACTTTTGAAAATAAAAATCAAGAGTTCTGAGTTAAGGTGAAGATTTTTTTTGGTTGATTCTCATTTTAACTCAGCTAGGTAGCCCCTGTTTTGACTGCTTTAGTAATTGTTTCCAGATGGTCACTCCTAAAAAGAAATAAATGATTTTTCAAGAAAGTTCACTTTTTATTTAGTTTGGGGAAAGAAACAACCTTTGAGGTGGAAGTGGTGAATATATATATTGTTATTCCCCTGAACTAGCTACTGAGTTGCCCCCATTATTCTCTCTTGCTCCTAAGTCTTCATGGAGCCCCAGCAGGACAGAAAAAAATCCAAATGAAGCTGATGCATCCAGTCTTTATGTTAGCTTATAAAACAAAATTAGTTACAGGAAAAATTATACTGTGACTTCCTTTTTATATCAGATGCAGGAGTGACCTTTTGCAGTGCATTCTTTTATGAGCAGCATTTGTTCACTATTTTAGTAGCCAAAAAAAAAATTATAGTAGCTTTTATCAATGCCATTATACTGTACCAGTCTGTCAGTCTTTTCATTGTAAACCCAATATCTAGGGGTATGTCTACACCAGAAAAAGTTAAGTCGACTTAATAAGGTCGACTTTATGTTGACTTAAAGCTGATCTTATTAAGTCGACTTAACAAAGTGAACTAAGTCGACAAAGTTAAGTCGACTTAGTCCACTTTGTTAAGTCAACCTAACTGCTCTTAAGTCGACCTAATAAAGTCAACTTAAGGGTTACTCCCCGTCCATACCGTCCTTAAGTCGACTTAAGGAGTTGGCTTAAGTCGACCTAATGGGCAGTTCTTATTAGGTCGACTTAAGCTTCCATTAAGTCGACGTAAGGAATTTTTTAAGTAACTTAATGAAAGTCAGGTGCAGACATGGAGTAATTTAGGTTGACTTAAGGGTCCTTAAGTCAACCTAAATTGCTAGAGTAGACATACCCTAGGGATTTTTACCTCAGATATTTTTTCAGTCATTTGGTCTTAAATGTGGCATAAAATCTGTCAGCCCACATGTAAATTTCCTTATTAAAACAGAATTAATTGATTGAGATATTATTTGTCTGTTGAATCAAAAAAACAAATTTTCAGGTAGTTGCAGCTTTGTTTTTTAACCAGCCTGTAACAAAAACACTGAGGAGCAGCAATTTTGGACATGTATCAGTATGGACATGTACCTTTTGCTACCTCTAGAACTACTTTATATAAAATTTGGGTGCGCATGAACCAGAACCATGGGCCATTAACACCCTTAAAATTTGGAAGTGTTCAGCTTCCCGGGTGAACAGAATTGGCTAAAATGCACAACTCGGGCTTAAACCTGCAACAGAGCCAGACTGGAAGCAAGCATGCAGCTACTTCCAAAACTTGAGTAAACTACAGGTTCAAGCACAGTGCTATCTAGACAGATATGCAGCAGAAACCCTTTATTACATCTATTTTTTCCTTCACACAACATCTTTACAGTAAGCAGGCACTCCTTTTACAATAGGAATTGCACTATCTTGAAATTACATTATAAACTGAAGCGATGTAAAACAGCCCTGAGGCTAATCTAGCAAATGTCAGGCTACACAGAGGGCTGTCTTTGCTCAGGAGTGCCACATGCTATGTTGACATTCCTGAGGATTCACTCCATAGTGTTTAGGGTTCTCAAGCCCTCTACAAAGTAATGATTATTTACTGGTGCTACAGTTATATTATGAGCCAGTTTTTCAAAAGGTATATATTTGCCATGTACTGATAATCCATGCACAGCTTTGGACATCAGCTATTGTTTCTATTGTAAGACATAGTCCTGGTCCACACTCATTATGGAATTCGGCAGCAGTCAAAGGGAGATAGGCAAGCTATGTAAAATAACTTGTGTATCTCCATTTGACTTCCTAACACCTGCTTACCATAGCGTCTCCAGTGTGCTGAGTTGAAGGGAAATGCCACCCCTTCAACTCAGCATTACTCTTTTTCAGGGGATGGACTTACCAGATCGACTTCCTGATCAATTGAGCAGGTCTTCACTGACCACTCAATTGATCTGGAAAGATCAAACTGACAACGGCGAATTTGCTGCAGTCAGAATAGACCTAGCCATAATATTAGCAAGGTACCAGGACTATCCCCTCCACTTTTTGGTCCAGGCAGAAGGATGATTCTAAAGAAATCCTCACTAAATACTACTCTGTGAATTTTAAGTGGCTTAACTACTACTATTAGTGATACAGTGTGCTAAATTTGTCTCCTTTACAAGCAGTGTTTCTTAGTGGATAGTGTGCTGGACTGGGACTCATGAGACTTGGGTTCTGTTTCTGCCACTAGCCTGCTGGGTGATCTTGGGCAAGTTGCAAGATTTCTGCCTCAGTTTCCACATCTGTAAAATGGGGATAGTGATACTGCCCTCCTTTGTAAAATGTTTTGAGATCTACTGATGGAAAGTGCTTACAAGTATAAGAGCTTAATTATTATTAAATTATTATTTTCCCCACAATATAGAGAGGAAAAATTGGTACAATATCTTTCTTGGACTATGGTCCTTTTATAAAATATTTCCTACAGGCTCCACAGGTTATGAACAGGCATGATACAAAATATTCTTTAGAGCCACTATAAGCTTGCCTATAGATGTAGATATAGATACACTTTTAAAGAAGCTGTTACATTCCAGTTAGTAAAACAAACAAGGAGTCACGTGGCACTTTTAAAAACTAACAAATTTATTTATCACATGAGCTTTTGTGGAAGAAAATCCCATTTCATCAGACGTTTTGAAAATGGGGAACTTACAGAGTGGGGGGAAATTAAATGCAGGGAAATGTATGACCCAGGATCAGGTCAGGCTGTAACAGCAAATCAAAATAGATGTTGCGATTCAAACACTGGGGACAGCATATAGAGGAAGGTGAGGTCAAATCACCTGTTGGAATGAGAAAAAAATTCATAGTCCCTGTTTAACCCTGAGACAACAGAGTCAAATTTACATATACATTCCAATTCTGCAGTTTCTCTTTGAAGCTGTGATTTGTTATTCATTTATTTGAGCACAGCTATTAAAAAGTCATCAATGGAGTGAGCAGGGAGATTGAAGTGTTCCCCTATTAGTTTTTGAATGTTGTGATTTCTGATGTCAGATTTGTGTCCATTTATTCTTTTGTGTGGAGACTGTCCTGTTTGTCCAACATATAAGGCAGGGCGGCATTTCCAGCACATGATGGTATAAATCACGTTGGTGGATGAGCAGGTGACTGAGACCTTGATGGAGTAATTTGCTCGATTAGGTCCCGTGATGGTGTCTTTTGTGTACATATGTGGATGTGCTGTAAAGATCTAACTTGGGAGTTGTAGGTGATGACCAATGGTGTTCTCTTGTTTTCTTTCTTGGGCTTCTCCTGTAATAGTTGACTTCTGGGTACCTGTGAGACTCTGTCAATCTGTTTCTTCACTTCCGTGGGTGGGTACTGTAGTTTTAAGAATGCTTGATAGAGATCCTGAAGGTGTCTGTCTCTGTCCAAATGATCGGAGCAAATGCGGTTATATCTCAGGGCTTGACTAACATACATTAAAGGAAAATGCCTCTCTCTATATATATATGATTCAAATCCATTTTGATAAAACATGTCAACTTCTTACCACCACCACAATATTAAAGTAGGTGAATAAAGTTGTAAAACTTATTACCATGGGCCCTAGTTTCAGGAAGGCTCAGCTGTAATTTTAGGCACCTAAAGAAGGGATTAGTGTTTTTAAAAGTGTCCAGCATCAAGCAGATGACATTGAGATGGAAACGTGTTACTAATTGCTTTAAAAACAAAGGAAAACCTGGCCAGTTTGTTTGGTGACTAAATTTTTCAAAGCCCATCTCCAGAGATCTCAATCACCCAAGACCCAACTTCTTGATATTGGCATGACAAAGACTCCAAGAATGAAATCCAGTTCCCAGAGAGGTCAGTGGAGTTAGGCCATTGACATCAAAGGGTGCAGTATTTCACCCCATATGAGGTAAACTCAAAACCACAGACAGAAAGAAAGGACTGAAAGGATGGCACCATACGTTAGTGGATAGCGTTGGGGCTGAGACTCAGAAGACCTATGTTCTATTGCCAGCTCTTATACTGAACTACTGGGTGACCTTCAATGAGTCATTTCACCTCTTAGTTCCTCAGTTTCTTTAACTACAAATGTTAATAATACTGATGTACCTTATAGAGCAATTTAAGATCTATGGGTATAATTCTTGTATCTATATATCTCTTCTTCATTAACACTAGCCGAAAGGACTCAATTCTGGCCTCTCAGCCATTCAACTCCTTTGACTTTAATAGAATCACTCCTGATTCACTGATACAACGATTATTAATAAATTAGATGGGACCCATTTAAAACAAATATTACATTTTCCATAATTCCTGTTCCATAATTCAGAATTCCTGATGTCAATAAACTACAGTAAAAAACAATCAAATAGCGCCAGCTTCTTTATGAGAATGGCAGGTATAACAGAGTTCAAAGTGAATTGGCTTGAAATTAGACGCAGGTTTCTAACCATTAGAGGTGTAAAGTTCTGGAATAACCTTCCAAGGGGAGTTGTGGGGCCAAAAACCATAACTGCTTTCAAATCTGAGCTTGATAAATTTATGGAGGGGATGGTATGATTAGCCTATTTTGGAAATTGACTGATATTTGGCTACGTGTGGTGGATTTACACGTGGCCTAAGAGGGGAGAGTACATGGGGTGGGTTCTGAGTTATTACAGAGAATTGTTTCTTGGATAACTGGCTGTTGAGACTTGCCCACGTGCTCAGGGTTTAACTGATCGCCATATTTGGGGTTGGGAAGGAATTTTCCCCCAGGGCTGATTGGCCTAGGCTCCGTGGTTTTTTGCCTTCCTCTGTAGCACAGGGCATGGCTCACCTAAAAGTGAATTCTCTGTATCTTAAAGTCCTTAAATCATGATTTAAGGAGGTAAATAACTCAGTCATAGGTTGGTGGCCTATTGCTGGAGTGGGTGGGTGAGGTCTTGAGGCCTGCATTTTGCAGGTCAGACTAGATGATCGTACTGGTCCCTTCTGACCTTAAAGTCTATGAGTCTATGATATCCATCATAACCGTGTGCAGCTGAGCAATATGGGATGTGTCTGATATGCACATTACCTAAAATTCTGACACCTCTAGATATAGGAAACTTGGCACAATCAGGAAGGGTAAGTTAAAGTAAAAGAGATGGTACAGTTTCAGCTGTAATTCATAGTTCTTTGCATTTGTTGCCTGAAGTCAAACTTGTAACAAAACTTTAATACGCTCATTAGTGTAGCACATGGTTCCTTGAAATATCAATATGTACCTAGAGACAGCACCTGGTATGAACTTAAAAATCGAGTACTTATTCAGTTAGAAAGGGGCTTCAATCGTATTCTGCAATATGAAGACTTCAACCAGCAGGGGATTCTCCATGTACAAGGGTTCAGACCCTCATTTTCAGAAATACACACTGATTTTGGATTACTCTGTTTTGGGGTGCCTATCTTAAGATATTTGGTGCCTGATTGTCAGACGTGTCACGCATCCATAGCCCCAAATGAAATATACCAACAATGCAGAAAGCACTGTTGATGCATGAAGTAAACAAACAAGAAGAAATAAAAGAAAATAACTATAGTAAAAACAGATCAGACTGTGTGATTTTTTAAGTTGACAACATCCACCCTAAAGTATTTACCAAAGAGTAACAGCAGTATCAAGAAGCAGAATCCTTTTAAATACATGCATTCTGCCAGATTCTTTGCTTTCAATGTAACAGCACTAACTATATAAGGCAGTTACAGAGCAGCACGCTCTGTTTATGCTCCTCTGATCGGAACTGTGGGCCACTCAAACATTCCCTTACACTGGAAGTTGAATTTGGGGTCTGGTTTTGCTCACATTTGCATCAGAATAAATCAAGAGTGATTCTGCTGAAGTCAATGGAGTTATGCCGATCTAAAATGACTGGATCAAATATGTGTGTGTATTTCTACAGTGTTCATGAAGAGAATTGGAGACTGTTCCAAAACACTAGTGCTGCAAGGGAAATTTAGAGGAATAGGTTGAAATAAAGTTAAGGAAGTACTAGATGAAAGCTTTAGGCTCAAGGACTGAACAGAATCTAGACCATCATGGAAAAAATAACCTGTGCAATGATACTAAGTCATGCAATCAATGGTGCAAATCTTCTATCTAATACAGTGCTTTTCACGCTCTGGTCCACAGACCCCTGGCAGTCCATAGACTATATCTGAGATTTCCAAATGGTTCCACACCTTCATTTGAAAGGTTTTAGAGGTCCGCAAAGGGAAAAAATGCTGAAAATCATTGATTTAATACTATCACTTAGCTCTAACATAGCATTTTTCTCAGTAAACCTCAAAATAATTAAATAATTATCCCAAATGTTAAATCTACCATATTTGATTTTCCTTGAATTGAATATGGTTCTATAATAGGGACACACGTTTCGTTAAACCATTAATTTCTCCTTCAGAGTCCCTTGCCTTTTTTTCTGTATTATTCCTGAAACTGAGCAAGTAGAACTCCATTTCTGTTCATTCCTCCCAAACACATTACCTCTCAGCTGTTTCACAGACTGAAAATTATTTTGAATTCCTTATAGATGCCTGCCTGAAACCCATTACTGATTTCACCTCATGTTTGCAAAAGCTACTAAATCTCTATATTGTGGCTGCTTAAAAATGCATAGGAACCATAGCCTTCTCTCCTCTCTGAAACCTGGTTGCAAGAATTTCAATACTGTAAGGTCTGAAGCTGTATAATTAAATATCTCAGCAAAGAGGGTCATATAAAGAATTGTCCCCAGGAGCAGTCCTACAAAGAAATCTCCATTTTCAGAAGAATTTTTTTGTTGAAGGAAGGGACATTGTCCTTGAAAATGGTGTCCACTTACTTCTCCTTTCTTATGTAGTACTTCCATATCCATGCAGAACTCAAAGTTCTACAGTCATCAGGAAGAATGGTAAATATAACATTAGGGTGTTCAATGCAACAGTAACCAATTCTGCCCTACCAAAGCAAGATAGTAGGTGGGGAAATTATGGGCAAATTGTATCCATTTGGTTAACCACACAACTGGGTTCTCTCTACTTTTCTCTACTCGAGAACCTGTAAAAATGGCAACACTCACCAAATGTTTCAGAGAGTTACATTTTCACTTGGACTTGGTAAAACGTTAACACTATGAACATGAAGAATACACAAGGTGTAATGCATTCAGAGATCACCGAGTATACAATATGACATAAAATGTGTTTTATGAACACAGGCTTTAATGAATTAAGTAGCAACAATGCTTTTCACTTATATTATTTTGTCAAAAGAAGAACTTAGCTAGAGAAGGAAAAACCAGGAATAACTGAAAGAACAATTAAAAATCATATTCCTTTTCATGTGTTCTGATCTTCAACCTCAGGGTACCTTTTTTTAATTTGCACTTTCATTTTTACATCCATCATTTATTATAAGGATCAATTTTTAGTAATTCAGTATCTAACTGCCTTACTAAGAGTAAACAGCTACCACGCCATCTCATTATTATTATTAAAGCTAGTTGGGAATTTTTCAACACCTTCCCCCCCCCCCCCCCGCGTTTTTTTTTTTTTAAAACAGAAAATGTCAATTTGTTAAATGAAAAAATTTTGAGGGCAACTTTTTGAGGATTTCAATAAATTTCCTGTTTTGAAAAAAATACAAAAAGTTTTAAAATTCTCAAAACATCCCATTTCAACATTTCTGAAACAATAAAGTTTCATTTTTTTCAATCTGAAATAACTTTTTGTTTGGACATTTAAGTTAATTTATAGCTTTTTAATTTAAAAAACTCAAACTGAGATATTTTGAAATTATCAAAATAAAATATTTTGATTGATCCCAATAAAAGTGGTGTGTGTTTGTTTGTTTGTTTGTTTGTTTGTTCAGATTTTCAGTTTGTGAACATTTTAGAGGTTTTTACCTTTTGCCCTAATTATGGATAGGAACATTTTTTCAAAAATCTCAAAAACTTGCTTGGAATGGGAAAACAATTTCCCACCCCACTACACTCTTTATTATTAATTGTAGCCACTACTGATTGCAATAGCAAAAAGAAATAAAGTAGAGAAGAAAATCACACTTGTAATAATGGTAGCCGCTTCTAAAAATCTAGATAAAACTGTTATATAGATACAGCCAATTTAGCCATTGACAAATTGAAATTGACTGAATGCCTAAATCCTTTGATATCCTTTGGTAATATTATTACAGAGGACAGAGAATTCAAATTGAAGGCAAGTGATCTGATTTTCAGAGACTCTGACCTCCCACAATTTCCACTTCAACTTTCAACTTCTGCTGGCATCACTGGGACAGCAGGTGCTCAGCCCTTTTCAGAATTAGGTCATTATTAATGTCCCTTTCAAACTTACTCCATCATCCTGCGTTATCCCAGTGATCTCAGGACAGGCTGTGAATTTTGCTGTCTTATATACAATCTCACTGGAACTGACAGGTGGGAGATAAATATTTGTAATTCTGTAAAGTACTTTAAGACTTGTGAAAGGATCTCAGTAAAACAATCTGTGTTATAGTGAAACTCATCTTACGGGCCTCCCTGTACCGAGGGACCAGGAAATAGGTGGTGGCCTGGTAAGTAAGTTTTAACAAAAGGAGACAGAAGTGCACTGGAAGCAAAGGGGGGGAGGGATATTTTAAGGGAGATGCTTAAGATAGTAACTAAGAGGACGGTACAGAATAAGTGTCTCCCACAATCACACTCACAGTCCAGGTACTCAGAAGAGCTCGAAAACTGCTCCATCCATATGCCCCAGAAGTGCACATTGCCTGAAAGAAATTTAGAGGGAGTGCCCATCCTCCTTTCACATTGGCCTGTAGAGCATGCTTAGCGCACCAGGGTCACAATGCAACACTATCGCAATGCATTGACATCAGTGCATAGCTGCGAGCACCATTTGTCTTAAGGTATCATTTGCACCATATATACACTCAGCACACTTAAAAAATACATAAGGGCTTGAAAAGGCACCATCTAAGTTCCTAATATTTTTTTTATTCTCTTTTCTCAGTTGCAGCCATTGGTGTCCAGAGCTAGACAGAACTGCAGCCTCTATGCTACGCGAAGCACAGGGACAGGGCTAGCTGCAGCCCAATCGCACTGAGATTGGCTATCGCTCAGTCCCATCTACACTCCAAACTGCAGACTACATGGGGGTTGGTAATTTGCACTCTGGAAAGGCACTTCCTGTAGGGAGAGATGGCCTTGCTACAGGCTATATATGACACGCACAAATCCATCTCTTAATAAATACTCTCCATACCATTCCATATTTCAGAGAGACCTTCACACTCTTCCCTTCACTCTCCCATCCCCTTCACCAACCAGCTACAGGCGGGAAAGCATTTAGAAGGCATCTCTGGAGCTTACAAATCTCAAGGCAAAATCCTCAAGTTATTACATGTCCTCCAGAAACTATTTGTGAGATTTAGTTTGGAGGTATGAATTTTCAGATTTAATAATCCTTTTGTCCACAGACAAACTAAACCTCCTGAAGCCTTTCCACTCTTCCCTGCCCACCGCACAATCACCCTTCACAAGGAGAGAATTCTCCTTTTAAATGTTAATTCATAGTTTTCAGCAGATTTCTTAGCTTCTGCATTTTGGCAGCTTTATTTCTTTGACAGCATCAGTTTCTCAGTGTAGCATTTCTGATTTTATTTCAGTCTTAACAACTGACTGCACACCTTGGTACTGTACTTTTGGGACCTGATCTTAAAGCCATCTAATATTACAAATAAAACAGAATAAAGAGTGGCCAGGAATAATAACATAACCCCCAGTCATAGAATCATATGATTCTAGCTTATAGCACAGACAGAACCTTAACTATGTTGTGTAACTATGCTAAAGCTTTAGACATGCCCACTTTAAGCCCCCCTTCTAAGGGATGAGTATCTTTTGTGTGGGGATCTTAGCCATGTCCAACACTTTAGTCTAGTTTTGGAATACTATTAAAATGCTGTCTGTAATCCAATCTGGAATTGTGCTGGAACCAGGAGAGGAAGTAGCCTTATGTCCTGTAACTCAACTGTGTTTGTAATTAATATAGTCTGGATTCCTGGTAACCATTGCACTTCAGCCATTCCACACACAGAGATTGATGCTGACAAGGTTGTGAAATTATTCAAATATTAATTGAGATGGAACCAAGCTGCAAATCTGAACCAGGATCCAAACTACTCCAAAATGTAGGGGTTGGTCTGATCTGAGGTCTGGAAGTGGAGGCTCATTTGGGCCCCATCTCATTATTATTAGAAATACACATTTTTCAGTATAGAAATAAATGAGAGAGAGTTGACACATATAGGACAGTAACCCTGGTAATAACTATTGCCTGCAAACAATAACCACAGTGATTACCAGGAATCATCCAGGAGCAAACACATTTTTAGACTCAAATGTTCTCCAGCTGGGTTGTAGTTTTGAGGGAGAAGAGATGGGTGCATGTTGTAAGAATGGGGGGAATCCCACCTCTGAAGAGATTGGCCCCTCCATAGAATCATAGAACTGGAAGAGACTTTGAGAGGTCATCTAGTTCAGTCCCCTGCACTTATGTCGGAACTAAGTAATATCTAAATTCCAGACCATCCCTGCAAGTGTTTCCCTAAACTGCTTTTTAAAATCTTCAATGATGGAGTTCCCAGAACTTCCCTAGGTAATTTATTACACTGCTCAACTATCCTGACAGTTAGGAAGTTTCTTCTGATGTTCAATATCAACTGCCCTTGCTGCAGTTTAAACCCATTGCTTCTTGTCCTATCCTGAGAGGTTAAGGAGAACCATTTTCTTCCTCCTCCTTGTAATAAGAGCACACCACACTGTCTTTTAAAGCAATGAATGAAAGTTTCTTAAAAACATAAATGGATGTTTCCAAAGTAGTAAAAACCAATAGTTGAGCAAACCAGTATGTGTAGGAAAAAGTAAAAAAAAACTGCACTATACATTCATCCAAAGCTGAACTATTCCAGGTAAGCTCTGAGTAGGTTCAGTTAACGATTTCCCCTCCCTGCAACCCTTTTCCTCTTCATACAACCTTCTCCACTTTCAGGCTGCAAATGGAAGCAAAGCTGTTAATATAATAGTAGTGGAATTGCTTTCATGAGGCTTCCAGTCCAATTCTGAAAAAAATCATTATCAGACGGCCATCCAACATCTAGACAGATGACAGAAAATATGATGAAGTCAGTCAGTCAATGGTACTTGATAGTAGTGTGAGAGAAGAGCCTGATGTGCAAGCAGCAGACCTTTCGACAGTGGCTACAGGTCCACTTGCCTGATGGATGCTGGATCACACACTGTTTCCTGGCTTGCCTATAGGCCTCAGCCTGGAGTGTCTAACAACTCTGTGAAAGATGACAGCATCAGCTTTGTCCCAACTTCTCCAGACTGAGCAGTAGGGGACACGGCTCTCCGTCTGTCAGCGGGAATGCTGAATATCTTGAGACCCTTCTTGACATTGTCATTGTACCAGAGCTTTGGTCTTCCTCTGCAGCACAGACAGCTCTTGAGATGGCCACAGAGCAAGATGATATTGGCAGATGATATTGAGGCATGTGTTCCACATGTCCCAGCCAGCAGAGCCTGCAAACCTTCAGCATAATCTTCATAGACTATAGGCTGACTCTTTTGCAGATTTCATTGCTAGTGATCCGTTGGTCCCAAGTGGCTGCAAGGACTTTTCTGAGACACCAAAGGTGGAAGCTGTTCAAGCTCCACTCCTGCTTGGACTACGTGACCCAGCTTTCACACCTGTAAAGGATGAAACTGAAGACACAAGCCTGATAAATGGACACCTTTGTATTCAGGGTTAGCGGCTTGTTGTTCAAGAGACAGGAGGAAAGTTTGCCGAATGTAACAGAGGCTTTGATGATTCTCACATTAAGTTCTCTATCGAGTCTAAGTGAGTTGGATACAAATTGAGGCAAGATAGCATAAGTGAACCACATTTTTCAGAGCTTCATTACTGACATAGACTTTAGTTAGGATGGTAGTGTTCTCTGACATGACAACTCTTTTCTTAATATTGATTACTATGCCGAACTTGGTACATGCAAAAACTTATTCACCATGATCCGCAATTCATTAGGTGAATTGGAGAGGAATGCAATGTCATGAGAACACATTAATGAACTGTTAATACATATGAACAGGGTCCACAGAGATAGTTAGACTGCAATAGGCTATGGTGGGATAAAGTCACATCCCAACTTTCTGTGAGCTAGTTATTTGTGAAGACAAATTCTACATCATATCTGAATATGGGACTTAGATCCTAAGTCACTAGTTGCTTCCAATTTTAACTTGCTTTTAGACTGCAAGCATTTTGGAACAATTTTTTTTAAGAGTGCTGTCAGTGGTTTAATAATAAGTAACAGAGAATCATATCAGTCAATAGATGTCTAGGATTGATATTTGCAAAATATCATCTAAATGTGTCCAGACAGTAGCTGGGAATGGGTGACAAGGGATGGATCTCTCAATGATTATTGCTTCTGTTCATTCCCTCTGAAGCACCTGGCATTGGCATTATCAAAAGACAGGATACTGGGCTACGTAGAACACTGATCTGATCCAGTATAGCTGTTCGTATGTTCTTACGTGCATGTAGTATTTATTCATAAACTCCTAACTCAATAAGTCCTTCTCTCAAGTAAATATCTAGACACACGGGCAAATTCTGATCTCAGTTACACCAGTGTAAATCCAGAGCAACTCTACTGGTTTCAATAGACTTATAGTGCATTTACAAAAGGGTAACAGAGCAGTTTTTTGCTATCTATCTATACCATGCAACTGCAGTAGTTTCTGCATGGAGAGGTTTCTCATTAATACAAGCACTGTCCAGCCATTAATTCACTGAAATTTTGGCATATAAGCATATCAGTTTCCTGTGCCTTACTTCGGAGTGTGTGCATGCATATGTATATTTTATATAGATGTATGATATGTACACATGCTGTATATTGATTACAAATCTTTGAGGGGGCTTTAATACATTATAAACACCTCTGTCTCACAGTGACTACTGTGGAGATTCTGAGAACATGAAGGAATACATTTTCCAAGCAGTGCATAGAAATTTAGTTTGCACAAAAGGTCTTGAATGGCTAACTCAGCTCCAACCCTTCCGAAAAATCACCAACACTGCCTCCCTCGTACTTGTCTCACAGTCTTTGATTTCTGGAAAGATTTGCCTTAGCTACATTGCTAGTAAGAAATTGCACATCAGACTATTAAACTTTTTAATATATTTTCTGGCAACAAGACTCCTGGAGATCAATAGTGCTGTTTCCTATGCTCTAAAACTGCTTTCAGTGATATATTGAATCACCATTTCCGATAAGACAAAATGCTGAGGTCTCATCTTGCACACACAAAAGTTGTCACTGTTTTCTTTTTCTGGTATCATGTTGAGGTGAAACTTAAAGAGAAGAAAGCATAGACCATAATAATTAGTTAACCTGCCAAGGCCCAGACACGCCCAAATACAAAGGGGTTTCTAGCCTGGTATAACTTGCACCTTTTTCCTACTCTTTCCATGTATAAGCTACATTAACTTAGACTCATAGGTAGGTCTACACTACAATTGACACCCACAACTGTCCCATTCCAGTTGTCTCTGGCCAATTCTACACTGACAATGGCAAATTCGTCTCCATCAGTTTGATCTTTCTGGATCGACTGAGTGATCAGAGGAAACCGGTTCAATCAATCTGGGATTTGACTCAGTAAGTCTACCCGCTGAAGAAAAATAGCACTGAGTTGAAGGGATGGCATTTCAATTCAACTCAATCCAGTGGAGACAAGGAGGTAAGTGGGTGTTAGAAATTCGAAGGGAAATACACAAATTATTTTATATAGGTTGCGTCTCTCCCTTTGACTGCCGCTGAAAATGGCAGCAAGTGTAGACCAAGTCTCAGACTCAGACTAAGGGCCTGTTTTAACTGTGATATATATGT
This sequence comes from Pelusios castaneus, assembly GCA_007922175.1. Classification (NCBI taxonomy): domain Eukaryota; kingdom Metazoa; phylum Chordata; order Testudines; family Pelomedusidae; genus Pelusios; species Pelusios castaneus. Next base: position 12,424,611 of record ML685789.1, read on the forward strand.
TTGGGCTCAGCCTTCATTCTGAGCTCTGGGACTCTCGCACCTTGCAGGGTCCTTGAGCCCACGCACCAGGCCAATCCCAAAATGTCTGCATCACGTAAGAATGACCATACTGGGTCAGACCAATGGTCCCTCCAGCCCATTATCCTGTCTTCCAACAATGGCTAATGCCAGCTGCTTCAGAGGAAATGAACAGAAGAGCTAATTCTCAACTGATCCATCCCATGTTATCCATTTCCAGTTTCTGGGAAACAGACCCAAATTCAGGGACACTTCAGAGCATAGTTACATTTTTAATCACAGATAGACAGTCCCTTAGCCCAAGCCCCATGAGGCCAAGTCAGCTAGATGGGCCAGCCGAGAGTTTTTAACTGTAATGTAGACAAAGCCTATGAGGCCTGGGTATACTTAAAACCTAAGTTCACACCCTTGAGCACCATAGCTATGCTGACCTAACACCCAGTGTAGGCAAGGCTAGATTGATGGAAGGATGCTTCTGTTGACTGATATACCATCACTTGGGAGGTGATGTCCATGCAGTGATGAAAAAACCCTTTCCATCACTGTAGGATACATCTACACAATAGATCTATATAGCTAAGGCATCATAGCACCATTGCTCTAATTCTTGTGTATAGGCATTAACTTTATTCTGTTGGAATCATACAATCTTACTGACATGTCACTTACACTTCTTATACACCTCTGAATGGATGTAAATTACACTACACATTGTTAAGTGGGTGTGACCATAGAGAGAATGTGAGTCTATACTAAATCAGTTATATATGGTATAGAATTTGATGCAAGTTACACTAGTTTGGGCTCTTATTGCTTACCTCTGAATCTGTCCAAAAATAAGAATAGTTTAGGTATTTAGGTAGTTTAGGTAGCTTAAAACATTATAGGAAAAATTTATTTAAGTGAATGGACATTTTCTATAAATACAGTTTTAGAATTCAGTCATTCCTGTATACATAATTTTAAAAGCATAGAAGTAAGGTGATATAACATTTGTGTGACATGGAAACAAATTTGGAATCACAGAATTTGGAATCCTAGAATTTATCTTGACCAGCTAACATGTGACAGTTACAAACTGCCTTGTCCTCACTAGGATTTTGCCATATAGTCATCACTTCTTAGATAAAGTAAGAACAAACCTTTTTTCCTAGTATAGGACAGCACCCTTGACTACACAGGAAAGTTTCACAAGTTTGCCTTAAATCAGTTTTAAAGTGGATACAGTTAAACCAATTCAAAACACTATGTGGATACTTATTTTAGCTCACAGTGGCTTATTTTTGTTTAGGTCAAGTCATGTGGAAATAGGTTTTAATTTAAATTCAAATTAATTTAAAATCACCCTTTATGATCAAATAGTACACCTTGCTTGTTAGGACATGGTGTTAATTTTGCCCTGTTTATTACACGAGGAATCAAAGAACTATTCTGTTTCCCATCTGTAAAATGGGGATAATGACATTGACCTCCTTCATAAAGTGCTTTGAGATAAACAAATGAAATATGCTATAGAAGAGCTAGATATTGTTATTCAGTTCTCAGAATTCCCCAGAAAAGATTCCCCCATTCAAAACGACTCCATTCCTTTCAGACCAATACCTTTTAGTACAGTTCTGTTACTCCTCTCTTTTCATTGCATTTGGTACTTCCCCACCCTTCCCACCATAAAACCACTCTCATTATAGAGCATCAGCATGGCCCTCAGTAATACAGTTAAAATAATTTAGGTCTGTTTATGGGCCAGATCATGCATATTGCCCATAGCCTTCTGTTGGGTGTCCTGAGGGGTCACATGGCCCCGGGAAAACTCAAGAGAGGGACTGCGTTTCTGGGGGATCCACACTTCTCTTCTCCCTTTGGGGTGATTTACACCTCCTTGGGCAAACAAGGTGTGACACTGGCTGACTGGTGCCATTTCATGCCGAGGCCCCTGGCCTCACTGAGCCCTGACAAATGTATAGCTGGAAACCAGTCTGGCTTACCTATGTGTTATTAATTTAACATCTATTCTAAGAATGTGTTTAATGCTTAGACTTGATTAAATGCTTGTAGAATGCTTCATCTATTGATCTCACTTATAACCTCCATAGGTTACCCTGAGACCAAGTCTACACTTCAGAACTATTTCAATATAACTACATTGCTCAGTATAACTACACACCCCTGAGCAACATAGTTATATTGACATAAGCCCCCCATCCCCATGTAGACAGCACTATGCTGATAGATAAGCTTCTCTCAACAACATAGCTACCACCTCTCAGTGAGGAGAATTAACGATGGTGCTGTAGGGCTATGTTTGAAGACAAGCCTGAGGACTTGCACTGTAAAGCTCCCCAACTGTGTAACTCGAAGAGAAGAGACATCTAGATTGCCACAGAAGATGTTAGGTCCTGCCCAATGAGAAGGCCTTTGAAACTAAGTGAGCCATTGTGAAACGTGAAAGAACAAAGTCTTTGTTAATTGCACTCCTCACCCCTCTAGGAAGAGCAGACCTGAACATGCACTCATCCCATCAGCTTGGACTCCGGGGAGAAGGGATAAAAATCCCTGACAAGGAGAAACTGCATTCTTTTTGCTGACTGGACTCTAAAGAAGCAAGAATCACTAAGAATAAGCAAAAGACTCCAGTTGTTTTGCCTGGCTTAGCCCTAAAGGATATACGGAGTTTGCTTATTATTTAAGTTTCTATTAGCTTTTGGAATCTAAGAATATAACTTATTTGTGTATATATGTTAACTGCTTTAACCATGTAAATACTCTCATTTCTCTTCTTAGTTAATAAACATTTAGTTACTTATTACAGTTATAAACATTGTCTTTGGTGAGAGATCCAGGATGCAAAACTGATCTGGAATAAGTGACCAGCCCTTTGAGACTGGGAGTAACCTGAATATTATTGTGGGTTTTGGTGTAAGAAAACATCTATTACAAAGGCATTCTTGCTTGGGAGGAAAGGTATATCAGAGTGACCGAGGTTACCATCTGTGATTCAATGGTAAACCTATAATAGGACTTTTAGAGTTCACCTTTGTTACTTGATTGGTGAAATCTAATTATAGAACATACAACCAATTTGGGGTTTGTGTTCTGCTTCTTAGTAATCTGTTCTGAGGTTGGCATCCATCTTCATGAGCCATTCCAGAAAGCTTGACATAAAGATTAGTATCTGAAGTCCCTGAAAAAAAACCGTGCAAGCATCCCTGTTTCTTGGACAGAATGTCCAAAGATAGGGAAGCTTCATCCAAGCACCTGTGCAAGGGAAGAGCAAATGTGGCCTTGTATGTTCCATTGAAGCTGCATAAGTTAATGCTTTTCCCCTTCATGCCTACTGAGCACTAAGGATGGGATTTTCCAGAGTACTCTGTGCCGGCTATCACTATTCTCATTACAGTCAATGAAAATTTTACTGTTGATTTACAGGAGCAGATAGGCCAATGCATTTGAATATTCCATTCTAAATTGAAATGGAAATAAGAAAAAAAAATAAGGCTAGGTTTTCCAAAGAGCCTAAAGGAGTTAGGCACACAATTCCCACTGAAACTTTGTGACAGTTGGGTTTCTCAACCCCTAGACTCCTTTGAAAATCTAATCTATAAGTTACCCTTTAAAAATCACAAATTAGTGATTAGCCGAGATACAAGAAAAATGTGGTAAATGGACATAATCCGCAGAAGCAATACATGTGAATCAATAGTGCCAACTCACATTTATAGATCTCATTATCTCAACTTCTGCTTCTGTGGGATCATTTTAAATGACTATTAAAAATAGCCATAGCTACATTTAAAATTAATATTTTAAGTTCAAGCAGTCTGCATTTACCAGCATGGATTTTCATTTGTTATACGGCTATATTAACTGAAGGTACAAAAGGTATTACTGAGGGTAATAGCATTCAGCAATGAAAGACATTTCTACAGGAAAATGATGCTATTATTCTAAATCAACTATACCAAGGACAGATGTAGCTGTATTTCAATCTCCTTATGTGTTTCTAATTCCTTTGTCTGCTACCTGTAGATAGTTTAATAGGAGATTAACATGGGGGGGAAAAAACTATCACTCTTGAAACAAGATTCAAATAGTTTTAAACATTTTTCTTGTTCTACATTCCTATTGCTATTGTATGGGGACTAAATCAAAACACCATTATTTAGCATCATCATCAGCAGGGATATGAAACAGAGTCTCAGACTTCACCTGTGTATGGGACAGCAAAGTTGGTCCACCACTAAACTGTTATACGACTTCTGTAGAAAGGAATGACCTCCTGCACTTCTGACCCAAGTAGTATTCCACAAGGAAGGAACTATGTCGTCGGCATCTGGCCAAACTCTGGGCCTACTGAGCTTAAGAGTCAATATGGGAATAGCTCCTCCTGGAGTCAATGAAAGTATTGCCATTGATTGCAAAATGTGTAGAATTGGGCCATAATGCAGGTGGGGACCCTTTGGCAGCTCATACCATAGACTTCTTCTGCCTCAACAGACAATAGTGCCAAGTCCTGCCTCAGAGTTGTGGTCCCTAGACCCTAACATGTTGATAAAGAATCTTAGTACCAAGTGCATCTGTCAGCCAGCTAGGAAAGACACTGGTACCACCAGTAAGCAGAAACATAGGGGTATGCAATTCCACCCTCCTCTACTTTTAGCAGAGGGAAACCTCCCCCCTCCTTTCCATGACTTGGCAGAGTTTTCCTTTTTATTTCTGATGAAGCACAGCCTCGCCAGCTAGGGGAATTTTAAATAAGTGAAGGAAAGGCACCTCGACCTGACTGAGGCATTTGAGGCTACCAACCATGCCTACCAGTAGGTGGAGGGAGGGGAAGAAGTGTTCCAGATAGGAATGCCTTATCCACTTTCTTTCCTTTAAAGAAAGAACTTGTCCCCTGTTGGCTCTTCTTCCCACCCCAAGGGGAAGAGGAAGATTATCCGCTGCTGGCTCCCCTTGTCTTAGAGATCCCATAGGTAGCAAAATGTATTTGTTAGTTACCCCTCCCGACTCTCTGTATTCAGGAAAGCCAAAGCAGGTATTATGTGGAGTCAAGGGAGTGAGAAGGGCAGAATGGAAAAGAAGGGGAATATAATGGAAGACAGAAAGAATGAAGGAGGTATAGAAAAAGAAAGAAGAAAACACAAAAGGGCAGAGGAACAAAATAGAAAGAGAATGGAATGGAGAAAACTCATCAGCTTTTGTTTAACATATGATGAGCTGACAGGTCCTATTCCTTTACTAGCTTTACTTATAGCATCAGCAGAGTGCATGGTGGGGAAGGGAAACTGAGGGAAAAGGCAAGCATGGGGGGGGGATAATAGAGTGAGAGAATGGAGATTTAGGTGGAAGATCCCTTTATTTTTAATTACTTTGTTAGCATGTTAAGGAGCAAGACAAATAGCAAATAAATAATAAATGTCTTGGGATTGAAAGAGTTAGGAAACTGCAATTTTAACACCACTGCACATCATTATTTACACAGTCAACCAGCATTTCCAAAAGTCTATAACTGAAGAACTCTAAGGTCAGGCAGAAGTGGAATTCCTTCAGCACAGTGGAAACAAAACAGTTACAATAGTTATATATTTTTGACATAAATATTAAAATGCTCCATAAGGAAAATGATTTCAACAAAACTAAAGATTTTCAAATGATTGCATCACCACTTAACACTGCCACCTAATTCAGCTTGCCTCCCACAGCAAGAAGTCATGCAAACTAATTTAGTTTTAGTGGCTGCATAGTACATGGGACCTTCTCAGAAAAATGTTCATCATCATAAATTAGCAAAATAAAAGTAGAGCATCCCTATGTGCAGATGGAATCTACAGGGGCTGTCTGTGTACCTGCATACAATTTGCTCGTCAACAAGTAGTGAATACACATGGTTATAGGCCTGTTCCCATTTCTGGAGCCGCTACTGATGACTGGAATTCCATGGTACTTGTATGCAGAGTGTTAAGACTAGATCTGGGTAAGTAACTGATTTTTTTTATTTGTCCAGAAAACTTGGGAAAAAATATCAAGGATGATTAGTTATGTTTTGTCAAGGTCCATATTTCTTGGTCAAGTATGGTTTAGGTCAAGAGAAAACAATACGCAAAGAAAAAGAAGAAGAAGAAAATAAAAAGATTTCACAGTCCACTCAAAAGCATCTCCCACTCTGGATTTGGCCCACAGTCTACCTATTGACTATCCCTACTTGTCTAATGGTTAGGGCACTTGCCTGGGATTGGGAGACTCAGGTTTGAATCCTCAATCCAAACTAGTGACTTGTATTGTGATAAGTTCCAAAGGGGTAGCCTTGTTAATCTAGTTCAGCAAAACAAACAAGGTTTCCTGTGGCACTTTTAAAGACTAACAAATTTATTTATCACATGAGCTTTCACGGGAGAAAATCCCACTTCATCAGACGCTTTGAAGATGCTTGTTTGTTTTGTATTGTGATCTTCCTCTTCCCATTTGAATGCTAACCACTGGGCAGGGTATAGACTATTCTGGGATGAATTCCTTGCACTCTATATCCTTAAAACTGTTCTACTTCATAAAAATACTCAAATACTCATTAGGCCAAAGAGAGAATGACTCTATAGCCTGGTGGTTAAGACACTAATCTAGGAAGCAGAAAATGTAGATTCAAATCCCTGCTCTGAATCATATAGTGAGAAGATCTGAATCCACAGCTGCTGCCTGACAGATTATTGCCTTACTGTTCACTGTAAGGCTATACGGTCAGTTTCTTGTTTGAGCACAGTGAATATTTCAGTATTTATACTAAATGGAATAGCTTCAACGGGAGAGACTGAAAGCAGAATAGCCTAGGTATAGCTGGAGCCGAGTTCAAGTCCCTTCCTTCGAGGGGAGGATTCAAACTCTGGTCTCTCTAACCACTGGGCTAACAGTTAAGAAATACACACATGCAGACTGCTAGCTGTGAACAACTTTTCTCAGATGAAACCATGAGGTCAAATTATCAAACAGTTTCCATGACAACAAAAACTGCAGTTTTTTGGCAAATGAACTATTAATCCAAAATATGTCACTGGACACTAGTTAAGACTCCAGGCTCAGCTAATGGTGAATCCTGTAAGCTGGTCCCTGTTCTTCACCCAGCCCCACTTTCCAAGCTAGCTTCAGAATGGACAGAGACCAGCATGAACACCTGTTTGTCACTTCGCCCCCCACACAAAGCCTGATCTCAGCACAGGCATGCACAGGAATTTAAATCTGACCCCTTTGGGAGGAGCTCACTCTCCCCCTCCCTGCCCCGCCCCACCACCAGCCTTGAGAGGTGCTTGCTTTTCCCTCTCCCACAGCCCCAGCCCCAGCCTGCTCTTCCCAACCCTTCTTCCCACTCTAGCTGGACCTCACTCTCCTTCCCCCTGCCCCAGATCCAGTGGAGTTCTGTGTCCCCAACAAGTATCAGAGGGCCCTACTCATGCATACTCCTGGACCTTAGGGCTTGAGTAGTGCAGAGGACTTTGTGCAGGCCATTCACAACAGAGTATATTCTTCTTTAATGAACAAAGTTTATGTGAGTGTATAGTTATTAATTAATGCAGAGAGAATCAATGTTTTCCCTTGTGGATTTCTACCGTAAGGGCTGAGTTTATGTTCAGAACAGTCCCTAATAACAAAATTCCCTAATAAATAAATAATAGAGAGTCTAAAAACAAAATAAAAGGATATTTTGCCTTCTTCACAATGGTCTCTAATCTCTACCTCTTAGATGGGAGGAAAACCTACTCAGTTCCAACAGGCAACTTTATTTAACTCTGCTGTCTTAAAAGAGATTGATTGAAAAAAAAAGATCCAAATCAGTGCACAACAGCCATGGATGTCTTCATAATCTCACCCCTAAACTAATCATAGACCACAGTAAATTATTTAAATTGACACCACATCTTTTTCTAATTAAATGCAGAAGGAAGAGCTTTATGGCTATTCAGAATCCATTATAACCCTCTCACCTGAACTTCAGTGTCCAACAGAACAGATAGCCATCCACTTCTGCCCTTTTCCCCTTCCTTTGGCTGGGAAGTTTCAATGCTTAACCTCTACTTAATCATAATCTTTGCCTCCTCTGCATAAGAGGATGTCAAGAACAACTTCTATTGCTGAAAATTTATTTCTCTCTTGATAACCTCACTGCCAAGAGGCAAATCAGCCGTCCCAGTTTGATTTCCCATCTGGACCCCCGACTAATGGAATTATAACTACAGCCAGGTCCAAATCTCAGTTAAAATTATGTCCGCTTGTGCGCCCAATAAGAGCCTCCAGCAGGACAGAATAAATCTGGGTAATGATGAGTAATGAAATCATGCTGCAAAAAAACTGAAATACCTGTCACTCTGCAAAAACAAGAGATCTCCCTTTGAACTCTCTTCATGTATGGTCTACAGCCACAGAGGCTTGGGGGCTTTTAGTTTGGTTTTTGGCTCCCCTCCAAATACTACTTCAGCTATAAAATAGATTGTATGGTTTCTGTACCCAGGAAAGATCTCAAAGACTCTTCTACCCTTCAAACTACAGTTCAGATTTGTTGGTTGACCTAACTCACTTGCTTTGACATGGCAAGTCTGAAACACATTCTGCTGAGAGGTGGCACACATTCAGAGGTGCTTTGCCTTGTGCCATGAGCACCCCCATCCACTGGCAGAAGCAGCACTACTCTATGGGTAGATGAGAATCCAGATCAGTTTGACCAACTGCTACTCAGCAGAAAAATAAGTATTCAGATGCCCCAAGAACACATCAAAATCAGCATTAGAATGGGAGGAGGAAATATCGAGCATTTAGAGCCTGACACAGAGCCCACTTAAGTCAGTGAGTTTCTTTCCATTTACTTCAATGGGCTTTAATCTAGTTCATGATGTCTGTCATCTGCAGATCCCAAAATGCTTTTGCAAACATTAATTCATCAGGCTTCTGTGGAAGGATGCACCCACCATTGGCACTCCTGCTTAGCGGAGTGTGCTGCTTTTCTCTGATGCACCTGTTGCTCTCCAAGTTTCTCCTCAGGCAGCAGAGAGCTGCCTTTTTCCACTGCTCTAAAGCAGTTCATGCCACATCCCCTGTGGCTGATAAAGAAACCCAGTCCCTCCCGCTACACTCGGTTCCAGTCCAAGGATCCTATAATAAGCAGCAATGGTCTGCAGTGACAGAATCCAATGGCTGCTGCCACTCTGGATCTCTTCCGGCCAATGATGAGTTCCCTTGCACCATTCAGTTCCCCTCCACCTACAAATCCTATCCCTGTTTGCAGGACTGAGCCTACATCTTTGCCTCCCAAGACAGAAAACGTTTTTGGGTCTCCCCAAAGGCAGGGAAGGAGGGAAGCAGGTTGAGCAAAGTGGCATTCTTCCATTTCCTCCTAATGGTTGACTCAGCGCCTTGAGAAATTGGCAGCACCTGGAGCAACCACCCTGCTTGCCCAGCCATAAGGCTGACCTGCCTGCTCAGTTAGTCCAGGATCGCTCCTTGTTCTTGGATTCAGACTCACCCTGCTACCTCAAGCCTCTCACAGGAACCTAATCAGCTCCCTGAAGGTCCTGCAGGAGAGGCTCTCTCTCTAAATCCACCATCACAGTTTGAGGGGAAGGTTTAGTTCAGACATGCCTTAGGCACAAGCTCTGACTTTAGCCAAAAAGAGGAAACTCCCAGCTACCTAACCTGGGTCTCCTCCTTGGCCTTTCTTCTACTGCCCTGTCCACCTTCATTTACCAAAATCCAGGTCCCCCCACAGCTGAGTTCAATAGTCATTTGTGTCTATTACCTCTCCAGGTGCCACCCATGATCTAATTGGGCTCAGACTCCTGTTGCCACCCTGATTAACCAGGGTGGGGTTTATACCCCCTCTCCTCCGCTTTTCGAGGTGAGTATTGTTATTAGAGTTGAGCCAATAATGGATTATTTGGTTATCTGGCAATTAAGAAAAATGTTGGGGTTTTTTAAATTATTTTGGATCAAAGTGAAAAGGAAAATTTTAGCACACTGAAAAGCAAAATAAATAAATAAATAAATCGTCTAAAGTTAAACAAAACTTCACCCGACCTGAAACAAAACCTTTCGTTTCTACTTCAAGGGGTTAACATTTTGAATATCTTAAAGAAAATGTTCAGGTTTTCTTTGACCAAAACATTCACAACATCAACACAGTGATGTTGCTGTATCTGCATTTTTTACCAAAGTAAGCTTTGGTTGAAAAATGTCACCTAGTTCTTTATCATTATCCCTAAATATTCCAGGGCTCTGGGCAGAGGACCCCCCAGGGATTCCCCATATTCACAAACTCCATCCAGGAGCCCACAGAAGGCGACACTCCTCACAGCACTGGTCTGGGCCTAGGTCTGCTGACGGGTGTGGGACTAGTGAGCATTCTCCACAGGCTATATAATTGCCACTGCTTTCTCCGTGGCAGTGTGTCTTGTCATCAAGCAGATGTTCCTGCGAAAGTTACACTCAGGTCATGTTTTCAAGCTTTCCTTCACAACCACAAGGACTAGGATAATTATTTTTAAATGAAAGAGGAGATGGTGACATTATGTAACACTGGGAGCTGGGGCCAAAATGCATGCCTGGCCCCAATTATCCATATATATCCAAAGTGGGACACTGAAACACAGATGTTTAGGGAGTTGCAAATGATGCTGGCTGTAAATTTTTTCAATGAAAAATAGCTTTGGGGGGCAGAGGGAATTGTATTCTTCAAAACTTCCCAATTTCTGTGATGAATATATGTTTTGTTTCAAGTCAGTCCACTGAGGAAAAAATAAAATCAGAAAACGCAGTATAACATGTTGAATGAAAGGGAAATGTTTTGTTCATGATTTGTTGCTGAAAATAATTCCAATTTTTCAACCAGCCCCTGTTGTGAAAGGTCAGTGAGAAAGTAGCTAAGTCTGAAGCAAAAGCTGGGGATTTTGACTCTTAGTTCCTTGATCTATAGACCAACTCCCTTTTTGCTTACATAAGAGATGCATTGTTTAAGGATACAAAAAAGTGGCGTCTATTTAGCATAACCTCTATTACAGTGCCATTATGTGGTGATAGCTTGAGACACTAAATGAAACAATCGTACTTAAAACTAGAGCATGAATTAGCTCTTTAGAGGCAGGGACAGTCTTATTCCTCTATATTTGCACAGGACCTAGCACCATGGGGTACTCATCCTTGATTGGGGCTTCTAGTGCTACTGCAATACAAATAAATAAGAAACAATTTAGAACAATACTCACAGATGCATAAAATACGGTGAATCCCTACTGCTTTAAAAAGAATGAGACAATCAGGTCCAACAAGTAGAGAGAGAAGGGAAACAGAGTGAAACAGAAACAGGAAAGAAAGAACCTGCTGCTCAGAGGGAGCCAGGAAGCTAGGAACCAGGACAATTCCAGTGTGTGTGCATTTGTTGTGTGTGGTGAATAAGGTGAGATTTGGGTTATTTAAGAACATAAAAATGGACGTACTGGGTCAGACCAATGGTCCAGCTAGCCCAGTATCCTGTCTTCCCACAGCAGCCTGGTGCTTCAGATGGAATGAACAAAACAGGTAAACATTAAGTGATCTATCCTGTCATCCATTCCCGACTTCTGGCACACAGCAATCCCAACTTAAAACAGCGTAGTATTGCCTACTTCTCAGATTCAAAAACCATGAGTCAGGTCCACACAATATTGTGAGATTGGCTTAAAAATCATGATCTTATACAAAATAAAATATTTTAGGATTCTTTTAAATTTGCCTTCTGATTTTTGAGCTTTCAGGGTACACTCAGGTCACATTTTCAAGCTTTTCTCCATGACAGCTAGATTATTTTTTTTAAATGAAAGGCAATGTTCAGTTCCTGGATCTGGGGCTGTGTGAAAAAATATCAAAGATTATGAAAGCTGCAGTAAAATCACAAGAGATGGCCAGACTGTAGACATGGAATGGTGAGGCAACATGAGTATATTGGGAGGCAAGGAGGTCTTCATTTGGTTGTGACTCAATTCTCAGTGCTGCCGACTAAAAAGCCAAAATATATGGAGAATATTATGGCTTCAGGGGAATTGTGTCCACTCTGAGTGGGGAATTTCATTGCTTCCCTCACCATCACTCATTCAAACTGTGTTGTATGAAGTTATTGCAAACATAACGGATGAGGATAGCAATATAAGAATTAAAATGTTAGTCAGGTCAGTTATCCATCTACACAGAGACTTGGATATTGCATTATAAGTTGATCCCTATGAAATCCACCATGGTTGTGATTGGAATGCATACCAGGCTTTCCAGGAAAAGCTAGTAAGAACCAGAAGTCTCTATGGATTAGGCAGTATGCACATATGTTCTGCTGATATCCTTTTCTACAGTGAACAGCCATGAATATACTCAGCTATGTGGCAAAGAACAGGTTAAGCAGAGGCATAACTGAAGCCTGAAGTTATTTTCATAAAACTCAATTTTTCTAAGTACAAAATAAACTCTTTTCAACTCCCTTAATCAAAAACAGAAAGCTTGCACCTTTAATTATATTCACTCCCTGTGAGAAGAGTAATTTGGCATCATGCAACGCACTTATTAGACTGACCTCCAGAATAAGGCAATCAAAATTACATTAAAATGTTATCAGTTTTGAAAGACTCATTAAGGAGCTGTGAGAAGGTGGAAGTACTAACCTGTTGCTAAACCACTAATTTATATTTAACCAATATACTGCCTAGCATTTTTATATCTCACCCATTATTTCCTTTTCTTCAGGTCTACTTTTATTTATTGAGGGTTTCCATGATTTATCTTATAGAGTCATAGTCAAATAGAGGTGGGGTCAGAATTTTACATAGCTATGTAAAATGGTGAGAACCTTCACTGGGGATCATGAGTTCCCAGGTGGTGTCACAAGCAGGCTTCTGAGCATTGGGCTCACTCTCCCTTTCTTCCCCTTAAATGTAAATATACCTGTCTCCTAAGCATTCCAGTTGTGAAGACAGTTCACACTTCTGAGATGGAGTACAAACTGATGCATGGGTCCCTGCAGAAGCCCGGAAAAACTGGCTCTAAGAGCTGTGAACTGCTCCATTTATCTCACTCATGGCTTTGATTTTACAGTCACAGAATTGAGCCTTTCCCTGGATATGCCACAGAATACAGCATCTTTGCCATGGAATTCACCATTTTGTAGCAGCTGGGACTCCAGTAATTTATTGTCTGTCTTCCTGTGCTGCTGGGATCTGCCTCCTATTCTCTAACTCAGGGGTCAGCAAGCCCCGGCACGTGTGCCAACAGTGGCATATGAGCTCATTTGGATTGGCACACAGAGCCCTGTGTGGTGCTGCAGAGCTGCTCCTGCTACTGAAGAAGCTGCCTAGAGCAGCTCTTCTCAGTGGCGTACCTGGAGACAGGTCCTCAGGCACGCCACAAAAAGCTGCCATCCAGAGCAGCTCCCCTTGGCAGTGTGCCTGGGGATGACACAGAAAGCAGCCTCCCAGAGCAGCTCCTTTCCATGGCGGCTTGGGCAAGGGACCCAGGCACACTGTGGAAAGACGCCACTCAGAATGGCTCCTCTTGGCAGCGTGCTTGTGGACACCATAGAAAGCATCTGCCTGGAGCAGCTCCTTTCTATGGTGGCTGAGGCGGGATCCCCAGACGCACCATGGAAAGAAGCCACCCAGAGCAGCTTCTTTTCGCAGCATCCCTGTGGACCAGTCCCCAGGCACGCCACTAAAAGAAGCCACTCTGTAATGCTCCTTACCATTGCATGCCTGGGAACCACACCTCCCCTCTCCCCAAAACACACATTCTCTAGCCATGGCTGCTGCCAAATTTTCAGGCAGCAGCCACTTATTTTTTCAGCAGAGGGAGCCGCCAGCACTGACTGAGGGTTGGGGAGGAGGGGCCAGCACAGGTGTAGTTAAAGGTTGCTGAGCCCTGCTCTAACTTCATCCAAAAGGGAAGCTAACTGGGTCAGGATACCAGCTCTCATGGGAATCAGATCAGTGTGGACCACCATCCCCATTTGTTAGCCTTTATTCTCTCTCCCATGCGTCTAACGACTTGCAGCCTGACATTCCTTTCTGGTGGGCTCAGACCAAAATGTGCACCAGAAGGCTCTCCGGCTATGTCAACACTTCAAAGAAATTGCCACAGTAGCTGGCAAAAGGGTTCTGGAGGATTCATACAACCACAGAAGAAGAAAGCACTAAGCCATTCGGACACCAAGTATTCATCTTCTCTTTATAGAAGAAGCCCACTCAATTCTTCAAGTGAAAAAAACCCATAGGTTTATAAAATTAGAAGATTGATTTATTAAATGGCAATCCTGTAAACATGAAAGCCCTCTGAACATCATGCTTGAGGTCCCTGCGATTAGTGAAAGGTGCCAAACCTCATAGCTGAGGAAACATTGACTGTACCCTGCTCCAGATGTCATTAATGTTATCTGGAAATCTGCTGCTGACAGCGAAGCCCAAGCAATTCTGCCTTAAATGACTAAATCAGATGATGAATTTGACATGGCTGCAGATGTTCAGGAAGAGCCACTGTAAGTTCTTCTCAGTACTACTGCATTAAACTATCCAGTTTTCTTCTGCCTGACTTAACATTTGTCCAGCATGAGCAAGAAGGAGCCATCCATGAGGACTTCCTATTTTGTCATCTGACAGGCTGTGCTACAGTGGTGAACAAACTGATGCTTCCAACAATTAGTTCTTGCATTTGAGTTGAACTGGGATCACTCTTTTGGTATTAATACCCACGGAGCCTGAGCAAGTGGGTTTGTGGCTACAATCCAGTCTATTGCACCCAAAGTCATGTCGGCACACTGGTGAATTAACCAGGAAGCTTTGGCAGCAAAGGGATAGAAATGAAACTGAAGAAAGGTACTTGCTGTGGCTGAAAAAGCTGCAAACTTCATTATAGTTAAGTTCAGCACATTGATGTGAAGATATGGGCATTGATGTGAAGATATGGACACTAAGCATCAGCCGCTCTTCTTCCACACTAAAGCCCACGGGCTTGCCGAAGGTAAGGTTTGGAATTGCTTGTCTGAGCCCAGAAAAGACAAGGATGTCTTGCTGAACGTGGATCTCCCTGTGCAGAGTAGTTCACTGATCTGTAGTGGTTTACTCTGGGTGCTTTCCTCCAGGAGCAGAATATGACATATATTCTCAGCCTCTAGTAGTGAATCCAAAGATGTTATTTAACAGGAGTGTCAGGGGGTCATGACCAACCTTCCCCTTGCCACATTGCTAAAAAGGGAGAAGGTTGCAGCTAAAGGGGGGAAGAGGTTCTGAGCAGTCCAGAATCAGATATGGAAAAATGTGACTTAATATGGAAAAAGTTAAGAACCACCGCAGTAGATCTGCATCCTCAGCTGGTCTAAATCAGTGTAGCTTCTCTGATTGAAGATTTTTACAAGAACTATTTCTACACCACAACACGACTGCACAACTTGCACCAATTTGTCCCCTGGCTAAAAATCTCAGAAGAGGCAAGAACTGACAGAACCATGGAACCTCATCTATTTTATCACACCTTGATATGGACATTGCAGATGAGGGTAGTATTGTTGCCTGTGAATAGGCCATCTGTCCAGCATCTCTCACACACCTTGGAGGAAGAGGCTGCTTAGGAGAGCTGGACTGAACCTCTGAAGACAGTTTGCATTTTGCCAGAAGCTGCATACATTTCAGACAAACTAAGAGACCAAGTTTTCTTTCACTTCTGAAGAACAGTTCTGGTAGTT
The DNA here is from genome assembly GCA_007922175.1 of Pelusios castaneus. NCBI lineage: Eukaryota > Metazoa > Chordata > Testudines > Pelomedusidae > Pelusios > Pelusios castaneus. Next base: position 12,440,353 of record ML685789.1, read on the forward strand.
ACAGCAGGAGACTGGAGGTGAGGAATTCTGTATTCTAACCTCAGCTTTGTCACTAACATATTATCTGACCAGGAGTGAGGAGTAAAAGCCTAGATGGATACCCGTCACTCAGATCCACATTTTCCACAGTGGTGCCTCAGTGTTTTGGTATCTAACTTGCTCAGGAACTGAGGCATCCAAAATTAGTAGACGCTTTGAACATGCAGACCATAACCCACCTGTGCCTCAAGCTTCACCATTTCTAAATTGGGCATAATATTTACTCACATTTGTAAAGGCACTGTGTAATTCTCTGTCAATAGATGATGTACAAGCAGGGCTTTTTTAGAGCTGGTATGCACCGGTACGGTGTACTGGCACCTTTCCCCTGCTGACCCCGGCCCCCAGCGGGGCCGGCAGGGGCCAGGAGCAGTAGCCGCGGGCCAGAATCTGGCCCGCCAAGGCTGTAATCCGGCCCCTGGATGCCTGGGAGCTGCAGCTTTTTCAAATCTCCCACCCTGAGCATGCTCAGATGCATGAGAGGCTGGGAGGGTCGGAGAGCTGTGGAAGGTGAGGAGGGTGGGGGTCGGAGAGTGGCAGGAAGGGGGCCAAGAGAAGCGGGGAAGGAGTCAAGGAACTGGCAGGTGACGAGGGGGTCGGGGGGACCGAGAGGAGCAGGGGAGGAGAGGGGACCCGGGGGTGTCAGGGAGCCGGCGGAGGGGGGGAGGAGCGGTTTGGAGAGGCATTGGTGGAGGATCCTGACATCCACCCCCCCTCCCGGCACCATTTTTTTTTTTTTTTAGAAAATAAGCACTGTAGAAGTATTAGCATTAATTATTATTACTAAATGTATTATAAGCAGTAATTTTGGAAGAATGATTACCAAGTGAATGTGGCATGGATATGACAGACCTCCAGTTCCATTTATGAAAGAAAATGGACTCCATGGAAGGAGAATAATAATTAGACCGCAAGGCACATAGCATACCACATATGTAAGAAACAGAAAGGTGTCAATATGCTCTGCCACTTCAAACACAACAGAAAGGCATATTCTCTCACCAATCCCTAGGCAGTGGTTGTGATTTAGCATCTAATCTAGACTAGAGGTACAAAATGAGGTTTAAATTAAAGTTAAATACTATATACACACCCATACCCACAGAGAATAAATACAGTAGGACACCTTCTGATTACCAATCACACTGTACTTGGATGAAACAGAAGCATGTATCCAAAAATAGTTTCCAATAAATGAATGAAAGTCATATGAACCGACTAATTATGACCATTTTAACCTAATCTCATGACCTTTCTGTGTCCAATTAGATCGTGCTTGTCAGTCAAAGTGTGTGGGTTCTTTGCAACTCTCCTTTCCCCCATTTTATTTAAAGGTTGCCCTCTTGCTCCCACTCTTAACCCTACATCTTCAGGGCTCCAAATGCAGCAGATCTGATTTTTTCATACCAAGACACATGGAATCAGTCATATCTATAGTTCAGAAGAAAATCTATCTGATAATATCTAGGAAGAGAACAAGGTTCCAGCATTAAGGCTCAGATACCATGGCTGACACCTGAGCCCAGAAGATTCTGGCATTATGCTACTGTCATCTTGGCCTGGCTCCTGTAACAGGCAGTCCAAAGAACCCAGTGGTGCAATTGAGTCTTAGAAATACCAACTCAGCATGGTATGGATGGGAACAAATTCTTTTCTGTAGCGACAGGAATACTGCAGAGTTAACATCAGAGTATTGACAAAAATGTTACATGGGAAGAGGAATAGTGTCTGAGGAAGGGAAGGGAGTGCTTTTATTTCCTACTGAGGCTGTTCCGTATTACCTGTCTAAAACCAGTGCAGCAAACATTTGGATTGTTGCACTGAAAAGCCTTAGCAAAGCAAATGATGCAGCTGTTTTTGTGATTTCATTATTGGCTGGAAAGCATTTCGCAAAATCAGCCATTTCTGGATAATTAAAGGACTTCAGTCAGACATAGAAGCAGATTAGATAACCCAGGCACTCGACCTTCTTGTAGGGCTTAATCTAATATGTTAGCAAAATACTGTAACTCCAACAGTTCTTTATTACCATGCCTCTATTACAGACTTTTCTTCCAAATGGCACTCACCGTAATAAGAGCTTACATTCCCCACAGGCCATTTATTAAAAATCTGTTAGACACAACCCTCTTTCCTAGTCCCATGTGCAAGCCCATGTCAAGGGCTCTGCCAGCAAGTATAAGTCATTGATTGGATGTGGTCTCATTCTGTCCTCATGGTTAGACCAATGGAATGTGCAAGCTTAGAACTTGGATGTTAAAAGAAGGATTTAGCTTCCAGAAATTCCTATATTTATTTGCAGAGGGATGTGTCACCTAATGAACACTCTTTTTATAATATAACTGCGGCTTATGCATTTAGTGGGAAGATCCTAAAAGAACACATTGTAAGTGTTCTGTAAATTTATCTATATCCAGCCAGTGAAATTTAAGTAAATACAAATGGAGGGTATTTAAGGGATATTTCCGTTTCCGTGGTCTTCTCCATGCTTGGAGTCTGCTGATACTGTGAGCATGGGTACATAACACTGTGGCTGGCTCTGAGTTGGTGTGAAAAGGTAGGAGAGAACTTTAGAAGGCATCTTTGTGCCCAGGCACACAGGTCAACCACAGTCAATACTATCATAATGAGGCAGTAGACAAGCTAGATAGATACAGGGAGGAATTCCCATTTCCTGTGCTTTGTGACCTTGTGGACCAAGGAAGTATAATGAAGCCAGCAGAACTAGATTCCCCGAAGACAGAGGGGAGGGGAGGGCAGAGCCTTGGCTTCACCTTTTCCTCACAGCCAGAGGAGCTGAGTGGTCATTGGAGTAGGAGGAGTATACGCTGCCTTCATGTCAGAAAGAGCTGCAGCCCCAAGTTATTACTCAGAATTCTTTCTTGGGTGACTGGCCAGTGAGACTTGCCCACATGCCCAGGATTTAACTAATCACCATATTGGGGTCAGGAAGGAATGACTAGGGATCTGCAGGGAGTTCGCTTTCCTCTGTAGCATGGGGAATGGCTCACTTGCTGTTGGATTCTCTGTATCTTAAAGTCTTTAAATCATGATTTGAGGGCTTTAATAACTCAGTCATAGGTTAGAGGCTTATTGCAGGAGTGGGTGGGTGAGATTTTTGTGGCCTGCATTATGCAGGAGGTCAGACAAGATGATCATAGTAGTCCCTTCTGACCTTAGAGTCTATGGCTATGTCTACACTTGCTAAAATTAGTTTGAATTAGTTAGTTCGAACTAACTAATTTGAACTAATTTTAGTTAGTTCAAATTAGCTTAATTCGAACTAGCATGGCCACACTGGAATGTTAGTTTGAACTAAGCAAGCACTTGCTTAGTTCAAATTAGCGATCCCCATTCATTTCAATGGCCAGTTAATTCGAACTAAGAAATTAGTTTGAATTAACAGGGCCACATTGGTTAATTCGAACTAGATGGTTCGAATTAACCCCTTAGTTCAAATACCCTATTCGAATTTATTAGTTCGAATTAAGGAAGCCCTTAATTCGAACTAACTAAAGCCTAGTGTAGCCATGGCTTTAGTTAGTTTGAATTAAGCCTCCTTAATTAGAACTAACTTGCCAGTGTAGATATAGCCAATGAGTCTATGCTCCCCACCAGAGTGTCTCCAAAAGAATCCTGGGCAATTCAGTCAGAACTTTGCCAAGGACTTGCATCCCACACCTCTCCCCAGCACCATGTGTGGCTTAATCGCTATGGCACAGTCTTCAGAGTCTAAATTCCATTTAGATGCTTAACTCCCTGAGACAGGGATCGCACATTTTGATTTGCCTTTACAGTACTCCATGCACACCTACAGTTCTATGGGTGCGTCTACACTGGCAAGTTAGGTCGACTTAAGGAGACCTAAACAAAGCCACGTCCACACTGGGCTTTTATTAAGTTGACTTAAGCATTTCCTTAAGTCGACTTAATAACACCTCCTCTAAGGTCGACTTAATGCTTAAGTCGAACTTCTTAAGTCGACTTAAGCCAGTGTGGATGCCCTAGGTTGACCTAATGCCCTAAGTTGACCTAAGGGCTGGGGAGAAGGGAGCCCGGGCTTGGGGGAGCCAGCTCCCTTTAGGGAGAACGGAGAACCTCTCCTTGGCAGAAGGGAGCCGCAGGTCCCCTCAGGGACAGGGGAGCCGCGGTTCCCCCCAGGAACAAAGGACTCCCCCCAGAGACAAGGGAGCCCTCGTCTGGGGGGAGCCCCACTCCCTTCTCCCCAGGGAGCCATGGATCTCTGCCAAAAAGGGAGCCGCAGCTGCTGGGGAGAAGGGAGCTGTGGCTTCCTTGTCCACAGGAGAAACCACGGCTTCCTTCTTGCTGAGCAGCTCCCTTCTTGCCGGGGAGCCAGGCAAGCAGGGAGCCACACTCCCCTTGTCCCGGGGACCCGCAGCTTTCCGTCAACCTAGCCAGTTGACTTAAGCATCTGGTGTAGACCCACGAAGTCGACTTAACAAGGTCGACTTAAAGTCAACTTTGTTCAGTCGACTTAACAAAGTTGACAATTTAAGAAGTGTAGACATAGCCTAAGTGATTAGTAGCATAGTATAATTAATATGAAACCTATGATCTCAGCTCATTAACATTAATTGTTTAAAATAAATTTGATTGAGATACATTTTTGATTTGCACGGTTTAAAATCATTTGCTTGCCTGCTAATGCTAGAATACAGAACCTTGGGATTTTTGTATCCCCTTCGACACTTGATGACTTCACTAATACCTAACGACCTGTATGGAATGCAGCACACTGCTCTGTTTTAGGTGTTGGTTATGTCATCAACTATTGCAGGGGAAAAGCAGAGAAACATAAGGCCCTGAATTTAGGTCTTGGCAGATAAGAAGGTTTTCAGTTCACTCTTCACTAGTAGTGATCTCTAAGGGTCTGAACCCACACCACAGTACAGTCTGTGGGAATTCTGCCATTGACTTCATAGCGAACAAGACTAGACCTTAAGGAAGTAGTTAACCTCTCTTTGGAAGACCTATAAATTTCCTTTCACATAGATAACAACTACGGTAATATGCCTAATGGTTTCTCACAGAACTGGGTGTCTCCTTTGGGCATTCACCAGTCTACAGACAGGGCCAAACATGTATATTCATTATTGCTAATAATTACGCCTTCAAAGTTTGCTTTTGTAATTAAGGGGAGGAGAGTAGATGTCATTCATTTTCCAGTGCATTCACTAGAAAGACTCTAGCATGACAAGCAATACAACTTCTTGCCATTTTTTTAAAACATGGATCCCAGCAATCAGAGCAGATGACTGGGAAGTGTTGAAGGTCTGGTCCTTCCCAGACCCTGCAAATATTCCCATTTAGTTTTATAGTCCCTCAAGTGAAAACCTGGCCCCACAGAAGTCAATGGGAGTTTTTCCACTGACTTCAGTGGAGCCAGGATTTCATTCTCAGTCTCTGGAAAGCCTCTCTGGGATGTGTGTGTGTTAGCGTGAGAATGGCAATTAACTATTCTTTCTTTCCATTTCTGTAAGTCTCAACTACCCACCCTTCCCCAACACTCAAACAAAATCATTCTGCTCCATTTCTCTTCCTTTACACTATCTAAGGGGCTCCAGAAATTCCTGATTGATAGAGTATGGCTGCAAATCTGCTAAGGCCACATCCACACTACAGACCTGTATCAGTATAGCTATGTCGCTCAGGGATGTGAAAAATCCACACCAGAGTGACATATTTATACAGGTCTAACCCCTTGTATAGACAGTGCTATGTGGATGTGAGAAGCTGTCCCATCGACCTAGCTATGGCCTCCCCAGAGAGGTGGATTAACTATGCTGACATGAGCAGCTTTCCCATTCCCATAGCAGCATCTTCACTAAAGCAGCCGTGCCACTGTAGTGCTGTACATGAAGACAAGCCCTAAGAGAGGGGGAGATTTATGTTCCACTAAAGCAAAGAGGCTTAACTACTCCTTAGCTTCCACTTTGTTTGGCTCTTCTGCTTTCTATGGTGACCTAGCACAAGCCCTTTCCCAAAAGGGCTTTCAAATCCAAAATCGGCTTTCTTTCTTTCCAAAGAAACCACAAAGCAGCCAATCCTGTCCTAACACAGTCTCCACTTCCAGGTATTTTAAATAAAAGCCAGATTGATTGGCAGAGTCCAACAATTAGAAAAAAAATGGAATCTAAATGGGTTGAATTATAAACCTAACTTGTTCACTAATGTACAAAGCACAGCTCACACAGAGTTTATTTGAAGAACAAATAAAAGTAATAGATAGAAGAAGAAGAAGAAGAAGAAGAAGAAGAAGAAGAAGAAGAAAACCTTTGTCTAATCCAGACCCAGATTACTGTACCATATCTCCAACTAGGTATCTGTCACAGATTGGTCTCTCAGAGTACCCCTGTCCTGCAGGACCCCCGGGGAAAAGTGTGGCAGTTTGACTGCCTCTTACATATACGGAAAGGTGTCTTCGAGTATGGGGAAAACCTATCTTGGTCTCTAAGGAATTTGGTAGTTCAATATGTCATTTTCAGAGAAACCACATTAATAGGATACATTTTTTCATCCCAGCCTCAAACATGCATGAACACTAAACAGCACTTCCATACCCCTAAAATGACTCTCCAGTCACAGCATTGTTTTTCAGTTATCAGGCACTCTCTTCCTTTTGAAGGGTATGTATGCCCTCGTCTTCTCCGGCAACTGCCTTATACAGATGGGAGTTTCACAGAGTCTCATGCAATTATTGAATAATGAGTCAACATTAATAATTATAAATGGAGATATATGCATATCAGACATTGGCTCTGAAACTCATTTTAGCTTGCCCTTTTCCCTATTACTTGTTAAGCCTGGTGTTATAATTATCAAGGGTTATTGTTCTGGGTGATTTCAGAGTCCACATGGAATGTGTATGTTCTGGCTCTCATGGCCTCCAAGGGTTTGTCTATGCAGCCCAAAGAAGAAACCCTCCCAGTCCAGGTCAACAGATTTGGATCACGGGATTGTAGGTAGTACTCTAAAAATAGTTGGGTAGACAGTGCTCTGAAGTTTCTTTTCAGACTGGAGTTTGGGCTCTGAAGCCCACCCCCATCCTAAGGTTGGAATGGTACTAGATAGAGACATGAAGGTGACATTGTCATTGGTAAGTGGTCATCTCCTTCAGACCGAGGGCCTGTTAGAGTGGACCTGTTAGGTCACCCTAAGAAGACTAATGGACACTATGACACACAACTCACTTTTGTGTGTATTCCTATCAGTACACAGTGGGCTTAGTTGTGCCATTGAAACACAGCCCCGAGTAAAGTGGCTGTATGAAGCAGTGCAACTCCAAGGAAAGATCCTACCTCAGAAAGGCAGATTCTCTCTCAGAACTTCCTTGTGTTCAGAAAGAAGTATGAAAGTACAACTCCTGAATCAGCTAGAGTCTGCTCTCATGACAAAGCCAGTTGATTCTGCCGGGCATGGCAGAATAAGGGTGAGACCACAGTGGACTTCAGCAGCTACTTCCATGGGATACAGATTCATCTCATGCTTAAGTCCCTCTCCATACTTGGAAGGCAGTGGTTAATAGACATGCACAGTTATTTTGGGGTCTGAATTTGTATTGCACCATGCAGAAGAGTCAAAAGTAATATGAACAAACCATACCGCAGCAGGAAAATCACAAGTGAAAGAGCCTGCCAAGTCTTATTCCTCTTGGATTTATTTTTATGCACTCCCATAGAGTGCAAAGATGTACATCATATTTTATCCCAGCCCCATTTAAAATATGGCACACTTTTCTTACAAATCTTATTGGCTGAGATATTAATCAACTAAAGGTTTATTAGAAGGGGCAGTCTTAAATTAAAGTAGCAAGTCATTAAGGGGCCTAATTCAGTAAAAATGTCTGGCTTTCAGACTGTAAGCTCTTGTCTGAATCCACAAAGGCCAGTAATTCAGGGTTTCCATGGACTGATGCAGAAACTTGTTATTTGTTTGCTGAATTGTGCCTTCCTGGCATTACCTGATGAAGAATAAGGGACAAATCGTGATGTTTTCCCCTTAGCTCTTACTCAACCAAACCCCAGTTGAAATCAATGGAAATTTAATTAGAGGGCAAGATTCTCATACATTTTCTCACATTGAGTATAGTATCTTTCTCCTCTAGTAATCCAAGAGTCACTGGGAAAACTAGAGGAGTAAGGTAATCAGTGTAAGTAACATTATCAGAATCTGATCCCAAATAAGAGCTTCAAGATTTTTGCTATTAGCATTTTAAAACCAGCTGATGCCACTCGGTACCAGAAAAGCAGAAGTATTAAAAACAAGAGATATTTTGCTATCATGATGTGTCCTCTAAACAACTTCCTTCCATGACAAAAAATAATCAAAAAGCCTGCAAACTTACTCTTGAAACTTAAGTCAGGCTTTCACCATTTGCGTGAATTGCTCAATGAAGTCTAACATTTTCAGGAAAAGGTAGGTGCTTCCAATGGGCAGGATGAACTTCTGGCTGCCAGCAGACAAAAGGGATTTTCCTCTATCAAGCAAAATAATATGTAGGTGTGGCACCAAAACACATTTAATTGAAATTAACAAAAAAATCACTCATTTCAGTTAAAGTGAGAAGATTGCTTTTTACAGCGCTCCAAATACCACTGAAAGGGTTAATTACTGCTTACTTCTCACACACATAAAAACCGCTGTGGCTTTACCCGAATCATTTTTTGCTGCAATATCCCTCTCAGTTGATGCCCCTATATCAGGAGCATATGCTTGGCAAAACAGCTGCTCCTCAGTTACATCTGCTGTGCTGAAATATCAGCAGAGCTCCAGCCACATGGAATTTAGGCAAAAGGGTCTCCACAGGCCATGGAAGGAAAGGCAACGTATTTGCCGCTTTCCTACATATGCAGTATTTTCTAGGCCATTTCTAACCTCGTTTCTATTTCTTGTGTTTGCACTGTGCAATGCAGCAAAGGGAAGCTGCCTCTAAATTATTGCTCTGAAATAGGAGGCTTGGATAGGCTCATTATAAACAAATACGAGGTGGCCTACTCACTGGTCATTCATGGAATAATGTCTTCCAAGGGGGCATATAAATTGACTTGTCCATTTGATGAATATGTGTGTAATGTGAATGCAGCTTTTCAAGAAAGTGAAGAATGCACTTAAGTATTAGAGAATATAATACTCAGAACCGATTATGAACTGCATGTAATAGCTTTTAAAACAAGTCTGGACAAAGCACTAGAGAATAAACTGCACAGAACAATCCTGCTTTGGCGTCAGGATAAGTTGAATGGTGAATTGTAATAAGCCTTTTCCATTTCTAATTTCTAGGATTCTGTAATTGCCCAGGGATTGCAGCTTCAAAAATCTTAGGCTAAAATCATAAACAGCTCCAGCAATATCCCTCTCTTAAATCAGCTGCAAAACATAGCCCGTCCAGGGAAATATGGAGGGGAATTTGCATATCTGGAAACAATGTGCCAGTGAATACTGGGCTGAGTCCAAAACTAATGACTAAATTGTACCTTCACGTATGCCCCGTGCAACTCCACTGAAGGCCATGTAATGGCTTGGGCCTTACCACATTGGACCTTATGTACTAATCTATTCAATATGAAAGCACTAACTTTCAAAGAAAGGAAGTTTTTGACAAAGGAGGGAAGTAGTGTTCCTTTGCAGGATATAGAACTAGGCCATGGTTATTGTGCTCAACTGATTTATTAATTGACAGTTATTAATGGCCTATTTCATAGTCTCAGCTAAGGACTTACTTGGATTATGGCTTTAATGCTGATAAGAATTCTGTTCTCAAAACTAAATGGAAAGCAGAAAAATTAAAAATGGGAAAGACAGTGAGATGGAATTATGTTCACCAGGCAGACCTCGGGGCTAGATCCTCTCCTGTGGAGAGCTTTGCTTGTCACAAGGGAAAAACGTCAGGGAGCCAGTTCCAGCTCATAGATTCTCAAGGCAGCTCCAATTCTGATGCACACAGAGAGCTTTAAGTGTAATTGATTTAGTGGAGTTAAAAGAGCCTAAGTAAGCGCAAGATTGCTGTAGCAAAGCCCTGCCGAGCCCCTAAACATCCCAGCAAATAACCCTCCATTTCCCAATGCCACCTATGAGTATGAGGGTGAGGGCCATATGATCCAAAGATGAAACATCTAAAACACCAGGAGTTTCCCTCTGATGGAGACAAATTCCAGGTGGTTCCAAAGGGGTAGCCGTGTTAGTCTAATTCAGCAAAACAAACAAGGAGTCCTGTGTCACTTTTAAAGACTAACAAATTTATTTATCGCATGAGCTTTCGTGGGAGAAAAATCCCACTTCGTCAGTTAGTCTAGTTCAGCAAAACAAACAAAGAGTCCTGTGGCACTTTTAAAGTGCCACTTTTAAATACATTTGTTAGTCTTTAAAAATGCCACAGGACTCCTTGTTTGTTTTCCCTCCAATGGAGAAATTCTTTGCTGTTCAGTCCCTTTGCACCTTCTAAGTGGGGGAATTCTACCCAAATAAGATGTACATTCAGGGCCTAACCATCCACTGCCTTGCACCTTGTTAGTAATTTATATCAGTGATAAGCGAGTGTAAACTCCTCCTAAATCAGAATGATGGCATTTCATACTGACTTGACTGTGGTGGTGTAAGCAATTAGACAAGAGCAAATGAGACTCATGGCAGATTGTAACTGCCAGATGACTTCTGCAAACTTTCAATTTTGACTAGTTTCCAGTGATAACTTTGGATAGATTAAACAAAAACAAGCAAGTAAACCTATGTCAGACAGCCATGCTCCATGCAGCATTTTCCCCTCAGCCTGGCTGTGTTAGTGCCAAATACACATAAGACAAAAATGTTCTAATCAAATGCATGCATGTTTACATAGATAATTAAATGAAGGTTCAAATCCAGCAGATAAGTCCTTTAATTAAAAAATAAAAATCCAGTTTCACAAATTAGTGCGTCTAGACAAAAACACTTTCATCAGAAGATATCATCCATATCTGACATGGAAAATGTGCTGTAATCATTTAACTTACGTATCTTCGACATGTCACCTTAGGCAATAAAACTGCAGTGTTGAGGAAGAAGATATGTGATTTCCCTTCTTAACTGCATTTTGATATCTTAAAGTAAAATGAAATCTATTTTGTCAACACTAAAGAAACCGTGGAGAGAAACAGGTGATAGGACAAGCATAAGAATAATCTTTGGAGCTAACATTTTACATTTGTTTAAATAACTCTGTAGCATAATGTATGCCAAACAGCAACAGAGAACGACTCTGAATCAAACCAAAAACAAGAAGATCAGAAACGAAACGCTCTCAAGAGACAGCATAGCTTCTTGCCTAAAACTGTGACATTAAAAAAGTTTGAGATTTACCAGTTGCACATTTTTTTTTACTTTATGTGAATTTAAAGCACCTATCAGAGCCCAAGGCTGCATATAGGATTAAAAGCACAACCAGACTAACGCATACACAAGCGCCCCCCAACAGACCACAGTACAACATAGCCCACAAAATAAAACACACTATAGTGTATTTTAGATAAGAACATATGGTGATATGGATTATTAGCTCAAAGGCATTAGCTCAACCATGCCTGAAAATGTGAGTTTTACGATCTTCAAAATTCACTTGTGACTTCACCTCTCTCGACTCATTGTCCCTCATCATTTCAGACAATTTGGGTGCTGCAGTCCAGAATTAGGCAGCACTCCAGTTGAAGTCAATAGACTTTTTGATACAATGCAGACTGCAGAATTAGGCTCTTTTTTTTTTTTTTTATAGCACCAGAATTAATTATGGGCCTGTTTCAAAGACCAATGAAGTCAATAGCAAGACTCCCATTGATTTCAATGGAATTCAGGACAGCCCCATTGAATCAAGACTCCCCAGCTACTACTTATAAGATAAAAAAACCAAATTCTTATTCCAAAGATATCCTCTTTTTTGGTTAAGCACCAAACAGATACCCTTCCCCAAGTCCATGAGCATGTACAAGTTTCTAGAATTTAAATGCACAAACATCAAATAGGTAAAATAAATGTACTTTTTTTCTTTCCTTCTGCAAATTTTACTTGAACACATAAGTGACTGTGATCTCAAAGTTCCATGAGCACAAGTGGATGCTGAGCTAAGGATTCTGGAAGAGGTGGCCCTTCTGACTTGTTCCTGTTGCAATTCATGTTACAACTCATCTATGATAAGGTCATTGACAAAGACGTATTTTGTACTTAAGTTCCAAAGGGGCAGCTATGTTAGTCTAGTTCAGTAAAAACAAACAAAGAGTCCTGTGGCACTTTTAAAGACTAACAAATTTATTTAGCACATGGGCTTTTGTACTTAAGGCACAGATGTTCAACACAGCAAATTTAACAGGAAGGGCCTGGAAAAGGGAGGTGCATGGTCCAGGAGTGATGGGAAATTTCTGGGGCAAAAACAAGTGGGAAGTAAAATGTGTAGTCTGAAGAGGACAAAGATAAAATAGGGACTGGAAAGAACCATTGTGAGCTGTGGCCAGGAGTTGAAGGGGATTAAGAAGAAAGCCAGGGAAGATTAGAAAAGTCTTGATTGAGCAATAAAAATGAGGAGGATGGGGTGCCACAAAGAGCTATGTGAAGAATTCAGAGGCTTTTAAGTGAAGAGGTTGGTGGTTCAGCCCTTGGGTTATCAGATGTGCCCAATTAAGGAAATAAAATACTTAGAAACGTAGTTGGCAGAAGGAAAGAAAGAGCTGAAAAAAATGGCAAAAAACTAAGTGAGCTAAGCTACCCAACATGCTTGATTCACAAGGCTTTTTCTTTTCTCTACACTGTACCACCTCTGAGTTCCATATGTTTACAAATATATGGTCATTACTCTGATGATCTGGAACTGCTGATGTCTGTTCTGTTGTGTGTTTGTCTCAGTTCAGACATTAGCCTGCGTGTTCTGAATGTCAAATGTACTCTGCTTTCACAGCCTTTATTATTCCTAATCGGCTGCTATATTTGAGTCCAGAGCCAACGATGCACATTTTTTTTAAGCAAAAGTAACATTCATGGTAAAGCCAACACATGCACTCCATGTGGCTCAAGCTGTTCACAAGCAGAAGGAAAGGCGTATTTACTTTTGTAAATACTCAACACTCACTCAAAAGCAGATCTTCTAGATTTTCAGGTAGCTTGGTATCCTTCCAAACATAAAGGATTAAATCATTGGGAAGTGCTATTTTCTATTTTCAATTCCCTTTTTAAATGTGTTATTTTGTGATGCCATCAGTCTATCAGCAGTAATGCTTGGCAACGATCCTGTTTAATTGCCTTAAAACTATTTTCCTAGCAGTATCGTTAATAACACTAAACCTAAATTGGATTAAGCATTACACCACTATAAAGTTAATTCACTGTGATACTAATGAAAAGTCATGTGAAGCTTCCTGTATAGCCAATGAAACAGTCATTGCCAAGGTTTAAATCAATGGCATGTGCATCTCCTTACTTCTACGAAGGTATTGTTTTAGTGGTTACCAGGTGATTTTCAGTCATGCACGCATCTTCTGTTTTACTGATTTTCTAAGTCCACTGATATCTGGAGGTTGTTTGGTTTTGGTTTGGTGCACTAGCTGCACTACTTTGAAATTCCTGGGAAGCAGTTTGTTCCATTGGATAAGTTAGTTGTATTAGAATTAGAGTATTTGGGCCTATATTTTCACATTTCAATATGTAGGGGCCTAAATTTAGGCAAAGAGCTGATGCTCATTGAAGTTAATGTACTTTGGATCAAGTGTCAGGTGACCTGCTTTCAAAAGCATTGAGCATCCACCACTTCCACTGGCTTTTTGAGCCTGTGAGTGTCTCAGTTTTGGTGTTACCTCATCCTCATTTGTGTTTATGCAGCAGAGGTGCAAATGATGAGGTTGTGGCCAGGCAAGTGCCTCTCCATCTCTGTTGAGCTGGCTCCTCTGCTGAGTCATCAGCGTAGTCTCTGGCCATAAAGATGGGCAGAAAATGAAACACAGTCAAGAAGACTGAACACTGGACTGAGAGCATTCCTACATTCTAGTCCCATGTCTGACACTCACTTCCATCACGGCCTTCGTGAAGAATCTTAGGGTCTGATTCTCAGTACACAAAGGCAAGTGTACACTCCTGTGGCAGCATAAAGGGGCCTTTATGCAAGAGTAAATGTAAAATGTAAATCCATTTAAGATGCCTTTACAGCACCAGAGCAGAGTAAAGCAATCTTAGTGTAAATGAGAATCGAGCTATTGACCTCCGCCCTACTTTTCTCTTTAGAAGCATTGTGACATTTAATTAGATAAAGTTAGTAAGGCGTTATGCAAGTGCTAAATATTATTATTTTAAGTGTATGTATATGTGAGTGTTCTGGAGAGAGATAAACATATAAAATAATTACTTGCGTATTCAGTTTTAACTTGGTGCAATTTTAGGTTATAAAGCCCTTGAAAAGCTCTGTTTATTTTCATGAATACACTGCTAGACCCATAAGATTAGCATTGATGGGCACCAACTTAATACCTTTCCTGTCTCACTCCTTTTGCCAGATATCTGCAGTTCAGAGTTAAAAAACACTTACCGTACTTAGAGTAAACATAACAACTATTTGTAGCCTACCCTCCTTCCTCTTCAGCTTTGTTTCACTGTGGGAATTACTCTTTCATCATGAATGGCTTATCAAACATTGTCAACTCCACTTCCCTCTAGACAGTTTAAGGCTGTAGATCATATTATAAACTACTTCACTGTCACTTGGCATCATAAAACACAAAGAGCCAGTTGTTCAGGATGTCATTCAGCCCCTGACCAGAGGCAAGGGTGAAAGATGAACTCTGACCTAAGCCAGTGAGGGAAGATATACCATATTTCATTGTCTGTAGAAAACTTGAATAGTCTTTAGTGGGTTCCCGGTTTACTAAATTTAAGTGTATGCTGAAGTGTCAAGATTAGTGAAACCTTTTAAGGAGAAAAAGCCTCACGTTTTACTCCAGGACACAAAGTTTAATCATCGTTCTTCCTGGGGGAGCTTATGACAAATGTCTGGAATGTAGTATAAAGTTTTGGATGTGTAGGTTTGAGATGCAGATGCACATTTAGAAATCCTTTATGCTTGCACAAATAGGACGATCAAATATTTGTGCCAAGTACTTCAGTAATTATATGTTTTAAATCATTACAACAGCTGATAGCAGACACCAGTAACTGAAGCTCCATTTGAAGGAATGTTAAAATGTCGTTCATCCATTTTACAGTTAGTTATGATTCAGAAAGAAATGCAGTGATGATATTGTTCAAGTCAACACCAGGAGCTGTGTGCACGGTTTAGTAGGGTGAATAGAGTTCTTGCTCAGCGGTATTGCTGAGAGCTGTTACTGAACATACTGCTGAGTACCTGACAACCTCTTCTGGGTCTGTACATCTCTATGCTGATGCCTGCTGCCCAACCAGAAGGGTGCTACAGCATTCATACATTTCCTGAAAATACAATACCCACTCCTGAATGCAGGACTTTTGTTAACTCATCATTTCAGAGTTACTGAATGGTTGATTTTATTACTTCATTTCCTTCCTGGAAATATCAACATAGCATTGAGAGAGGAGTCTATGAGGTGTGAGCTTGTGCTATGAGAAGAGGACAGGGAACTAGCAGCTTTTGAATATAAACTGTACTCAGTCACTGCTTCACTTTTTGTAGGACCCACTTCTGCTTGCATATGGTGCTTGATCCAAAGCTCATTTAAGATAGTAAAAAGACTCCCATTGGTTTCAATGGGCTTTGGATCAGGCACATACTGTATAGATCCTATGTAAAATGGGAGGATATGTAGAGAAAGGGAACAGAGTAGAATGCAGGGAGAGGAATGTCACAGTGACACCAATCAAAGTGACATTTGGTGGCATTTTCTCCTCCAGGTTTAGTCCAGTGATTATAGGTCTGCCCTGGGAAATATAGAAACTACTTTAGAAACCATTTGTAACCTAAGGTTCAAATGTGAGGGTATTCAAACTCTGATGCATTGGCAGCAATGTTTTACCAGTCTCTCCCATCTATGTACTGAGGGATATCATTGGCCTCTCTGAATCATCTTTTCTGACAGCATCAGCTCCCAAGAGGTGGCACTGACCCAAGAAACATTCCTAAACACATACAGTTTTGTGCATGGGAGGTCCCCCAAGCTCACACAGATTGACTTCTGTGGGGGAATGTACTGTTGGAGGAGTCTGCCTGGACACATGAGCTTGCCAGATCAGGGTCTTCAGTACCTAGTTTTATGGACCCAGAGAACTGGCCAAAGGTCACAGAGAAAGTCATTTCCAGACTGAAATGGAGGCCAAGAAGTCTTGAATCAGTCCTTTGCTTTAACTACCAGACTATACTCTAGCTCACAGAAGATTCAAGAGTCATTAAGTATATTTCTTCAAGTACAGGATACAATTCATGGCATTCAATTGCTCCCTTTTATTTTCTCATAGCAAAGTTATGGACTACAATATTGTACTAATTTTTCCTCAAACCCAGTCATTAAAAATGTCAAAGGCAGAGTTACGTATTTCCCCATTATAAAGAAAAAAGTAAAGGATCTTGCTCTACATTATGTTCTATAATTATATTTACTATTAGTTTAAAATCAAAGGAAGCAAATGTTCAGATGGAATTACACAAACATAAACAGACCCTGCCATGCTTCACATCATGTTTGTAGTTTTGTGATTTGGCTGATGAACAATCAAGAAAGATTTCAGATAAGGAAGACATTAAAATGATGAGGCACTGCATGTACAAAATTGCTTGACTGCTTAGCAGTTTCCTGCCACTTTATCTTCAAGGTTTCAAATAATATTTCTTATGTTTGACAGACTTGGCTAAATCCATGAGGAACAAACATTGAGTTGGTTCACAATGACTTAAACAAATTCTTAAATGTTTTAGGGTTTGAAACTTTATATTGCACTGTTTCCATCTTAGCTGACTTTTTTCAGAACATGAAACTGTCCTTGCTCTACTAAACAAAAGCCACATAAATTTTTATTTATCTGCATGTTGATAGTACTGAAGAATCATGGAGCAGCGTTGACTGAGCCAGATGCTGTCTGAACACAGAACAAATAATATATTATATTGCACTCCTAAATTAGGGCTTGATCCAAAGCCCATTGAATTTAATGGAAAGGCTCGATTAGATTCTGGATCAAACCTTTAGCTTGCTCATTCAGTTATTAATCATCTGCCACTATTTGCCACAGGTTAGCTGCCTTTCAATTCACATGTAAATTTTACTTTAATTATATGAAATGCTGCTATGGAAAACATTTTACAGAGAAAAATTAAGTGAATCAGCAAAAAGAGCATTGTAACACGAATTCTCAAGTTTTCTCTGGAAACACTTTTCTCTACTAAACTGCTGTTAAAAAATTAAATAAGTAGCCAAGGATGTGGGTGTGAACATCTAAGTATCCGAGTTTGCATAACAGAGCTAAATACTATTATTTGTTTTGTATTTCAGTCCCCAACTCATATCCAGTACTCATTGGGATAGGCATTGTACAAATATAGTCATTAACAGTCCCTGCGCCCAAAATAGTACAGTCTAGTCTAGGCAAGACAGGAAAAGGGAGAGGAAACAGAGTTGAATCCCAAGGTTACACAGCACATCGGTGACAGACCTGGTATAAGAACTTAAGTCTCTTGAGTCCAACTCCCAGTCCAATGCTCTATTTACTAGCCCACAGAGTCTCCTGCTCTTTGTCCCCTTCCCACAACAGTTGTAGTGGTAAGACTATAAACTCAACTGAGCAGCACATTTTTGTCCTTGGGAAAACTTACTTTTAAAAATTTTTTAAAGAAGTCTTCTTACACTGAGTGCAGTGGAGGGGAGGGAATGCCAGCGTGGAGGGTAAGGATGTTTAAGGAGGAGTTGTGTTGCGTGGTGATGGATGTGTAGGCACGGCTGTCCCAGGCACATTCCTCCACAATGTTGCACATTACTGCTTGACACTATTATTCACATAGACCAAGGGGGAAGCAATTCACTCTATGGCAAAAGCAAGCGGGAGGGTGGGGAGAGGAGGTGGTCGGCATGCACCTCTCCCTGGCCAGGAGCTTCAGACCCCATCCCTAGCTGGGCTCTCCCAGAAAGAAGCCCTCACCTCAGTTCCCTCCCTTGCCACCACTCGCCAGCAGCAACCACCACATGACTGAAAATCAATGGCCGGTGGGGGTGGTTGATGTTTTGAGCTCTGAAGACTCCACTGCTCTAGTTGAGCACTGCAGAGTCCAGCCAGGCTTCTCCCTTGAGTTCCTGCCAAATGGTTGTCTTGGAGCTGTCACCTCCCCACCCAAACCCATCCCCAAAACTGGAAGCCCTTTAACTCGCCCCATGGCAAGGACACAGGGCTGCACGCTCTCTGTCATGTGGGAGGAAGAGGGTCAACAGAGAAGGTTCTGAAAGGTCCCCTCCACATCCCAGCTGGGTTTACACAGCAAGTTGCACCGTTTCTGACCTTTGCAGATTATACAAAACTGGTGCACATGTGTACAATTTACAGAGACCTTTGGTTAGGATTCCAAAATGCTACTTCCCTGCAAATAAAGTAATATAATTTGCAGTCGGCTTCTTTTTTTAGTTTCCATTGTTGAATGAGTGACAGTTTTATACCGGTGTGTAATGTGCAGATTATTAAATAAAGGAAGAGAAGAGTTTTATCTTCTGGTGGAGTGGAATGGCCAGAGAAACAGAACTGACAGGCCTTCTGCATGAAACTGCATTCTGCTGAAGGATAAAAATCACAGAGTCCAATGTGTATATTCTCTTCTAAATGTGCATTAACTGTTCATAAATATTCATTAATGGGAGTTACATGCTCAAGGAAAGAAGACTTGAGCAGGACAAGCCATTTGCAGTGAACAATTTACTTGACACAGTTATCCACTTCTGTGCTTCCACCTATCAATGAACAGACTTCAAGTTTCACTCATTTGTTTTTAGACAAATGGTTTAGATGAACATATTTCAGCCATAGTCTCACAAGCATTTTGGCATAATATTTGCAATTTGTACACACACTCTGTGTGACTGGTTAATTAAGTCACATGGTAATTTTTCTGC
This sequence comes from Pelusios castaneus, assembly GCA_007922175.1. Lineage (NCBI taxonomy): Eukaryota > Metazoa > Chordata > Testudines > Pelomedusidae > Pelusios > Pelusios castaneus. The sequence goes on from ML685789.1 coordinate 12,459,474, forward strand.
TCTCTGACTAGATGATTGCCAGAGCTGTCGTGATGGCCATGTGAATACTAGCAGCAAGAATTCCCCTGCAACTATACACTCATAAGTATCTGTGACATCTTACTTTTCCTCAAGCATTTGCATATATGAATGTGCACAGCCTGGGACTAAAAGGGGTCTCTGAATAACATCAATGGCAACTAGTAGTTTTATTCAAATTAATATTTCCAAAGACTTTTTAAAACCATATTTGCATACTTAGAAAGTAACTATGGGTCAAATTATGGTTTGCCAGCCGGGGAGATGATACGAAGAGACACTTTCCTCCACTGTACCTATCCAGGTATCTAGCCCATAGTGGGGAGTGTCCAGAATGTGCGATAGGCTGGGTATCTCTGCACTATAAGGCCCCCGGAGTCAGGCCAGCATGGCCTGTAACCGTCATCAATACCAGGCCCCTGGGGTCAGGGCAGCGAAGCCTAGTGGCCAGCATTGATACAAAAGGGGTGCATCTGCTATGGGGCATGGTGCCCAAATAGGGGGGTTCAGGCCCTCCCGCTCCACTGAGCCCCAGCCCAGGGCCCTATTGGCGCCGGGGATATGGCACTAAGTCAGTGGGGATCCAAACCAAAACACGCTAACTCAGACATGTGCCACCCCCGGTCCCACCAGTCAGGCCCCCTGGGCTACCTCCTACCCAGTTGCTGCAGTGGTCTTCTCACAGGACCCCAGTCTGCCTCCTCTCCCCTCCTGTAGCAGTCACCATCTGCATCTCCACAGGTTCTTGGAACCTTCTGCCTGGGGCAAACACCTGGGTCTCAGTCCCTTTGCAGTCCTCAGGCAGTTCCAGTTCCTTGGTGAGGTTGCAGAAGTTGCTCCTTCTCCTTGGTAGAGACTGATATGGCTCTGGATATGGAAGGTGCCTCCGATAAAGCATGCTGGGCTTCTGCAGTGCTGGGTAGGCCTACCCCGTCACAAGGAGGTAGCTATAAATTGGTGCTAATACTGGGCAAATACTCTAGAGATTTTGGCAAGGCTAAGTGTAGGATTAAATATTTATTGTAAACACTGATTTCACCACAGACTCACAAACCCACAGGAAAATGATTCCATAGATAATAACTGAAATTTACAGGCAGGCAAAGTAAGTTGAGTCAAAATCCAGTGATTTATTCTTTTGAATTAAGCATGTTACAAATGGACTAGCGAATGAATAGTAAAAACAGGTATGATTTGTTGATTTAAGTATATTTATATATCTTTATATATTTTGACGTGATGTTGACAGCTTATGTTTTAACGATTATAAAGCGTTAACTTTTTGAATCCCTGTATCTACTGTTATTAAATACAATTATCTGACAGCGCCACATAATTTCATGCAAGTGAAAATTTAAATTGATCAACCCTGAAAAAAGCTTAATATTAGCCATAAAAATTATGTAAAAAATAAAAATTAAACTCTGCCAGGCCTAACTAATTAGCATAGAAACCATAAGACTAGGCAGATCCAAGGCCATTTCTATAGCATCTGCAAGTGATATCAGGAGGAACTAGGGTAAGTGAGCAGATAATGCCTTTCCTAAAAATCTTTCCTTTTTGTGCCATTCAGGAACTTACAGACATGTCACAGGTTTCTGTTGATGCCCAGTTCAATCCCCTTTGAGCCTGTTTAAAATGGAACTTTTTTACTCTCATTACATGCCTTCCCTTATTCTAATATGTACTTTTTGTTTGTTTGTTTAAAAAGAAAAGAAGGGTGGGGCTAAGAGTAAGTTGTCGTTAAAGATTCAGCTCCCAAAAGAATTATTTTAAACTAAGGGGAAATAGGCTTTTACACAATGAGGAGACAGTAAATTTCAGAAAGTCATCATGGTTAAAAAAATGGGGGAAAGAGCTCAAGTATCCCAGCAGGACTAAGGGTTCATCCCCATGTGAAAGTATTTCCTGCTATATAGGATAATTTTGATTCATGATGGAAGAAAACACAAATACATGGTGAGATATTGCACTCTTACATCTCCCTGCCCTCAGTACAGACCCACTAGCTTTATTGACCTTAGCATGAAAGGAGGGAAGGAAGCCTTTAGGCTTTATTATTTCCACCCCAGAATATTATACTGAAGTATGGCTAGCTACTCTAAGTAAAAGCTTAAGAGCAGATGCAAGAAATAATCAGCTGATGCTTGAAACCATTTAATATACTTTCCCCCTAATTAAATTAATTTCTATTTAGAATGTTATTGGGTGTTTCAGTGGTCTTAATCTCTGTCCTACGCATGATATTACTCAAAGCCTCCTGCTAAATCACCAGCATTTTCATATTAGTCTCTGGTAATACTCCTACCTTTATAAATCCCCCATGGTTGGCTGCACTATTCATAGCATTTAGGTGTAATTGACAGAATTGGATGGTGCAACAAATGAAAGTCTATTGTTAAGCGTGGTGAAAATAATCATTGGGGTTCAACCCTGGGTGTTCCTGACACACGGCACTGTCTGCATTCTAATTTGTCTTGTCTTCTATCCATTTGTGTACTGCTGTCCACTACGGGATGGACATGCAATTATATTAGCCTCTGGCAACCGGTCAATAAGGTGTATATAAGCCCAAAGAGTAAGCATTACTCATGATTTTTCCTTAGTTCATGTGGAAAAGATTACATTTTGGAAGCAGAATCCTATTTCACATGTTGCTAAGTACAGTTCCGCTGGCAATCACGGAATACGTGTACACACATGTGTGCATGGACTTGTGATTTCATACTTCCTCACTACCCACCAGGAGAATCCACAACAATCTATTGCCTCGTTTCAGGATTAATAGGTCTCCTATATTGTTTAAAAAAATCTTTATGTGGCTGTTGCCTTACACAGGCAACAGTTGTACAAAGAGACATTTTCTGGCTGAATCTTTCAGTGGGTCAGTAATGGTGCCTGCAACTCTGCAACATCACTCATACTGTCCACGAACACTGCAAACTAGATTAATTCCATTGCAATACCATAAGTGAGCACCATCATGCTACAATTATACGGATACAATAACCACAGATTTTCTGAATCTTGCTGAAGACTCAACTGTGCAACTTGCTGGGGAACAATGATTATTAAAGAACTAGTGAGCTGCCCCAGAACAAAAACTTCTGAATGGCAGTCTAGTATTAGTGCTAAATTCCAACCTGGGAAAGACAAAGGGTGCGTCTACACTGGCAACTTAGGTTGACTTAAGGAGGCTTAAATCGACCTAAACAAAGCCACGTCCACACTGGGCTTTTATTAAGTTGACTTAAGCGTTTCCTTAAGTCGATTTAAGAAAAGCTTAAGTCGACTTAATAACACCTCGTTTTAGGTTGACTAAAGCCTTAAATCAACTTAAAGCCAGTGTGGATGGGGATTAGAGCCTAAATCAATCTTGTTAAGTCGACTTAATAAGGTCGACAAAGGGCTATGTCTACACTAGAAAAGTTAAGTCAACTTTGTTAAGTCAACTTAATAAGATCAACATTAAGTCAACTTAACAAAGTCGACTTAATTTTTCTAGTATAGACATAGCCCAAGATACTTCTGAATACCATTAAAGAACCTAAAGATTTTCTCCTGGCTCAAACATGGTGCCATGTCCTCAGGTTAGGTTAAACTAAGATTGCCACAGGACCTGAGGTGATGAAGCAATCATGGGGTTAAAACCCTCCTTTGGTACTCCAGAATTTTGGGATAGTTTTTTTTAATAATTATTATTTTATTTGCATTTTGATAAGAGCTAGAAGCCACACTCGTGGAGCAGGGATCCATTGTGGTAGGTGCTGTACCAACACAAAACAAAAAGACAGCACCTGACCCAAGGAACTTACAATCTACAGCTCCAGTTCCACTGCCCGGGATTGGCAGAGAACAAGAGAGGCTGGTCATGACCCTCCAGCCCTTGCTGCTCCCCTTATATTCCAGTGACAATAGAACTGACTACATCAGCCAACAGCAGCCTTGGCTTCCCAGCTTTCCATCCCTTTTGTATCATGGGAGCCATACAAAAAAGAGAGCATGGGGCTCATGATCAGGCTCATGAAATTTAATGGCTGTGATACAGATAGTAAGGAATAAAGTAAGTGCAATCAATTTATATCTTGATATTGAAAACTATGATCCCATTCTTAACATATTTTTTACCTCCAGCCACTTTCTGTCTCACTGTGGAGAAAAGTAATAGAACTGATAGAGGCTGAGAATGTAGGGCAGGGAATGACAGTGGAGACTAAACTTTAAGTACTGAGCTTTGGAAGCATTAATGGCCTGTCCATTCCTCCCTTGTGTCCATGGGGATCCATAATCAGTTGGTTGATATTTTCTAGCTAGTGATGTAATTGCCATATCCCATATACACCGATGTGTGCAGGCCCCTGAGGGCTAGAAACATAATTGCTTAGGTTTGCATAGATCCCAAGGAGAGCTCATGGCATGCTTAAAACAGCTTTATTCTAGCAGCTCTTTTTGGGCCAGCTGGCATAAGTCAGTTTAACTCTAGTGAAGTTAATATGGAGCTATGCTGATTAACACCAACTGAGGATCTGGCCCTTTGTCTTTTCTCTTCTGGTACTTTTGTTTCTCTTTCATCCTTCAGTAATGCTCCTGAATGCTAATGAGTTGAGATGCAATTCATCCCTCTTCAGTCATTCCCAAATAATTAGTCTGAGCATCAAATATTTACAACCCCTCCCTTCCCAGGTACCACGCAAGTTGGACTAACTGCAGGTAACTAAGTCGTGGACAAAATATTTCAGCTCTACCCTAGCAGTAATTATTTTATCAAGTGCTCAAGACATTTTGAAGAATCACAGCCACCCTTTTAACTCTCTGATGGAAATTAAGTTATTTTCTATGTAATTATGTCATCATATCTACTCCTTAAACTCTCTCAGAGAATGAAAGCTACAAAGCAAAAGCAAAGCTTCACTTCACCAGTTGCTCTCCAGACAGTCTGAAAAAAAAGCTATTTAGGTGGGGGAAAAAAACACTTTCTTTTAACATCACTGCTTTCTGTCAACCAAAAAAGCTGCCTGACAATCTTGATAGCTCTATTTATGATATTACCGTATCCCGCAACAGTGAGGAATGCTATTTCTACTAACCAGGCTTAGATATAAATAGTTGCTATCAGGCAAATTTGCTTTTTTCTCTTGCTCAACCATATAAGTCCATGAGACAAGGAAACCAGAAACTATTGGAGGGATGCAATGATGGAAACAATCCATTTCTACTCCAGTAGAGGGCAACATAGATAATAGAGGCCATCAAGGATTTCCATGGGTGACTGCTAGAGTTTCAGATAGGCAGAGACCTGTGGTCATACTGCCAACTAGTAGAATAGAGTATAGGATGAAGCAGAGAGTTGGTAAAATTCATGTCCATTTATTTGACTGCAAGGCTATAAAATTGGAAAACTGGTGACTCACTGCAGTTTACAGGAGCTTTGGGAAGGGAAAACCACAAGCAAATTTGGTTCTTGCCCCTGCTAAATCAAGCTAATCACTACATGCAAAAAGTCACAATATTTCCACACATTCATCTCTCACATTGTTGCAACCCTGTGGTCCTTAGCAGAATTACTCCTATTTTCCACTGTGCAGAATGAATAATGAATGAATAAAATAACCAATCTGTGTTTTTAAGACCTCAGCCTTGTCTGTTGCAGCTGTCCCCCTGCTGCATTTATTTTCCCTTTGTTTTGTTTTTTTGTGTGGCCACCCCTCCCGGGCTGCTAAGGGCCATTGCCCAGCCCAGGGAGGCGGCCTTTAGCTCCTTGGCTTAGACCCTGGCTCGGTGTAGGGTGGACAATGCCCAGGAGTGCAAGACTTAAATGGCCTGTTGAGCTTAAGGGCATGAGTCATACCTGTCGTTCAGAACTTTACCCAGACATGTCCTGTGCTTACCTGCAGTTTTCCCTGCCCTCTCTCCTCCCCTGTAGCAGAGGGAGCCAATCAGAGTTACTGGCGGGAAGCTGCCTAAGTTTGCCTTTAAAATCAGACATTTTTGAGTCAGACATCAGAAAGGTTCCTGCTTTGCCACCTGGTCTGATCAGCTAGGGGTCTTTGGGGGGCCCTTTCTCCGCTCTCATTTAATTTTTGAGCTTACTCCCCGTTTTTAAACTCCCCTCCCACGAACACCGAATTTTTCCTGTGAGATCTCCTGACTATTGAAAATGAACCGAGCCTCCTCTGCATCCTCTGATGCTGCTGCTGTTCCTGCCTCTATTCCTGCTGCTGTCCTGGGAATTGGTAAGGCTCCCTTCTTGCAAACTCTCCCTGTCCTAGCTGCTGGCCTTGCTTCCCCAGCAGACAGACTCAAGTTAATTCCTTGGTCTGTGCCTGAAACTGTTTCTAACTCCGTGGCTCTCTTGCTGCTAAAGAAACGCCTGTGCCGCTGCTAAGCTCTACCTCCGTGTGCTCTGTCCCAGAGCTCCCTGCTTTCAGCTGTTTCCACTGCTGCAGCCACCATCCCCTGACTCCCCCAGGAGCTGTACCCTGGGTTCACACCACCCTGCCTCTGGGACTGCTCCCCCTGGTCAATAGGACCGGTATAGTATAAGGCGTGCCATTAGGTTTAGTTTCATTAGTTCGTTTAGGTTTAGTTTTGTTAAGTTGCATTTTATTAGCTTGTATAAATTGTAGTTCTGTTAGAATTGAATTTTGTGTCTGTGTTTAGTGGTAGTTAAGTGGGATACTTGTTTGCCATTACCTGTTATATTGTGTGGCCATAGTCAAGCTAGATTAAAGATAACTGTTTTACTGTATTGCTTCTCTCTTTTTGTTTTTCCTTCTTTCTGTTGTTCATTATTAGCATAAGTTGTATAGTTGATGTTAAGTTGTTAAATAAGTGCCTCTGTGTCTTCATCTTTCCCCGAACACCCCAAGTCCTCCGCTGCTGTTTCCCCCTCTCCTCGAACTTCCCAAGCCCCTTGCTGCCTTTCTTCTTTGATTCTCCACGTTTAGCCTGCAGGCTCCTGAACACTGCTCTGAGCCTCACCCTGCAGGGCTTCAGTGCCTCTTGCTGCATCCCTTGCAGCTGTACTCTTCCCTCTTCCTCTGCCACTGGTTACTCACCCCACGCCCACCCCTGTTCCTTAGCCCAGCCTCTAGGTACACTCTTACAGACTGCCTGCCACTGCAGTCCTACAAACCAAGTCATTGATTTTCATCTGTACTATTACATTTGTGTAAATTCACTAATCACCCTTATTGTGCAATTTTACTGCCATTTGTATCTCATTCATATTCGTAAAACCCCATTGGTTACCATTGTCTTTACTGTACCTCTACACCTATACCACTGTGACATATTGTTTTTTTGTAGAATCGCTAGCCACCAATTGTGACTCGCTGTGACACCTCTTCATTTTCACACTGCTTAATAAGAGAAACCCCCTCCCCAATTGCCTACTGTGACAAACCCCATACACCCCATTGTTAAATTTTACTGTTTTACATTTTTCAGTAAAGATTGATTTGTACCCCACTGGTGCGGTAATTGCCCCCCAAGATCCTCTACCTGCTGGCAGGGACAAGCCTCAAATGACAACCAACACTGGATGGAATAAGGTAGCCATCTCTGCTAGAAACTAAACAACCAGTTTAGTTATTTATTTTAAAAGAATCATACAACTTCTTTGCTGTTCTCCAGGGCAAAGTGCAAGGGACATCTATTTATCCAGGTACTTCCTGATGGAGTGGGTTGGAGAGGATTACGGGTTTAAATCAGTATAGGAATACACTAAGACCTTCACACTGAATTTTTTGTTATGTCCTTAAATTGTCTTTGTGTCAGCCTTCCAATTGTTGTTTCAGTATTTAATGTACGTGTTAACTTTAAATGTGTGCACATGGAGTAAATTGATACAAGCGTTATATAAATCTAAAATGTATGGAGGAACGGCACCATCAGCATAGCTGAGGCTGTTCACAGTCAGTTTTTTCAAGACCTCTAACATCCACAAAACAAGGCAGTAGAGTATGTCAAAAAAAATTACATACATTTTTTGATGGAAAATAGCTAAGTGATCAAAATGAAAAATTCCATTGGTAACATCCATTTTCAGAGAATTTTATCATGGTTTTGTTGAAAAAGCTGAAAAATGAAAAATTTTGGATAATGGGTAAAATATTTCTACTTTAGTCTCACTGTAATCATTTTCAGTTTTCAGGGGAAAACATTTCTTAACTAGCTCTATCAGCCAAAGCAAGCTGCTGTCCATGTCAGGGGACAGGGCTAGCATGTGTGATGGACATTTGGGTCATTTGGCCAAAGGTTTCCTGGAGAACAGGTCCACAAAAATAAGTCTGGTTTTAAAAACGATAGGTTTTCTGTTTTGAGTTCAGAGCCAATGGAGAGCAGAATGGAAACAACTCTTCCACATTTGCAAGACATGATCAGAACGTGCCATATTTCATTGAAACTAGGGCCCAAGAAATGTTCGTGTTAAACACAGTACATTTTGGTAACATGGAATGAAACTGGAAACCTGTGATGCCTCGTGATTTTGAGTTTCATTATAACATTTCATATAGTTCCTACTATAGCAATTATCAGTTACCACTTAGCATGACGTTCCACCAAAGCTACAGAACTATTTTTGACATTTGCAACATCCGTATTTTTTAATAATTGTGTCAAAGGTGCCTAGAATCTAGTTCAGCCAGTTTTTTTTCTTTTTTCCTAAATCTCAATAAATACAAGAAGTTGTGGAGATGTGCGTGATGAGATGTGTGTGAAGCTGTGGAAATGCGCATTCTATTTGTTGGTCTAACATTTGGATTTATTCATAAACAGAAACAGCAAAAAATCCATGAAAGATCTAATAACAGGAGGATATAATGCAGTGATCCTTTATTTCATGTCAGATTAAGCAAGTGGCGCGGAAAATACTATTTTCCATTGGTTATATCAAAGCTAAGGTTTCATACAGGGTTTTTATGCCCCATTGAAGTGTAAGAAAATGCAGACAGGAAATAGAAACATCTGACCTACATATGTAAGAGAAATAAAGCAGATGGTGACGCTATCCAGAAATTCTTGCTATTTCTCCATATACAATCAATTGAAATAAGATTTTGACTTTTTAACCATTTTATTTTAAAAACAAATGTGCATAATAGTATATGAAAAATCGTTTGTCTATCTAGTTTGTAACTCTTTCTCTTTAAGACCATTCTACCTTTCTCTGTAACAATCTTTAAGTCACAAGATCTTTGGTATGTTGAAATACAAATCAGAAGTGCCAAGTTCATTTCACACGGCAGTTCTTCTCCTCTTCCAACAACATGGGGCTCAACCATCTTTTCTTTTTACAGTATTTGTCATCCCCTAATCTGCTAACTACCTCCAAGGGATAGATTTCCCTTGCATAATCAAATTCTCTCAGATTACTAAACAATATTAGTCATATTAGCAAGCATAACTAGATTGATCATGGGAATTATATGATTTTCATAGCACTCCTTTTACACATAGTGCAACAGAATGAAAACTGAAGCCAGTAGTTGCTGCAAGTGTCTTGGGCTTGCCTCTGTCCACAGTTTCATGTCTCATTGCTGTCTGTGCTGGACATCTATGTATATGAGCTCTAGCCACTTTACCAGGTAGATCTTGTGGGGAAAGATTATAACAGGCATAAAATATAGTGAGGCATACAATTTCACTTTGAGTCAATGTGATATCATTGTGTCTTTTCGCCATGATCTCATTCAGATCCATCCACTTGTATGTTCTTAGAATAACAAATAATTCTCACCTGGACTTCTAACATACAAGTTACCGAACAAAGTTTCTTGTGCAACAGATGTACACAAATCTGTATAATGTACATTATCTTTTAAGTACACAACAGTTAACCAATAGGGTCTGAAAGCTGCTGAGCACATTCATTTCCCTTTGGGAGGATGCTTCCTGCATTATTTGCCAATCATATAATCAAACCTAATGATAAACATTGCACTTGAATTCCAGCCAGGCCTGGATTAAGGGGCCTCAGTGCCCTGGGCTGCCCCACCACGGTGCCCCCTCCCATCCTTATGACCTGGAGCCCCATCTGGGCCAATGCTGGGGGGCGGGGAGCAGAGGCCATGATCCCGCCCTGCCCTTGGGCCAGCTGGTACACCCCCAAGGGCGGGATGGGCCAGCCCTGCTTGCTCCGCTCCAGAGCTGGGTCCAGGGCTGGCTGGTGTGCAGTGAGGCTCCAGTGCAGCCTTCAAAGGCCATGCCCCTGGAGGGCCGCACTGTCTGCCATACTTAGCGCCAGCCAGCCCCAGCCTCGCCCCGCCCCATCCTGGCGACCCTGGAGCGAAGTGAACAGGGCCAGCCTGCCCCGCCTCGGGGATGGACCAGCTGACCCAGGGGCAGTGCAGGAGTTCCTCTGGCCAAGGGCCCCGCCAACCCCAGCACCAGCAGGGCAGGGGCTCTTTGCTGTCTGCCCACCGGCACTGTGGAGGCTAAGTGGGGTGACAGGAGGCCATATATGGCAGAGAGCATAGGGGCTGGAGCTTGGGGCCCCCTTTCAGCTTGGGGCACGGGGTTCCAGCCCCAATAGCCCCTGCATTAATCTAGTCCTGGTTCCAGCCCCTACAGCAAAATCCACAGAAGAAAAGCTAAACACTGTGGCTGAGTTTTTCAAAGCTTCTTACAGGACTGTGATGCCCAATTTCCCTTTCATTTCAAAGGGACTCAAGCATCCAAATCGCCTAGGCATCTTTGAAAATCCCACCTTTTAGCCAGCTGTCCGTGGATCATGAAAGTCACTAAATGTAGGCTATTGATCTAAAAACCCCAAAACACATAAAAGGGTACGAGCCCAAGAAGAATAGCTTGGTAACCTGCTGTCTATGCTACTGGTGTTGTGAGTCGCATGCATCTGACCTGAAATGGCTAAAGTTTTCCTACTGGAAAAAAACATATATTCCATTTATATTTACTCAGTATTTGAATTAGATTAGACCACTCTAAAATGCAGTTCTATCATTACACTGCTTATTGGGGATTTGTGGGAGAAATTGAATGGGTGGCTATTTTGGCTTTAAAAAGTTAAGCCAGCTTTAAAAATCTCTTATATAGAAGTCAATTAATTTGTATGCATCTTGATAGGTTCACCACTGTTGCTACTTAAATTACGGTTTTTGCCTTTAAACAGTAGTTGCTTTCCTCATAGTTCTGTTAATAAGATGATGATCATAGTATAAATGCAGAAACAGATACATAGATTTGGGGGGCGGGGGACAGATGACTTTTTTCCTTATGGTTGATCCTGGAGTATAGAAAGGGAGTGAGAGTTCTTTGGTTATGACATAATTGATTAAAACCTACACCTACACTGGACAGAGCACTCAAAAATGTGCTACAAGAAATAATCCTGCATTGCCCAGGACATGGACTATATCACACAATGGACTAATAAATTACTTTCATTATAATATGATTATTATGGTTTGTTTGTTTTTTAAATAAAGATTTTACTTTGCCATACTTTAGTGTCTGCCATTTAGCCATTACTTTACTGTGCTTGTGAGCATGGGAGCTTGAAACTCCAAATTTATTAATCTTTCCTCTATGTGAAACAAACTTTATTTCTCTTTTTTACTTTCCATTCCCATTCATCCAAATTGGTCAATTTCAGTATAGCCTGTGATTTTTGGTTCCCACAGCTGAAATTGCTATTACTAGTTTCTGCTGCCTGAGCATGCTGATCTTGTCCTGCCATCTAGTGAATAAATGAGGAAATAACATGAATCTTAATGCATGACTGATGACGTTCAAAAAGCAGGCAACTAGTACTCTTTAAAAAACAAAAAACAAAAAAAATTGACTGTTTATTTTTCATAGATTTATTCATTCCAGGCACCTATAAATAAAAGTTTAATCTACAAACTGGAATGATCATATGCATCTTTTCCCTAACAACTAAACCTATTGTGATTTACAAGAAGTTTAACAGGTTTCATCTTTTGACTGGTAATAATTTAAGTGTTATCCCCAATGTATTGTACCTAATAATCTGTACAGAGGTGCAGGGCCATCCCTTCTTGTCAGTCCATAATGAAGGCCATGCCCCCTTTCTGTCACATCTGTGTAGATCTGTTCAAAGTAGGGAACCAGTTCCCCCAGGAACCCCAGGTCCTCAGGCAGGGCAGGACAAATAAACAGTCCACAGCCCCTAAAAGCTCACAGTACCAGACACAGTCAAGGGGCTCACAGGCAGTTAGGTGGCAAGGGGGGTAGGGGAACCCATCCCCACCCTACTCCACCGGGTCACAGCCTAGGGCCCTAAGAGCAGTGAAGCGTTCTGCAACTGGGTTCGCAAGGCTTCAGTTGAAAAGCACCAACTGTTGCCTGGGCAGGAGCTATCCCTGAGCTACTTGCTACTCTCCCCTGGGCGTGTACCTGCACCCGGGATTGTCATCTGGCTTCCCAGGGTAAGTTGCCAGTAGCAGTCTGAACTCCCAGTAGCTCATTGGCACCAGGGCTGTCAGGCAACTAAGGTAAGTTGGTCGGGTCCTCACTGCAGCCAGTCCTCTTTAAGTTTCCTCTCCAGCAGCTGGCAAGAGATGTCCCTCTCCACCAGTGAGTCTCCATCAACAGAGTTGGAGGACTCATCTTTTGAACTTCTTGTTTCTGTCCCTCCCTTCTGCTTCTGGTGTGTAGGCATGGCCTTCTTAGCTCCACCCACAAGAGGCAGGGGGCCTTCCTCCTTGTCAGACTTGGACAGAAGCCATGCTCTCTTGCTACCGTTTGATTTAGGGGAAATGTCTTTTTTCAATAGGTATATTCCTTTGATGGGTATTTGTGGATATAGGTTCTATTAGGCCAAGTTAATTACTAGCCAACATGAAGTTTCTGTAGTTCAGTAAATAATTAAGTGAAATGTGTTGATGTTATCAAGAACAGCTTTCACTGAACTCATGAATATGATGCAAAAGCAGCAGTATTTCAGTCAAACAGTTTATAACATGTCTCATTTTGACCAGCCAGCTACTTGCTGTTTTTGAATGACTTTGCTCTATAAATATGATATGCTACTAATAAAGGTTCATAACATTTTCTGGCCTGATCCAAAAATCCATTATAGTCAATGAACACACTTTCATTTGATTTCAAAGGAGCTTTGGCCGAGGCTTTTATATGCTAAAGAACTGAAAATTAACAGAAGCAATGAAAAGCACACTTTTTTTATGTTCATATCCTTACAGACTCCAACCCTGCTTCAACATACTGGAAGTGAATCTACTGATAGCTCATACTAATGAACTTTCCCTAAACCATTAGAAACTCATACAACAGAATATCTTGTGGAGTAAGAAGTTTGAATCTCACTTAGGCAAGAGGGGAAAATGAGTTTTACCTTTTTATATCTGTTCAGATTAATAAAATCTCACATAGGTTTGTGCAGAAATGGCAGATGTTTGGCCAGCACCTGAGAACTGCAGTGCATAAGTCTGCTAGCATTAGAATACAAGAAAAAACCCTGTGAAAGGTACCATTGGCTGAAGAGAATGGCCAGTGGGCACTATCTGTAGATAGTAATGCAGTGAGTTCTGCAAAGAATCTGAAACTTCCACAGAACCCTATTAAAAAAAAAAAAATCAAGCAAAGAAACCAGAAACCCACCAGAAAAGGGGGTAAACTGCACCACAAGTGCCTCAAACTTTTGTAGCTTCTAGAACTGGAAATATTTGCACAGAAGCATGACACCAGACAGTATTAACAATTCCACTACTCTACCGTGTGTGCATTTAACATCTATGTATACCTCCAAGTGTTAAGAGAAATTAGAACAACCAGGGGCTTGTGTTATGCAGTGTTTGCTAGTTTGTGACAATGATTGCTATAGACATAAACACCATATAAAGTTATAAATATTTTTATGGAGAGATAACCGATGCATGTGGTACTGAGAAGTGGTTGCAAATGCCTACCTGGGCTGGGGCCCACACATGCATGAAGGGGGCCCAGACAATACAGGAAGGGGGCCTGGAGATTAGGAGCATTCCGAGGCCCGTCAAATTATACTTTAACCACTGAGAACAACCCAGCCAACTGCAGCAGAACAGACCATTTTTAATTCTTCACCATGTCCAATTTTGGGGGGTGGGTGGGTAGGAAATCAAACCATCACCTGGCACAAAGTGTTTTAGACATGAAAGCATTTTTCTCCAGAATTAGAGATGAGGTGAACAGACAGAGAGAAATTCAAGTACCTGCTAACTTGAAATATACACCTAAACTGGAGCATATAGAGCATCTGGTTGCCAAAGGTCAGCACAGCATGCCATGCAAAAATACACACCAAGAACAGAAGCAAGCATCCTTCTACTTTCAAGAAGAGCGTGCTATATTTATGCCTTACTTATAAGTAATTTACATACACGGGCTTAATAGTCTCAAATCAGCATTCGTCATAGTTATGCTCTTTATAATATTGCAATACATAATTCAGAGTCAAAATTACTCACTTTGTAATTCTAAGAGGTAGCAGTTCCACAAGCTGTAATGCAATATTTCTCCTCTCGCTTTACACTTTGATGTTTGTGCATTTCCACTTCCATTCATTCATAGTGACATCCTGGGTAGATCCAATTGCAAACATTCCTTCAGCAAACTGTTGTTCAGGGTTATTCCTATTCATCCCAAAGGGTCCCCCCTTCACCTTTATATGATTTCTGCCCTCAGGTGTAAAGGTCTGCTTGAGTCTAATTTTAAAGCCCACATCAAATCTGACTAGACCATAGCCAACCCCAAACTCAACCCAAGCCCAAGAGTCTGGAGTTGTTTCATACCCAATCCAACAACCTCCACAAATATAATAATCCCACATATATGCATTTCAAACTAAGGGCTTGACTAGATGAACAATTAGTGTGCAGTGTATCTAAACCACTCTAGCCCGTTGCAGACAATTTAGTCTTTGTTTGTCAGTGCTTGGGGTTTGATTGTCTGAGCCATGCCTGTACAATTGCAGGCTTAAAAATATGCACAAAATTGCATGCTCACATGATAGTACACATAAATCAGGAAATACTGCAAATTCAGCCATACCTGTAAACTCAGGCTTTAATATACAGCAAAGTATAATTACTATTATTATTAAACCTTTTATGCAACAGAATAGGTGAACTTGATGTTCAGAGTCCAAATAAAAACAGCCCACCACTTAAAAACTATAATCACATCAAGGATTTTAGGAGATAGAACCAAAGAGTGATATCAAGTAAGTACTTATTAGAAACAGGGGTCTGCAACCTTCGGCTCCAGAGCTGCATGTGGGTCTTTGGCTGCCCCCTTGTGGCCAACCACCACCACCATCTGGAGACCTTCAGAGCAGCTCACTCCTGGCTCCAGCCTCCTCCACCCCACCCCCCTGCCACCAGGGGACACTTGTTCTGGGTTTCCCCTTCCCCCCAACAGGGGACCCTGTGGCAGGCGGCCTGGCCCAGCTCCCCCCACCCGGTGGCTATACTCATTGCGGCTCTCAAAACACTTGGTTATTGAAGGAACTTTTTTAAATGGTTCTTCTTATCTTTTGGGTTGCTGACCCCTGTACTAGAATTTGAAAATGAAACTACAGCCCCTAATTCAAAATTAGTTTGAAAACTATTTGGGACATCGATTTTGTTGCAAGACTATATAATATAGTACATATACTCACATACTGGAAAACCACCAAAACCAGAACAACCTACCATCGACTAGAATTCTCAATAGAAAAATGCTTTAATTTGACCATTGAGAAATTTAGCATTGTTGTGGATTTTTTCTTCATACATTTTGACACCAAAAAATGTTGTCCTCGGTTTTTAAAAATAAGAATAGCTTTATGGTAGCAGATAAGGAATTTAATTTTGGTGGAAGTGTAACCGCTTATATTTATTCCCAAATTCTGGACAAAATCCAATCCACTGAACTCTCAACCTGGAATTTAAAAAATGAGCACAATGTTTTCCTTCTGTGTTCTCTAAAGTGTACCATACAATGTCAGCACCATGCCAAGCTGTAGTGTGCCATAAATAGGGCAACATCTCAGCCACTTTCCAAAACCCACAGTAAATTCTCTCTATTTTTGTACACACACTGGAAGGCCAAATTATGCTGCAGCATAGGTTCAAAAGGGCATTGTTACATGTTGTGCTCTGTACCTTATAATAGTTTACTTTGCTATCCTTGGTTTGTTTTTCTAGATTCTTGGAAAGAATTATGGTCAGTTTTACTAAATTTCTTCTTTTATGAACAGCACCAGAATACTGAGATGATAAAGACATATTCTTTCAAATAAAACACACACCAATCTAGCTCTTTGGCCGTAGCATTGTTACCTTCTGAGCGTGGATCCTAGCATCCACAAGACAGCTCTGAGGAAATGTCTGACAAAGTGGGATTTTCTCCCATGGAATCTCATGCGATAAATAAATTTGTTAGTCTTTAAAAGTGCCACAGGGACTCCTTGTTTGTTTCCCTGATCCAGACTAACATGGCTACCCCTTTGAAACTTGACACACAGTAGTTTCTCTATAGAAGCAGTGCATATAATATGCTAAAGGATCAGATTCAGATTCTGTTACTATTGGTGAGTAATATTTTATTGGCTATGTCTACACTTATAAAGTTAAGTCGACTCTGTTAAGTCGACTTAACAAGGTCAACTTTAAGTCGACTTAAGTCGACCTTGTAACAAGGTCGACTTAAGTCGACTCAAGTCGACCTTGTTAAGTTGACTTAACAGTAGACAAAGCCATCCACACTGGCTTTAAGTCGACTTAATAAGGTCAACTTAGCTCTATTCCCCATCCACACTGGCTTTAAGTCAACTTAACAAGACGACATAAGGCTTAAGTCGACCTTCAGAGGTGGTGTTAAGTCGACTTATTAAAAGCCCAGTGTGGACGCAGCTTTGTGTAGGTCGACTTAAGTGTCCTTAAATCGACCTAAATTGCCAGTGTAGATGCCCCCGTTCTGAATACATTGATTTAAATGAAACAAGGCACTATTCAGTATGAATAAAGAAACAACAAATAGATCTGATGTACCCACTGCAACAACTGAAGCCAGGGGCCCTAATAGGATCTGGGGTTTTGTTCTTAAAAGTCATAGCTGGTATAACAAATTTGTAATAGATACTATACCCTCATTACAAAGCACAAGACATTCGTGGATAAGGAAGCATCTCATTGTAGTCCAAGGATTAGATCCAGCTATAATCACCCATATTAAAGGGCAAATTCTGGTCCTCTTATTCACACTGAACAGTACTCTTATTCCAGATGTGATTCTACTGGAATCACCATGAGTGAAGGAAACAGAACTGAAGAGAGGAGTCACTCGGGCATTGGTTGATATAAGCAGCCACAGAAGCCATTCGGGGCACTTTCCATAGTTCAGACTGGCCTTGTGCTGCCCTGTGCTCATTAGCTGAGGTGAAGAGACTATAAAGGAGGGGGACAAAGCAAACCACCAAACTTCATTCCACACCTTACCCTCTTGCCCTCTACTCTCTGACCTTCTCCTCATCCTCTTCCCTTCCCATTCTATTTAGCTTCCCCTCTCCACCACAACTAAATCCATGGCATTAAGCTGTTATTTACTGTCATCACATTGTTCCCTCGGCTTATGCATCCTGCCTCTTCCTCAACCCTGTACCTGCCATGTCTAGTTAGACTGTCAGCTCTTCAGGAAGGGCCTGGCTACTATGTCATGTTTGTACAGTACCTAGCACCACAGTGGGGCCTGTTTCTTGGCGGGCCGTTAGGCATTATTGTATTAAATGTCATTAATAACAATATGAAAGCTAGAGGTGTATCTTCTCTGAAACTGAAACAAGGGGCAGTCTTTTCATTGCTATGTAAGGGGAAGTAGCATGGCCTAGGGGCTAGTGTACTGAACTGCAACACAGAAGATCTGTGTTCTGTTCCCAGCTCAATCATAGGCCTTCTGGGTTTCCCTGGACAAGTCACTTCCTACCTCAGTTTTCCCATCTGTGAAATGGGGATAATAGTTCTGTCCTCCTTTATAAAGCGCTTTGAGGCATCCTAACGAAAAGCACTATATTAGACCCAGGTATTATTACTTACTATATATTTGTACACCACCTAGCATAAAATAATCAATCTAAATAGCCTCCAGGTAGTACTTCAGTATAAATATTAAATAGAAACAACAATATATGTTGAGTGTAGCAGATTGTGGTGGTATCTGACTAACATTGCAATGTGTTTCCTTTCCCTATTGTTAATTTGAACATGGATAGGGCTAGAAAGGAATTGAAACCAAGTAAAGCAGGGGTCTCAAACACATGGCTCTACCTCCTGTGACCCACGACAAGGCCCAGAATTCAGGGGTTCCCAACCCTCGGCCCGTGAGCCAAAAGTGGCCCATAGGGCTTTTCAAGCTGGCCCATGTCCCCACTTGCCGGGAGACGGCAGCTGGGCTGCAGCCACCTGCCTCCCACCCCGGCTCCTGCCGCTCACCAAGCTAAGCTCCTCAACACTGTTGGCAATGCTTCCAGGCCATGCTGCACCCCCTGCCTCTCCCCTCCCCAAGGGGCCTTGGCAGCCACTGCCAGTGAGAAGCCAACCACCACATGGGAGCCGTTCCACTCACTGGAGCCCCAGCCTGCAGCAGCAGGGGATCACGATGGGACAGGTGACTGGACATATTCTTATTCTGACCATTTCACAGCTGAAATGGACTTGTGTTCATCTTGGCCGTCGAATTTACAAGGGAGTGGAATGATGAGAGACATTAATTGCATTAAACTACTTGCATTTTGAGGCATAAATTAAAACCAGCTGATTGCTCAAACATTTAGGGTAAACATTACAAAAATATGTTAGGAAAATGTTCTTAAGAGAGCAGTTTAGGCTCTGGGGAAAAAAAAAAAAAAAGAAGAAGAAGTAGCCATCAGCCATATTAATGAGAAATTAGGGACACAGTGGCATAACCCTGCAAAATGCCAGACTCAAGCTCAATGACTCATCTAGCTTTTTTTATCCATAATGTCTGTTGGACAAATTCTGCCTTCATTTACACTGGTAAATGCCCACTGGGGCAAACCCACTGAATCTACCAAATTATCCAGTGATGAATTTGGCCTGGTGAGGTCGAACCTATATAACTGAAGGCAGAATCCGTCTCTTTAATTCTAAGTGTAGCACAACTCGGCAGAAGACTGCCATGGGGTCTACAAACAAACAGATAAACAGAGTCCTGTGGCCCTTTTAAAGACTAACAGATTTATTTATTTCTCTGCAATAGACTAACACGGCTACCCCTTTGGAAGTTGACAACATATGGTCTATATGTTGACCTGAAGGGTCAAAAAATTCCCATTAGAATTACTGACACCATATATGAAGGTGAAATCCAGATGTTCTACTGACTGATCCATAATAGTCAAATGGTACATAATGGGATTTGTAGACAAGCGATGCTAACTCTGCCTGCAACCAACTATGGCAACAGAGCTAATGGAACATTCCATTCCCTACAGTTTTTCAGATGAGTCACCGGGGCTTCCTTACCCTCTTCATGAGAGTGAAGAGCAGTGAGGTCTCAACAGCTGGTCACCAGTATTAATCTATTCTAATTATACAGTCACAACCTGGGGGAGATGTGGTAGATTACACTCTCCCTAATGCCTCCTCCCAACTCAAACCTTGTTCAACAATTCCAAAGGGGTAGCCGTGTTAGTCTATTGTAGAAAGACAACAGAGTCTTGTGGCACTTTTAAAGACTAACAGATTTATTTATCGCATGAGCTTTCGTGGGAGAAAATCCCACTTCGTCAGACGCTTTGAAGCTGATTGCACTTTTTCAGATAATAAAGGGGTGGGGACAAATCAACTGAAAACGTGCTGACTCTTCATCATCTGATCAAATGCAGTATCACGGTCTCTTCGTCATCCTTTGTTGGGAGACGATTGCTAATTTTCAGTTGCCTCTCTCTCCTGCATACCTTCCTTTCAGTTAGTCAGTGATATAAAGTTTACCTAGGAAATTAAAGAGTAATATATGGCATAACCAGTAAAGATACTTGATAAAATTGGGACCACCACACCAGTGGGATTTTTAGTTCTACATTTCTGCGGATATTTGAGAGTGCCGCTATCATAGCAGAACAGGAATGCAAATTCAGTGAAGTGAAAATTTGCTCCATTTGTCCCAAATCCAGCTGCAGCCTTGATGGTGCAGAGGGTCCTCAAGCAGAACCAGTGCTGTTACCTTGTAAAACATGCAGAACAGCTCCAGCAGGTCATACAGATGACATGCACTCCTGTACAAGAAAGACTTCTCTCCCTGAGGAACCCCATGCATGTAGTATGCAGGCATCAGGTGGGGACCGGGCATGAATTGGTCAGAGAATAGACAGGAGGTTCCAGCCCAGCATGACTCTCTTGTCTTGCCCCCATGAAAAGGAGAAGGCCATGAATCAGCCGAGACTATGCTTTCTTCCATCATTCCATGAAGCAACTCTAGCCACTCTTGTTCATGAGGAAAGTTTCTTCCCCATCAAGCAGCTCAATTAGAGAAATAATTCTCCTCTACCCAAACTTGGTGAAATTGAAACATATTGCAACAGGAGCTTTTCATTCTGATATCAAAGATCAATGAATTCTAAGCATAGAAGAGCCTCATCAGGCCTCTTGTCAGCATTTTTTCTACAAGCCCGTATCGTGCATGCCTATCTGCCTGTTTGCCACTTTACGCAGGGATAGTAAAAGGATGAGACCTAGGCCTGCATCTTGTCTTGTGAAAGGATTTTCTCAGGCACGCAGTCTCTTCTTCTCAACCATTACACTTTTTTCTGTACAGATTCTTACAGTTTATTAGTAACATTTCCTAAATTTATGTTAAATAAAAATGAAGAATGAAAGAAAGATATGTCAAGACAGCAATGTGCTTTATGCACACACCTTTTTAAAGTGTTGAATTAGCACCATCCCTGCATATTTTTACTGGAGTAAGGGGATGACATTTTGTGACTTGGAGAGACATTTCATCACTACCCCAACCCCCACTACCAACCCCCCCAAAAAGTCAGTCATGTGTTCCCCTCTTTTCCTTACTATCTCACTGTTCTGACTGAATAACTTCTGGCATCAGCGGACAACTCCATGGAAGTCTATGCAATTGCATCCGCAGTGAATTTGGCTCTCATACTGTCCACCTTGGGCCTACTTTGGAGATGCTCAAAAATCAATGCACTTTAATAGATCAGACTGTCTGAAATCAGTGAGCAAATGGGCTTACCATAGTAGGAATAAGAAATTTCCTTTTGCTTTCTCTTGAGTCTGAGAATAATGTGTTTCAATGAAATGGATTCTTCTGCTGGCTATAAAAACAGCCAATATGCGCATCTCCATATGGCACTTCTATTTTATTGTTATAGAATAATACCGTGTACAAGATTTATTATACAATATAGACAATGAAAAAAGAGCACTATGAGCAAATGATCACTCTACTAACTGTCTAGGAAGATGTTTGTGCTAACCGAAATCAGGTGTTAAACAAAGATAAATATAGTTTTGATTAGGAAATAGATTGTTGTAGGGCTCCCTGATTTCAGAAATAAAACACAATAAAGATAATAGTGATAACATTTAGTACATTTTTACATTTTCAAGACAATGTACCTTCTACATATGTAATTCTTATAGCCCCATTCCCATTTTACAATTGGGAAAGCTGAGACACAATAGTTATACACAATTTGCCCACAGCAGTGGTAGAGTCCGATTAGAAAACAAGAGTTCCTGACTTCTGGCCTCCTTTTCAACCTATTCTATAATCCTCCTCTCAGAACATGCTTGCCTGTCATCTGACCTGCAATTACACATATCAACTCTCTCCCTTCTGAGAGTATCAGCTCAATCCCTGCTTTTCAGCCACATCTTTACACTTCTACTTGTGCATCTGAAGTGAAATAAAAATGGCTCATTGCCCTTTAATTAGAATTTCCGCAGAGAAAAGAAACTTAGTTCCAATGCCCCCTGAGGATTTCCTTGTGGCATTTATCCCTCTTCATGCCACTGGGTGGCAGATTTGCTGTCTCCCATGGAATTAGCTACAAGATGTACATACACCCAAGCCCCATGCAGATTTCAGGAGATTTATAGGAGACCAAGGCATGTCTGCAGAAGCCCTGACCCTCCACACCAGCTCTTTAGTTCTGGTGTCCCCTGTCTCTTCATTTCCTGGCAAAATAGCTTCATTCAACCCCTATCTCTGGCATTCCTGCTCCCTAGGAGACCAATAGAGGACATCAAGCGCAGAAAGGGTTGCTGAAGTATTTTAAGGCTGAACCCAGCTAATTTCTGCAGGGCCAGGTATGATGACCAGATAGCAAGTATGAAAAACTGGGATGGGGGAGGAGATAAAAGGTACCTATATAAGAAAAAGCCCTAAATATCGGGACAGTCCCTGTAAAAATCAAGACAGCTGATTACCCTAGGGCCAGGCTGGGGAAGAGATGCATCCTCTCAGTCCTCACTGAACATGTGTTTACTGACTCCTTCCCACTCTCCTAGCCTGTACCCCTTCCTTCTGAGTAAATCTCAGCCATGCAGATTCTCTTTCTTGATGTCCTAGGAAAGGGGAAGGCTGCTGCAAAAGAACAAAATGCTGTACTGTTATCACCACCTACCACACAAACATCAGATCTACTTATGTAAGTCTAACTGTGATAGAGACCTAAGAGTTAGTAGCAAGAAACAGAATGTCATTCTTAATCATTTCATAACCGCATGTGTAGTGTCATCATGTATTTATTAGGTGCTTGTGAATTATTAGGGTAAATGATCATCTGTCCTGGAATGACCGTAAAAGGGAAAAAGGAAATTAAGTGATTGAAGAGCAGATAGGGGGAAAGCAAAGCAAAGAGAGGATTTCCAAGAGGTTCTTTTACAAAGGACCATCTCTCACTGTTTTTGTGATGAAGTTCCAAAGGGGAAGCCGTGTTAGTCTAGGTCAGCAAAACAAACAAGGAGTTCTGTGGCACTTTTAAAGACTAACAAATTTATTTATCGCATGAGCTTTTGTGGGAGAAAATCCCACTTCAAAACATCTGACAAAATGGGATTTTCTCCCAGGAAAGCTTATGCGATAAATAAATTGATTAGTCTTTAAAAGTGCCATAGGACTCCTTGTTTGTTTCGTGATGAAGGAGTCTGTATGGTCAGAGTGCTTCCACGTACCTAGTCAGATAGAATACTGAGATGCCCACAACTTCTTTTTATAAAAACACCTTTAACTTTACCCCCAAAGACAAGAATATTGCAGCAGAAGCAAAACAGTGGGGGGGGGGGAAGTTTTCGGCATGTTCTGTAATAGATCAAAGTGACATATAGGCTTCTCCTAAGGGGCAATCTATAAGTTTCTGATGGCTTAAAAAGCAATCAGATAGGTGATTTCCTGAAACCATGTTTGTATTGAAATGGATTTTGAAAAACATTAGGAGCCTGAACCTACTAATTCAGGACGATGCCTCCTGAAGTGATATTCACAAGTTTAATCCAACTCAAGGGAGCAATTTTTTCAGCAATTTCCAAGAGCTGGGATTCTATAAACACAGAGTTCTGCAGAGTATGCCTCTTGATGTGAAGAAATTGACAGGTTTTTGTCCAACCCAGGCAGCATATCAGATTGGCAGTTCCTGCACTAAACTTGCAAGGCTTAGAGAAAACAATCGTGATCAGAGTCCCCACCAAAAACAAAACAACACATTCCTCTCTGATTCTGATTTATCACATCCTTTCACGACTCACTGGTGTAAATTTTCAGAACAGAACTCAGCTTTAACAAGCTACCAGTGATTTCAAGAGTAGAGAAAGGGAGTAGGTTTGAAGTTCCAAAACCTATGACACTTCTCGCACTCATACTTCAGACTCAGGGCAATCTGATTGAAAGAAAGATTTTAATTTACAGAATGTAAACATTTGGACTTGGTGGCAGGGGTAGGGGGGTTGTGTGTGGTTTTTTTTAAAAAGGATTTCAAATCACAGCCCACAAGCTAATCCCCATGTTATACCCTCCCACTAATCTCTAGTCCTGTTTTGCTTTTCAACCCCATTTTCTTGGCCCAGGCTCTACTGAGAGTTTTGATGGGTCAAAGCAGAGCAACAGAGATCTTCAGCATTTCATGACAGACCACAAAAGACACTTCATGGCTACCCATTCCCAATGACTTTGTTTACACATGCTCATAAAAATGCAGACCTACTCAAGTTCATCTGGAAAGTGTGAGTATTCCAAGCTAGGATATGAAACCTGATTCAGTTCTCTCCAGGACTACATCTTATCTTAGTGAATGGTTTTCACACATGGCACACTAGCAATTATTATATTATAATTTATACAAATATTTATTTCTTTGCAGAATTATAAAGCATGTGCTTTGTTAATAATATAACAAAAGCATCAGATGACATCTTGGCTCAAGTGAGGTCAATGGGAAGCTTGCCACTGACTTCAAGGAGCCAACACTTCACTCACAGCATTTTTAGTTCATTAATTAAAACAATAAAACATACTATAGGAAGTGAATGATATTAGGTTAGCAGTAGAAAGTGGAAAATGCAGTGTAATGGTACCTTACCATATTTGCTTTGTATTTAGAAACTTTATTTCAAAGGTCTGTTACTATAGGCATATGTTAACATTATAATGAGTAACACTTTATTCTTCAAGTAATGCTTTTCATTCAATGGGATTGCTCACAAATTAGGCTGATTAATGGTAGCAGACAATGGCCCTATGTTAGCAATGAGGAAACAATCAAAAGCCAGAGAAACACCAAGGTAGAAAAACCACCCTACAACATTAAATCTTTTAATAATAAATGCAATAGGAGGAAATTTTTAATTAATCTTCTTACAAGAGGGCAATTGGAGTAAGTGTTCACCAGCAGTAAGGTGTTTCATCCTTAGAGAAATGGGCATAAGATAATACATTAGTAGTTTTGTAAGGAGCACATTATTAATAGAAGTTTTCCTCATTGCCTTTCTGTCTCAGCTTTAAAAATGCTTTCCCCTTGGTAGGGGTGAGTCAGTGATCTCCATTACCATTCAGACCTTGGTCTTTCTGCTTATGCAATGAAAAAGGTTGCTCTCAGAGCCAATTCTAGTAATGCTTTTGTGATGCAACCCCATATCCTGTATTTCCTGTTAAATAAGGAAAAGAAAACTGGGAGGAGGGGGGGGGGGGAATATAACAAGCACCTACCAGCTAAGAAAGAGTAGATGCAGCAAGCAGAGAATGGTTCAAAGTGGCCATGTTAGGACTGCAGCTGCTTCACTCTACCAAATTTAAAAGGCCAGCCCCAGCAAGGTGTGGTGGGAAAAAGGCCTGTATACAAAGGCAACTCTGCTACACAGAGAGCTAATAGATACTAGAAAATCACCAAAGTAAAAGTTCCAAAAGAAGGACCAGTTTCTGGGTTGTATATATGCTTTTCACATTGCACCACTAAACAACCAACCATTAGGCTATTATGAAAGGTTCATTTAATAAATAAATAATATTTTAAAAATTTATTACTGAACAGAGCTGCACTTGAAGCAGCAGTCTACACATTAAAGGTCCTAGGAGCCATCTAGTCCTTGTTTTAAAGAAAAACTCACATGATTCAATTTGTAGTCCTATTACAGTAACATCTAGAGGTTCTAAATGAGACAAGGGCCCTATTTTGTTAGGTGTTATACATACACCTTTCAGACAGTGAGAAAAAAATTCTTGATCCAAAGAACGTAAAGCCTAAATAGATAAGGCAGGCAAAGGCTGAGCAGGGCAATGTAGGTGAACTGATTTGTCCAAAGGAATAGAATAAGTCAAGGTGAATAGAACTAGAACCCTGATGGCCAACTTCGTAGGCCACCACCCAATCCACTAGAACACACTGCCTATGCTATAGAAAAGCGTAATGTCCGCATGTAGGGTCCGCAGCCAAAGGCTGAAAAATCCATGGAATGAGCATTAAAATGCTGATTAAGTGTCACTGTCCTTTAATCCAGTTTTGACCCCTTAGCAAAAAAAAAAAAAAAAAAAAAAAAAAAACTTCCTCCACACCCCCCATGTCCCCAAAATAGCATAACAACATGTTTAACATTTTTTAGTGTCAGCTAGATTGTTTAAACTCTCACAGTTTCCTCTGGGAGGCCACATTAAGTTAATGACTGAATAAAATGGAAGATTTCCATTTTATTGCCTTTCTTTACACTCTCTAAGTGAATTTGGGGTTTTTTTGTCCTGCCAATTTCTAAATGTTCATTTTCTGTTTTATTCCTTTCACTAAATCATCTGAATTTGGAATCTCATCAGAGCTGTGTGTTCAAAGCTGTAATTCTAATTAAAGCTTTTGCAAAGGTGGATGTTAACTTTTACTATAGCCATAAACCAGCATCTGAGAAAAAAAAAATCAAGAAAGCAGTTGAGAATAAAAGGAGGGAGAAAGCCTCAGGTGTTGCTAGGTGACATGTCCATTTGTAGTCTTTGCTTTTCTTCACTTGACACTTTTCCCATTTTTTGTAGGTCATTTTAAGCAGCTTTTCCTCTGTGTAGTTTTCATCAAAGTGGTTGAAAGATGACAGCAGCGTGGTCTTGGATCTCTCATCCATTGCAATCATTTACCCACGTCTCCTGTGCACACATGGAGCTGGTTCCCCAAACATTTAACTAGCTGGATTTTTGCTATGTTCTCTGCTGGTTTTGCAGCTGATATTTCAGAAATCTGAGACTAGGCCATTTAGGAAGAAGATGATAGAGGTAAAGGGTTAGGGTTTCAGAAGCTGCAACCCATCATCACCACACAGTGACCCAGGGCCCCAGTGCGGTAACAACACTTCTATCTGCTGGGTAAGGCCATTAACTCATGTTGAAGAGCCATATTGCAAAACGGGGCACACAGTGGAAGTGTATGTCCCCTGAACTCATGATTGCATATGCGCCTCAGATAAAGATATGCATGAAAGGTGATTCGCTGAGGTTTTTCATTGGGGATGCATTATCAGACATGTTAACTCTTGCAACTCTTGATCACAGGAGTTGTGATTTCTGAGCAAAATTAAGCTTCACTCATAATCTCTTGAAATGGCAGGATTTTTTTTTTCCAGCAGCAGCACAAATGTGTTTCCAGTCAAACAGGAGTTACCCTACCCTAAATAAAGGAATGTCTCCATGGGGCAGTTAATTCCATTCCAAAATGCTTTGAAAGACCATGAGAATTTATTTACATATCAGGTAAACACAGTTATCAACGTAAGAAGAGACAGTGTAGTTACCCCAGCAGGGAAGAGAACCTTCATCTAAGATAGAAGGGAGGGAAGACCAACCCTCAAGCAAACAATTGAATCAACTAGAGAAAAAAAATCCTAAAACTGAGGCTTCATTTTACTCAGAAATCCTGTCAGCTGCCCCAGGCATGGCTTGTAATCTAGCTGGAAGCTCTGTGGGGGGAAATGGGGGGTGTTGGGAGTGGGCTGCTCCCCTGCCAGCCTGGAACATGGGAGAGGGGACCCCAGTGCAGCCCCTGGGACTAGGGTGAGGGGATGGTCAAGAATTCTAAGGAGCAGAGGGGAGGCTGGGAATAGCAGAGCGGCTGAAGTGAGGAAAGGGAGAGCTGATGGTATGGGGAAAGGGCTGAATTGATGTGGGGTTCTAAGCAGATGGGGGGAGTGTTGGAAGGGTGAACTGAAGGCAGTAGATATTGATGGGGTAGGGGGACTGAACTCATGGGATGGTGGTGATGAAGGACACTGGGAAAGAGGACTGAACTGAGGGAATAGGGTGGGGGAATGAACTAATGGGGATGAGACAGGATTAATTGCTGCACAAGAGACAGACAGATATGGTCCTGCAGCAGGAACCAAAAATCAACTTATCCAGTACATGTGGGAGATGGGGCTGGAGGAGTTCAAAAATGATGAGACTGGCCTAAAAATGCAATATAGTCTTTTCTTCATGATTTTGGGAAGATTTCTTGAAGTGGTCACTAGTGCATTATGCTAGGTGTTGTACAAACAGAGGAGTAGATGAGCTGCCCAAGTGAGCTGCATTCTCTAGCCAGAACAGGACCACACTGGGGCAAGAGGCAGAACATACTATGATGGCAGCAAACAATGTTAGTTCCACATGTTTTTAATTATTTTATTTTGTGGTGGGTTTAATTAGGAGGGGATCAGCTAAATGGAAAGAGAAAGGAAGGAAAGAGATGAGGGACAGGGCATGGGAAAAGATGGTAAGAGGGGCAGGTGTGAATAGGACTGTGAGGAATGGGAAAGGTTGCAATAAACACAATTAGCTCAGGGCAGAGAAAGTCCAGTCAAAACATAAAATTTCACTCAATGTTTCTGCCCCTGGGGGCTTGTGTCTCTAGTTAATTCTTCTTTGCTGCCCACATAGGATGAGATCATCTGAGTCCAGAATGTAAGGTTTATAGTTCTGGGTCCAGAGGAGTAGGAGCAGGGTTGCATCGGACTGAATTTCCATTTTACCCTCTCGCCTTGGGTGTAGCAGATCCTGCTTTGACTGCTTCTGCCCCTACTTGCTGAAGTCTCTTGCTGGCCTCCTCCTTATCATTATTGTAGGTAGAGTGGTAAGATTGTTTAATACGTCCGAGCCCCAGTTTTCAGTTGCTTGTAACTTTCCTGAATTTTACTGTTTGGGCTGACTTTTTCCATGCCTATTGTCTGCTTTGGGCAGAATTTTGTTTAAGTTAAAACAGTTTCTTTCCATGAGGTTTGGGGGTGAAATAGCCTCTGATTCAGAGTACAGTGTCTCAAGTTGGGCACCCAAAATTAGTGAACACTTTTGACAGTTTTGGCCTTGATCCTTCTGTGCCTTTGTTTCCCAGGTAGTAAAATGGTGCTGATAATACCACCACCTACCACACGTGTATTGTGAAAATAAATCAATTAATAAACAAGGAGACTTGTGCACTTCTAAAGACTAACAAATTTATTTATCGCATGAGCTTTCAAGGAAGATATCCCACTTCGTAAGACACTTGAAAATGGAAAAAAAATACAGTTCGGGAAGGAGGGATAAATGCATTTATCGAAGTGGGATCTCTCCCATGATAGCTCATGTGATAAATAAATTTGTTAGGCTTGAAAAGTGCCAAAAGACTCCTTATTTGTTTTCCTGGACGAGATTAACACAGATACCCCTCTGGAACTTGTCAAAATTAACAGATGTTTGTGAAGCACTCTGTTCCTATGGTGAGAGCCCCCCAGAGACACCCAAGTGGAAATTAATAATGTATTATATTCAGTACAGTGCTGGAGGATGTGTGGGAAATAAGGCCTACATCCATAAACTGAATGGTGAGGATAAAAAAGAAATAGTGAATGTGGCAGGAGTCCTATGGAAAAAAATAGTTCATGACCACATAATTAAGGACTGTATCATAAGGCATACGTACAAGGGGGATAAATTAAGACTACTCAGGCAACCTTAATTTCTGGCATTTCCTAACTTCAGAGTGCTTGGATTGGCCAACTAAAGTTCTTATAAAATAGTTTTTAAAGTAGTTACGTATATTACAGTAGTGCCCGCTGGCCCTGATCAGCATTGCCCACCCCACCCCCCTTATAGGGGGCTATTAAAAATATAGAAAAGAGGCACTCCCTGCCCTGAATGGCTAACCGTCTAAAGAAAGTTAATCTAAAGTTAAATATAAAGTTTATCTACTGCACTTTACTCAGCAAATGTATTGCACAGAATTTTAGGAAGTTTCATTCTAGGCTAGACAGGAGCCCTCTTATTGGTCAGGGGAGAGAGTAAGGTAGAGTAAGAGCCCTGTCATCACCCTGCTTTGCCTGGACAGTGGGTTTGATGCAGTGGGTCAATTCTTCTTGTGGCAGCAAGGCGACAGAACTATGGATTTTCAAGGGCATCCCTGCCCTCCAGCCTGAGCAAGATGGGGGCAGGGGAGGATCTGGAATACTGAGTCACATTTCCTTTCCAGAGCTGAACTTGGGGTGGAACAGTTACATGCCATCCCTTATTCAGAGCTGAATCTGAAGGCTCAATCCAGCCCTCCAAGTACATCTTTCAGATACTTCTCTCCCTTCCCCACACCCTGCTGGAAATATGGAGATTTTTAAAATATGAAGAAATTACTTAGTGTCTGAGATCTAATATATTGCTATGTGAAATAAGGAAAGCAAATAGTGACACATGTGCTGAGGTACAGTATCATAAAAATAACATCCCCTAATGCCTTCAGAGAGGCTCTTCGGCTATAGTCAATCCTCTGAATATTTCCCATAATCATCTCCCTTTCCTATTCGGTATTTTCACACAGATTCCAAGGGCTCCATTACAATATTAACAAGTGATGAGCCAAAATCTTCCACAAACATTAATTAATCAAACGAATGAATCAGAGATGGAATTCTTCCAAACAAGCCCAGAATTGCCTGCTCAGCCCATTCTATTTCTCAACACAGCACAAACCAATTCTCTCATACTTACATGTACACATGATAATATCTCCTTTACAGAGGCGGCCTTAGCCTATCTGGGGCCCTAGGCAAAAGCCCATTGCGGGGCCCCCATAGGGCTCCCTGGTGCCAGCCCCGGCTGCCACTGTGGCCCTGGCATCCCACTGGGGGCCCTGAAACCTCCCCCTGTGGCCTTTGTGCCATACCAGGGGCCCTGAAAACCTCAAAAAGCCCCCCCCAAGGCTCCCCCACCCCACTGGGGGCCCCAACCCCGCCATGACACCAGCTCCCCATGGCCGGCTCCCTCTACAGTTACAGCCTGCCCTGCCTGACACCATGCTGATTGGCCTTGGGCCCTGTCCTCCCACAGGGGTACCCCTCCCCCCCCCCGCCGCTGGCCCCCACTGCCTGCCATGTGTTCCGCAGCGCAGGACAGGAGGCAGATGCAGCTTTTGGGGTAGGTGAAGGGGCCCTCACTGCTAAGGGCCCTAGGCGGCTGCCTGCTTCGCCTACCCCAAAAGCCGCCTCTGCTCCTTTACTAACATAGATATTTAAAGTGGTCCACTGCAAAAAGAAAACCTGTAGAAAAGCTTTTGACAGACAGACTGAACACAGACATACAGCTGTTGACTGGATAAAACTTTACTTGCCTTGTTCTGCTGACAATTATCTCCCAGGCTCACTTTTCTCATCACCCCAGCATTACTGAGAAATGGCCCCTCAAAATGTGAATCAAATAAGCAGTGCATTTGACCTTTGTAGACTACTAAAGGAGAAAGGGTTTGGGATATAAAAGACTGATGGTGGGGCTGGAAAAGAATTCTGATGGACAAAACCCAGGAACCAAACAATATGAGGTGGGCTGCAGATAAGCCAGCATATCTTGTGTTTTGCTAATAGACGTGGAAGGAAAAAGTGGTGTTAGGACTGGGGCCAGCAACCTATTGGGTGGGGGGGGTGCCAACTCCCTCCCTTCCCCGCCCTCCCCCATGTGCCGTGTTTGGTGGCAGCAGGGCAAGGGGGACCAGTGGCACACTGACCTGGTCCCTCAGCCTCCCATACCCTTCTCCAACATGGGCATCCCAGGCATGCAAGAGCCAGGCAGCCTTTCCCACCTGCTTGCTTGTGCTGGCTCCAGCCACAGACAGGCACCATTGGGCCCACATGGCAGAGGGAGGCGGGGCTGGAAGGGGGAGCAGCCTCTCTGTAGCCCTGCTTAGGGCCGGAAGCAGAGCAGCTCTGGCCAACCAGGCACCAATGCCCCAACCCACTTTGGGGTGGGATTGGAAGGAAGGAAGGAAGGAAGGAAGGAAGGAAGGAAGGAAGGAATGGCCACCTCACAGCTTTGCTTGGGGCCGGGAGTGGCACGGCGTACTGCTCAAAATCAGCTCACATGCCACTTTTGGCATGAATGCCATAGGTTGCCAGCCCCTGTATAAGGAGAAGTGAATCCTTATTAATGAACCAACTATGGGAGGATGTTTGTGATGGAAAGGCCGACATGATTTGAGGAATTTAATAATTCAATCATAGGTTAAAGGTTTATTACAGGAGTGACCTGAATTGTGCAGGAGTCAAACTAGATAATCATATTGGTCCCTTCTATCCTTAGAGTCTATGGCTATGTCTACACTGGCCAGTTAGTTCGAATTAAGGAATCTTAATTCAAACTAACTAAAGCCATGGCTACACTAGGCTTTAATTAATTTGAATTAAGGGCTTCCTTAATTCCAACCAATAAATTTGAATATGCTATTCGAACTAAGGGTTAATTCAAACTAGTTAGTTTGAATTAACCAATGTGGCCATGTTGGTTCGAACTAACCGGCCCAATGAACTCAATGCAATTCGCTAGCTCAAACTAAGCAACTGCCATGAATGGCACTTGCTTAGTTCAAACTATATTTTTCTAATTCCAAAGGGGTAGCCGTGTTAGTCTATTGTAGAAAGACAACAGAGTCCTGTGGCACTTTTAAAGACTAACAGATTTATTTATCGCATGAGCTTTCGTGGGAGAAAATCCCACTTCGTCAGACGCTTTGAAGATAGGAAAGTTACAGAGTGGGAGGAAATTAAATGCAGGGGAGTGTATGACATAGCATCAGGTCAGGCTGTAACAGCAAATCAAAATAGGTGTTAGGATTCAAAACACTGGGGAACAGCACATAGAGGAGGGGGAGGTCAGATCACTTGTTGTTACTAATCTCCCATTCCCTTGGCTGCAGCAAGGAGCCTGCACCGGTTTTCTAGCCCTGCAGAAATGCACTCTGCCTCATTCCTTAGGCAGTAGCTCTCTTCTGCCACCAGCAGGAGGGGAGCCACAGACCACTTTGAAAACCCCCATGGGTCACTTTTGGTCCCCGGGCCACAGGTTGGGAACCACTGATCCGGTTGATATTCCATTGATGTCCAGGCCAGTCCTTTGTTCCTGGAAGGCAGCTGGGTCTTTAATACCATGATAAGGTATGAACTGCCCCTCTGCTCCTGAAGAGCTTTGCCTGATGTTTTAAGCCATGAGTACACGTCTTTAGGAATATTACATAAGGAAGCATCATAACCATACACATGACATTACAACAAACAATAATGATCAGTACATCATGAGCATTTCAGAGACGTCTAACAAAACATACTTTGCATGAGACAATACACCATAAAGATGAATACAGAAGTGCAGGGCATCACATGTTGAAACCAGAATGGACTTTTTAAGTGTGCCGTATCTTACACTTGCATAACGTAATGTGAATTGGACTGTACCCAGCTGTCGGGTTTGTGGGACATTTATTTAAGGGAAATTGAAATGAAATAATTCTACAGGACCAGGCAATGCATACTTCCAAAGTAGGACATACTTTTATGGTGTATAATTGTTAGGAAATTAATAAGCAATCCAGTTTTCAGATTAAAGATATGTGTTAATGTCCAACTATCTTGTGCTTTAGGATCTTTTAAACAGACCTTTGAGAGTTAAGTTTCCCAATATTATTGTGCATTTTAACAAAATCTGGCAAATAAAGCTTGTCTCAGGTTATTGATTGCCTGCTCCTTGTTATTAGTGGGAATTAGTTAATGAAAAGATTTCCCATCATATGGGCAAATTTGGATGAAGTCTCTTTTCAGACTGATCAGGAAGGATAGATGGGATTCACACCAGTTTTACAGTGGTGTAACTCCATTGACTTTCATTGAGTTACTCCTGATCTACCCCAATGTAAGGGAGATGAGAATCACACATGCTGTGTGGTGCAAGTGTGTCAGGGGTATAGTATATGTGTGAATGAGTGTGCAAAAGTATAACTCGCTGTTACTTTTCAAAATATAACTTTTAATTACAATTTTTGTGAAATTAATAAGCAATAATTTTCTTGGTCAAACAATGAAAGTTAAATGCAGTTATGGGATAATAACAGACTATATAATTTCTTGGACAAAGAAGCTTTTTAGCTTGCTGCCAGTTACTAACCAGGATTATCTTATGTCAGGCCTTAGCAACCATAATGTGTAGGACACACACAGAGCAAGATCAATCACTGGGACTATGTCTACATTTAGAAAGTTAAGTCGACCTTATTAAGTTGACTTTAAGTCGACCTTATTAAGTTGACTTAGAGAGTTTACACTAGACTCTTAAGTAGACTTAAAAGCGACCTTATTAAGTCGACTTAGAGAGTCTACACTAGACTCTCTAAGTCAACTGGCTACGTCGACGGACAGTCAAGGCTCCAAAGGAGCCTCGGCTCCCCAGGCTAGAGGAGCCACAGCTCCCAGGGACAAGGGAGCCATGGCTCCCTGCCGCACACAGCTGGCTCTCCCCGGAGACAAGGAAGCTGCAACTCCCTTCTACCAGGGACAAGGACCCCCCCCAGCCCTAGGATGACCTAGGGCACTTAGGTCGACTTAGGGCTACTCCCCATCTACAC
Organism: Pelusios castaneus; assembly: GCA_007922175.1. NCBI lineage: Eukaryota > Metazoa > Chordata > Testudines > Pelomedusidae > Pelusios > Pelusios castaneus. Next base: position 12,493,843 of record ML685789.1, read on the forward strand.
TGGCTTAAGTCGACTTAATAAGGTAGACTTAATGCTTAAGTCGAGCTAAAAGGGGGTGTTATTAAGTTGACTTAAGCTTTCCTTAAGTCGACTTAAGGAACCGCTTAAGTCGACTTAATAAGAATCCAGTGTGGACGGGAAGTAGTTTAGGCAGACTTAAGCCTCCTTAAGACACACCATGGGAGAGGACTTCACTAATTGACTCAGTCTGCTCTGGTGTCTAGCCACCAGCAAGCAAGCACCACAAGATGGTCCCAAGAAGAGACCTAGAAAAAAAATGTGACCAGTGAGATGGAACAGCAGCCTTCCTCAAACAAAGAATATTTATTTGCACTTGGAACAAAGCATTAAAGTAAAAAGATTTTAAAATAACAGTCTGCACACATGATTTAGTTGCATCCAATCCTACACTTCCATACCAGCTAAATTAGATAGGCTTTCTTTTTAAATTGCAAGAACCAAATTGAATCAACTCATATTCTCCTAACCAGACCAGATCTTCCTGGTACCCTTGCACTGCTCATTCTGATTCTTTTTTATTCAGACTAGTTTAGGGGAAAGTAGGATAGATCCACTGAAACAATTTGCACCGGCATTTTCTTTTAAAGACACATAAATGGTCTCCTCCCTCCTTCTCTACATGCGTAGCTGGCTCAGCTACCCAGACAGATTCCCACAGTGAAATATCTATCCCCATTTATGGAACTGGACATACCACATTAGTGACAGATCCAGATATACAGTAACATAACCATTAAAGGACCCAGGTCTATGGAGCTAGGATGGTTGATACCCCAACAGAGCCACTAGGAGGCCATGCAGAGGCACAGCCAGAAAGCACTATAGCAGCAGTTGACAACAAGAAAGATAAGAAGAACCATTTTTAAAAATTCCTTCAATAACCAAGTGTTTTGAGAGCCGCAATGCGTGTAGCCTCCTGGTGGGGCCACTGGGCCAGGGCATCTGCTGCAGGGTCCTCTGGAGGGAGGGAGCCCGGAACAAGAAATGGGGCCCTCCACAGGGTCTCCTGGTGGTGGGGTGAACCCAGAGCCTGGCTCAGACTCCCCACAGGTTCCCCCTGCAAAGGGGCAGCCAAAGAGAACTCCCCATCTGATGTGGAAGTGTCACAGAAATGATAATGTTGAAATTATGAGACAAGCAGGTGAAGAAAGAGGTTCCTTGTTAGTATCTGTTTTGGAGAGGAAGAATTATGCAGTTGTTATAATTGGAAGCAGAGGGTGGGGATTAACAAACTGCAATTAGACCGGAAGCATTCTCTAGTTAAAGACTTTAAAAGATGACATTACAAAATGAAGAAGAGGAAGAAATGCTTAAAGGGAAAGAGAAGTACACAAGATACAATACAGATTTTTCTGTAAGTGTTCAACAGTTGTGCTGTTAACAATAGCCTATATTATTAAAAATGGGACAGGGGAATCAAGAACTATATTCTCCCTCCCGAGGGCAAAGGTAGTAACTCCAAGGACACTGAGGCACACTTGGAGGCAGCACTGCAGTATGGGTGCAACAGACAAGTGGGATGGAGGTGGGCTGGAAGGATGAGGCATCAATACAAGAGTTTAGCAGAAAATCAGAAGCCAGAGATTGCCATTGCCTAACTGATGGCAGATAGGAGTGATGTAGGTATCAACTGCCCCATACCTAAACTAACACTGAGTTTTGTTTTGCCTTTTAGATGAATGCCTTGGTACCCCTTTCTGTACTCACAGTTTATCAGCAACAGTAAGTCCACTAGACCTGCGGGCACACCAGCCAATTCTCCAGCAACTCTTGCTCCACTGGGATCCCAGAGCTTTCTGATCCAGGTCCAAAAATGAGCTGAGCTGGCTCAGAAGAGAGCGGGCCTAGGATAGTTGGGCCAGCACTGATTCAACCCATTTCCCAGGGACCTTCCCACTGACTGTGCTGCTATGGCTGGATTTTAGAGTTACATCTAGCCCCAACAGAAATGGTCCAGAGGACAGTATTAAGGGAAAACCTATATTTTTTTCTCAAAATCACAGAAAAAGACTGTCGACTTGTGTGAGAGTCAGTCTCAATGTGAGAATGAAAGAAGCTTTCCATGACCCAAGGAAGAGCCATGCTCACTGGCAATCCCTGTGCTCGGCCCTGCCACCTCCATAATCCCCCAGGCACCCTACTCTGAAAAGGACAAAGAGAAAGCAGACCACAGTGTGTCCAGGGAGAACTATGCGGCACCTCAGAGAGGTGCACAGTGATAGATGTATTTGCCAAGGAACTGCAACTCTGCACGGTCTCCAACATAGCCTATGTCTTCAAGCAGGGGTGGGCAAACTTTTTGGCCTGAGGGCCACATCTGGGCATAGAAAATGTGTGGTAGGGCACTAATACTATGTGAGGGAGGAGCCGCAAGTGGCTCCAGTCAGCACATGGCTGGATCCACGTGGTGGAAGAGGGAGAGAGCTGGGAGGGGGGAGCGGCCGCCACAGTGCTGCTGGGCCCATGAGGGGCAGAGGAAAGAAGTGGGGTTGGAAAATGGAGCAGCTGCCGCCATGCCGCACAACGTATTCTGCAATCTTTCCAAGGACCACCTGAATGGAGCTCACAGACCACTGGCTGAGCTGGAGGGCCTGATGAAAACCTCAGATGGGCCATATGCAGCCCTTGGGCCATAGTTTGCCCATCCTGTCTTAAAAGCACAGCTGAGCTAATAGTGAATAACCCTGTGAATTGAGCAAACTTCCTTGGTAATCAACCCTAGCAGTCACTCCGATGTAGTTTTGCAGTGAAAGGGGCTCACAAAATATTCTTTTATAACCATGAAAAAAAGAGTTCAGACTCAAAGAGAGATGTGTTCCAAAAAATTATCTTGGAGTAGAAACTGTCCTCTCGCTGTAATTTTGGAGCAAAGTTCTGCATCCCTTCCACTGGTAGATTACAGAGTAGAAAGGATTAGATCTATTTAGTGTCGATACAACAGTCAGTTATTAATGGATCCAGCAATCAGTTTGCACAATGTTGACTAAACACAGCCTTTTCCCTCATTCTCATGCAGGTGCTTAACACATGTGCGCTGTATGTATAAAGATCTGGTTTGTGCCTGATCTAACATTACTGGCAGAAACATTTTATTGCACAGGCCCAATAAAAGAATTTATTGCACAGGCCCAATAAAAGAACTTGTAATCAAATATTTCCATGTCTACACTGCCTTTGAGTGCATTAGGAGAGATAAAGAAAACCTGTAAATTAGCAAGACTTTACACACCAACAAAACCATATTCTTCCACTCCACCCAAACACAGCTGAGATGGAGCAGAGAGGACCAGCAGTGGTTACAGGTCCCCTGGCCTTGGTGCAAGTTAGGGTTGCAGAAGGGAAATCCTACCTTACACCAGTCGAGAATCAGGATTAACAAAGTTCTGTTCTGCCACACACACACTCCTCTTTGTGTCCTGTCTGTATTCTGCTTCCGGAATAGGTACCCGTTCCCCCCCCTTCCTCCCTCCCCTCCCCCCATCAGTTTTAGCTGGGTAGAGGAAAGGGGTGACTCATGTAGGAGCCAGAGGAACTGAGTCTGCCAGATTTTTACCAAGGGCGTACAGAAGAAATTATCCTTCGGTCATCTTCAACAGATCTGAGAAATTTATGAAATTCAAAGTGCCATTAAAGGAACGACAAATCAGTTCAGGACCTACGTCAAAGGGAAGAGAAAGATTCACCTCTTCCCATATATCATAGCCCTCTGCCCAGATTTTTTCTCCCTACCAAAATCATGAACAAATTTGCTAGGCACCTACTGGGATTTTACATTGAAATCAATGGAATTTAGGTATTTCACTAGGCACTATCTGCCTCTTTAAAATTTGGCCCTATGATCTGAGACTTCCCTTTTTACCTCTCGAGTTTTAATTTTTTTTTTTTTTAAAAGGTCAAATTGAACTAGTTTAGGTCCTAAGATTTCTCTGCATGCAGAGGAGTGCCTGGACAAACCAGAGAGGGTAAGTTATTCAGTTCTTTGGGCAGGCCTACATTTAAAATGCTGCAGCTGCCGAAGACACTGCAAAGCTGATGACAGAACCTCTCTCTACCATGCCAACAGGAAAACTTCTCCTGTCAAAGTAGTTAATCCACTTCCACAAGAGGCAGTAGTCGTTTTGATGGGAGAAGTTCTCCCATAAACACAGCGCTGTCTCTACCAGGGGTTAGGGTCAGTATAACTGTGTCACTCAGGAGTGTGGATTTTTCACACCCCGGAACAATATAATTACGCCAATGTAAGCTTGTAGTGTAGATCTGGCTTTTGTGTAGTAGCCTTTAAGGAAACCAGGTCAGTTAGGAGCTGAATCACTAAGGAGCTCTTCTCACATGATAGAAAATGCTTTTTTAAAGTTGAAAAAATAGGAGGGGGAATTCTTTTCCCTGACAGTTAACCAAATTTTTCTTAGCAATTTTTTTGCTCTGGCATATCAGAAGAGAAGCCCTTCAGATGAGTTCCATTCCTCTTCCTTTTAATGACTCATTAGCAAAATGTATTCTTACCAGGCTTCACTTCAGATTCCACCCTTCTCCAGTGAGCCAAAATCAAAATGCTAAGGTCGGTCATGTTTGCATGTCACCACTTATGCTAATAACAATTCCAGGACTACATTCTTTAAGGAACGTTATCAATCATCTTGAACATAATTAAACAATAAAGCGAGCGAGCATCTCAAAAGGTGATCTCCTCTGTTTTTCAGCCAATTAGTGCTGTATATATTCCATCTGTTCAGAGAAGTGCTTTAGATTGTCTCCTCCCACCATCCCTTTAGGTAGCAAACATAAACTGCAGCTTTTTATCATTAGTTTTGATAGCACAGACATGTATCTCCAACTGGCTGCAGTTCCTTCATTGTGTGCTTTTCCAGATGTAGTCCAGATGCCTCCAACATGCATATGGCAGGAAATTCTTTGCAATCTTTTCTGTTTCCCATATATTATTGGTTTATAATTGCTGCTATCCATCATAATTTTTTTTAAGCTACTGACTACTGCCCTTGAGTTTTTTCAAAGACTTTTGCAGGTGCGTAGATGAAACCCAGGCTCCGCAAGCTGAGCTAATTTTGCATCTGTCTCAGTGGTGAGAGGTTCAGCCAGTCATCAAACATTAGCTTAAAGGGAGCCTGATTGGAAAAAATCCAGTGTAAACAAGGTACTAAATATACTAACATTGCATTGTGTCCAGAAAAGCTGTCTGCAGCTCCTGACAAGGAACTCTGGCATTTTCCTGAAAACTGCTTTAATTTGGGGGAAATTTAGTTAGAAATGTTTCAGACATTTTCTCTGGTTTAACCTAAAAGGCTGATTTTTACATGGAAAAAAAGATTTGCCAAGTGGCGTAAGCCAGAGTGAGAAGCTCTACATGAGGCCAACTGCATAGCAGAATAGGCTCTTTTGGTCCATCCCTGAGCTGCAGTTTTGGTGGTGGGCTTAAACAGGCCTCATCAGGACCAAGATACTTTAGCTGATAGATGGATTTGTGTGCTTTAGTCTGAGAAAACTGCACATAGAAACAAGTGACTTCTCCAATGTATATCATAATCATAATACATTTGTGACTCCAGATTTGCCAACTCTCATGCTCGTACCTCAGATTTCACAATAGTTGGTGTTTTTCATGAAGCCATAGGTACTGGAATCAAGAGATTGCCTGAGGATCTCAGTTTTCATTCAAAAGACAGAGTAAGTCTCTAGCCCTTGCAGTTCGGGAGAAATGCCTGAAAATGTGAAGCCTGTGCCTCCTAAAGTCTCAGAAATGAGAAGGCAAAGAAAAAGGACCCAAATATATTTTTTAAAAATCTCATGATTTTTCACTGTCATGATTTCTTTAATCCAGGCTCATGCTTCTTGAGCACTGGGGTTGGCAATACTGTGACATGATCATTTTACTTAGCCAAATGGAAGGTTTTCCAGAGCAATAGCAAGGAACCCCAGAAAAGGTCAGAAGATGTACACAATACATTTTCTCCTCAGCGTCTGTCTTCATGAGCAAATGCCAGCTCTTCAAGGATAAGGAAAGGGAAACAACAAAAATTAAGGACCAGATAAAAAATGCAATAAATGAGATGCAGCAAGCAACAGACCTTTGCAAAACAGTGGGCAATATTCCATGCTCCATCTCTAAGAACTGTGTTTGTACCCCCGCAGCACTGGGGACCCATCCCAGTTACACTAACTACCCTGGGTTACTGTTTAGACTGCAAAGCTGCCTACAATCACTGCAGCACCGTAGCCCACCTTCTATGCCACAGCTTGCAATGGGATCCCTGCAGGGCAGAATGGGAGGATTCCTCTCCACTTTTGCAAACTTTACACTACTCCAGCTTTTTTTATCCAGCAGTATAAACGGGTCAGAGACAGGGAAAGGATCTCACCTGACTCCCTCAAAGCTGAAGCTACTTGGCAGTGCTAAATTTGAAAAGCCAGTCACAGAAAGGCGGGCTGGGGAAATTTCTGTAAAAGTCAACTCTTCACTGAAGAGAGTTGGTAGGTGCTAAGCAGACAATTGGTTCTTTTGTGTGTTACTGCTATATCACAAGTATTTTGTATAAGATGTAGTATGATGCTGCCAGAAAAGATACAGCATTGAGTACTAACTTCCTCTCCTTGAAACAAAAAGTCACAAAGGCTTGAAGTGTTTAGGTCCATGTTATTTTTCTAATCACTTCAACCCTAAAGTTCAGTGCTGTATTGATTTGTAAGCGAACCAGTGTAGCCCTTTCAAATCATTCTTAGTCAGCTGATTGGCCAAAAAGTGAATTAGACAATTAGGAGTGTTTTTAAACTTGCCAGACTGTTTAGTCCATCAAGCCCTTGGAGCTTTGTGTGATTAGTGAATTATTGTTTATCGTCAGAGTTTCTCCCTCCTCAGATTAGTGGTGATGACTACTTGCTATTGATTTTTTTTCTCATCTACTTTATTTGCTTTATGTTCTCTTTGCAGAGGCCAAGTTAAGTGACAGTAACTTTTTTTTTTTAATTGAGAATAATTTTAGGGATCATTGAAACGAGCAACTGTGTATTGCACAAACTTGGCTACAATGCTCTACCAATTCATTTTATATCCGACCTGTGCAAGAGGACCATTAGTTTACTCTTGGATATCTCTGGAGCATAGATTGCCAATCATCTTTCACTGCATGGTTCGTTTGTGATGCACAGAAGGAGCACTGGGATCATCCATTTTGCAACATTTCAATTTCTAGCCACGCTGATCAAAATCCCATTAACCTATTGACAATGAGTAATACTCAACAAAGTACTGCTGGTTTAGGAATGAGTTTCATTCATGCCATTTGGGGTTGGAACAAACCTAAACTTTTAATGGAAACCCAAGTGGTCTAAACCCATGAGAATCAAAACAGACCAAAATACGTTAATTTCATCATGTAGAAGAACAAAACTAATAAAATAGGCACAGCCCTAGTTTGGGCACTCAGTCTCCTGATCACATTAATAGCCTTTATCCTCCTGTATCTAGCTGTGTATTCAACTGATAGAGAATATTCTTTTGTTACCTGTTTCATATAGCTCACGTCAGCTTGTCCTTGATTCAGGAAATGAGAATAAATAGTATTTTTCAAGAATACCACAAAAAAAATCTCTTTCCTTTTGTTAGACGGCAACTATCACTGCAGAGTCTAAATTGAGTGCTGCTTTAATATTCACCCCTAAAAAACGTTTTCAAAATAGAACGGCCATTACAGCCTAAGAACCTAGTACGGTTCATCTCTGGAAAAGGCCTTCTGCATACAGTATTATGAATTGTTATTCACACAGTGAAATGTTCATGTTTTTAATAATATTGATTGGTTATAGCAATCAAATAGGGTGGCTTCAGGATTTGTCATTTACTCAGACAATATACATCACCCATAAATTAAAAAGAAAAATAAACAGATGGTCATTATAAATCTTATTGTGTTGTGGATTTATTGTGTTACTTATACTGAGTTCATTCCGTGGTGAGTTATTACAGGCACTCTCTCTTTTGCTTGAATAATGAGAATGAGTTATAACTTATGCCTAACGTTTAGCAAATGGCACGGAGACTGAGAAAGCAGCCAGTTGCCAGCATGCATTCATTGCTCTTACTAGGCTTCTACAGCTCTCGGAGTCCACGTACGCAGGGTATTCTGAACGTGAACAGCCAAAAAAATACTCTCCTCTTGTTCACGGTGGTGTAAATCAGGAGAAACTCCACTGACAGTTGAGCTATAGGCGTGTAAAACTGATGTAAGTGAGGAGATTCTTGGCCTTCTTGTAGCCACCACTTACACTGTTACAGTCTCCTGCTGGGGTCTCCATGATCCACTTGCTTTGCTCACTGGGTTTCTCAGTTTGTCCCTGTTGGGGCAGTTCCTTAATTCAGTGGCCCTCTTTCGGGGCCTGCAGGCACATCGCTGCCCTGCAGCATTGCGGAGGGAAGCTGCTAAAGCGAAGTTGTTACCACTCTTGCCACCTGAAGCTTTTCTGCCTCTCCCCAACCCCTTTGCTGCTTTCTCTCTTTTACATTTGGCTTTGGGCCCAGCAGCAGGCCCAGCTGTGAGTGCCTGCCTCCGTGACTGGTAACTGTGGGTGTGGGCATGGCTGGTCTGTTTTCTTGCAGGTAGAAAAGGTTCCCCTCCCACTCCTGCCTACTTCCGTGAATGGGGCTTGTAGACCCCATTACACACACACACTTAGCTCTGCAATCATTTCTCATGATTCAATCCTTTCTGCTCCTGTCCTGATAACTTTGGTGCATTCTCCTCCAGTTGTCACTAGCATCCTGGTATCCATCTCACCAAAGGCATACAGAACAAGTCCATTGTCTCTCCTTGTTTTGATCTAATGGCATGCAGGGCTGGATTATCAAAGGGGCTTTAGGGGTTTAAGCCCCAGGCCCCATCCAAAAAGGGGTCCCCAGGCTGCAGCCCCTAAAGCCCCTCTGAAAATCCAGCACCTGCCTGGCTCAGTGCCTGCAGGGCAGAAATGCTGACAGTGCTCCTTCCTGCTGGTGCTGGGAGGGGGAGGAGCAGGGGTGGGGCCCTGGAGCCAGAGAAGCCAGGCCAGGCTCTGCGCTCTGCCCTGCTCCACCCCTGGGCTGGCTGGCCATCCCGCGGGGGTGGAGTAGGATGTTGTGGCGGGGCCTCCGCCGCTCCATGCTGCATGCCAGCCGCCCCCCACCCCGCAGACTGGCCAGAGCAGGGCCAGGGCAGGCTAGGATCACCCTCTGGCCCCAACCCGCCGTAGCGACGGGGTGGGGGAGGGGGCAGACCAGGGCACCCAGGCCGATTAATCCAGCCCTGATGGCATGTTCAATACTGTGCATACAAATTACTAGGCATGCAAATTACTGTGTGCAAAATTAGAAGCTGTTTTCTGAAAATTGGGCCCCAATAAAATGCCAGAAGAGAAGCTAGCTCATTTGATAACATGAAATAGTCATGCTAAGTCACCTAAGCAACTGTTGACTTGCAAAAAATGATATTCCCCAAAGAGCTTATGGAGACAGACATGCTTTTCAGTACAATTACTGTATGTATTTTCACTGTCATGAGCACCCTAGGGTGAACAGCTTTTCTCCTCTTTCTACCTCTATGTTTTCCCAGATAGGAGCTTGTAAAAATAGCTGAATGTTCTACTAGATGTTTTGCTAATGCTTCTCTTCCAGCTGTATGTCACAGCACCTTTGATCTGAGAGTTAGAAGGTGCTCCTAACCTTCTTTATATACTCTACTACTGCCTCTCTCTTTTAACTAAGTGCCCAGCACTATTCTTTTGAGGTAGAACTTGGGAATCTCTCAATCCTTCCATCAGCTGTTTTGTCTGCCAGTCTAGTGCCGAGTGCTTACACAATGTTATGGTGCCACTGATCCTTCTATTCCAGTGGTTCCCAATCTTTTGGGCTCAAGGGCCACGGATATCATTTTACAACCCTGAAGGGTCACCAGTCTCTGCCTGCAGCTCCCTCAACCCCTCACTGCAGCCAAACAGACGGAGTTCAGCGACATCTCCTTGGTTGCAGCAGGGAAACTGCATGCATTCTGTAGCCCCGCGTGCTCCACCTGGATCCCTAGGAAGTGGTGCTAGGGACCTTGATGGAGCCAGAAGAATGGGTGATCAAGTGTCCTCTCCCTCTGGCTCCAGCAGGGAGCCTAGTGCAGTAGTCTCCAACCATTTGCCAGCAGATGGCGCAGTGCTCATAGGTTTCAATGGCAACTGCCCTTCAGAAGTAGATCATGATCTACTGGTTAGGTACCTCTGCCTAGTGCCTTGGGACCCATGCACTTTGCTCTCTGCTGGAGCCAGGGGAGGAAGTGCTGATTTTCCATCCTTCTGGACCCCAGCACTTATGGACCTAGACAGAGCACTTTGCGGTGCTCCCTGCTACAGCCAGCGGGAGGGGAGTGCGGATCTCCCGTTCCCTTAGCTGCAGCAAGGAACCTGAACCAGTCTGGTAGCTCTGCAGCAACACACTTCATCTTGGTCCTTAGACAGTGTCTCCTTTCTGCAGTCAGCAGGAGGGGAGCAGCAGGCCACGTTGAAAGCCCCCGTGGGCCACTTTTGGCCCGCAGGCCACAGGTTAGGAACCACTCTTCTATTCTTTATCTTCTCTCTCTGCTAAATTCCCCTGCAGCTCCTGTATGGCTCATCTACCAATACTCTCAGTAAAGCCGGTTCTACGGTATATCCACCCACGTCCCCATCTATCAGCTCACACATTCTTTAATTCAGTCACACGTTCTCTCATCATTCATCAGGCCATTTACCCGTTCTCCTATCCATTCACACATTCTCACTCTTTTTCATTCACTTGCTTATTCCCTCACCACCACCTCCACCGCTGTCATTTTTGTATGGCTTCCATTTGCTACGATCTATCTGTCTCCAGTGGGCTCCACAGCACCAGTTCTCAGCAGGCAACACAAAGTATTGTTGTATACCTTTCTGCGCTCAAAAGTACCATGGAACACTTCGCAGCTAATCACAGCTCATACCTGCAAACACAGGTGAACTATAGGGAGTCATTGGGCTGTTTACCTCACCTTGCTCCTGCTTCCATTCCCCTACTCCAGTTATTGACTCTGACTTTGACTGCAGTTTAACACTTGGCATGGCTTCTGACTCTGGCTTGACCTCTGGTGCGATTCCTGCCCATGTTCCTGACTCTACTCTGGGGTCTCACACCACCCATGCACTGTCCTGACACCACCTCACAGCAAGCCAGCAATTGATTAGACAGCAAGAAGCATCTCCCAAGCCTGTTGTTTACAGGAAACCATGGCGTTTATGATGAAAGCACTGACAAACTCTGCTGTAACCATGCTAATTAACTATCTAAAGCCACTGTCATAACAAGACTTTTATAGATTGCACTGAGAATAGATCATCTCTTACTAAATCAAGTTACAGTCATAGGAAAATATTTTTGTGGGCTTCCTCCTCGCTTTCTTGGTTATTGCAGAACTATGATGATGTGTAAATGGGTCAAAATACCTTTGGCAAGTTGATCTAAGACTCAGATTTCAATGATAATCAGCAGATGAATGAGCCTTTAATAATCCTTCAGAGTCGTTGAGTTACTTTTCACTCTCCAGAGCATTCATGTGGTTTTGATCTCATTGCTAACTACCTAGACCAGAAAAGATTACTGATACTTCAGTGGAGAGAGAGAGAGGGGACCATTTAAATTTCTAGGGGATAGTAAGAGTATCACTATGTAAGAGACCTACCTGGCTATGTATTTACATCTGCTCAATGTGACCTCATGGTCAAAAAAGGAAGTAAAATATTAGGTTACATCAGGAGTAGTATGTAGAATAATACTGAAAATATTATAATGCTGCTATTATATACCATCATCTCTCACCTGGAATATTTTGTGCTGTTCTGATAACCCTCTATCAGAATAGATGTAGCAGAAATTAGAAGTTTTCCATAGATGGCCGATGAAAATAGTTAGCAGTATGCAGAGATCTCCACATAAAGACTGAAATGATTGGGCTTGCTCAGATCCTTTATTCCACTTGCAACACACTACCAAAGAAAAATAGTACTGGAGCCAGCATGAAGGATTTCAAAGGCAAAAATGGAAGTTAGGTACCCAACTCCCATTGACTTACTGACCTTTTTTGCTGTTGGTGTAGGAGCCATTTGTGGCTGGTGTAACTGAGGGCTGCCCTCGGGGAACTGCCTGGCATGTAACGGGCCCAAAATCAAGGAAGTGCAAAGACCACCTCTGCATCCAGACTCTTACTAAGCTTCACAGTGCAAATTTTGGCCATGCCAAAGAATCTGGTCCCATTCCATTCAGAAAGGATAGCATGATATGCAGCTTACAATGATGGCAGTATACAAAATAATGAATGGTATAAATAAGGCAAATAAAGTGCTCCTATTCACCCTGTCATAAGGTAAAAAAAAAAAAAAACAAACCGAAAAACAGGACAGCCAGTGACAAAGGAGATGACAAATTTAAAGTCATTCAAAGAAAATACTATTTTCCTCAGTGCATAATTAACCATAGAACTCATTGCTACAAGATTACACTGAATACAAGAGCTTAGTGGAATTCAAAAAAGCTTGGCTATTTATATAAATTAACTTCCACAGTTCCTCCAGATCTAATTTTAAAACCATTTAATTGATTGATGAACCCTCAGCTTCAGGCCAGGAGCCAGTCACTAACAATTGGTGGGTCAGAAAGAAACTACCCTTATAGGCAGACTATTCTAAACGGTCTATGCTGAGGTTTCTAGAACCTTCCTCTGAAGTATCTGGCCTAGGCCACTGTGAGTGACTAGACAATGGACAAGATAGTCCTAGAGTCTGCTCTGATATGATTTTTCTTACGTTCCTATCAAAACTATAGCTAGAGAGACCATTTTGTTGTCAGTCTTCTCTGTAAGATGTAGTGGTGTGTCTTGCTGCACCTATTTCATAAGTGGCATGTCATTAACAATCTTCTTTTGTTTAGTATTTCATTGGTGAGGGGTTTCTTTCCCAGAATTATAATTAAAAGCCAGTACCAGTTTCAGATTTCTATAACTCTATGTCACATCTGATATAGCAGAGATTAAACAAAGCTGTTGAAACGTTGATTAACGAAAAGAGCATGAAATGCTGTGAGCTTCTGGTAGAAACCTTAAGCAGCCATGCTCTAACTCTTCCATATTTTTTATTCATGTATGTATTTGAATTACTATGGGACTCAGCACTACAGAATCTGAGCACTTCAAAGATGTTAATGATTGACGCCTCACAGCACCTTCCTGAGGAAGAGTGACAGCCCCATTTTATATCTGGAGAACTGAGGCACAGAAAGTAGAGTTTCAAGAACACTCAGCATTGGTCTAACAGTGAAATCTCCATTGACTTCAGCGGGAATAGAATTAGGCCAGTTCTGAGCACTTTTGAAAATCTTTCTCATGGAGATAAAATGACTTGCCCACGATCACATAGGAAGTCCATAGCAGAGCTGGAAACCAAACCCAAATCAGCTGAGTTGCAGACTGATGCCTTAACCACAAGACCATCTTTCCACTGAGCTTGAAGTGCTCTTTACTTCAGCAAGCCCCACTCAACGCTCTTTAAAACCTTGAGACCAGTCAGTAGCAGAAGAATTGGTAGTCTCCATGCTGTTCCAAAGGGACAGCTATTCATTATGCATGAACTATCAAGCAAGTTTTATTATATTGCACAGATAAGCACCCTTGCTGGAAGTGCAAACGGCACCAAGGACTGGAGGGACAACATGGAGTCTAACCTCCCTTCTTCCAGGGCATTATCAAAGCACATTGGTGGAGAAGTGTGTGGAAGAAAGTGCATTGATGCCTTCCAGGCGCCACATGTTCTGTGTCACTATAGAGGAATTCAGTCTACTAAACAGCAAATCCAGTATTCTTTCATAAGCACTGAATTCATTTAATTCACCCATTAAGTAGGTATTAGGTTTATAGACAAGTAGACTTTGAAGGAAAAAACTCTTGCCAAGATCAGCTTCAGTAAGCCAAAACAGAGCGAGACAAAGCTTCCAACTACACAAATACTATGTGCAGAGTGTGGAACACTGAACAATTCAGAAAAAGATTTCTTTTACGATTTGCCATTTCTTACAACATTCTCCAAATACTACATATTTTAAAAACATAAGTTTACTCTTTACAGAAAAGGTTGGAAGAATGGATTTTTTCCCCTCCACAAGATTTCTACAGCATCTAATGAGAAAGATGTCACTTCTCTCCAAATATTACTAGGACACAGGTTCAAATTCAGCACAACTCTGCAAGTTTATGTAATTTCACCTGATTGTGATCTTACACTTATAAGAAATGTAAGGTGCAGTCCTGCCACAGAGCCCACAAGTGAGGAAACTTACACCTGCACGGAGTCCCAATGGAGTTCTAACAGAACTTCCTGGAGTGAAATCCTGAAAGATGGAAGATTTGCTACTGACGTCTGAGAGTCCAAAATTTCATTCTATGCAAGCATGACATTCGACAGTAGCAGACTACTTTTTGAGACTGAAATATTGGTTTTACGTCAGAAGTAGTACGGGTCCCTGTATTTTTAATAGGGCTAAATTTTCATACATGAGTAGTGGCTGTCCCAATTTTTGGGTGCTCAGTCTGACACACTTCATAAGGAGCAAATTTTTTTTAGAGGGCAGGTGCACAACACTTTCTGATACCAGACCCCTTTAAAATGACACAAGTTGGGTGCCTAAGAATTCAGACAGCCAAAACCCTTAATCACTCTTGAAAATCTAGGCCTAATTTTATTATTTGCTGAGTCCTTTAATGCTTTTCTTTTTTTTTAAAGGCTGTTCACTTATATATAAGAAAAGCCATAACACAGTGAACAAAACATTAGGGATAACCAAGATAAAAAACACTTGCCAAAAACAATTCCACGATTCTTCCCCAACTTACCCAATGTTACAAGCAGAATTTCAAAGCCATTTCTCTGCAAGATGCTAATTATTCAGGGAGTGATGGTCACATCTGTTAACTTTAAAAGTGCCACAGGACTCCTTGTTTGTTTTGCTGAATTAGACTAACACAGCTACCCCTCTGGAACTTCAAATATGATTCCATAGGCAAAAAGGGTATTTTGTTGGAAAAGATGGATTCTATCTTTCATTTGTCTTTATCTTGTTATCAGTCGCATTAGGAGTGCCCTACCTTATGCTAAGAGAAGGGTCTAAGAAGGGTCTATTTCATTTCACTCTATGAACCTCTCTTGAGCTGCTTTTTATTTCCAAATCAGAGCATGGAACTGCCTACCCTGCACTACCATGTTTAAATATCTCTCTCACTTTCACCCTTGGTTCTCACCTAACATCAATCCTCAAAGAGGCATATTGTCCTAACAGCTGGGAATATTGAGCCAATATTTTAAAATACAGATACTGGCAGGACACAATCACCTTTTTGGTGCAAGTGCTTGATCATTAGCATTTTTATTTTGCTGTTCTTGTGACGTGTATCTCTCTACGAACCATTTGCCACTTCCTTCCCAAACTTGTTGTTTATGGTAAACTTCCAAGATCCACTGCTCAACCCCATGATTATTACATGAATTAGAGACTTGTCGGAGTTTAGAATTTAAGTACCTCTTAACATCCCAATATACATAGACTAGTTATAATAAAACCTTTTTTCTGATAATCAAAATATAAATATGGAAATTAAAAAGTCAGCTTTAAAATAAAAATAGCAGTCACTGCCATAGACTGTTCTGAGGCAAAGCACGAGTTACATTTCAGCATTACTGCAACACATTTCCTTAGCCAGACAAAAAAAACCCTCTCCCTCACTTGGGGGGATATTAAATTTTATAGCTATACCTCTTTTATTTTTAGACAGCCAAAAACTCTTTGAGTTTGTAGCTTATGGCTTCCTTAATTTCTTTTGCATGTAATGGGTTTTGATATTTTTTAAGAGTTAAAAGAGCTGTAAATTGGCCCGGGCAGTAGAGGTCTTTAAAAATGTCAAACTGTTAAAATCCGCAACGTCCATAAACATTTTTATTATCCTTTCTAGTTCAGTGGAATGGCTGGAAGCTCATGTCTCTAACTTGGCACAATAACCAGCATAATTTTTGAAGTGAATGAGCATAGTAATATTATCTCACTTTAGACAGTCGAAACAGGGATGAGAGTCTAAGTACACTCTTCCTGTAGAGCAAGTGTTATTAGGGCTATAAAGTGTGTGTGACATAAAACAGCAAAGGAATCTAATGGAATTTCTATACAGAAGAGTCACTATTGTTGAAGGTTGATTCGTGTCACTGACCGACACATTACTATACACCTATACGCAAGATCACTGCTTCTTCTGGCAACCACAGACTTGATGGGGAACTTTGCTAAATGAGTGTTAATGCTCTCTGGAAGAGACAGCAACACAGCTCTAGTAATGAGTTGGCTGATGATTTTTCAGTTCCATCAACCAAAGAAACTAAAGATTTTTCCAAGCACCAGTGCTGTGATCAATATCCAAGGAGTCAGGCAGGGGCAGTGGGAATGGACAGTTTTCATAAGATCACGGATCATAATTTATGTGTCTATTTTAACTGGAAATGAATTTCTGAATCATTGTGATAGGTAGGATTTCAAAGAAAATAGGTAGTAAACCTCATTAGAGCACTCCAGTGAATTGAAGCCAAGAGCTGGTTTCCTTTATGTCAGTTTTTCCATTAGAGAGAACAGAAGTGTAGTGCCGGTGTTTGATACCAATACAAGCTGAGTGTCAGCCTCAGCTATGCATTCCATTAAATGTTAAGCTTCAGATTTAAAACAGGCTCATACCACAAAAATGTACCTAATTCTTATTCTCATTTTAGGTACCATGTATTGCCTTTTTATTACCTCTAAATTAAGCTCTGCTCTTGTTTTAAAAGAAGCTCAGTTGGCTCAAACAAGGTAACCGAAGAATGAATATGTGTTTGCTAAAAAGATCTCCCAAAGATTATAATCCCAATTCTCAACCCCTGGTGGGGTCCTTTGGAGGCAGTCACAGCAAAGGAACCTTATATGTATTCCAAAGGAGTCTCTGAAGAGCACCCCAAGCATAAAGTTGGCTTTTATACCACCTACTCTTTCATCTCCATGCAAGGGAGCATGTTGAGATAAGACTGTAAGAGGAAACTTTGTTATTCCCCAGGACCAGGGGAGCAAGAAGGGCTACAGCCACCATGTCCTCCCGTCTCTTCAGCTGCATTGGGTGTGAGTAACTGGTCCTCTGTCAGTGTATGTATATTATAGGCATGGCTGGTAGCATCACCTATCATTAAGGTTGCCCAACAACTCCCATTATAAGGATCCTGTTCTAAGGGGCTTATCACTTTGCCAAACTTTAATTGTTCAAGCTGAAATTGTCTATGTGATACAAGAGAATTTTAAGTTGTGTAAGGTCAGCACCAGAAACAGCACTTAGCCGCAGAGCTGAAAAGCAAGCAGAGAGGGGGAGAAAACAGTGGGGATTTTATCTGTGCTGATTTAAATAACAAAGATGGTGACAGAATCATAATAATTGGGCATAAATTGAGATATAGTTAGTTTTAAGGCTTTTGATAAGTAGTAAATAATGTTGGTTTAGAGCAAGTTTAGCTAGAAATCTAAAATGGTGGCCAATGATGTCAACCTAAGAAAGAGAGAGGAACAAAATGGAGGTGTTAAGAAATTGATTTGTAGGAGAAAGGTAGACAGGGATGAAATAAGAATCACTCCTAATACCTGCAGGGAGGGGGTCACAGTAGGTAGGAAGGAAAATTCAAATGAGGGCCAAGTCTGAAGTAAACAAATAAAGTTCCTTAGCATACCAGATATTTGATTGGTTGAAAACAACATCACCCCTGGATGGGGATGGTGCTGTTGAGCTGCAATAAGAAAGCAGCCAAACAGGAAAGGGCAGAAAACTGTATATAAGGGACAGAATGGACAGGCTTGGTTGTGGGTGATTATGATCAGAGAAGATTAGAGCAGCAAATAAGCAGGAGAGAACATCAGCAACAGAAGCAGAACACAGATGATCAGAGTGACAGAAGGGACCATCGGTGAAACAAAGGAATTTAATCAAGGAAGGAAGTATGACTTTTCTTAGAATAAGGAATGTATGCATCTGCTTGTAAATAAAGCTGGATGTTTACGCTTGAATGATTTTCTATCCCACCAATTCTATGATTGCCTGATTGACATTCATAGAATGTTAGTTTGTAGTATTGAATATTCATTAGTACAGAGTTACTGAATACATGTGTATAAAGGAGCTGTAGGGTGTTTTAGTATAATATTGTGTTAAGGCTTTATACACGGGTATGCAAGATTTCTTTACATTATATGTTGCAATATTGTATGTTTATTATGCTGCTTCGCAATTAAGGAGTCATGACATCATAATATGTACTAAGGAAATATTACTTTGTGTTGTGAGTATTGCATTGCAATTTTATGGTTTATGTTATATTTGATTTTGCATTGCATTAAGTTATATAACTTATGGTACTTTGCTTAAGAAGGCTTCTTTCCTATATTACATTATGTTGATTTTCTATATAAAATCCAATTGCATTAGAATTAATATTTAATAGAGACATTTTGTTTTCAAAGAAATTACTGTCAGAGCATCAATCATTGAGTGGAGGGCTGAACCTGTGTCTTCTCAAGGGTAAACTGAGGCAGGCAGGTCTAGGGAGTTTCCCAGTGATTTAAATGGACACCTCTGGTAAACTCTTATAAATCTCATACAATGGACCACTTTTGGTTACCTGCTTATAGAAGACTCGGGATTGGTTCATTACTATGCCCAAGAGAGTATAGGGTTTCATAGATGCCAAAGTTTAGGTAATGTATGCAGGGTGTTTGCCTCAGGCTGACCAAAATGGTTCAGACATTTCTGAGAATGATTTAAAAAAAAGGCTCTAGCAACCCTTCCTTTGAACAGTTCTAGGGCATCCATGCTTTGGAGTAAGAACTTGACATTTGGAAGGAGGATGGCCCCTGAGACAATCTGTAGACCTGGACTGGGATTGAGCAGGTATTTCTGGGTGCCCAACTTGATGCTCAGGTGTCCGATTAGCAGAAGTGCTGAGTCCTGCACCTGAAGTTAATGGGATTTGTAGGATTACCATACAAAGTGTTATAGAATTCTCTATACTCTGAAAAATCAGTTCCTAGGTGTCTCAAGCACCCAACATTACTGGAAACTCTTTACCTTAATCTCTGCGACAACTCTCCATCTGTAAACTGGGGTTGTTGAAGAGATAAATGAATTAAAATTTGTGCAGCATTCAGATGCAACAGCAATGAGCCCCATGAAAAGACCCATGAGGAAATAAATAATTCTGTCTTCAAAGCAAAGTTTGAATAGCATGCACTAAACTAAGCATGGGTCCACATATAGAACAATGAAGAGAAAATTATGGTGTTGACTAGTTGCTATTTAAGTGAGGAGAACCTCTCCAGAACAGTGAATTATGCAGAGGTCCTATGAAAAAATAGTATGTGATCAAATAATTAAAGAGTACCATAATGGGTACATACAAAGGGGTTGAAGTAAGGTTGCATAAGCAACCTTTTATGGAATTTCCTAACTTTTAAGTGCTTGAATTTGCAACCTTAACAATATTTTTAGCAGGCTGGAGAGTTGGGGTTTTTTTTGTAATATTTATGTAAATATCACTTTCCTTTGTTATCTTTCAGACTTTAGTTAAAGCCACTTATCAAGGAAAGACCACATAGCATAAATGTACCAAAAAAGACAATGCAACCATAATGAATGTTTCAGACAAACCATGCAATCCTTCCTCAGTCCAGAAGTAAAACAGCCAAAGGCTGGGGAAAGCAAGCAAAGGTAAAAGCAGGGGCAGTTTCTGCTGGGTCCAGTGACAGAATAAACCTCTTTTGTTACTCAAGTTTGCAATCATATACACATTGGCTGTTTCAGGATAGCTGGGAAGTAGCTATGGCAAAGAGCATTTAAAGGCAGCTACCTGGCAAGTAGGTTGAGATATTTTTATTTTTTTGGAAACCCTGTCACAACTTCCCATGCCTTTGTCCTCCATGTTAGATGGCAACAAGACCTTCTCCAGGAGGCAACTATTGAAGAGTTCATAAAAACTGCAGCTAGTGCAGAAGGGGACTCCCACTTAGTCAGTGGATATTTATGCAGACAGAACATTTATTCCCAGCCATGCACCATTGTAAACTGGATTTATCTATTGGTTTCTTGGTGAAGGTGATGATGTTGAATTTTGGAGCTTGTCACAAATTTTCTGATTTAGTGTTTTCCCATTGGAAAATGATGATTTGTCAAAACCAAAACCGTTCAAAGGCTGGTTTCAACAAATTTCTCATTGGCAAAAAAAAAAATGGAAAAAAAAGTTTCATATTTTTCATTTCAAAGTGAGTTTTTGTTTAGAAACTGAGTTAATTTGTTCTTTTAAAAGAGCATAGTTTAAAGTATACTCTGAGATTTCAACTTCTCATCCCAGTTCTGGACAGGAAAAAAATTTCAAAATCCTGAAAACTCTCACAGGATGGGAAAACTGTTTACCGCCCAGCTCTTAATGGTCCTGACTACTTGAGGAACTGCATCTCTCATTAGGTCATAACTTGCAACTGGGATCAGGTAAGGCACTCAAGTGAATAGCCTCGATTTTAAACAGAAGGAGGCGGGTCATTTTCAGTGACTGTTCCTAAGATCTGAAACCTATTCACCACACCTCAGACTCAATGGGGGTTAAACTAGATGACCCCTGCAGTCCCTTCTAACCCTATGATTCAAGCTCTTAAAGAGACACTATCACAATTGTTAGCTCTGACCCCTATCAGATTCCTTTAGTTGTTCTATATTCTAGACTTCAGTAATTCTGTAACAGAGTTGGTACTTTACGGAAAATATCAAGCATTTAGCTCATTTAATTTTCAAAGAACTTGGCAAATATTAACTCATCTTCACAGTATCTCCATATGTCATGTAAGTATAGCTGCAGTGAGTCAAAGATACTTGACCAAGGTCACCTGGTATCAACGTGAGTGTCCAGATTAAAATCCAGATTCTCTTGGTTCCTATTTCACATTACAATTTATAGTGCACCAGTTTATTTACTAATGAATGCAAAATATGTTGGCTATCTGGGGGATTTCCTGCCACTGTAGCTAAGACTTTTAAAAAAAAAAAAATATGCCTTTCATAAAAAGAAACACAGAACAATTCTCAAGGTAACAGCAAAATAAGGGATGCTAATTTTTGCCCTAGCAACTTCAGCCCTCCCTTTAAATTAGATGAATTAAGACAGAGTTTGAGTCAAACCAGAGCAAATGTTTGGGATTGAGTATTCAAACAAGGGCTAATGTCAGATTCAATTAACCAACCTTCTCAAGCAATTTCTGTGATATTTCAGCCCCAAATGATGGAAATCTTAGCTGTTTTCATCAGCTTTCTGATCCCTTGGGTTGTATCTGACGCATATTCAGAAGAGGTGCAGGATTTAAATCCTGTCTGGAATCAAAACTGGTTAACATTTGAAACCCGAGGGACTGAGGTCATTGTATAAATGACACTGAACAGGACAATGTAAGATACTACAATAATCATCCTAAGACTTTTTCTATTTTATAATGTCAGTGCTATTATGGATGGTATATAGAGCACAGGTTATTAGCATATATAAGACACTGTATAATAGGATGATTGGAGATCTAAATGACCGGATTAAGGTCTCCACTCCATACTGTATTTGCAATTCATACTGAATGCATTTGCTGTCAAACTGTCATTTTATATTAGAAGTGAATTTTTCTGCTGTTGATTCTCTTTCTGCTTCTGCTTTCCCCATTCTTCAGGTCCTCAGGATTTTGGAAGAATAATAAAAACTGAAATATAACAAACTATTTAGTCTCTCTGAATACATTTTTCACGGTATTCATTTCCATCACCATCAACTTCAAGATGTGCCTTTAGTATGACATAGAACAACTTGATGCAAATTTCCATTAATGCAGCAATGCATTTGAATTATGAGGTCTTTATATATAATAAATAAAGGCCTCCTGCTCTCATGCTACAGTATAACAAACTGAATAAAGCTATTCTGCACAGTAGGTACAATAGCAGTTGGTAAGCCAACCACACAACTTCTTAAAACAAAGTCAGCACAGAAATATGGCCAAGAAATTAGATCTTGGATTACAGAAATGAATTAATAGAGCATATCAGAGTTAAATAGCATTAGATAACTTGCTTAAAAAAAGAAAAGTGATAGGTACAACTATCCTTGATGCATTCAAGCTAGTTTCTACCCATTAGCATGCCCCGTAAATATGGATTTTCCCAGTAGTTGACTGAGACAGCCATATAAACAGTATTTCAGTAAACTTTCCCAAATGTTACTCTCTTATACAGACATGCACACATTCAAAACTGCCTCAAGCAGTTTAGCTAGCTGCCTGTTTTCTTCTGAGACCCATGAAGCAGAGTAGCATGTTAAGCTATATGTATCTATCATCTTCTCTTTTTCAGAAAAGGGCAGCAGCACTGGGGTAGAAGGCTGAGTCTGAGAAGAAAAATCTGATGAGATTCATAGTGCCCCAAAGTTGAAGCCAGACAGGCATGAAGGTGAGCTGGGATTTTCACATCTAGAATGATGTTGCACAGGCGCATTTCCAGTACTAGCAAAGAGACAGGTAAATACAGATGTAAGGTTTAAGATAGATGCAAGATAAAAATTCTGCAAATTCTCAAAGCAAATTCATAGTGATCTGAAGTGAAAAGCTAATCTGCTGAACCATATGGCGGTAGTAGCTATTCACATAACAGAAGTAAAGTCATAATATCACTCTGAATCATCTGCTGAGTTTTCTAATTCCATGTTATGAAATTTTCCATTTTTGATGGGCCAGATAACTCAGACAACACAGGGTTAACTTCCAAGTCACACAGGTTCTCAAAGGAATCCTACAAGGAACAATGGAGAAATGCCAAGATACCTATCAATTGTAATGCCACTCTCCACTTATTACAGCAGCTTCCTTGATGCTCAATATTAATAATAGTCACCAGTCACTTCAAAATGACAAAGTGATAAAAATAAGATGTATGGATAAACTACAAAAGATATTATTCAAGTGTACAATCAGCTGTTTATACTTACATCTACATGTCAGTGCATCATCACATGACCACCACACCCCTTCTCACTACATAAATAACTTGTTAACGCATTCTTTCGTAAGACAGAAATTTAGCCAGGGCAAATGGTAGTTTTACATACTCTCAACCTGAAGCAAAATTCAGCAGCTTTTGAACACTGACAACAAGTATGAAAATTGAATGTGTGTGTTTTCTTTGCGTACAAACAAGACCTTCAATGGGTTAGTTAGTATTGCAATGTGTTTACTACAGCATATATGGGTGAGCTGTTCAAAAGTAACTAGAGATTTTGGATGTGTCCATTTTTTGTGTGTCAGTTTGAGAACTTAAAGGGGTCTGATTGTCAGAGGGAAGAGTGTTTACCCCTTTCAGAAAAAAAATCAGTCCATTTTACTATGTCTCCAGCTGAGGTCCAAAACGCAAAGCACCCGGAATCACTAACCACTTACTTACGTAAACATTAGCAATACTTTCCGTTCAGCTTTAATATACTTACTGTTCTTGAGTAGTCTCTTACTCACGCAATATCCACATTGATTTCAATAAAACTACTCAGGGAATAAGATGTGGCTCAGCATGAGTAGGTGTACAAGAACAGAGCCCTTTGTGAGCGTAATAAACAAGCTGTATGCAGTAAAACTCTAACTTAATTAAGCTCAGCCGGGCAAATTATGCGAGTGCTCCTCCCCCCACCATAAATAAATAACTTTCGCCTATCCCCTGTGAATATTCATTCACATATTTTAATCAATCAGATTTTACTGACAAAAGTATTGACAGATAGCATATTTCAAGAGTGCCTGATTCTGGTCTTATACGAGTGCAAATCTAGAGAAACTTTCAATTTTAGAGGGGTAGCCATATTAGTCTATATATATCAAAAACAACAAAAGTCATGTGGCACCTTAAAGACTAACACATTTCTTTGGGCGTAAGCTTTTATGGGCTGCAACTCACTTTGTCAGATGTTTTTGTTTCCATTGATGTCAATGGAGTTACAATTGCTGTACAAGGGTGACCATGAAAGTAAATTGCACATTGTTAGTATTCATGGAAATGAAACTTTAAATTCATTTGGGCTACAAGTGTTTCTATGCTCACTCAATTACTCAACAGAAAAGATCATGTGATGTATCAGACGAATGACAATTAAACAGCTAAAGTATCAAATAATCATGATCAGATCCTAATGCAAAAATACTCCACAAGATATTTAATAAACAAGTAACAAAAAAAATTAAGGAAATCATGCCCTGTTTTTAAAAGTGCTACGGGACTCCTTATTTGTTTTGCTGAACTAGACCTCTCCGGAACATGACTGCTCAAACATTCCAGGAGCAGAAGAGGTTTAATTCACGAAATAAATTGTCAATTATTTTCTCAGTTCTAAATAAAATCTTACAAAAGTGTCTCTAATCCCATTATTTGAATGCCCTTTTTCTACATATAGAAACACATGTTATTTTGAATAATTTTTGAGTGAAATGAGTTTTTTGCCTGTCTTCACAGACCCTCTATTTATTAGGCAGGACTTGTCATTAATAAACATTAAAATAGCTCAGATTACAATGTATGGCTGATTTCTTTGTCTAAAATTCTATGGGGTGGACCTCTCTCCTTCCCCAGGGTTTTCAGGAAATGAAATTGTATATCTTGAAAAGCTATACTCAACCTATTTTTCATGACTGCATCACATTTGCATTTGTGCAATTCATCAAGTCATAGCTGTGAAAACTCTTTACAGAATGACTGTAAAAGGTGATGTGAAAAAAAATCAATATCACATTGTGTGGACAAACTTTCAAGGGACAAAAATAGCAGAACTTGTGTATTACCTGGTATCTCAGTCCAGGACCATATGTGACAGAACAGCAAGTACCTGAATGGTTATAGCATTTTAAAATAAAGGAATTTTCCAGCACAGGGACCCCTGCTGAGTAAGATGGCCTAGAATAAGCTTTGCTTCCATTGTCAATAATGTCTTGTGGCACTGTGGAAGAAACACCTGGGAATTCTTCCTCTACCCGGAGGTAATTGGCTGCTACTTCTGTACATGAAGAATGACAGGAGAATTTCACTGCTGAGTTTCTAACCAGGGCATTGCTGACCAGTATCTTAATTTAATGCTGCTGCCGGAGAGGTTGGGGAGAATCCCAGCTCACAGATATAAATTTCATTTGACATGGCTAATATATTTCCTCTATTTTGTAACTTCTATGCTAACCGCAGCCTTCATGTCCTGTGACATGTCTCTAATAGAAAACAAATGATCAAACCTAAGGAGACTCTCTCAGCATGCAGCTTAATTTAGAAAGAGTCAGTAAAGGTTTAGAGCAGCAGTGGACAGCTCAGCGCTATCTTTGATCAAAAGTGTTTTTATTCCTCACTATTTAAGGAGTACAAACATGGAGTCTTCTGGAACTTTTAAAGACTAATGAATTTATTTAAATTTTTGTCCCTTCAAAGTGGTATCTCTTCCACGAAAGCTCATGCGATAAATTAGTTAGTCTTTAAAAGTACCACAGGACTCCTTGTTTGTTTTGCTAATCTAGACTGACACAGCTCCCCCTTTGGAACTTGTCTCTATTTAAGAAGTATTGAGACACTGTTCCCTTCAGGGCCTGAAAGAAAGGACCAGGGACAGATATTCCAGCCTGGAGGAAGTCTACTGGGAGAATTTCAATGGCTGTGTTGCATATAGTGCTGTTCAGTGCCAGAAGCAAACTGGAACACATTTCCTCCTTCTCGACCACTGACTCATCAACTGGTCACCTGGGGCAGAGCACCACCTCACATTGAGTGGTACCGTAGCCCAAAGGTAGCTCCACTGAAATCAACATTTCCGTCTTCTTATTCAAATTATGCTGGGCTGATGATGGTTTCTTACACAGATGTGACAAACACACAATGTTGAATTACCTCAGAGCAGAACTGAAATTTACAGTGGTGGATACATTAGTGGCCTAAACTGAAATTTACAGTGGTGGATACATTAGTGGCCTAATCCAAAGTCCATGTAAATCAGGGGGAGCCTTTCCATGGACTTCAGAGAGCTTTGGATCAGCCTCTTAGTGAAAATACACCAGTTTTATAGCAGGATAGCTACATATTACTGCACCTCACGATGGATCAACTGCTCTCTGCCTTCAGATAGATATACCGTGCAAATCTAGGGAGAAGAGAGGGAGACAATGGAAAGTGAATGAGCAGGGGAGTGTGCCACACTTCTTGCAGTTTCAGTACATTTTTATAATGGTGCAAAATGGGAGGTTATGAGCATTTCTCTAGGTGTTAATCTAGTAAATTAATGAACGGTTTGGTCATATTAAGAGTGGAGATCACAGACACTCCTCCCCACTGAAAATCTTACATCATTCCCCTCTTCAGACCAGCCAAGTGCAAAGTAAAGCGGTTCC
The DNA here is from genome assembly GCA_007922175.1 of Pelusios castaneus. Taxonomy (NCBI): domain Eukaryota; kingdom Metazoa; phylum Chordata; order Testudines; family Pelomedusidae; genus Pelusios; species Pelusios castaneus. Next base: position 12,520,418 of record ML685789.1, read on the forward strand.
AGTGTTCTATGAACAGGGCACTGGACCAGATTCAGGTGATTGGGGGGGGTCAAGTTTGGGCTCTGGTAATGACCTTGGGCAAGTCATTCTAGGCCCGTTTCCCATTCTGCCCTTTGTCAGCCCTACCTATGTAGACTGTAAACCCATAGGGACAAGGATGTCTCCGACTATGCATAAATCCTGTGTAGTATAATAAGGGCCCATCTCAATTCTAACTTCAAAGTCATAATGAAATACAACAGATTTTTTTTTTAAAAAACAAGTGGAATTACAACCATCATCTTTGCCATTGTGTGTGCTGTACCTATGTAAGAAACCAACATTGGTCTAGGATATTTGCATTCAAAAATGTATGAATCATCCAGAGGAATTTTTAGAGCAATCTATAATACCATGTGCATAATATAGAACACAAACCCATAGCTCTGGTATTGACAGTCTATTACATTAACACAGCAGCAGCATATTTGTAAATTGCTATAAATACTATGGTGAATACTTGACTAAAAATAAAATAATTCATGTCTCCTATTTCAGCTGTGCCATCAGTTACAAACTGGCCACTTAAAGGGTAGTTCTTAAAAAGCAGAAAAGTTTGCAGGACATCTTCAAAATCCTCTCCAGTCCTTCACCAGCCAGCTCTCCCACTCCTTAGCCCACTGACTAGTGCGTGAGCTGCTTGGGGTCACAAAAATGGGACTGCTTTTCAAATGTGAAATATATTCCAATTTTGAGCATTTCTAATTTCACTGAAATCCTTTGCATGCTGCTGCTCTAGACTGGAGATTGAGGATCTACAGACTGATGAGTACTTCCTCTTAGTTGGGCTCCAGGAAAGGGGATCTGTGTCTTAGTTCACCATAAAGATGATGCTAAAGGGAGAGGATTCCTTCCCAGCTCCTGTGTATCTCACCAATCTGGCTGCATCCCTAAATGAACATTAGGATTCTGCATTCAGAGAATTAATTAGGCTATCTTTGCACTCAACTTTGGATCTTTGTAGAATATAAAACCACATATTTGTGATCTAGGTCTCATTAGTAAATAAAGGGAGTACAGTTGAATATGAAAAAAAATTCCACAGGAATTCATTTAGTAGTGCATCCGCTAATGTTGCTATACTGGCTTTAACGGAGAGTGATCGTCGTAGATTTTTGGTGTGCATTTCATTCTCAAGGATCCCAGAGGCAACAAAACTCTATACCAACCATATATGTTACATCATCATTCACCTCTGAGGTGGACCTTAGCATCTGTTTAACAGTGCACCACAATACAACCCAGCAGTAGGGTAGGAAGTAAAGAACAGCTTGTTATATTGAGACTGCAGGGGACCTTTAGATAGAGCAAATGTAATTATTCAGTCTGGAACATAGCCAGAACACTGGAGTTAACATCCCTTTCACTGCTTTGTCAAAAATCAGAAAAACTTTAATTAATATATCACTTTGTTTTAGGTGACATTCGGAAATGGCATCTAGGTATGGAAACTATAATTCACTACCAGCATGGCTCCACTGGTAAGAGCAATAGTGTAGATGCAATTCAGGTGCCTGTATCAATATGAAATCCCAGTGCCATGCAGGGTTATGCAACACAATGATGAAGATGCCTGAGCTCCTTCTATACTCTGCTTCCACCATTGCTCTTACTCAAGACAGACTGCAGGTCCGATTTTTGCTAGTGTAAACACAGTGCTGCTTTGGAACATTATTTATGTTTACTGTTCTTTCTTCAGGTTGCCTTGTCCCAGCTGACCAAAGGACTTGGAACTAAACAGCATGCTTCCCCTTAGACATTGACTGGAGCAGTAATGAGTAATATTGTGGAAGTGCTGAACTGTACCATATTCCTGGTTAATCATAATGATAGTAGAAGATAAGAATTAAAAATAATAATTGTGTGCCAGATTCTGATACCCTTATGTTGGATAGCACTTCACTTCACAAGTTGTCCCACTGACATCATTGGAACTCCTTGGGGCACAGAGATTGGTTGGTGTAAATGGCCGTCATTATGTTTACACCGCAAAAAAAGCCCTGCAGCAACAAGTCTTCAAGCCCAGGTTAACTGACTCAGGCTTATGCTGTGGGGCTAAGAATAGCATTGTAGGCATTTGGATCCTGGTTCTGAAATCTGACAAGGTAGGTGGATCTCAGATTCTGGGATCCAACCTGAGGCCAAAGGTCTACATTGCAATTTTTAGCCCTGAAGGACGAGCCTGCATCAGTTAATCTGGTCTCTGAGGATATGTCTATGCTGTAATTAAAAACCCTCAGCTGGCCTGTGCCAACTGACTCAGGCTCACGGGGCTTTGGGCTAAGTGACTGTTTGATTGTAGTGTGGATGTTCTGGCTAGGGCTGGAAATTGGGCTCTAGGACTCTGTGAGGTGGGAGGGTCCCAGGTACAGAGGCTGCAGCCTGAGCCCAAACACTTACGCTGCAATTAAACAGCCCTTGGCTTGAGCCCTGTGAGACTGAGTCAGCTGAGACATACCCAGTAATAGCACAGCAAAGCCTGATGAAAGCCAAAATCTGAAACACAAGAAGACAAAGACCCCAACTTTTCAAAAACTTGCACGTGATTCAGCCACACAACTCCCACTAATTTTTAAGTGAACTGTATTGATAAATCCCATGCAACTCTGGAAAGTTAGATCAACATTGTCTAAATGCTGATGGCATAAATGCTGATAGTTAAACCCTAAATAAGTGACATGTTTGCCAGAGGTGCTGAGTACCTGGAGTTCCTATTAACTTGATCAGGACACTTATTCAGGTGCCTAAATATAGATTAAGGGACATAACTTTAAGCAACCAAGTAAGAAAATGTTGGCCTTAAAGTGTGACCTGTTATAAACCGAAGCCTACGGATATTTTTTGAAGTAGGGCTCTCTAAGGGCTAGTCTTCACTGATGGAGGCAAAATTGCTGCAGTCAGATCGACCTTCCTGATCAACCAGTTGGGTCTGTGAACACTCGCTCAGTTGATCAAGAAGCCGATCTATTAAGAGCACCCCAGCAACTGGAGTAGCACTGAGTCAAAGGGAGGCCCCTCCCTTCAACTTAGCCAAGTGGAAGTGTCAGGTGAGGGGCAATTGAACTGAGATATGCAAGGTCTAAGTCTAAATCTGTCCTAAAAGAGCAACCAAAACTTTATCTAGGATCTTAAAACATATGATAGGTTCTTTTTGGGGAGCCTATAATCTACCTTTCACAGGAAGAGGACTTTGTTACAATAAATAGCTTCCCAAGAGTGGGTACCGTAGTTGAATTATGTACAGAAACGTCAAGTACTCTACTTACAAAAAGGTGCTGAATGAGACAGAGCAGTATATATGAAGGAAGGATTATAGGCTGAATGTTGCAGTCTCTTGACTCTCTCAGTGCTCACACACTGAACAGAGTTGATGATTTAACAGTTTGGTTTTTCTGACTCTAACTACATATATCCTGTTACAAAATGTGTGCATTCGCACAAGCACACACTAAGACAGAGGCACTGTTTGATTTGTGAGAATGCCAGGCCACTGAATGGTTACACCTCCTAAAAAGCTGCTCACCTCTTCAGCAGATATTTCTGTTCTTAGTATACTGAGTGTGCTTTTAAAGAGATCATTCACGAAAGGGGTAGGGTTTGATCAAGCAAGCATCAAGCACGCCTTGAATCTACGTCTGGAAATTACCTCTCGTATACATTTTACTAAAGCAACCTAAGCTGTCACTGACTTAACAGGAAATACTTCAACCACTTTGGAGGGAAAGAAATAAAGAAATGAAAAGCAGCAGATCCAGACAATATATATTTTTCCCTAAAGAGATTTTTTGGCAGGAATCCTGGGAAGAAACCAACATTTGCACACTCCTCTGGGTATTGAGGTTGTAGAGAAACCACAGCCCTGCCAACTTCTGTGGCTCAGTTTTGACAGATGAAAAGTTATCATTTAGTTATACCTGACTTGTAGTTCTCCATGTCGGAAACTTTGAAGAAGCAGCAGTATGCTTTTGAAATGCTTAAGTGGTTTGCCAGGAGACTATCGTGAAAATAGCAGAAAGAGTTTTACACAACAGATATTAGAAACGTATGACCTGAATTTCTTATTGTACTGTAAAATATCTCAGTTTGTGAAAACTGAGACACTCATGGCACCAGGTCAGATTAAACTGCATACACTACTCCATTATATACAAACAACTGGCACTGAGAGCTAGAAATTCTATTTAGAGTGACTTTAAAATGAATGAGAACCAGAAGAATTTGCAATGGCAGAATTGCCTTAGCCAACAATTTATATACTTTTCTTTTTATACATAAGTATGGATATATATTAAGACTGATTGAAAATTTTTGGTCAAAATTATCCAAATGGATTGAAATTTGGATTGCCAACTCAGCTTGTTTGTATATAAAGTATCTTCTTCGCTTAGAAGCTTTAAAAAAAATAAAACAAACAAAAACAAACACTTTTGGCCCAAAATTTTGGGTTTTTCAAGGAGAAGCTGGCATGATCCCTAGGGAAATAATCATTTCTGACCAGCTCTGCTAGAACTATATTTTAGGGAAGTGGGGCCATTACATTACCTTCCTCTCACACATTCAGAAATAAAATGTTCATGGAATTTTATCAACACTAGGTGATCACAGGAGTGTATGCAAACAGGTTCATGGTTTGTGTTGCCTTTGTGTAAACAGAGTCCACTTCAAGATTTGAGATTAAACAAATTCAAAATACTCCCAGTAGAACAAACAAAATTGGCAAGGTTTGCTGCTGAAAGATATGGGCCAGCTCCTCCAATTCACTGAGCCAGATACTCAGCTTGTGTATTGGCAAACCTCCATTGAAATCAGAACAACTAGTCTTATTTACACCAGGTGAAGATCTGGATCATTGACATCAGTGGAATTACTCTGACTTTATGATGGTGTAACCAGAAAGCAAAATTATTTCCTAAATCAAGACATTTTGTATTAATTGATTAATTTGCATAACGTTCATTTATATAATCCTTACAATTAATTTCACTAAATACAAAGATGCAGGGGATAGGAACCTCCAAAGCTCCATAAGTTATATTGATTTCCTCTTTCACTGCAGTATTATTAAAATAATATATTTAAATGCATTCAAGAGCGTGACAAGTGAAGAAGAAGGAGCAAGTATTTCAGTGGTAAATGAAAAACTTAAAAGTAAATGAGAGATTATAAGAGGAGGATCAACATTTCTTTTTCTTTCTTTCTCTGTCTCTATTAGTTGAAAGCATTCATGGCTAAGGAAATATGACAGATTCTAGGCTGATAGAGCAGGATTAGTAATGTGATTTTTAAAAGAAGGCTGACACCATCACTACACTATATCATCCATAAAATATCTTAGTGCAGTAATTTATCAAGTGATTAAACCAGTTTTAGAGCTGAGTGAACTACTCACAATGAACCATTTATTCAATGAATCTAGCCCTTGTCCCCCTGTTCACAAAGTAATCATAAACAGACTGACATTTTTAATTTGTTATCTGAAATTATTCAATAGATTATTTGATCTATTATTTCTATGGCTTCTACACAGCCTGTTCCCTGTTCCTCTTGCTCAGTCTCTTCACTATCTGTAACTTAGTACTGGGTCATCTGAGCTATGTAGTTTTGACATTCTTTCTTTTCCCAGATTAGATGACCTCCTGTCAGCCGACAGGACATCAGGGCCCAAAGGCGAGTCAAAACCAGATTCAATAATTCAGAAATTGGAGTCAGGGTCAGACTGGAGGGCAGGGACTGGAGTGAGCAGGACAGCAGGCAAGAATGAGTTCAAAGCAGGATCCAAGGTGAGCAATAGGAACCAGGTAATGCAGGACAGGCCCAGTGGTGGGCATGTGTATTGAGAAGCCAGTAAGTTGCTACTGGTGCTGGGTTAACAGCCAGTCTGCCTGCCCCCACAGCCAATCAGACAGTGTGGCCGATCAGGTAGCCTGCTGCAGACCAGCTGTACTGATGATGATGAGCCTAGAGACGAGCTCTGCTGCAAGCCCCAATTCCTGACACTTTAAATGAAATAATTTTTTTTAAAAAACCAATGGCCCCATGAATGCTTTCAGTAGACACAGTTGTGCAAATGTGCATCCACATGCATGTGTGCAACATACACACATCTGTAAAAGTACTCGTGACATTGTCCATTTCAGTCAATTGAAGTTTGCTCACCCAGTACTTGTGGCAAACCAAATAAACAAGGTTGCAAATCCTCTGAAGTGAATTTGTACGGGGAGGCTAATTTGTAATTTTTCATTATTTTTTTCAAAATGCAACCAATATAGCAGTGTCATCATAACACAGAAGTAAATAAAAGAGGGCTAGGGATGGATAAAGGAAGAGGGAAGGGAAGCAACATATCTATCTTCAGGGCCTATGTTAATCATAAACAGTTAGTCCAAATTTCTTTTTATTTTTCAGTCATTCCTTTTCTGTGGAATACCAGTCATTTGTTAGACTGTGAGGGAAGCCCTATCACTGAACCAGGAGGCATCAACATTTGGTGGCAATCAGCATTTCCATATTTGCAGAATTTAGTTATTAGCAACTAAAGCTGCATTTTGGAGCCATGTTATGGCCTTGTCCCTGGATAGACTCCACACGTCAGGAATATATCCAAGAATGAAACTTACGGGGTATAACTCCAACTTAGAACCCAATACCAAATTAGTCCTTTGACAAACCTCATAGGAGAAATTCTTGATACAGGGGTACTCCCAAAGCATATGAGCTAATGTAGCACAAAGAGAGTTACATTCCCAACAATGATCATTTATGAGGCCCATTTCCATTGGTGAATGTGCAGACCAGTATATTTGAAAAACTGTCTTTTGGTGAATAAGCTGTAGCGTCAGGTCCATAGTTGCTTTTTAACATTAAGTACAGGTGTATACACTGGGTTGGAGATTCCAAACAACCCTCAAATTATCAATCTTTGGCAGAGTTCTTTGGGTCAGAAAACAATAAAAGGATCTGGCTGATCAAGAAAAAACAAGTAAGTTTCTTCCAAAATAATAGAGCTCCCAATATATCAGGTCCAAATCCACTTGTAAGTCAGTGCTTTAACTGAAGATATTTACTGGGGATGGGGCAACCTGATCTGCATGCAGTAGATATGATGCCAGCAGAACATGGATTTATAAAGAGGCAATATGATTTCTTCTGTCTCATTATCTATTGCTTTCCTAATGATTCAGCTTTTTTGACTGCCACTGCACATTGAGTGGATGTTCTCAGAGAAACATTGATGAGGGCTTTGAAGCTCTCTGGGAAGTGGGGCAGAATCACAGTTTACATTAAGGCCTTAATTTTCTTCACAAGAGTATCAATTTTATGTTCTTTCCATTTCTTATTCAAGGTGGCAGAAGAGATGATATGGCCTAAAAAGCTTCCCAAAGTGTGGCAGCTGGTGAAGTGATGGGGATGTTTGTTTGTTTGTTTTTTTAAGTTCTAACTACTGCTGGACAGAGTTAACAAATGATATTTCAAACGTCAGAGACATATTTAATCTGCACATTTTAGAGGGATTTAGAGCCCTGCATGTTCAGTGGGCTGAAAAGACATGTATAGCAGCATGGTTAGATACAATAGCACTAATGCCACAATCAGTGACAGAAAGGGTCAATTCTTGTGACACGAAGAAATAGTCCAATCTTAAATATGCTGAGTGAATTGCAGAAGAAAAAACTACAGTGTCTGGCTGTAGGATTACACAGTCTCCATAGATTTTGTAAGTCTAAATCACCGATAGATGTATAAAGTACCAGGTGAGTATTAGTGTTTTTATATGGACATGGAGAAGATTTATCAAGGACTAGGTCCAGAGTTTCATTAAAGTCTCCAGTAATAACAACAGGCTGGTGGTCCATATCATGAATCATGGGATCATTTTGGTTTGCCCTATGAGACTGGCAAAGATAACAGAATTGCCAATTTCAGCCTCGAGGATAGTAAATCTGCCCTTACTGTCAAACCTTGTGCTCAGACTATGAGTGTTCAGCAAAGCCACTTGCTTTAGAATTAAAACTACTAGAAACGGAGAGGCCTACCCCATCTCTATTTGGTTTCTAAGCTTCAAGTTCCATCAGAGATGATATCAACACTCTCCTCTTTTTTAAGCACTGAATATTTTTCTTTTAATAAAGCTTATTAAAACTCTTTATATTCCAGGAGACATTTAATTTTGGAGCCATCATTGTTAAAACATATTGGGTAAAATATAAAGTTGATTTGCAAATAAATGAGAAATTGCAAATTTTCCTGAGCAGCAGACAGTTCTGTCATATGCATGCAGCAAAAGTTATATAATCTGTGGGCAGGGTGTTGCTTCTCAGTACATATTCTATGGGAGTGGGAAGGAGAGGATTACGGGGCGGGAGAGGTCAAGGGGGTAGAAAGAAGAATTAAAATAGTGAAAAAATAAAACAAAAGATAGTAGAGAGAGCAGTATATATTAATACAATTTAATCAAAAAGAAGAATCTGTTTAAACAGTCCAAAACTATACACTTGACACCCAGAGTGGGTGGCCAGATCAAATGAAAGAGAGAGAACCTCAAAGTGCCTAGGGCCCCAAACATTACAATTAATACATGCAAAAGCAACGAGAGTCCTGTGGCACCTTATAGACTAACACGGCTACCCCTCTGGAAATTAATACATGCCTGAGCATGGATGGCCCTGGGCGCTAGATGATCTCAGGAAATCTGCAGATTTGAGGCACTGGATTGACTGCCACATCAGGAGGAAGGCAATGCACACATTATCCTCACAACAGAGGCATGAGAAAGACATCTTCAGAAGTACAATATGGCAGAGAAACTGACCCCTGTGGCAAATTACCCCTGCTCTGGTAGCAGCAGATTCCCAATTCAGACACAAAAGAGACACGCTGATGTTCAATCTATAGTGTTCCCCACCTCACACTAACATAACTCTCCACTGTGGCTATGCAGGAGTGGAAAATGAGAAAACTAACTGAACACCAAAACCAGAACAAACATTGTGCTTTTATAATAAAACCCTACTGCCAAACAGCCAAAGGTGTACACTGCACCAGCTCGCAGAGAAAAGATGTGCAAATGCTGGTAAATGATTAGAGTCGCTTTCTTATTTTTAAAAAATAATAATGACCATGGCAGGGAAATAAGATAACAATAGGTTTCTCAAATTGTCTAAGTGACATAGGATTCTAAAGAACTTCTGAAAATGGATCTTATAGACATTTCTGAAAATTTTAACCTATGTAACTCTATTTGTCTCCAAATAGAGAAACCTCTATTGTATACACATCTATGGAAACTATACAGTTCTTCAGGCTCTAAATTAAGTGCTAGTAATTGACAGTTGCAGTCTTCAGGATGTAAATACCCAATTCTTACGTAATTATAAAGTATACAACAATTTATAGTGTGGCTAAATGTGAATGGCAAGTAAACTGCTCCCTCTATATACTGGCAAAACTTACAATAAAGGCCACCTCTCAGGGGCAAGTCCCTGCCTTATGTGACTGCTTTAAAACATCCCTGTGATTTCCAGTACAATTTTATTCATCCTTTAAAGACCAGTCTTCTACTAGACAACTGATTTTTGCTAGCTCCTTGGGTGGTCCCTTAAGAAAAGACACGGTAGAACGTAAAGCCTAGTGGGACCCATTAGGATGAAAGATGCTATTTACCCATAATTTCTAAGTATCCAGCTCCATGACATGTAAACACAACTGAAAACGCTCAGCAGAAGTTTGCAGGATGCTGCCTGCGTGACACATGCATATTAACGCCGCATGGAATCATCACGGATTCAGAAGAATGATGTATTGATTGCAGATGTTAATGTAGTGACTAGAATTCATTGCAGAAAACTGACAGCGTCAGTCTGCACTAACAGAGCAGGTACTGCAGTTTGTGCAGTTTAGGTTTGACTCCTTTTGGAGGGGCACATTTTGTGCTCCTTTCCATCCCACCCAGGGAGGAGTTTGCACTTCTCACACACAGCCTGGCATGAGCTCACACTGTCCAGAGACGTTCTGTCCCTCCAATGATGATTGGGGGGCCTGCCCCCCCATGCACACCCCTGAATAGGTATTCCCTAAAAGTACAACAGCAAGTCATTGTGGATGAGCATAACAGATTGCATTTAATTGCACTCCTCCAAGTTCTGTTGCCAGGGCTGACTAGAGAGAGGAGATGGCCATTTCTTTTTGATTTGCTGGAAGTGCTCTTCTAGAAACTATAAAACCTAAAGCCCAGGTGCATTTCAATGAGTGCGATGCAATGGTTACTGCAGGTCACTAGGAGCTGGATTCTTGGTTCAACATCTGGTCCTGTCATTTACATTGGGAAAGTCTCTGAACATCTCTGTGTAACAGCTTACGCGCCATAAAACAGATACAATATTGCACACCTACCTCAGTCAGACAGGTGTCATGAATTGTTTTCGCAGGCTCCAATCAAGCATGATACTCAATTACCTTCAATCCTAATTGTCCTTACTGGGAGTTGAAGGCACTCAGCAGCAACACATGAATGAGCCCTAAGGACAAAGTGTTCTTACATTTTAGTTGCCCTAAAAGGGAGTCTAAGCAATTCCTCACAATCTTTTGTTTGCTTGTTACCTATAGGGTAGGCCCAGCAGGCTCAGGACTAGGGCCCATTTCCAAGGCAATGGATGAAGTATCCTAACACTGGCTATTTCAGAGCACAACAGTGTATGTAATATCTCAGCCACTTTAAAAGTGATGCTAGAAAACAAAGAGGGATGGTTCTTTTTATGGGCCTAAGTGGAAAAAGGAGTCTCAAGCCACAAATGAAAAAGAACCCCACCCTCAGAGTAACCTGATGAGGTGACAGGGAAACATCAGTGGTGGGCACATACCGCTGTGTACTGACCAGGGACTTGACTTCACTTCGTCATGTACTGTTTGTGAAAGGAGTAGGATTGAGCACATGGGAAAACAAAGCTCTCTCTCTATCCACAGCCCAGAGACAATGCAGCAATACCAGTGCCCCCTCACCCTTAATTTTGTTCTGAAAGGATAAGAAAGGGTTCACACCCTTACTTCATTCAGTTCTTGGCTGTTCTGCTTCTACAGCTGATTCATCTCACATAGGCTACTGAAGAGCCACTGGAGGGTAACTGCCATATAATACCAACAACCCAGGCTTGGTTCAGCATGGAAAGCTCAATGCATTGCCTCCCGTTACTGTGTTTTTGACTCCTCCATTTCCCAACCTGTGGCTTAGTTTTTAATAATACAATGGGCGATGACTGCTCCTCTCCTTTGCCTCACACATGAACAGCTGACACACACATACACTTGTTCCAAAGGGGTAGCCATGCCAGTCTAGTTCAGCAAACCAAACAAGGAGTTGTCCACCAATGTGATTTATGCAATCATGTGCCAGAAATGCCCCTCCACCTAATACATTAGACAAACAGGACAGTCTCTGCACAAAAGAATAAATGGACACAAATTTGACATCAGAAACAACATTCAAAAACCAATAGGGGAACACTTCAATCTTCCTGATCACTTCATTGATGATCTGTTAATAGCTGTACATAGGCAAATGGATGACAAATCAAAGCTTCAAAGAAAAACGGCAGATTTGAAATTCACATGCAGATTTGACACCATCAACTTATAGTTAAATAGGGACTACAGTTTCTTTTCTCATTACAACAGGTAGTTTTGCTTTCCTTTTTTCCCTTTCCCCTCATCTCTGATGAAGTGGGATTTTCTCTCATGAAAGCTCATGCGATAAATAAATTTGTTAGTCTTTAAGTGCCACTAGACTCCTTGTTTGTTTTATGTATATACTTGGTGAGTCATCTGGAACTGTTACTGCCTCTGGAAATTATTATGCAGCACAAGTCCTTTTAATGCAAGGTTACAGCCCTGGGAGTCCCTCACTTTTCATGAGGATTCATTCCTCTCCAGAGCCCATCTTGATCTACCAGGTGATGGGGGAAGCTGCTGGAGTCAGGGGCACCAAACTGAGCTCTTGTCAGCCTCGTCTAGTTCTCTCCCCAGAGCTCTATTACCCTTCTTCAGTTAGCCCCCACTGCTCCAGGCAAATCTAGCCAGGCCATCTATCTGTCCGCCAACTCCCTGTTGCTTGTGGTGCTCTGTCACCATTCCCAGATCAACCTCTCTCCAGATCCACTCTTCAACTATTACCTTGACCAATGTCCCCAGAGGTTAGACTCATAGACTTTAAGGTCAGAGGGGACCAGTACGATCATGTAGTCTGACTCCTGCAAAATGCAGGTCTCAAGACCTCACCCACCCACTCCAGCAATAGGCCTCCAACCTACGACTGAGTTATTTACCTCCTTATTTACCTCCAGAGGTTCCACTGCCTCTGGTGATGTCACTGCAAGTGATGTCACCACCCTCAATACTTTTTTCACATGGTATACGGATGGAGCATAGCAATGTGAAATTCAATTACTGCTGTCCTGTAATCCTCTTGATTTTACAATTGATACATTACTATCAGTTTGTTAGTTAGTAGCAGTTTGCCTGCCTTGCAAACCACCGTAAATTGTAGCACATTGTCTCTCAAATAATCACCCTTTTCCAATTATTACACTGTCACCATCTCTCCTGCAAACACAACCGCTGCATTTAATCCATCACCAGAAAGTAATAGTTGAGGAACAGATGTAGAAAGTTGGATACCACCATAAATCTGCCATTCAGTGTCTGCCTTATCAGTCAATACAATATTTATCCCAGTTTATTTTGTGCAAGATCTCCAATATACACGTAGGGACTAACACTGTACCTGTGCAAAAGAAAGGACTTCTTTTCCCAAGCCATTGTGCAAGACATGAGAGTTACAGGCAATTTCACATGGAAAAAATTTAAATTTCATGGCTGTTCTTCACATCAAATCATGCAAACGCCAGTTTTGTATAACAGAAAACCAACACAAGGAGTGTCCTATTTGTACTTATGCAGACAATATAGTATTTTATTTTTCTCACCTTCCCATATCCATACCCATTACCACAGTCTTACTTCTCTTCCTTTTGCAGTGTTGATTCCTTCTGCCCATCTACCTGCCACCTAATTTCTCATGCTCACATTTCATTGTTACGGTTTTGCCTCAATCTTTCCTGAATGCATAGCCAATATAGCTAGCATACAAGTCGGTCCATTTGACTGCTACACTGTTCAAGTGGCTTTAAAATATGGGAAAAGAAGTGTATCCATTCTAACCTCTTTAGCCACATCACAGATGATACTGAAGAAGACAGAAGAATGGGAACTAACTGGCTGTTTCTGCCCAAGAAGGGTATGAGTTTGAGAATCACTCAACACCCACAACCCCAGTTGAAGTCCATGGGAATGATAGGTTTACTCAGCACCTTTGAACCAGACCTAAGTTTTATTTAAACCAACAGGATGGTTTACAGACAGCAAGATTTTTAAAAACGTATATATCTGCTCTATTCCGATCATCCCTGTGTCTGTTTATCAAGTCAGGTCACAAATTCATCATGCAGTCATCCAGGTAGCAAAATTTATGGTCATGTATCAAATATAAATCCATTCTGAACTGTCAATTAGACAATAAATGATGCAAAACTTTTAAATCTAGTCATAAAAGTCATGAATTAAATTTAATAGCTTGCCTACTTCATAATTTCATCTGCACAGAAGGGTCAATGTTGTGAACAAAACTAAGCCATGCAATGGCCTTTATTTTAACCACTTGTATTCTGGGAGATGTAGTGGGTCTGCTGTGTACAACACCCTTTGTGCATAAATATCCCAGCCTTTTGAATGGATGTTGAAAATGGAAGAAAATGCTACTGGGACATAGGCCTATTCTAGCAATGGTGAAGGCCTTTGTGGAGAGTGCTGAGGGTGGTAAGCCTCGTTTTACTTACCATTCTTTAAAAACATATTGATGGCTGAGCTTCCTGCACCAGGGAGGGGGCCTGATGCAATTCTTACTGACTTCCATGGGAATTGGGTCAGACTCTAAAAGTTTGTGCCTTCAAAAAGGTGACAGATTTTTCTGAACTATGCAATTTTTTTTTGTAAACTGCTTCTTTTCATTTTAATACCTCTGCTCACTACCTTTCTCCAGGACAGATGGCTGAGGCAACTAGCTTGATATTAAGCTAGTTTTATGGCTCTAAAACCTACTTCTCTAGGAATATATTAAGGTAAATGTACTCAACTGTATAAATTAATTATGCCTCCAACTCCCATGTGAGGAAACGCGATACTAGTATACTTATTATATATACAATCAGGGTTCTAAATTAATTTAATTTGGCATGTATAAGATGTGCCTGAGTGCAGAGTTTAAAAGATCAAGATCACGTTGGGGATTAACAGCTTTCTGACTATACTTTAAATATTTAAAAGATATCCTTACAATACCTCTTCCCATTTGCATTTTAACTAGTGTACACATTTTTAACCTGAAGTTTGGATCAAGAATTTCATCCAAACCCAAGCTCCCCCAGATTTCAAGGTTATACAGATTCAGTGTTGTATTTTTGTCCATTATAAACTAAAGCACAAGTCATGATGTATGGACCCAGAGCTGGGTATCAACTTCAAAGCTCAGAGGGTTCAAATCAACTCTTCCATTTGGTCTTCTCTGTTTTATAGATACAGATAAGGAGACTGAGCCGTCTTTGTTCATGTAACACCATTCCTGCAGTAGATCCAGATTCTAAGGTGCTTTTCAGAGTAAACAATGCAAACACAGCCATTCGTTGGCAGTCTTAGAGGCCTGTGAAAGAATGTGGATGGAGACCAAACCACTGCTCCAGATTAGTGCTGGGGCATTTTTGTGGGCTATAGAAGGAAATTTTCGATGTTGGTTCCTGGTAACAGAAGGCTTCAGTCCACAGAGCTGTCAAGCCAGATCCTCTCATGAGCCTCAATTTTATGTTGCTTCTTTTCATCTCATTCACAAGCAGCCCTAAAGCTCTTATTTAGTAATGCAAGTTTGTTTACGATATTGCAAAGATATTAGTTTTAATCTGAGCCTGGAAAAGTTCCAGCGGCAGCAAAACATTAAATGAATTTTCTTGTAAGTGTAAAATACTTGCAACTTTTAAGGATGCAGTGAACTGGTTCTCTCCTAGGGTGGGGGGCACTTAGCTTTTAAGCTTCATTTCTCTATAAAAATCATATATATAGCACCCAGACTATTCTGGAACAGCAGCATTTGGAAATGACTAAATGGGCTCACCTCCACCCCCTTTTTATCGTACTGCATAGATAGCCACAGTGGAACAAATTGAGATGCAGAAAATTATAGAAAAGAAAATCAGACTCTTAAGAGCCATGCCCACTTTTTCATCATTTAGCATTTTGCTATATCCTAGTCATGCAATTCTTGCCTTAAGCATTTCTCTTGGCCTTTATACAAAAGCGGAAAAGTCAAATTGTATCTCCATTTATATACAATGCCTCATGCTACTCTGCAAGCCCACTGGCATGGAACCAACATCGTGATTAATCAACATTGCTTCAACTGGTGCCTTTGCAATAATTAAAGATCTCAGGCTGAATGTTTTGAGTGTCTGCTTCCAGACAATGAACTCGAAGTGCTGCTCTATCCCCATTCGTTGACCTTAAAGAGATAATTCTATGAAGAGTGTTAGTGGCCATCATTTCCTTCCCTGAAACTATGTTGCTTTAGATAAATTAATTGCTGCCTTCATTTCTTGTTCCATCAATATCATGTGCAGCTATACAAGGAAAGTAGCAAGTGGAAAAGCAGCATGGAAACTGAGTAGGTGGGAGGAGAGAAGGCTGTGAGTAAAGAGGACTGTCAGGAAACAAAAAGTTACTCACCAGTACCAGAAGTTCTTCAGATTGCCTCTGGACATTCACCATCAATGCCTGGGTCATGGAAACCTTTTCCAAAGCAGGGTCTGTGAGGTAGGCACACCTGCAGCCTCTAGCAGAGGCAAACATTCCATCCATCAAGCTATCTTGTTTACCTTCTCCATCACAGGCCCTTACCTAAAGGCCCTATCCAATTTTGCAACTAGTTTTTGGTGTTAAGTTTTAGGAAACATTTTCCCTTTTTCCCATGGATTGCAGAACTTGGAGCCTTGCCAGATTTGCCGCACTCTGAGAACACTCTGATTGGAGAACCATAATAGCACAGACTGAGACTCTAGAGGTCTGGGGACCCATAGAGGGCCTATAATGGCTTCTGCCAGTACTCATGCACCCTCACACAGGCTAAACTATTAGCCTGACTTCTCCTTCGGTGCCCACTTCCAAGCTGGGCTCAAGAGCAGCTATGCCCTTTGTGAACAGAACCAAGAAGCCCATGGAATCTTTGATCTTGGCTACCTTATCTAAATTTCACCCAGAGGCCTGAAGAGTGGGACCAAAAGATATTTCCATACAATGATGTGCCTACCACCCCCACATTCACCTGTGACATCCTCTTATCTCCTGCTATGAGGAATCCATGCTTGTACGCATCCTAGCACAGGGCACTGACTCTGCACCATAGATCCATTACACTCCAGAAGGGACTCTCTCTGTGAATAGATAGCAACAGAGAACCCCTTTCTGGTACCCAGGATGTACCCATTAAAAGGAAGAAACACAGGCACATTTCCCAGGATGGTCCTCAGGAGCCATACTCTCTGGCGCACCCTGACACAGCAAAGGGTTCGATGCTGCTAGGCAACCCCAAGTGACATGGCTTTGGAAAAGGGTGCTGTACTTCAGGCACCTGGGAGCACCCGTCTCACGAATGAATACGTACCGAGGTCCTGTGGCAGGCAGTGCTTATTGGTGGCGGTACGATTTGGTAGCTGGGTCACAATTCTGTCCTGACTGTGCCTGTGGTCACTCCAGCACAGTGGCGGTCTCCTTTCTGGTAGAGGGTGACTCGGGCTTCCAGCTACACCGTCAGTTGAGTCAACCCCCCCCCCCCCCCCAGGGAGTTAAGAGAGTCCAACAAAATATATATCCAATGTTTCCCACTAAAGAAAATGTCTTCAGTCTACACTGAGGCCTCTGTGGGCTGTGCACCCTTGCCTCAGGTATTACAAAGTCTCTATCCCCCTTGTCTCCAGTGAAAAGGGGTTTGTACTCCTTTGCAGAAGAGCAGTTGGTAGGGGAGCTTGCCCCCTCCTCATCCCCAGGCTCCAGCCCAGGACCCTATTATGGGCAACATCATCACACACGGAGGAGTGCTTCAGGACCGTTTCCCCAGGGCCCCTTCCTACCACCTACCCTCCCAATCCAGAGTGCAGTCAGAAGCCTCACCAACTATTCACCACAAGATGGAGTGAATGGTTCCCTCATCCTAGGGAAAGACTAGTCCCTTTCTCTAGGGCTTGTGTTAAGCACTGCTTCCAGCCCCCTTTCCCGTGCACCCAGAATGCCAGCTAGACGGCGTTCCAAATGAGGTCTCTTCTCTCCTGTCTGCCCCCTTTCTGAGCTGTTTCTCTCTGAATCTCCTCCTCCAGCTGCAGCAAGCTCTGTACGTGTGGTGAGGAGGCGTCCCGAGCCCACAACTGATTTTTAACTCTTTCTATCCTAGTGTGGGGTTTATATACCCATAAGCAGTCTTAGCTATGGGGCAGCCTGGGCATTTGCCCAGGGCCTGGCTATGGGAGGGACCCCACCTGCAGGGGCAGGGTGGATACTGGGAGCTGGGGCCGGGCTGGGAGAGCCTGTAACTCCCGGGCTGCTCGCCGGGCACACACTCATGTGGGTCAGGGCAAGAAAAGCTGGGCCAAAAAAGCAACTCTGGGCTGCCAGCCAACTGCGGTGGGGGGCCGGGAGGAAGTGGGTTGTGGAGGCTTGCCGGGTGGGGGACTAGCAACAAGGCTGTGGAATGGGCAGGAGGCCAGCAGCAAGGCGGCAGGGGGCTAGCGGCGGGAAGCCGGCGACGAGACCTGGGGGAGGAGACGGGGCCCTTGGAGGCGAATAGGTGGGGGGCGAGGGGGAGGCAAGGATGAGGGCCCCCATGTGACATCACATGGCATGGGGGCCCCCATCCTTGACTTTTGCCCAGGGCCCCAAATTCACTAAGACCACCCCTGTATATACCCCATTGCAGGCCCTCAAACAGCAGCACTGTATCAGCCTGAAGAAAGTACTGCAGTAGCCCTTTCAAGAGTGAGTTGGGGAGTGCAATGCCTACTTTGGGAAAGCTAATCATTTTCAATAAGTTTTCCAAAAAAACCCAAACCAGAAAGTTTGTTTAAATTAAGCTAAATCTCTCAACCTCACACTTACCGTACCTTTCCCACTCCTCCACAAGAGCAATTTAAATATACCATATATATATCAAGGGACAGGAACCTTTACTGAAGTTACACACTCCTAATGCAACTAAAAGATCTAAGTTGTACCTTTTCTTCTTTAAGATCATACATGTATTACTAGCCCCCTACTCAGAAACAGTTTAAAGAGGCAGAAAATAAATGTAACTAATACAGTGATAGTGAAAATTATCAACGCAAACAGCTTGCAAGATAAATTTCAAACAGTGTATAGTAAACAAAAGCAAAAAATATACTGAACTCAAATCTCATACAAGTGTACAAATATTTCTCAAAATTTTATTTATAGAAATGTATTCAAATGCAGCATTTGAAAACAAGAGAGAGAAAGAGACTGGAATGCCGATCAAGTTAGAGAACCTGATGTTCACTTACATTTCCTTTGATTAACTAGCACCATTGTCACAAACACAAACTAAATTTTAATTATTTCTAGACATATAAAAATCTTCACAAGTATAAACTGTAATGCTCTAGAAATTAGTATCTTTTTCAGACATTTGTATTAAAAACTAGATCCGAATTAATTATTTATAAGGCATGAAAGTAGTTTAAAGATGGAGTTTTCATACCTACTGTGGTGGCTCAAGATCATTTATCCATAAAAGCTCGTTTATTTCCAAATTGTCAATCTTGATCCATGGAAAAGTACCTACAAAAATCAGCTTTTCACAGCCCTTTGCAAACCAAGCAGGTAAGAAAAACAGTGTGCTATACATACACACAATACAGTATGTACGAGACTGGTTTTATAAAATACTATCCTCCTAGTCTATAAAAATACTAATTGAACTACAAAAATTCTGAGCATTTAGTCAGGCTGTCTTTCTGCCTAACACACTTAGTACATCAGACTGAAACACACCAGTTTGTACCACAGTCTATCAGCATGAACACAATTACTAATGGGAAATATCCCAAGTTTTACCATTAGTCTAACTGATTTATTGTTCTAATTCCCCTCCTCCCCCCGTTTCGCTGAAATATTCACATTTACTTATCTGTTTCTGATGACAGTCACACAACCTTAAATATTTCTGCATTGTGTTCAAACTATTTATGAAAGTGCTGAAAGTGCGATCAAAGAACAGAAGTTTATATCCATTCATCCAGTACACTCACTTGATGGACAAATTTTCAGAAGGCTGTGTGCAAAAAAGCATGCATACTTTTGTGTGTGCTCAAATTAGCTTGCACAAACACGTGTATATTTCTGTCAACTTGTCTCCTAATATACTTCCCTGCTGACAAAGGGAAGGATGTTCCCATCATAGGATTTCTTTAGCAAACCTACAATACAGATGCAGGGAATTCATAAATGCTTTTGATCCAGTTTGCTCCTTATGTATTAAAACTATTGTGATAATACGATAGAAGAGTATTTTCTTTATAAATGATAATTTGCAATATCCAAATACTGCCCTGGAGTACAGAGGTACCAAACCTATGCTTTCAAGCAATGTCCAGTTTACAGTAGCCCACTTAATTTATCAGTTAATTACAGATAATTTAGCAAGTGTGTTCATAAGCATACTAAAAAGACCAAGAAAATTATCTTCTACTTCCGAACATCTAAAATGTATTTTGGTGAAAATAAAACTATATTAAAACCTGTTTCAAGCAATATTTTGTACTTACATGTACTAGAATTTGAAAAACCGAAAGGCAAACTCCACTCTCCACACTAAAAGATACTAATCTTGTGTCAATACACAAATTGAAATTTCTTCAACTCCATGCCCCATTTAAAAGGGCCTCCTGTGACATGCATCATAATAATTAGTGCTATTAAAAACTGAAAACGTGTCCCTTTTGACAAAACGAACTAGCTTTTCTAGTGGACACATGGGCTTACTGGAATGCTTGTTATGCTCCTGGCAAAATGAGGTCTGGAATGTGACATCAAGCCCATTATAGAGGATGCGGATAAAGTGTTCGCTGGGTTTTTTTGCATCCTGCCACAACTCAAAGACTAATCTGGCTGCAAATCTTGGAAATCTGGCTTCTGTAATGCCCAAGGCGCTGAGAACAGGTGACAAGGTAACATCGTGAGCTGAGTAAAGGACAAATAATTCTTCTTTCTTGCCTTCTGCAATGCGCTGCATCCGGGTAACAGTCCGATTAAGGAGAGGATGAGTGGCCAGTAGTGCGTACCAGAAATAGAGTTTCTTTTCCTGTCTCTCTCTCTCATCCTCTAACTGGTGTGTCTTGATTACTTTGAAGTGTTCAATGTCAATGCAGCCATTTTTAGTACAAGGAAAACTGACATTGTGGCAAAAATGGCACAACATGGAATCTATGGGGTTAGAAGCTCTTAACTGCCTGGTGGGAATGCCTACTATTTTTGCCAAATCCACATATGTTCTCTCCAAATGGCTGTTTTTCACCCGTAAGCTATACTGGCGGTGTTGCTCCTCTTCTAGGTAATGATTTCTCATTGGGCAATCACAGCTTCCAGAACAAAAGACAGTGCTCCACTGATGTCTTATGTTAATTTTCTTCCAATCAAAATCTGGCAGGAAGGTATATAGAAGTGCTAGCCCGCTCTGCAGGGTTCGACTTTTTCCTGTTGTCTCCAAGTAGAGATGTTTAGCTGCCCAATCACTTGACAGCAGTTTATGTTTCTTTATATAAATTTCCCGTAAGAGCTGTCCGTTATGTAAGTGCTGTACAACACCTAGAAGAGATTTGAAAAATCTAGTTACCAGTGTTCCAATAAGCTGGTTATGGGAAAGGTTTGCAGCTTTGACCGTTTTGGGGAAATGACCAACTAGCAGTTTTCTTTAAAAAAAAAAAATGGATCTTATCCAAGAATCAAAATTCACTTAAGCTTGGCTATTATACAGGAAGATTTCACAAAGTATACAAATATTGTATTTATAAATATATAAAATAGACATATTTCTAAAACTGATACATAGGTTAGCTCTTTGTACTCCTTAATGCAGACAGACAAAGCAGCTCATTCGTGAGCCGTACTGGATATAGAACTTTAAAATAATTAAACAGGAAAGCCAGTCTGATGGTTTATGAAAAATACTATGAGGTTTATAAAATGGAACCCCATTCAGAGTTTCTAAGTGGAATCTGTTAACATGAGGCTGCTTGCACAGATAAACAGCCAAAGAGTTTCAGAACAACCCTTCAGAAGTGCATACTACAAACCTGAAATGGGTTAGGGGTGTGTAAGCCAGTGTACAAGCTCACACACTGAGGAAGGGAAATCAGGTCCCAGCTACTGGCCTCTTCCCATTCTTTCTTCAGAGAGTCCCAAAATCAAAATTCAAACCAGCACAGGATAAGACCCTTCCCATCTTAGGCCTTTTCATACTCAGCCAACCGGGTAGGGAGAAGTACCACCCTTCCCCTATATCAGGCTCCTCTGCAACAGTCTCCCTTTCTCTTTTGTAACTCCAGTACAGCCAAGAGATGGGCAAGAAGTAACCTTCTGCATGCCACAGCACCTTTACACCTTGTCACAGGGAGCATCAGTCCTGGAAAATAACTGACCACATATAGCCAATATACAATTCCCAGGACAGGGTAAAGTTGGATTTAAGACTGATATATATGTTACCCTGCTGTATGACACAAATCCTGGGATAGCTCTGCAGATTCCTCATGAGGGGTGGTCTTGCAAGGACTAAGACCAATGTTGCTCAGTGACTTTGATGTCGATTATGATTCCTATGACTTGATTCCAGAATTCATGGCTATAGTGACAGCCACATGGCTGCCCAAGATGTTTCTGGTTTCACAAATATAGCCGGCCACAATCTGGATCTAATGCAAAGATTGGGTTTAGCGAAGTGATGACTATGCTCTTAATATGGAATGCACAACTAGCTACGTGATCCACGCCAAGGTGACAGTTGAGCTCTGACAAATTTCAGAAGGTTAAGGGAACTTGGTATAACCGACCATTTTCAAAAGTCTGATCAGTGGACACTACAGCTGACGCGTCCGCAATCCAGAAGGGAGGTAGGTGCTGGCAAGGCATCCTCCATGAAGGCTCCTCAACTCTACAATGTATTTAACATCCTATTGTGTGGTATGCCAGGCCAGACGCGTTCTTATCTCTGTGCTGGTCTGTGTCCGGCATGGATGTCTGTCTGGCTGCATGCATGAGTCTCTGTGTGCGTGTCCACTCAGGATTACCCCCGGCGCAGATCTCCAAGTGGGGACTCCCTTAGCTCAGTGATCTAGAGCATGGCTTGGATCTTGAGCAGGAACTGAGTTAGCCTAGTGATCCTAAGCCGAGTTGTTCCTTTGGTTAACGTTTTGGGTTACCTTTGGCTTAGGTTTCTAATGAGGACTCAGTTAGCGCATTAATCTCAAGCCTAGGCATACCCTCTGTGCAAGAGGTAAACTGAGGCAACACCCACAATCAAAGAAACCAACATGACCACGGATCTTTGTAGAAACGAAGGTGCCAGGCTAGGCTTTATTGCAATGTAGCACAATGGCAAGCAATCTATATCAACAGATCTGCTGGCAGCATTCGTGCTCTCAATGCAATGGAACAGCTCAACTGATAGCAGGACTCTCCATCACCCTCTCGGCTGCACAAACTCTAGACTCCGGAACTCCTATTTTTATACCCTGCTTGGACCTACTGGCTTGGCCTTCTCTGGGGTCTAACTTGACCTTGATTGGTCCATGTACCCCTTTCTTTCTGATGCCACCCAACCATTCAATAGGTCCACACATCCCTGATCCATCCCCATCAACGTGTCATTCTGCAACTATGTAAACCCTTGTGCTGGAGAGTTAAAGGACAGTTCACAGCATCTCTTCCTTGGTGCTAGGCCGAGTGGACTTCATACCTTCAAGGTCCTTCCTGCATCTGCAGCTTGCTTCTTGCCAATTTCTGTAATGTCAGACCGCCTTAGCCTGGCTCTTGTTAACTTAGCTAGTTATCCAACTCAGGCCTACTGTTTTGGTTTGGTTCACTAAGCCTTAGGCCTCAGTCTGACTGTTTCTTCTTGCCTTTTCTATTTTAACCTTTTACCTTCTCCTACACCTATACGGCCAGAGCCCAGATTGTCCTTCCAGATACACTGCAAAGAATCCCATTATTCATAGGCAATTGGGAAAGAGGTAGGATGGGTGTTGTTAATGGCAGAATGATGTTATTGGGATGTTATGTAATGATGTTATGTCATTAAGGAATGAATAATGTGCACGTGGGCCACAGTGGATATGAATGGTTCAGTATTATTTTAAATGTTGTAAAAGGAGTCTAGACCACAGAGCTGTGTGCTTCTAGCATGTTTTTTAAAAAGCAAAATAAATGTATATACTGAGCTAAGTAATATGACAACAGCAAAACTAATGTCTTGCTTACAACCATGTTTCAACACAGCTGTGTCATGACTCATTTCCCTTGGTTTATAGGTGCAAAATTTTGTTTTTTTATAAATATTTTTGTTAATTTGGATGCACATATTTGGAGAGCAAATATAAATAAATATACAAATAGCTTATACACAAAAGGTGAAATACATTAACCAGAATTAATAACACACAAAAAATACACAAACAAACTTGGGGACCTGAGTTCAACACATTTTCATATAACAATGTAAACTTGGTTTTACAAATAGGAAATACCCAATGATTCCGTACAAATGTTTCGTCAGAATTAGTGTGGGATAGCACTTTACTCAGGAGGAACAAAGTCATGACAGAGTTATGCAAATACCCAACTGGTTACCAATATAAGCTATATACCGCATCACAATGCTGGCATGTGTCTTATATATGTCATATTTTAGAGGAAAGCTAAGTCAGGAATGTTTTAGAATCATTAAACCAATTATTTGAATTTTTTATAATACCAAAATGTGGCTCCTTTAATATCAGTTTAATTCAGCTGTTTAGAACTTAGACAGAGAAACTCTAAACTCATGCATTAAAATCTGCTTTTACAATCTAAAATAGCTTTCCCATTTCCATACCTAAAAGTACCACAATCTGACATCCGCTAGCTTAGGATGTCCCTGGGCTAGAAACTGCAACTCCATGACAGAGGAAAATTAACAATTAAATCTTGCCAATCATTTCTAACCTCAATGAATCATAAGAGACTGAGCCATAAACCTGCTACCAGCTCAGCACCGTATTCTTTTTGGGTGTCAGACTAATGTAAATTTTACAGGGAAGAGGGATGAGGAGAAGAATTCTGTATTTGGGAGAGAAGGAAAGAAGGTTGATTTGCTTATTTTTAAATAGCAACTGTTTGATGTTCTGAAGTTTAACATGTCAGGACTAATCCAAATAGAGATGGATTAGTAGGCTGAATGTAGACAAGGTATGTGACGTATGGTAGATATGCAGTTTTAAATATGGTCATATCCCATCTCTACAGGGATTGATTGGAAACAACATTAACAAGAAGAATCATTTTTCAATATGATTCTACTTAACACAGCGATTTCCAATCTAAACAGGGCCAAAGAGCCACAGAAGCAGACTATATTTTGTTGAAGACTGAGATGAAGATATATAAACTTGCTATAGAAACTTACCTGTCTGTGTAAGTTCTCCCATTTCACACAAAGAGTGACTGGGGAAGCGAGGCAGGCTACTCAGGGTGCCATCCATTTGGGCTTCAGAGCCTTGGGACATATGCCTAACAAAAGCTTCAAGTTGAGGGTGAGATGGCTTCCTGAGGAGGTAAACCAAAAACACAAAAACTTTCATAAGAATATACAAAAATAGCTTGGAAAAGCAAAGAGTTCTGATTAAGTCAATTCACAACATTTCATGATAAAGGGCTATTTCCTGTTGAGAAAACATCTGCTCTTGGTGGGGGCTTTCCTTAAAACTATCCAGCCACATAGCTGTGCAGTGATTTTGAATAACTATTGAGGACAAAATAAAGGGCTTTAATGTGTCTGAAAATCCAACAAGCATATCAATAATTCAATAAAAGTTCATTCATTTTTATGACCTGGAGTCAAATTCTTCAGTTTAGCAACTTTTCTAGTTATTTGCACCAAATCATTATAAAAATATTGAAAATATCCCTTGTTATGTATAGGACCTTTTTTTTTTCAGAACCAGAAAGACTACTACATGTAAATGTAATAGCCTGTATCCCCTTGACCTTGGTATGTGATTTTGTCAGATCTGATAATCTAAACAGGACTGACCGAGTCAGTATTTAGATGGGAGATCTTCAGGGAATTCTTAGATACTATCGTGCAGGAAGTGTGTTGGAAATGCAGTAAGTCACACTTTTCTCTGAGACCACATTACACTTCTACCCCAAGTTTTTAAAAGGGAACTGTGCCATTACTGGAGCTGTCTATCAATGAGAAGTAATAGGAAGTAATCTCCTTGAAAAATACCATGATACTTTTTGTAAGAATACAAGAATTCACCCACATGACCTGGCCAAATTTATGGATAATTACATTCTACCCATCTACAAATTCACTTGCAGCTTTAATTAAATAAGGTACTCCTTGTACCAAATAGTATACTGTTATTCTATAACCACCTTGCAAGAGTTTTAAAAACTGTCCTTGAACATAGTTTACATGTCCTCTGTAGCTAAATTTATATTTATATTGTAGTAGGACCCAAAAGCGTAATTTCTCTTTATAAAATTAAAGTTCTCTTTTAAAACACAGTGAGATTATTTAAGACAAAAACTTCAGTTGAATTAATTATTTCTAAGCAATATTAAGAAATGGATTGTTATATCTTATATTGATGGCTAAAAGTCAAATCGAGATGACGGTGACAGACTGATTTCTATGGTTAAGTGAGTCTAGATCTGTAATAGAGTGGGGGCTGGAGGGAGAGGGGAAATACAATGACACTAGACTAGATGAAAAAGGAGATTCTTTTAGAAATATATCCCGTACATAACGGTCTATGAGAGTGCGAACACTTTGAGTCTCAAAGCTTGTGTGTGTGTTTTCCACTTCTATGTGAGGTGTTAAATATATGTCTTAACATGTTCATATGCGATATACATGGAATTTGAGCTTAACACTTTTAGGCATTTAACTTCCCACCAATACACAGAAAAATCAAATTAAAATGAAAAAACTTTTTGCACAGCAATATATCATCGTGACATGAAAACTTAAGTCTAGGAACATTATGTTCCTCTTTGAAAGTTATCTGAACCACTAGAGGGTGCCACACCACCATCTGAATAAGAACTTTTTCTTCTGGTGTCAGTCATTTGTTAACAAGAATGGATCTAGCATGAAGGTATACTGATCACACTAGCTCTCAGGAAAATCAGTTCCCTCATTTGATATCCCACATCTTTTTTATGAGCAGTTTTAAATAGATTTCCAAAACCTCAGTGTGTATTATATTTTTCTTTGTAAAGGATTTAGAAAAAAGTTGTTTGCACATTATTGTGAGTATGTAAATGGAAAATCACTGAGCAGTGACAAACTGTGTGAAGAGAAAAGAAGGACACAGGGAAAGAGAAGTTTAAGTTTTACAGCATTAATACAGTTTGGAACGAAAACTAATTTATGAGGTTTGGGCCAATTCTATGGCTGTACGACAGAGCTTAATCCTGTTCTAGATATGGAACTTGAATTAAACTTCTCATAGATTTAATTATTTGACGTCCAAGAACAAGAATCTAAAATGAAAAATACATAAAATTATTTAATACGTAATCCCCTCCGCCAACAGCTTTATAAAATTTGAAGGCTACAGCATCACCACAAATATATATATATATTTTTTTTTAAAAAAAAAAGCTTAAAACCTTTAAGGTCTTTTTATTAAACTCTAGCCTGAATAGACTGCCAGCTGTAATTTTCTCCCAGTAATACTCACATTAATGAAATTTCTAGCTCTTTTGTTAAGCTCTTCACACAACACACCAAAAGCTGGATTTAAGTCCTGGAAGATTTTCTGGTTACTTTCTATAATTTCAGAGAAGTGGAGAAGCAAGGACATGAGGAAGATTCTTTTACCAAAATGGAACCTTCAAGACAGGATATTTCAAACTAAAATGTGTTTCTGCCCTCTATCCTTACTGCAAAACTCCAGTATGCAACAAAAAAATATGTATTCTAATGGTTTTATTGTGGAAACTTTCTATGTAAGAGTAAAGAGAATTCTGCAAAGTGGTGTTGAAAAGCAATCCGTGCAGTAGTATTTAAGCCAGTGGTAGCTGACAAATTCTCCTTTCCCAAGAATTTTTTTTTTAATTTAGATTACCAATCTTACTATTGAATCGGTCAATTTACAGATGCCGCAGGAGATGGAGTATCTAGGCAACACTGCTAAGGCTGCTGGGACTGCTTCTGAGCAGGAAGGAAAGACAATTACTCAGTTGTGTAGCTGAAAAGATTAAGCCCTCAGAGAAATTCATAAAATTGAATTTCCATAACATCAAAATCAAAGTGCAACGAGAGGGATTCATTGTGTAATTTGACTGACATTTTTATTATTACGGCAGCAGCAGCATTCCAACCTCCAGTTGGGGAAGCAGGGGGTTAATACAGCAGCTATCTCAAACCCTTTCAGTCCAGAATGTATCTTTAAATTGTCAGCCAGAACATGCTGAGGTTCATCTCTCAAAGCAGCTTCCTATGATTATGGCCATCTATTTTCTGTTTTTCAGTTGAATGACTTATTTGTCTGGTTGCTTATTTAATTACGTTTCCTTGCTGTAAATTAAAATGATGCTTAGCTGTAACAAAACACAAGAATTTGTTTCCCTTTAACAATAACAGATGCTTGCTTTTTTCATGTTGCTTCCTGTTATCAATGCACTATATAACATCAGTCTTAGACAGGGATCTCCTTTGAGATAATAAAAACCATTTGCCAGCTCTATCTTCTGGCTTTCATGCACTAGCACCAGTGTGGAATAATCTTTAAATCCAAACTTTTCATTTTTTGAAGTCATCAGAAGCACTTATATTACTGTAGATCTTCTAGGATCCTTTAAAAAAATGTATGCCAAAACAATGCCACCATCCCATTAATGTTATGTTTTTGTTACTGTGCACCAAGCAAAGTGTATTGTGGAACTACATGAAGAGAAGCCATGCATACAACAATGGCAAAAACTGAGATGACTCATCCTGACATTAAATTGTCCTTGTTTCTGTAGGGTTAGATCTAAAATCAGGAGATATTTTAGCTTGTTTGATAAGAAATGAACAATAACTTCTGCTTTTTGGTTTAAACTGTTAACTACTTAGATGCCTCTGAATGTGTACAACACAATAAGAAATCCATGTTTCTGGTATCTATGTTTAAAAAGAAATCCTAAGTTGCAAAGCATGAAGATACAAAAGGAGCCTTGTCACAGAATTTGGGTCCAGTCTGCCAAGGAGTACATGGTGCTCTGTATGCAACACACATGAACACATGGTTTTATGTATATATAATTTTCCCATCTGCATGAAGTGTGATTTATACACAGAAGGCCATTGGTCGTCCTCAACAAGCTGGATATGCATTCTGCAGCAAGGCACCTTGCTTCTCTGACACTCTGGGGCAACAGCTTGGAAATTTTGCTGCAGCTACTTAAAAAATTTTTAATGGATGTTTTTACGGACTCGAGTAACTCAAATCAAAACATGGAAATTGTCAGGGAATTAGCTGGAACTTTTGCCAGTGAGACAGATACTGCTCTTCATGTGCCAAAAGGCATGGGAGACCACAGACCTTACAGAAAGATGATCAAGATAGGTATGTTTATTAAAATGATGAGCATGAAAAGAGCACATCAACTCAAGGCTTCAGAGTTAAACCAAGGAGATAGATGGGGACAGTTCTTGCAACTCAAAGCTGTTTTGGGGGCAGACTCTGAGAAAGCAGCACTGTCAATAAACACTATTTACACCTGGAAGTTTTTCTTCGCAACCATCATGGCTAGTAAGTTTTTTTGATTAATAATTCAAATCACATTCTGTGGCACAATTGTATTCTTGCTATAAGTAGGCTGCATATTTCAAAATGTCCTTTTACCGCATAATGTGGACTAAATGAGCTGAAAGTTTGTTTTATTTGCCCCCCCCCCCTTTTTTTTTTTAAATCAACATAGCTACTTATGCCATTTGGCAAAACATTATGTTCAATGTCTGTTTCACTGAGGTTAAAAAGAAGAGAGAGATTGGTATCCACAAGTCATCTGAGATTAAATTTCAGTGAAAACTTCGGGGTCAAACTGAGTAACAATATGATGGAGTACAGCATTTATAAGTGAAATGAATATGAAAATCTTATCTTGACAAGAACGCACATTTATATTTTAGTAATTTAAATGTTTGTAAATATTCATAAAAGGCATAAATAATGACGCTTCCCTCTACATGCAAGATGCTAAAGACAAAACAGAAGAAAAACCATCAAACTATGATTAAATGCTGTAATATAAAGTATTTTAATCATTGTGTCCGATTGCTAAGTCACATTTTTAAAAAAATGTGTCTTAAATATAGCAAGAAGAGAAAGTTAAATGAATAGTTAATCAACTAGGAAACTGCCCATTTGACAGATTGATGACATGCACTAGAATGGAGGGGTGACCTCAATCTGTTATCGCTTTCTCTGGCAAGGTGATGTGTTCACAGCGCTGCAATCAGTGCTCTGTCAGACATCTGCAAGCCGCAGGAGAGAATCTGTGGATGTACGTGAGGATACCCTGGAAAAGGGATTTCTCGCTTCCACATGTCCGCAAGAAAATAGAACTTGCTGAGGGAATGAGGATTATTGAATTATCGAAATCAGAACAGAATCAAAGAGATGAGCTCTAGTTTAGAAGGTGAGAAGTGGAGAGACTCTAGAAGACGAGAAGTGGATGGGCTCTTTCACCCTATGAACACTGAGCACAAGAATCTAGACCATATCTCCACTTTACCGGGTAAGCTGGCATCTGCTGCCTTGTTTCCATCTGAGACTGCCTTCCAGCTCCAACTGACTGGTCAAACCTTTGGTCACATGATTCAGACCCTTCTCCCTTTACAGCACCTTAGTGTATTTATAGTTTAATATATTCTGGTTCATTTTCTCTTATGGTTAATGAGGTTAGGTGATTTTATAACTCCACAAGGGAATCATTTTACACAAACGTGGTGTCCATTTCTGAGTAGTCAAATAGCTATGGATTAAAGGCATGGATTATTTCCCTCTTTGGAAGTCAAATGAATGGACAGAGACACAGGACTAATAAATTACCCTAATCTGTATTGAACTGAAACACAATACAGTTTAGCCTTATTTACTCACAAAACCGCAGCAACGTTCACTTTCTTAGGCCAAACCTCCATGTCACTGAGCACAACTCCCCCCAAAATTAGTACTTTTCAGTGTGTCAGCCTTTAACTATTTTTGTCCTACTTTTTACCCTGGTCATAGTGGTCTACCTTCTGCTTTATATAGTATGGTACGTGTGTCAGCCTCAAGGTGAAATTATAGCATAATTCTTGAGAGTCTTCCCATCTTATTTTAAGACCACCCTGCTGGTATGTCATCTGTTAAATTCTCCCAATGCTGCACTCCCTTTGGACAGCTCCATTGATGACAGCAATAGAGCATGAGTGTAAACAGGAACACTGCTAGCTTTAGCCCTGTGGGCCCGTGCTGGTGAGAGCACATCAGGGGAAGACGCAGGCTTAAAGACCACAGACCAAATTCACTGCTACGATAAGCAGATGTAAAGTAAATAGAGTTGTACCCCCTTGTGTATAGATGTACCCAAAACGCAAACACTGTTCCTTAACTTACTCAAATCAATACTTCACAAGCACTTGCCAATTGAACTAGCATGCATTTATTATGCTTTCTTCTGTAATGGTTTTAATCTCTGGTTAAATATTTCTATCCAAAACAGAACTTATTTTAGTGAACTGATATTCTACATTTGTTAGGCTTTTGACACACTATAATCAAATATTTGTTAGAGAGAGAAAAACAGGACAAAACAGCTACTTGGTTCCTAAAAAAATAACCACTTCTATGGAAAAATTTTGATCGATAGCTTAAAAATAATTCTTTTTAGAGAGAAAAAAAAAGTTGTTAAATTCCCTCTGGAAATTTTCATCTTGAATGTGGAAAACAATAAACATGGTAATTGAGGTTAGAGAGAGAAGACAGCTCCAAAGCATTTCATCCATTTTTCTTCTATTCTGCTCTCATTTTATGTATATTTCACAATCTAATTCACAAAGCCCAAGCTTTGACCTCAAAGCTATTTTACATATCTATTAAAAGTCCATAGGGCTGCAGCATGATCTGTGTAATTAATGAATTTCATTAGCAGAATACTAAAATCAAACAATGGATGGAAAGAATCTGAATAGCATACTTAACAGAAAGCAAAATCCAAGCAGCTTAAACAAATTGAAATTTTAATTAGACACCTCAGATTAATTATTCAATAGCAACAAACCTACAGTTCACAGAAGTGCCAATTATATATCTTTAAATATTCTCAATACAAATTACAGTTAAAAGCCAATATATAGTCGAAAAGGAAGACATGGTTACAGGCAAAGACACTGAACATCCTCCTGATATTGAAACAATAAACCATTCAAAATGATGGCAGCAAAATTGAAAACGACAGTGTTTTTACCCAAGGGACCCACCTCTGCCAAGCCTTGAAATGATGCCACATGAACATCAAGCTAACCTCCTCACTGACTGCTACACTCCCATGGCAGGCAAGGCTTTAATTTAGCAGAGAATTGTTCTCAGAGCCAGAATGTTTTAGTTAAGTTCTCATTTTTAGGGACTATGAAAGGTGGAAACACGTATCTGAAGACTGACTTTCTATTAATTGGCAGAACAACCACCACCATGGGCCAGTGTCCTCATATTCCCATGTCTTCTACCTTGTCCTAGATGAGGCACCAGAGGTAAGAAGACTCTCGAATTGTCATTAACTCTCTGACCTGATTATTCTACAGAGAATGCCAGCAGGGTCAGGGCCGGACTAACAGACGCTTTAGGGGCTTAAACCCCAGGCCCCAGCCAAAAGGGGGCCCCAGGCTCCAGCCCCTAAAACCCCTTTGATGATCTGAAGACCCCCGCCTCACTCAGCGCTGGCAGGGTAGGTGCGCAGAGAACACTCCTGCGCTGTAGGGAGGGGGGGCGGGGCCTTAGGGCTGGAGGGGTGGTCTGTGCTCCCACCCCACCCCTGGGCTGGGGCTGATCCTCCCCCAGGGGTGGGGCGGGACAGGCCAGAATCTGCTTGCTCTGCCGAGGGTGTGGGGCCAGCGCTCCAGGCCAGCGACTTGAGGCTGTCGCACCATGCGCCAGTCACCCACCATCCTCCCCTCTTCCCCACACACTGGCCAAAGCGGGGCCGGGGTGGGAGTGCACTCGGGCCCCAGGGCTTCCCCACACCAGCGATGGGAGGACTGAGGGCCCGGACCCTGCAGTAAGAGTCCATGAGCAGGGTTACCAATCAGTTACATTTTACGGGAAGTTTTCATTATAAAAATTTCTTTCCAGTACAATTCAGATTGAGATCACAGTCAGAATCAATCAACCAACCAACCAACAGTGACTATTTTTAGTCATTACTGACTTACACCCTTTTCCTACAAACATGTATTAATTAGTATTATTACTTTTATTTGACTTAAATTATTTTAGAAAATTATAATTAGTTTTGGTCTTAAAATAGATTACAATTTGAAATAGGTTTTGTTGGTTTTTAATCCAACCTAGGCTCCACCAGAGAGCAGGGGTCTGTCTACATATATGAAATTGCAGGTTCAGGTTCCTGGATAAATTCTGGGCTGGTAGCCTTCAGTTGAAAAGCTCTTTCTCTCTCCTATTTAACCAACTCCACTGAGCTACCCGGTCCCTCTAAGAGAGAGTAAGCAGTTAAAAAAGCTGACTTTTGCACAACATTTTAGAGAAAAGGCAAGGAATTGCTGATGCCATTTTTACCCCTCCAGCAACCTTGACTTTAAAGTATCAAACTGAGGTCTCATATCCCCTGTAAAACAGAAAAATAAACCTAGTCACCAAACATTACCTTTTCCAGTTATCTTTGCAAACGTGCTTTCTTGTACATATTATAACATTGCAGACATTCTTTGCAATTAAAAGATTGATGATCTCTAAGTGGATTTGAATTATGTCTCTTTATTTTCCAAGGGAAATATTATCTCACTCCCTATGGACAGATCATTAAAAATCCTATCATAGCAATTAGCAAATTGCTCACTGTTCTTCTTGTTAGAGAAATTAATTGCCTGCTCAGCCCAGTGATAGAGATATTTAGTGGCATGGAAAAGACCCAAAATCTGGGAGCAATCTCAACTTTGCCTGACCTAATTCAGACAGTAGGTTTGATTGGTGGACCATGGTGACCACTGTACTCTATTAGTATCTCATACTACCTACTGAATGAAGATCCTTATGGGGAGGATTCCACAGATTTTTAGTTGTTTAATCAAATAAGTACTTCTGTGACAGAAGCAGTGGGAGTGTCCTCTCTAGAGATTAGGTACATAAAAACCATTTAGACACGGAAGGGGTGAAGGTGGTTTTAGTTCCAAAAACAAAACCCCAGGTGCTGCTTATGCTGGGGGCAACTGTGGCATGCAGAAATGCATTTTATATTATTTCTGAGACTAGGAATTTACATGTGAGAAGGCCAAATGTAAAAACCAAATTAAATCCATCCAAGTTCTTGGTCTACTACCCTTAAACAACCCCAAAGAACAACCAACTCTGCCTGAGTCTACAGTGCAGCAGCAGGAAGAACTGGCTGGGAAGGGAAGATCCTGGGTGCTACTTGGAAGAGTAACTTAATGGCTGCTCCTCTGTCAGTTCCTGCCTGAGTGACATGGAGGAAGCAAAACCCATGCATCTACAGTGTTGGCAAACAGTGCAATTGAGACAATCCATCTGACACCTCTGCCCAGGAGCCCTACACAGCTGAATAGCCAGTAGCAATAAAGCTTCTGATTTTCGCTGGATGGATTTCAAT
This sequence comes from Pelusios castaneus, assembly GCA_007922175.1. Taxonomy (NCBI): domain Eukaryota; kingdom Metazoa; phylum Chordata; order Testudines; family Pelomedusidae; genus Pelusios; species Pelusios castaneus. The sequence goes on from ML685789.1 coordinate 12,554,690, forward strand.
GCTAGCTTAAGTACTAACATATACTAACATAATAGGTTTTCAAAATGCAATATGATTAGGCTTCTCTAACTGCAAAATCCTCAAACTTAAAAGATTTTCTCTTTAAAAATCAATAGTGTGACACTGTCAATATCTTGCAATATCACAAATGAACTTTATCCAATTAGGTTACACTTCACTGAATAAAGTTTAACATCTTTGTAAAAATGCAATTGTGTGTGTGTTATTATGAAAGTGCATGTATATATCTTCTCTAGGAAACTGACTAAGGCAATCTCTGGAAGGTATTAGGAACTCCAGTGGACTTTCTGGAACAGTACCTGTGAAGAGGAATTACTAAGAAATATTTGGGAATGCAAATGAATGACTTCAAAGCCAACCTTTTAAAGACACGCCCTGGAGAGAGAGCCCCATTGTATACCAATTACCTGCTTCTGCTATACACTGGAACTGTATAGAGAGAGAACTAAACATGCCATGAGCATGCTTTTTTCTGAGCTGAACCTGTGATGACTGATCACAAGGACTCCCTTGGGGAGGGAGGAAGGGTCTTGAAGGATTTAACCTGCCAGAACCTATGTTAGAGTCAAGGTGATGTCTGGTAAGTCTATTAGCATACTGTAGGTTCTTTTAGTGTTTTTACTGTGTTTTCTCTGCACTTTTTTTTTTTTTTTTTACTTTAAGAATAAAGTAGGATTGAAAAAGGAGTACTGTGTGATACCTTATAATTGTAGCAATTACACCTGTAACCATCTCTGAAAAGAGAGCAGACAGATTTGTTTAGGCAGGCTGTCTTTGCTGTGATTAACACAGCGAACCTATTTGGCAGCTGGGTGCGCCTGCCCACTACTAACCCCCCTCCCCCCTCCGACTAAGGGGAGGTGGCACTAGACCCAGAACCAACCAGTGTCGGGGGACAACTAATGCAAAACAGGAGTGGGTGTGAGGCCATAGGCTCAAAACAAGGGTTTCTGAGGGGACACCGAGCAGAGAACCCGGACAGCACCCACTGCTCCCGGAAGGTGTCGAGGGAGCCAGTGGACACTGCCCAGAGGAACTCTGCCCGGAGACGTGAACGGAGAAGGGACCAGAAATAGGCCCTTAACACAGTGAAGGCAGGGAACTGTGCAGCCTGAACATACTCCAGTCAGAAGGGAATGAGATCTGGTCTCCTCCCAAAAAGGAGAACTGGAAGCCTGAGAATTTGGTGCTTTTGCTGGACCACTGAAAAAAGCAACAGCGTAGTTGCCTTCAATAATGACATACAGTATCAGAGAAAATTGTGTTACAAAAAATATGCAGTCTTCTCTTTTTATTCCCTCCACCCAATGAAATTCACTGGGGGGGGGAAAAAAACCCTAAACTGAAGAAAATCTATTTTTCTCTTTAACTCAAAGGACAAATGTTAAGAAATAAAAATCAAAGGTCACTTATGCATGTGGAGTATAAATACTTTTAGAAGTTTCAACATTTCTATAGCAGAGTCTGGATCTGACCTCACTCAACCAACAGACTGCAATTTACTGTTATCATGCAGGAAAGGAGATCTGATTAACTGAGATGGAAATTCTTTCCTACTGATGTAGAAAGCAGTGAATCCAGTCAAACCCTAATATTTCATTTAGATAAATGACAACAGGTTTTTAAAATTTGAGAGAGGCAGTATATGTTGTATAGATAGTCAATTAAATTGGTTTTGGTTCTTTATAAGCAGATGTAGTCCAAGATTTGCAGATGGAGATAGATAAGCCCTAAGAATATGTGCTGCTCTGAACTGGTAACGCAATATGGTATATCTATGTAAACACAACATGCCAGCCATAATATTTATTATTTGTATTACTGTAAGACCTCATAGCCTTAATCATACACCAGGATCTCACTTTGTCAGGTTCCGTACACACAGAGAATAAAAAGACAGACCCGGCCTCAAATTTACAGTCTAAGACGAGAGACCCCAGCTGGACACGGACAGATAGGGAGTAAAAGGAAACCATACTAGTCAGCATGACAGCCAGTGGTCTCTAACCACTGTCAAGTTTTTAGGCATCACGGAAAAGAAGAAAGAGTTTTAAGGAAGATAATTAAGTCGTTTTGTGGCTGTTTACGGGGAGTTCCTTCCAAGCCTGAGAGAAAGCTTTGGAGAAATACACAGGTGATTCTTTGCAAATATAACCAATGCATGATGGATGCTGGCAGAGTGGGCCAACTGGAGGTGGGCCGTGATATCTCAACAATAAATAGATAAGTAGGAAGGAAATCAATTGTGAAGGACCTTGAAAGTGAAGACAAGTAGCTTATATATGATATGACAGGGCGGGGAAAGCCAGCAAAGGAATGCAAAGAGGAGGTGACATGGTCAAAGTAACAGACTAGGGAAATTATCTTTGCTTAAACCAAGCTACTGGAGTGAGGAAGAGGCAAAGAAATGATGCCCTGGAGTTTTCTGGGATGATTGTTACCTCAAAATGATGAGCCAAAAAGAAGCAGGGCAGCACAGAAGGTTCTGAGGCTGCTGCAAGCTAAGAAGAATAGGATGAAAGGAACAACTGAATGGGAGGAACCTCATGGGAATTCTCAGCAGCCGGTACTGCTGCAGCAGTCAGACTTGTTTCAAGCAGAGAAAGCTGCCAGGTTGTAGGAAAATCCCTGAAAATCCTAGTTGAGTTAGGGAGAGGAGAAATGTTAGTGTGTGGCCACTCAGAGAAGACCACCAGGGAGCTGGACCACAAACAAGATGCTTACAATGAGATACGTGAAACAAACTGAAGGCCTGGTGACTTACCAGCAATTGGAGGGTAAATTCAGTCTGAGGCTGGAGGTACCAACATGTGGGTAGTTCTTTGACCCCAGTCACCACAAATGACCCCATGACCTCAACCATGCTGAATTATGTTCAAAATCATTCTGTACTTATGTGAACGGGTCCAAACCATATTCATAATGCACAGCATAAAATATGTGAGTCCTGCAAACCAGCAGAACTGTGTTAGTTCCATTGGTGGAATAAATGAAGGAAGCTTCTCTGCCAAGAAATACTATA